>LDDX01000193.1:379782-1048030 GCA_012184315.1 Arthrobotrys entomopaga
GAATTAATGTTCGAAACGCTTAGACCGCTAGCGCTCACGGGGCTTGACAAACTGGTAGCACTAGTAGTATAGAATTCAAAAATTCTAAACGAGATGCTGTGAATATGTTCAAAGTACCGGTACCATTTCGACGTCTGTTTTGCAAGTTTCGAAGCTTGTGAAGGTATCTCCAAGAGATCTTTCCAAGATCGACATTTCGGCAAGGATTGATTTGAAAGTTGCTTTTGTAAGGTGCAGCTATAGAAGTATAGTTGATGATTGATTGACTTGTTAATCACCACCTGGTACTCGCATCCACGACCTGCAAGATGTGATATCAAAGAGAGAGAAAAACTATTATATCACCAAACTCTCTCATCCTCCCGTTCGCGTTCCCGCATGAGCCCCACAATTTAAATATCCTTTTCCCTCACAATTTTCTTTCAAAAGAGAAAAAACAGGCGAGGTCGTGTGCACAGACATCTCACATGTTACTTGCACTGCGGCTCCCTCGGTTATCTGCTGAAGATTGATCAACTTGGGATGAATTCGAAGTGCACAAAAATCCAACATTCTCGACTCTTCATCCGTGCACCCCAATCTTCAAGCTTCACCCCACACACTAGAAATCCTCTCTAACTCTGCTTCTGATAATCTCCACAATATTTCTTGAGATAAGAAAGATGGTGTTGGCTCAGTTTCCTGGTTATCTCGTGAAATTATCGTTTTTCTAAGCGAATTGAAACGGCAACGATTGGAGTGTATTGCACTTGCGGAGACCCCGGACTTTTGTCCGATTCCGATATAGCGGGAAGGCTTCGAGGGAATGAGAATATTTGAAGAACGTGCGGGGATATTGCAATTGGAATCGTGGAGGCTGGGATCGTACATTGGCACGGGCATGGTATAACGAATTAAATATATTAATGGGATTCTGTGAGCTCTTGATCATGATTATCGTACGATCAATTGAATTATGCATGCTGCAGTGAACTTCAATTGCATTGATCAACTGCAAGACATCTTGGTACTTCAAACATGGTGATTGGAAGTTTGTTTTTGCATATATATATCATGTGAAAACGACCACGTAATATATTTCAAAGGGCTTCCTTCCATCCGGGGCTCGTACGGTATTTTCCTATCATTTAGCACACATCCCAAATCTGTCACGAGAAGCAGCCAACGCTCGTTAGAGTTTCAAATATTATCGTGATAGCTATGAACTTCTGGTCTAATTCCATGTGGCTGGCTATGTGGAACTCGGATAACAAAAACCCATTGTCGAGTATCATGTCGCTTGATCCTCCTTCATAGCCATCATTCTTGCTGCTTTCAACTGAAGAATACCATGAACCCTCATCTTAACATCTAAACGTTATAAGCCAACTACCTAGCAATCAAAACCGACAAAGATATCGATATGAATCACCCTCAGTTCGGTATCTGACCGTCGTCTGATAATAATTCCTTCTTAACCACAGGCTGCCGTATCATAACCGTATTCCGATCCCTCCCCACACCACCATACCTCGTCAGATCAAATTCTTCAGTATGTACCCCTACAAACCCAGCTCGTCCGTAAACCTCCAATCCGGCATCGGTAGCCTCCAAATAAGCTGGTAAACCCGCCGCATCAGCTTTATCCGTGCCCCATTTCAGTAACATGCTCCCAGCTCCGCGTCTTTGATGTTCCGGGTCTGTTACTAGAATATGTAATACTATACTCGACTCCAGTTAGCATATATATATATATCTTTATGTATATCATCCCTTTCATCAATATATACCACAAAACAGCGTCACTAAATCAAGACATCCGATCTGAAGATCAATGTGGGAATGAATAGAAAGGATGATAATAGAAGGGTGAGAAGGGACAAAAAAGACATACGATAAAACGGTTTGGTACCCATATACTCCTCCCTCATCCTAGCCAAATACGCATAAAACACCCTCACGACATCCCCATCCTTCTCACCAGCTTTGGGCAACTGAACTTGAATCCCCTCCCGAGTCCTCTCCCTCTCGTTTACCCGCCATTTAGCACAAGCTACAATCTTCCCGTCTAATTCCGTATCCACCACTTTTAGAAAATACACATCGGGTTCGCTGGTGGCGCTGGTGATGTGTTTTTGGACCGATTCTGCGATGGTTTGCGGTGTTACCGGGTTGGGTTTGAGTAGTTTCGTTATACCGTTTTGGAAGGCGGCGTGTTGGATGTGGACGAAGGTTGTAAAGTCGGAGGGGTCGGTGATGGGGAGTAGTTGTAGGACCATTTTTAATTTTTCCTGTTATATGATTCAAGTACTTTTATATATATAAGCATACAGGTGTAGTAGGTATTGGTCAATTGAGTAATTAATAGATTGGTATATATATTTAGAGCTTCTTAGAGTTTAATTGGGAAAGTTCGATTGACGTTGGTATAATCCGGAATTGGAAAACGAAGGATTGAGAACGACTACGTTTATAGTGTCTCAACGGATGCAATGGATCAATGATGATGTTTATATATAATTGAAGAAAAATCTAGAAAAATGGATCTTTAACTCGTCTTTAGCTCGGTTCCTTCAACAATGGGTTTCATGGAGTTGCCCGAATAGGATTTTTGCGGGGACATCTAGCGACGTGAGTCACGTATTCGCTGACTCAAAAAAGTAGGAAACCATGGAACGGAAAGTGGAACACAAACCATGACAGAGTGGATTACGATTGGATTGAATGCGAATCGCATTGCAATATTGCCGACGTCGACATCCGCTAACGGAGACGACCAGCTGTATTACTCACGATGAATCAAAATGATTGATAAAAAAAAGAGAAACTCGAAAGAGAGGAGGAAGGATATTTTATTAGTCGTCCAGCATCAAAAAAATAAAACAAAATCATAACCCAGATTCCAAGCCGCGTAACCACCAAAATAACCAAAATATATGACATTTTTTTCGTATCGCTAACTCCCGTGTTTATCCAAAAAAAAAAAAAAAAAAACCATCATTAGATCAGAAAGCAAAAACGCCCCTTCTATGCCAGAGAGAAAGGAAAGAGAAAACAAGGAAATCTATGATACATGCTATCGTAAATCCAACGAAAAATAAAAAATAAACAGCAATTGGGTATGTCGAACTTTTTCAGAAAAAATAAAATAAATAAAATCGGCCGATCGCTTGCTGAAAATAAGGATAAAATGGATGGTTCTATATATACTGTGTCGAAGATAAAAATTGTAAATATTGATTTTTTTGGCGTTTTATTTGGCGTGTTCCACGATTTCTTGAAATAGAGATTCAGGAAGTTGTGGTATCAGTTTCATGACCGAGCTTATTACTTCCCTCGCTCTCAAAGGAGGGAACTGACGGAGATGCTTCATTGGGCTAGAAACACTTCGGTTAGTAAACAATATAGATATTTCAAAACGGGGTTTTTAACATACCTCGCCATCTCCATCAACTCGTCCTTCATCATCAAAACTTGAGCTACGACGCAGATAATATTCAAATAAGGTCCGTATGCGATTAGAAAGTCCCAGAGGATGCAAACTTCAGGCAAAGGCGGTGTGCACGCTGAGAAGGTCATAACAGCTGTAAAAGACGCAATATATTAACACGACGTCGCCCCGACTAACAAGAAGGAACACGAAGACTTACAGGGAAATGCGTAGAGCTTGGCCAGTAACCCCTTGTCCTCCAAAAAGCTAAACAGTTCGATATCAACCACCTCCAGCACCGAATCCAAGAGTTTAAGACCTTTATGGACGCCATCTAGCGTTGGTCGCGTATACGCAGGACATTCCTGCACTAGGAATGTTTGAAAGAGGGCGTATGCTTCGTGTTCGCTTCTAGCTGCATACATGAACGGCGCAGCGATAACGTTCATACCCTGAACATAGTGACTAGTATCCCTGCTTCTAGTCGCGTGCTCTCGAGATAGAACGTAGCAGTTTAGAAGACGAGTTAAGGATGCTTCTGAAACTTTTCTGTGGAATAGAGGGTCGGTGGCGAGGGTTCGGAAGGTGTCATCGCGGATTTTAGCATATGATTGAGAGGGACCTTTGTGGACCAGTCGGAGGTAGTCTTTGGCGGAGAGAGGTTCGACGCCGAGGAGGATTGACCAAATGTAGATTCTATAAGATGACTTTGAGAGAGAAGGAGCGATGCGCAAATTAGTATACGGCCGAGAGATATATATGATATCATGGTCGCGGTGGCGCGAAAAAAAAAAAAAAAAATTTAAAATACAAAACTTACCATGCCATCTGGATCGGCAGGGATACCCTCCTTCAGAATCAAATATCGAAGCTGCTTTAACGCTTGGGCGACATTTGAAGGTTCTCTGCTCAACAGGTCGGCGATCGGGTGTGTGGATAGATGATGGAGACTTCTGGAGGAGGAGGATGGAGCGATGCTGCTAACGGAGGTCGGGGCGGTAGTCCTGCTGATGATGGATTGAGAGAAGACCCTTTCGACACCCGGCCTGGATGAGCCGTTGCTTTCCCTTGATTTTGAGGTTGAAAAGACGCTGGAAATCTGAGAAGGTCGGGTCCTCGGAAGGGGGGAGGTCGACGGCATGGTAGGTCGGTCGTGGTCGGTCGTGATGGAAGATTCGATTCGATTCGAAATGTCGTGGTGGTAGAATGTTGTATGTTTTCGGGAGATTAAAAGAGGGAATGCGATGAACGAACGGATGAAGTCACAACCAGACCAGCTGGCGACCCAACAAAGACTCGAACCGACTAACTAAATCTAATACTGATACTGATACTAATACTACTAATACGATTATTGATGGCGATGTTTTTTTCGTCGGCGGCGCAGAAAGAAAAACAGACAGAGAGAGGCCGAGGGATGCTAAAGCAAAGTATACGGAGGATCGATCGATTGCGGCCAGCTAAACCAAAGAGATGGTACTTTCGTTGTACTGCGAAAGCCTCAAAGAAGACTAGTCCCGGCAGCCAAATTTTCTTCTTCCCAGACTACTACGACTACATGTATGGTACATGTACTCCTCGCATAAAATATATTATTGTTATTATTAGGTTCTCCTTGCCTGAAAGGGCAAGTTTTCTTCAAGAGGATGTCGTCGGTGGCAGAGAAGCTGGATGGATATATTGATGTGTGGATATAAAGAATACTCCTTTCCTTTTGATTGTAAAATTAAACCAACCGTATACCCTCCTACTTTATAATTAAAAGATCTTTTCTTTATTTCTTTTGGTCGTTTTATATATGTGATAGAAAGTAATAAATATCAGAAAGAAAAGAAAAGAGCAGGGCGAAGGGATGCTGTTATAGAAGGACCGTGGATCTAATTTTGTGTTGTCCATTCGGCTGCACCTTCTCTCCGCCGTCGTTCAACGTCGCATCGGTTCACCTCAAAACCTCATCGCGTCCAACAGAACCAGCCACAAGCTAATTACTGCTGCTTCAACCTTCAAACCTGAATAGCATAGCACAGCCTCTCCCGTCGAATCATCTATCGGGTCTCGCTCGCTTCCATCTACTCTTCGGCTACAACCATCCCGGTTATCCAAAAAGCGATGGGAATCCCATCGTCATCGCCATTGTCATAATAATAACGTCACTACCCACCGTCCAAGCTTGTTTAGTTATGCCATCTGTACCCCTCCGAGTGGACACCAACAATACTACTACTACTACATCATCATCATCATCAATCATGGGCGCCGTCGGCACTCCCTCCACCTCGGGCGCAATCCCCTCCGCCGCCTCCAGAGACCAATACGAGACCCTCCGCAAGCAACTCCGCGACCTCATCTCCAAAAAGAAACAATCCGACAAACTGCTCGAAACCCTCGAAGATCACATATACAAGTACGAAACAACCTACCTCGAAGAAACCCAGAACGGAAACATCGTCAGAGGTTTCGACAACTACATCAAGGGCACCGTCGCCCGACGGCGGGCAAACATCACCGACCAGGATCGCATCTTCTCCAGTAGTAGTTACAGTTACATGAAGAGTCGGGAGGAAGGCAGCAACGCCGGTACCCCATCCGGTAGCGTACCTCCCGAATCCGCTACCACTTCTGTATCGACGCCGAATTTTCCAAAGGGTGGCGGCGGCGGCGCTCTGTTGAAGAAATCGGCCACCAGTACGCTCAAGAAGAAGAGAAAGGGTGGTGCTGCTGCTGCGGATGAGGATTCCGAGAGCCATTCAGAGCTCGAAACACCCGGTCCCAAACGAGTCCGTATATCCTTCTCCGGGCAGAATAGCGATAAATAAATAAAAGCCATAATCCTACTGAATTAATTTGCCTTTCTTCTATCTTTTAAATTGTGACTTATTCTTTTCAGAATATTCTTTTTATTATAGGGGCCATATGTGCCCTATACATACCCTTGTACACTTTACACTTGGATAGTATACCCCTCCCCCTTCTTGTCTGAAAATATAGCGTTTAGGATATCGGATATAGCAAAAACGGCGTTCGAGGTTGTTGTTGTAGTAGCAGTTGTAAATCGACTGAAAGCTTATCTTGCTGTTATTCTTCTTCTTCTTTTACAATAATATCATTTCAATCTAGACCTACATAGTTAAATAGCTTGGGATTTTATATACACTTGCTTCTTCTAATGATTTGATATATATGCTTGTTTAAAAAAGATGCAAAGAAACCATGCATGTCATAATATCCTCCAAACGCCATGATAAAATAACCTCAAGTAAATATGTACCATATATGTATCAATCTCCTCTCACTCACCTACTTTTTACCTTCATCGACAGCCAAACATAGCTCAGTCTCAATCCCAGCACCGGTAAGCACATCGATCCAAACCCTCTGAGTATCGCTCAACCGATCATTCTCACTCTTCACCTCGGCAAACTTTGCCACTCGTTTCGAATAATCCCACAAGAACAGATCCGGCATCCCGCTGCCCCTCTGCTGGTACTCCTGACAGAAAACCTTGCAGATAACACTCAACGCCTCCCCTCCCAGACACTCCACGACCTCGCAAACCTCCCCGACCTCAAACCCCCAATCCAACCCGATCACACAGGTCTGCCGTTCAACCTCCCGTCCCCACACCTCCCTCACAATCCTACACCCCTCGCCGTTCGAAATCTCCACGAGCCGGTGGTTAATCTCGCTCATCCGACAAACGTAGAACGAATCGGTGTGTAAATCCAACGGACAGGTCTGAAACTCCGTTTGGAAGATATTCGGCAGCGGTAAAAACAAGACGTCAAACATCAAATATGCAAAGATGGTCTTGATAATACCTCCCTCGCAGTGAAACCCTTTCCATCCTTCACTCCTATACCGTTCCAAACACATCTCCTCCACGCTTCCCTCCCCGCCGCTCTCCAACTTCCACACCGTCTTCTGTCCCACCTTTGAATTCGGACCTCCCTCCCCGTTTTCATCACGTATACGAGCACCCACTATCCTCCGGGTAGACGGTTTCCTCAAAGTCCACACCCAAATATGCTGTTCTCGCATCGCAACATTCAACTTTTTCTCCAACTTTGTAATCCGCTTTTGTAAATCCGGATGGTATATCACATGCGTATCTGGATCTTGTAGTCCCCTCTCGCACGTCCCCAACGCGGTACGCAACCAAGTCCGCTTACTAGTCGTCGAAGATGGATCGTGAAAGTAATGCTCCTCTATGAGAGCCAGTCTTTGATACCACGCCCCGCGTCTCGACGGATGAAACAGCCGTTGCTGTAATAACCGTAGTAGGATTGTCCGCTCCCGTTCGTAATCTTTATGCCGTGAGATGGCATAGACGCCCTTATGTACGATACGGGTGTACACCCACCCTGCGGAGAAACGGCGGAGGTATACCTCCTCCACATCCATCTTACCCTTCTCCTGCTCACACAAGTGTTCCCAACGGGTATATACTGACTCCATTATCTGTACTATCCGACCCAGATCGTCCTTTGAGGGGACTCCGTTTTCGAGAATGTTATCCACCTCGTTTTGCAATTTTATCGCGTGTTCGAAATCAAGGAGTGCCTCGCGGGTTGGGAAGATGTTTGCGGTACGGCAGACGACGTAGGTTGGGAAATTGCGCTTCATCATCCGGGCGAGGATTAATGTCGTCAACGACTTTTCCGTCCATTCTGTCGATCTGTAAAACACCAGATGAACGCGGTTGAAGAGTGTCGATACGGTTTCCGTGAGACGGATACAAGGACCTGTGATTGCCAACATTTTATCGATAACCTCTTTGGCTCTAACGGACCCGTATCGGTTCTGACCTCCGTAAGTGACCGTCAATTGACCTTGAATGTTCAAACTACCCTGACTGGCACAACTACGTCGCAACCCCGCTATCAACTGTGTTTTATTCCCGCCTGCGACTTTTGCGGCCTTTGTGATGGTTTTGAGCTCGTCGACGGTGAGCATGGACGCTGCTTCATCGATCGTTGTGATTTCGGTTTCATCCTGTGCGAATGATAATTGCGGGGCTTGAAGCGTGGCACAAGCCGTCGGCATGTCTTTTATATCGTAAAAGTAGCCGAGTTTTTGGATTCGAAACCAGGCGTTGGTCTTGCGTAGGAAGAGACGGATGTAGAGATATTTTGCCTCGTAATCTAGATTCCTATACTTGTTGAATATTTCGTGCTCGGTGGCGTCGAAGAGGTAACTTTCGTCTTCTAGGACGGTGTCGAGGGCTAGGTTGAATGCGTCAACGTAGATGCTAGACTTGCGAGGTCCCGTTGATTCTTCTTCTTCTTCATGGGTTTGTATGGCTTCGGCGTCGGTGAGTTGGGGGAGGGAAGATTCGAGACCGGTGAAGGAGTCGTGGTCGGTGAGGTTTGGCGGAGGGGGTTCATCGTTTGAGCTGGAGGTCGAGGGGAGGTGGGGTATCCGTGGGAGTTTGCGTGCTTCTTCTTCTGCTTCATCTTCTCTCTTGAGAGATGGGGGTTCACGCTCGAGGTGGAATACTCGGGCTCGTTTGGATTCACGCTTTGAGGGCGAGGAAGGAGGGCTTGCTACCCCTGTCGGATTGGATTTGCGGATGGACATTGCATTGGAGGAGCGGGCAGCATTTCAGCTTTTTCTTCCTCCCCGTATTCCTCGATCGCGAAAGTCTGTCACGAATGGCGTCGGGTTGGCGGCTTCTTATCAGAAGGAGTAGACTAGATGAGTCTTTATATGTGGGAAGGTCTGCGGGCAGCCAGGCTCCTCAGGGTCCTGCTTGTGAGCAGCACTAGTACGGTTTCCATGGTAGTTCGCGCGTGCATGTGGGCAGCCTAAAACGCACATGCAAGTCAGACTGAGCAGAACTAATTCGCGTTTTTTTCAACCTGCGGCCGATTCGATGCATTAGAACGTCGCCCTGTCGACTCACTCGGGTTGCCCCTTTCGGTTGTCAGCGACAGACACAACACACAAAATGCAACATTTCATCATAAATAGAATAGAACTTGAGCTTGAGCGGTACGAGACTGGAGCTTGAGTTGGTTTAAAGTACTAGCTATTATATATTAGTAAGTGGAATTACTAGTTGTGAAGACGTAGACTAAGTAAGTAAGTAAGTAAGTAAGTAAGTAGTTATAGCCTAGGCATTGAATATAGCAGTTATGTAGTTTTATACAAGACTAGTAGCTAGTACTAGCAGTTGTGTATATATATATTGCATTGAGAATCTATAGTCCTACTATGATTTCTCTATTTCCTACTTTTGCAGTTGCAACCATGTGCATGTGTACTTCATTGTAATCCCACGTGCTAGGCGTGCGCGTGGCTACCATATGGGATCCATTCCTCCACCCAACTTGCCACGATCTTTCCATCTGTCAACATGTTGATCTCAAAAAAATAAAAATAATAATAATAATTAATTAATTGACTAAAATCCTCAAAGGCAAATAGAGTCTGATACTTTTTCCCCCAAGCATATCTGTCTTTTCACACTAAAAAGAACTATTCGTTGCACACACACACATTACAGTCTCGTAACCAAACCGTGCACACACTACTGACTTCATTTACAAAAAGATACATCCCATCTCCAACCATCACAATCGTTCTCCACATTAATCTACTAGTATTACAATGGCGACACCACCACCGAATAATACCCCCAAACCCTCTCTCTTCCCGCGGGCACTCCCTCTCCCCCAAATCCTAACCAATCTCATGACCAACTCTCCGAAAAAAGAAACATCACCACCTACAGATTCAAATCCAAATCTCTCCTCCTCCTCCTCCTCCTCACAAACATCCGCCATAAAACCCCATAACTACAAACCCCCTCATAATACACATATTATAAACGATATAATAAAAACACAATCATCACAAACCCATACGAACCAATCCGACTTCAACAAAGCCTTAATAAAAGCCTACTCCGCCGCCAAACCAAACGCAACAGGCTACCTCTGGTGTCCCATCTTCAAACAATACCTACCCCCCTGTCTCATCGACATCACCCGCATCATACCCCCCCACACAAACCCCGCAGCGGTAGGCTACCTCTTCGGTCACGAACGGGACGGTAAAACCCACATCAACTCCCTCTCAAACGGCATCATCCTCGCAAAATGCATCTCCCGCGTTCTCTCCGATGGAGATTTCGCCATAATCCCCGTGATCGATACTCTAACCAACCCGGCTACCAACACTCTAACCCGCGGGTTCAACCAACCCACAATGATCGAAATCGGTGGCGCGGCATGGATGCAATTAAACTCTGACGAACGAGCTGCGATAAAAGAAATACATGACTTCAAAGCATCCATCAAACCCTCCAACTCAACCCCACCGGAAGATCAAGCTGAAGGCTTAGAGTTAGGGTATTGTTATAATTATTATAACAGTAACCCGGGTGTGAACCTAAAGCTCATCCTGATGAAACCATACCTTGCGAATAAACGGCTGGAGGATATGGATACATACTACTCCGACCTTCATAATACAATACTTCAGTTCAAATCGGGCTTCAGACCGGATTTACGATATCTGTATTACAGATACATCATGTCAATGTTGATATGGTTGAATATTGACGAGGCGAGGTTGTATAAGGATGCGTGGAGGGTAAAGGAGGGATGGGTGAGGGAGAGTGTGATTGTGGAGATTGCTAGACCGGAGAGGATGGCGAATTGGGAGGTTTATGAGGAGGTGTTGGCGGGGAGGGGTATGTTTGATGAGGATGGAAGGGAGGGGAGTGGTGATGAGGAGGAGTGGGTTTTGGCGCCGTCTGTGGATTTGAAAGGTGAGGAGGGGAGGTTACAGAGGGTTGCTACGGGGTTAATTGGGGGTTTGTTGTTTAATCCGAATATTATATAGTTTCCCTTGTTCTCCATGGACGAGTCTCGAAATCTCCCCGAACCCCAGGGCGATTTACACGATATAGGATTAAATTGACGAGTATTACAAAAACTTGCTATTTGAATACATTAGATAAAACGCTAAACCTGTTCATACTAGTATTTCATACAAGATATACATATTAATTACTTATTAGATAGCATCCCCAACTATACAAATGAGGGGAGTAGACTATGGCAAAAAGGTCCTGTTACACCAAAAAATTACCCAAGTGAATCCAACTTTTCGTATGCCATGCATGATATATCAATCAACTAGCATGAACAGCCGGTACCGGTTGACGGACATACTCCGGCGCGGGCACATCCTCTTGAACAAGACCGTTATGATCCCTATCAGACTCCCCCTCCCGCGCAGCACTATACGGCGGTGGCGGCGGGTCCTCAAACTCGCCATCCCTCTCGAGACACGGTGTAGTCCTACTACTACTACCACCACTCCTCATAGCCCCCAATTCATATTGCGGCACCTGTCTAGATCTTCCCCCTGCATTCTCACCGTCGCCGTCTCCTCTATTCCGTCGTCTACGCCTCCGGATATACAGTTTTGAAAACGCGACCAGTGCTATAGCGGGCACACAAATAGCTAGTGCGATACCGATCCTCAACCCGATTTCTGATGATCCTCTAGATCTCCCGATGGCGCTACTCGCTGAGGTTGTCGGTGCAGTGCCAAATACGGCGGCTGAGGTGTTATTGGCAACGAAAAGAGGTGTCGCGATGACAATGTCGAGAGAACGTTGGGCCACCGGATGGGGTGCCGTGCCCGTGAAGACCGTAACCGTGGAGACGCATTGCATCTTTGCAGAATATGTTGAAGTTGTGAAGGATCTATATGTGTATACAGAAAACTTTTTGTCAATGGGCTGCTGGCAATATTAATAGGTTCGATATATGCTGACAGATGGGGGAAAAAAAGTTCAAATATGTTGTTAATCGGGGGAGCTAGATGATTCGCAGCTAGGGTGTGTAGGAAACAAAAAATATTTACTACGTTTACGAAATGTCATCTTGAGAAATTAATAGCGCCTACCTTGGACAGCAATAATTCAGCAACTCCCCTCCAATGGTTGAATACGGAACAAGGGGAGCGTCGGAACCGTATGGACATACGGTCTGTACGAAGAGTAAATCCCAGTCATCGAATCGAATGCTCGACTCGTCATAATTATCGTAATAATTGGCGACACAACACTGACGGTAGTCATCGTTGGGAAAATACGGCGTGTTTTCGTTACCGCAAAAGTAAGCAAAGTAGTAGTTGGCATCGCCAGGAGGTTGGTTACGTTGGGGGATATGTATTTGCGAGCAAGCGGTCGGAAAGACGATCGCTGTCACAGACGGGCTCGGTGCTATATAGAGGAGGTTGAGATCTGACGTGGTTGACGTTTGGGCTCGGCAACGCCTGCCGACGAGAAGCGCAAGGCTTAGGGCGAGATATCGCGACTGAGAAAACTTCCACATTGTCGATGCAATGGGGAGGCAGAAAATAGGTTTGGTACCAGTCCACCTGAAATCGATGTTGGAGGTGGGTATTCGATGGTCACACATTCTTGAGTTCGCGCATGGTTTGATGTCATGGCAAAATGCAGCCGAAGCGGGGCTAAAACCAAGTTTTTTTTTTTCGTTTTAGTCTGGAGACACTACCCTGCAAATTTACGTATCGTATGACATTGCCAATAAGGCCAATCTTGGGGACGCTATCCTGCGAACTTGCAACCAGGCCCGCGCCGTCACCGGATTTCAGGTCGAGAGTTGTAGAGAAACAAAATATCGTTGAAATTGTGACTATGCTATCGCTATCATAACATGATCTAAACCTTCAGAGGCTGTTAGCATCACTCGTATACAGACAACTACCGATATCTTGGAGAAATGTATATCAAGGAACAGAGAGGTATCAGAAGTCCAGTTCGCTCATGTGACTGAAGGAATAAAGTTTTAGTCGAAGAACGTCTCCGAAGAGATGAAATTCGTGATTTCCGACAGTCATCCCGCAAGAGGTGCCAATAACAAACGTGTTTTCTCATCATGTATTTTGTAGTACTCTTCTGCTTGAACTATTCGTGAAATCAAAGTTGGTGAAGGGTAAGTACTTACAACTACTTAAAATAATCAACCTATATAGCCATGATTCTATACTCCAAATCGCCAGTCACTAACAATACGGACTCAACATCCACCAATTGCCACTAAAGTACAAGAAGAACTATAAGAAAACTGTAAAGAAAAGTAGTCGTGAAGCACGATGCGCCTCGTCAATTGGCGTCGCCCATTGAAATCGAATCGAATCGCATCGTCGCGGGATTGTCGCGTGGAGTGAAAATGTTTTGTCGCAGGAAACTCTGCATTATCAGCTGAAAAACTTTATACTCTTGTGCACCGCCACATAATTAAATTGAGCCCTAATCGATAACCCTCTATCACCAGCCACACCACCAGCCACAACACACACCTCTGCTGGACAACGCCGCAGCACACCAAAAATTTGCATTTCGCCAAAAACCTTCAAAGCTTGAAAACTATCACGACAACCATCGACAACTCTACCGACGACACACCCTCGACCAACCCCCGTCTGCCATCTTCAAATCCTCCCCATCCTCCCGAATAAACAATAATAATCCAAAATGGGTCGTCTTCACTCGAAAGGAAAGGGTATCTCCTCGTCTGCGATCCCATACTCCCGCACTGCTCCAACATGGTTCAAAACCGCCCCGGATGCCATCGTGGACCAGATTTGCAAGCTCGCCCGTAAGGGTGCCACCCCATCTCAGATCGGTGTCGTCCTCCGTGACAGCCACGGTGTCGCGCAGGTCAAAGTCGTCACTGGTGAGGATCCGAATTCATTCCCCGAAATCTTTGATATCTGATCGGAACTTGGTATCAAAATCTTCATTCTGCAGAAATATTAACATGTTTGCAAAAAATAGGTAACAAGATTCTCCGAATCTTAAAGTCGAACGGTACATACACCATCCCATGAAATCAACCCTTCATGTAGAAGGGAAATCATTACAGCAAAGCCTTTGTATGGTCTTTTCAGACTGACAAAGAGATTTTTTTTTCATCATTATCCAGGCCTCGCTCCAGAAATCCCAGAGGACCTGCACATGCTTATCCGAAAGGTAATCCAATAATTCACCTGATGAAATTGAAATTGAAATTGAAATAGAAAGCTTGAGGGGGGGTTGGAAATGCTAACTGAGATCGTGTTCTTGCAATAGGCTGTTGCCGTCCGAAAGCATCTCGAGAGAAACCGCAAGGATAAGGATGGAAAGTTCCGTCTCATTCTCATCGAATCCAGAATCCACCGTTTGAGCAGATACTACAAGACCGTTGGTGTCATGCCACCGACATGGAAATAGTATGTTCCCCCTTCTCCAATCTTCATCCATCCAAATTATCTGAATTAACATATTTTTTTTCTTTCACAGCGAATCCGCCACTGCCAGTGCCATGTTGGGCGCTTAGAGCGTGTATTTCATCGGTTGTTTTTATTTCTGCATTAATTTTTTATTTCTTTTTTTTTTTCACTTCAAACGTGTCATATATATACACCACCATCATCAGTGAATGAATGGTACGACTTTTCATGAATACATTAATTCATCCATATTGTGATTGGGGGTTTGAAATCAATGGGCGTTTCTACTGGGGTGTTACTCTTTTGATAAATCATCACTCGAAATTATTAGTAAAGCAAGCCATCCGAAATAATACGCTCGCTGTGCAAAGTAAATACTCCGTAGTGCCTGGTTTCGAGGCCATGTCCTTTCTGTGAAGTAGTGGGAAAATGTACATGCAAATTATATTTTTTCTTAATGCCTAATAATAATAATAATAATAAAACAAGAAGTCGAAGTAGACAATTAATACACATAGTTCCTCTAGCATATACCTTTTTTCCTCACCAAGCTCCCACATCGTAATTTTCTTCGCTGAAGTAGCTTACGATGACAGTCCTGTCTGCGAATTTTCTGCCCGCAAGCGCCTTCAGAGCTCTTTCAGCCGCCTCATGAACTTCAAAACGTACATAAATCTTTCCAACTCCAGCAGCGGCACGGGTGTTTCCACTCGGTCGTGGAATCTTGATGTCAATAATATCGCCAAACTTGTTGCACTCGTCGGTAACATCCTCCAGGATTTCTAAAAGCAATGCAATTAGCTAGACTTTCTTTCGAAAAGCGATAAATGTAATATATCTTACCCTCGTATTCCTCGTTATCTAGCAATTCATCCGCGGTAACCATATTCAAAAGTTGCAAGACTCTACCACCCTCCATCTCTGCACTTGTAGTTGCAGCGATGACAGTCATGGCAGGGATACCTGCCTCGGCACCAGCTGACTGTTTGACACCGATGGAAGCTCTCTTCACGCTGAGTAGCTGTTCATTGATATCCAGTCCGTTAAGTCCTTCGATTGCAATTTCCGCAACATTTGGGTCGAGATATTCGCAGAATGCCACGCCTTTCGATTCATCTATTTCTCTATCCTTGACCAAGAAGAATGCTTTCAGCTGCCCGAAGGTTTGAAGGAGCTCAATGACTTGCTGATCTTGAAGATGAGTAGGAATATTTGAAACGCAAATCTTGTGGATGGAATCTGGGACGTTCGGCGAAATTTCGCCTGGTGGGGTGTCGTTGCTCTCCGAATATTGTGGGATGATGTAATCTTTAGGACGTGAGAGTTGGACTTTCACTTCGGTATCGTCGAATTCAATGCCATCAAAGGCAAGGCAAAGGGTAGCGTAAGCTGTGTTGCGAAATTCAAGCATAGCCATAGTTCCGGTTGGGTTAAGATAGACTGTAATGAGAGGTTCGCTTGTTGAATCAACCGCATTAAGAGACTTGAGGAATCCGGAGAAGAAGGTATATATACTCTCTTCGGTACACATCGGAGGGAGGTTTTGACACAAGAGACGCTTGGCTTGGCGAGAATTAGAGGGTTTAAGAGCAGTAGGCTGGGGAGCGGCCCCTTCTTTGGGAGGGTGGTTGACGAAAGCTGCCATACGAGAGGGATCCAAGGCGGTCTGTCTGGGCGCGCCGGGGAGAGGAAACATGCCGGAAAGTTTGGCTTGTTCGGCCGTGACGCTCTCATAACCAGGGGGCTTGATGTCCCACATGGTCAATCGACGTTTTCGGTCGTTGATAGGGATGATATCGGTGAGATCTGGGGTGGGTTCCTTGACCTTGGGAGGACTTGGACTTCTGCGTGGTTGTCGAGCTTCGTTATCCATTCCGCCCATTGGGATGTCTTCGCGACGTTCTCTGCGTTCCCGGCCGCCTTCTCGGTCTCTACCACCTCCCCGGCGTCTATCCTCATCACCTCCACGCCCTCTCTCGCGCCTATCTCGGCCAATTTCCCTCTCACCACGAGCATGCTCGCGTTCCCGTTCTCTATCGCGGAAATCTCGACTGCTGTAGTAATCGTCACCTGCGGGAGCGGCGGCGGCAGCAGCTCCGCCTCGAGCGCCTCTACTTTCTCGAGAAGTGTACGGGGAGCGAGATCGCCGTCTGTCGCCTCGGTGTTCTCGGTCTCCCCGGTCTCCCCGGTCTCTGTCGCCTCGATCTCCACGTTCTCGTCGTTCGCTGCGGTCTCCTCGTTCGGCACGTTCACGTTCTCCGCGTTCACCACGTCCCTCGCCCCTATCGCCGTGTCTCGATGACTATATAACTTTTGGTTAATATACTATTGAGAATGAAAAGCGAGCCATTCTAGGCTTACGTGGTAATCGGACCCATCGCCGTGTCGGTCAGGGCGTTCTCGATCTCGTTCGCGGTGTCCATCACGGTCCCGTTCCCTGCGAGAGGATGAGTAGCCGTGGCGTGAATCTAGATTTAGAGAAGAACGGAGGGTCCAAGAGGTAAGTATTTGTACTTGCTTTATTGCACAAAGGCATAAGGTTAGTATGTTAGTAGTATTGCAACTGTTGTTTGGCCAGCGCCAGCGGCCTTGTCCAAATTGTCTCCCTGTCTTCGTATAGTCTCCATCCTAGGTTCCGTTTTTTGAGCCTCACTAATTCCGACTTTTTCTAACTCGGCACGCAAGACTGTACGGAGGTACGGATTCCAGAATGGGGTTGAATATATAGAACTGTGCTGCGACTGTTCTTGTAAAAGTTTTTTTTTTTTCTCAGGGTAGATATGGGTATGATGTAGAGTGGTGGTGACGAAGGAGAGGAAGTATCTTGCTTGGTTGGATGTCTTTTACAAATCAGACGCCAAAAGGAAGTATAAAAAAGAAGGTCTTTCCCACTATCTGGGAAAGAGAAGATCTGGTAGTTGATGTCTTACCTCTGTAACTGTCACTGCCGTTCATTTTTGCAGAGTTCGAGTCTACCAAACGCGTGTTTCGCTAGTAGGATCTTCTTTCAAATGGATGATGAAAGGATTTAACAAGGATAGTGATTGAATGAGTGTAGTGGAGATAGCGGCTATGCCCTGCTGCCTATTGTTGATGGAAGAGGGAGGGAAGAGGGATATGGTAGTCCGTTGAAGGATGTGACGAAGCAAAAGAGGGTTGATGTCGAAGAAGGAATCTGACGAGTTGTTGTGGTCTGTCGCTCAGCTGCGGATCAATTTCGCGAAAAAGACGTTGCCCTGCACAGCCACACCTCCGCCCGATTAATTAGATGCACCAGCCACCTCGATGCCCTGAAGCGATGCTCCGGTTAAAAGTGCAGGCCCTCCGACCAACTGCCCCGCGTTCATCCCACGTCACGTCTCAGGATCCCGTCATCTGTTATAACTTTAATCTCAAGATATTTATTCGACAACGAGAGAGGCTGACCAGGGTTGGAGTATATCATATCAACTTCTCTACGACCTCCGACCCTACATATCCTATACCCCGCCTCGATCTTGTCGCCCGCCATGGCGTCCGAAATCCCCCCCTCCATGAAGGTCATCGCACCGTTCGTCATTAAAGCCAAACAAATGGAAAAGGCAGATCCAGTGATATCCTATTTCTGCTATGTCTACACGGTCCAACAAGCCCTCTCTAAGGGCCTGACAAAGAGTGCCGAAGGGATGACCTACACTGGTCAAGTTATGGATACCCTTGAGCAGGTCTGTACCTCTCAACAGGCAAACTTTTTTTTGGGTCCCGCCAAACTGCCTTCTATTGAAAGAGAATGCCGCTAAAATGAAAAATCGGACAGCGGAAAGTCGAACTAGCGGATAATGAAGCCGTTGCAGATGATCTAGTTGGGAAGGTCTATGTGGAGCAGTTTGCCAACAAGATATTTAGTAATGCAGAGAATGCGCAGAATGCGAGGCGGTGTACCAAGTATGAATGATGTTTTGCTTGTTATCATTATTATATAATATGGGAAGGCATAAAGTTATTGACGGTATGATATCACAGACAAACCGCAGAAACGTTTATGGCCGCTTCAACATTTCTCGAGTTACTCAAGGTGTTTGGCGACCTGGATCCAGAGATAGCGCAAAAGATTACCTTCGCAAAGTACAGTGCTGCTCGTATTCTGAAAGCTCTCAAGGCAGGCGAAGATCCCAATCCACCTGTAGAAGAACAGCCAGAGGAGGAAGTCCCACCTGTTTTCACAGATACAGAAATCCCAAAATTACAGGAGGTTTCTCCGGTCTCTCCTGTTTCTCCACATCCCCCAGGTCCAACGGTGGAAGATGCTGTCGATGACTCTGAAACTTTGGAACGAGCGATGGCGAGGATGTCAAGTACCGACGAGTCGCTACACCCGAGCAGAATGATGACGCCGAATAATGCAGTTCCTCCGCCCCCACCTCTGCCCTCATTTCCTCCTCCATCAGAAACAGAGGCTTCCGGCCAGACACTAGCACATCTGCCTGGAAGAACGGAAACCATGTCGACCGCAGAGTCTTTCCCTACGCCTATACAACCTCCTTCTTCCGGCTATTTTCCACCAGTTCCTTTCCCACATGAAACATCTGTCGCTCCATCCATCGTAGACCTACCTTCGGCTCCACCACTACTCCCATCTGCCCCTTCAATTCCGCCATCTGTAGTTCAACCACCACCTACGGCACCCCCAAATCTCTCATCTGCTCCGCTATTGCCTCCCAAATCCCCACCAGGCGTTCCAGAAAATTTCTGCTCTGGTGTCGCCGCTGGCGCCGGAGTAGGAGTCGGACTACCTTCACACGCGGAACCCGGCGCGCCAGGTCCTTCACCGCATTGGCTCGGCCATGTATCCCCACCCCCTCCGAATGCACCACCAGTAAGCCATCATCTCGCCACAGGAACAACATACTACTATTCCCCTCCGCCTGGCACTAATCCTCACCCGCCTCCGCAACCTGGATTCGCACCCAACCCATCACCGTTTCAAAGGGCACCCCCATCATACCAACAAAGACAGAAAAAGCTTGTAGATCCTGATGAGAACCCCGAGCAAATTAAGAAGGCGCAAAAGTGGATCAAATGGGCTGAGTCAGCCTTGAACTTCGACGATGTACCGACGGCCGTCAAGAACTTAAGACTGGCTCTGGAAGAACTAGGAGCCGAATAAATTCTTTTTTGGTTGGAGCATTCATTTTGGGTTTATTAATATAGAGCGAGCGCATAACCTTAATATATCCTGTATATTTCGCAGAATTCATTTAGTATTTTCATATTTTATCAATTTTGATGCGACGATAATTTTTGACAGACTATCACGCAGCTTGTATCTAACCAACATGCTTAGCTAGCCGGACTGGACATGCATTGTGCCACAAACAGTTGCACCGGAGTTTGCCAGCCTAAACGGATACTTACGAGAGGATGACACTAGCGGATTGATGCATTTTATACAAACATACTGCTTTTTGGCATCTTGAAAATGCAGAAGTCCGACTTTGAGATTGTCAACAAGAAGATAAATTATGACAAATATCACGGTTAGGTTAGGGTCCGTTATCGCTCTTTTTAAAATGAGAGTGCCTTAGATATCATAATCTAATGCATCAGCATCTAGATATCTAGAGAGCTCCTACTCGATACTGAGAGCTAGTCTGGGGCGCACTGAGAGCTTGAGGAAAACTATGGCAGTCTCAAGCCTTAGCCTCATCCGGATCCCTAGACGTCGCCCGAAAAATATTTGCGTTGATGTTACACAGCGCATTCCTGCAACACTTTGCACAAACTTTCTAGCGCCGGGACTGCAACAACCCTGGTCTTGGTTCCCCAGTTCCAAACGAAAGAACGCATTTTGCTGCGACAACGCGATTTGGAAGGCCGAAGCGTTGGGACAGCAAACTGCAACATGCGAGGGACAAAGTTGGTGCAGGATATCTGCATAGAAAGCTAGAAGCCATGTAGCAACTGGACAAACGGCCAGGAACATGGGTAATATTTTCCCCTTTGACCCTTCATTCTTTGATGTAACTAAGGAGATGTTTCTTTGATCTAATTGGATTTCTAAGATATATGTTTCTATTATTCTATATCATGATTGCGCGGGCAAGCTGGAGAGGTTTCCGGTATGCGCATGGACTGTGCCGTATACCAACATGGATTTGGTTTGTTCTTTGACGATTGACAAGCTTTTAATTAGCCAGTTCTAGACTCTCAAACTATGGATTCCTAAAAGCCTTTACGGCTAGCAGAATTGAATGGAGAATATTTCGAATCGGTCCAGCCCCCCGAATTATGGACCGGATAGAAAAATAGTGTCGAATAAGGAGGAAAACTCTATCTGAATAACAAAGAGCTCAGATAGTTGGTTTTCACTAACCAAAGCGGTATTCCGGGCTAGATGAAGCACAGCGATATGGCAAGAACTCCGACACGTGCAGACACGCATATCTGCACATGCACAGAGGCTCTGTACCTATTATTTGCCACTATGCTAGTATATTTACCTGGCAGCTACAAAGGTCACTTTATTTGTTTGAAGAATTTGCACCAGACCAATGTATCAGATTGGTTTTGAGCATGTAAGGTTGCGGTTCTCGTTAACATACACTATGCTGCATGTGCACTGTGCTGTATACATTAGGCGCTGCAACAATTTTGTTCAGCTCATCATGAATCTGACCTTGAGCATTATTCTGAAGCTTGCAATGCTCGAGCAAGCAAATAATCTCATTTCCACTAATGATAGTACAAAAGTTTAATGGAATATAAATCTTTTTCAGCTCTCAGCTATATTTTCTATTTATCCAAACTATATCTTACATGGTCTCGAAGCCAGCATCTTACAATACTCTTGTGGTCAGCTAATCTTACAATACTTCTTTTCGCAACTATCAGTTTCGTATAAGGTAATGAGAAGCGAAATCTCCCACTCTCTCCATTCACTGATTCCGGAATAGAAATATTAATCGTTCTTTGGCTGGACATCTTTTCGATAACATCTCCAACAGATCCAACAGACTACCCATGATTTGACTCATGCCATTGATCGAAAATTATTAGAGCTAATCTCAGCTATTCACCTAGTTCCTTTGGCTTTCGAAATTTCAAGGCCATACGGGTGTTTTTGAGAGTAAAGCTTATCTTGAATCATCAACTACACTATCTACATTTATTTATTGGATATCTAATACACAACAATGAATGGTTTCTCAACATCAAGAGATGCAGCTCGAGATGCAGTTCGGGAAAAACTATGGATCAGAGATCCCGATCTGTATATGCGCCATGGCTCAGACCTTTTTAGAATAAAGGCTGAGGTCCCAAGCTTGCAAACACCCCCACCTTCTCGAGCACAATCCCGCGACATTTCCTTCCCTGCAGTGATACCTTCAAGCTCACCTGATCCCTCTACCATTACAATCACAAGCAACGTGAAGAATCTAGTGTTGGATTCTGGCGTTGATTCCACGCCACCAACTAGCCCGGTGCACTGCCGTTGGAATCTCGGGAACCGACGTGACGTTGATAAACAACAGCATGTCTCGGAAAATAAGGACGAGGGACATCATGGAGGGGTTTCAAAGCCAAGTTCCGAGATAAATCTTGGTGACGTCCCATTTCCACTCACAGGGCCCCAGATTCTTTCTCAAACTCTACATTCGAACAAACCGGCACAAGGTAAGAAACTGCTGTGACTTGTACTCCCCAAGACAGATATTTCATGTCGTAAGAAGTCTTCGAGGGTATGGGTTTGTAAGTTAACAGATAAATGCTAACAAATACAAACTACTTTATATATAGTTTCCGGATCGTCTACAACGACCACGCAAAACTCCGACGAGCTAGAGACCAGTAAAGGTAGCTCGTATAACAGGTCTCACGAACTCTCGATAAATAGCGAGCGAGCGAAGCAAATTGATATGAGGGACTATTCCGAGCCTCTAGCGCTACCAGCCAGGCTAGTCTTGCCTGCTACCTTCCCCAACAATGTAGCTATAGGACGGTTGAAAGTCTCACAGTCAAGACAGATGGTGGGTACTGAGCAACCTGGGGCAAATCGAGTTACCTCTTTGTTTATCACAGATACGTCCAGCGATATGGAGGATGCAACAAGCAGCCGCCAAGTTGTTCAAAGTGGTAAACGGATGGTGTGCAGCAGCGGTTCCCAAACAGACGGTGCTTCTAGGACTGGAAGCTGGGATGGGGATTGCCTTAGAGAGAATGGAAATTCCGACCAGACCGCCGTCCTATACTCTGGATGTCAATCTGAGACGCAAGACAAAGCGAACGGAACGTGTATGGTTTCGCTCAATATTCCAAATCATAAGGCCAAACTCCAGCAAAATGGAAGTTCCATGTCTCCATCATCTGGTCTTGAGGTAGATCATGAAATGCTAGCGGTCAAAGTAGTGGACATGTTGCTGAAAAAGACGAATATTGAGGTGAAGCAAGAGAAAGTATTACCAACTGAAGTTAGTCCAAAGAAGCGAAAACGAGCGGACACTCCAGAAGATAATGGACAGAGGAGTACCAAAGCCGTCCCAACCCCAAAGGACAAAGCGATTACTCGCCTCCCATCACGAGACCGGAGTGTTTCTTCTCCAGTACTTAAAAGAGGGAAGAGAATTCCAAGTCGTTCCCATGATTCTGAGTCTTCGGAGTCTGAGAGCGACGAAGACGCCTTCCGCCGAACTAGGAGACGAAGACTCGCGATTGCAGCGTCTGGGTCGGATTCTGGTAGTCAAAAAGGAATAGAAAAGTCGAAGAAACGGAAGATCGATGACCTTAAATTTAAGAAGTGCGCTAGCGAAGGGGCATCGGAAGCCAAAAGTAACAAATCTATACAAACAACATCTTCTCAAGACTCTCCGGCCAAGTCAGATTCAAAAGATATTCGAAGATATCGAGATCGAGACACCGCCTCGACTGCAAAAGGGAGTTCAAATCACGATTTGAAAAATGAGCCAAAGAAACCAACGGCAGCAGCTTCTGCATCAACTATCAAGACCTTATCTAGAAGAGAGCGACAATTAACCCAACCCACCGACTTTTGGTTTCAAAGGTACTACAACCATCTTCTCGCCAAAGTCACGATGCCAAAAATTCTCGGTTCCACTGGAAACTGCTTCTCCCGGACAATGATATCCCACTACCTCGGCGGTAGCGCACGCCTGACAGCGGCAACGGTCTCACCGATTACAAGGGATCAGCAAATTTACCCCGTCAAATTCCTCATGGCTTTCAGTAAGGAATTTTGCCCCATACAAGCTAAAAAGCCAGGAGAGATAATCGTCATTGCAACGGTGGGCGACTTCACCAAGAGGGTCCCCTCCCACATCCCCTCGTTCCCGGTGTTTCTTCAGCGGGCTGTGGGTGAATACGAATACATGGGCACTTATGAATTCGACGAAAAGATCAAATTCTTTTCTGAAAAAGAAACCAGAGAGCTCGCTGAAGCCCCTCTTGTGGAGTTTTGGGTTGAGCGCTTTTTCGGGAATCGAAGACATAACAATTCGCTTCTTGAAAATGTTTCGCAGCTGAAGTTGAGCAAAGCCGGTGTTAACGCCCTGGCGGCTCAACTGGTGCCCGAGCACCTCAAAAAGAAGGATGAGGTTAGACGTTTGAAAATCAGTCAAGTTAGAGAGTATTTGATAAAAGGGACCGTTAGGTTCACCTGGAGCTTTTTGAAGCCTGTTCAGTATGAACAGAAATTATATAACAAGCTTTCTAATGCGAAGTGGCCAGTGGAGAAACGGAAGTCAACATGGGCAGCCCTTTGCAAAGACCACCGAGATGAATGAAGCGAGATCGAACTATAGCGGAGAGTAGATTTCGGGTCTGTTCAGATGGTTCATATATTTCTTACGTTGTGAATAATTCGAATTAGGGTAGAGAGAACTATAATGACTGTATACTAAAATAATAACTGTATGTAATAAAGATATGATAATATATATGCCCCAAGACTTGTCTCGTAAACCAATCGCGCAGCACGACCCAGGAGTATGATGATATAAGCCCTACCTTTCTGTTTTCTGCATTCTCAAAAGTCATATTTCGTTTTCCTATGCAAATACCAAACAGCCTGCCTCATCGCTAGCTTAAGCTGGTACAATGTTAACAACCTTGCCTGTCTCCACTTGATAGACCCACCCACTAATCTTCACACTCTCGGGGACGAATTTGGACTTTTTCAGATACTCCACGTCATCCTTAACTGCTTGTTCGAGACTGCTCGGAGATGAAAAGGTTAAGCTATGCATCTTCAAATTCATAACAGGAATTGCATGCATACTCGGAGAATGGTAAGAAATCTATCCCAGATGCATCTTCGCCAAGGTGCTTCTGTACAATAGCATGCGCATCTTCGTTCGTGAAGGTGAGCATACCACATCCTGTATGCTTGATCAACAAGATCTCGGCCGTTCCGAGCAATTGCTGCGAAATTATAACGGATCGAAGGCCGTCGACGGCGGATGCACCCGCATTGCGAATAACTATGATATACATGAGTTAAGCGTTAGTAATTGATATCTTGATAGTTTGGGTTTATGCAGAAGATAAAGGTCTTTGTAAACTTGAGCGTACCGTGAGCGTCACCGAGCTCAATGCCCAATGCCGCGGCAGGATCGATACGAGCGTCCATGCATGTTAGGACGAGATACTTTTTGGCAGGTGGGAGTGCCAAGTCACCCTTGGTGAAATTTGCGGCGTAATTGGCATTGTTTGCCAACAAGTTGTCAGTAAGAACTGTCATAGTGGAGAGCTTACTGTTTTGATAGGTTTGGTAATATTATAATGTGTATCGATAATAAGATAGAATATTGGAATTGGTGCACAATCGATCAGCTTGGATTTCAACGGTGTGAGATGCCGCCTTTTATACACAATTTATATTCAATACGCCCATTACCTCATTCTACCCCACGCCGACTTGATCTCCTCCTTCGAATTCCATCCTTTGTCTTACAGGATAATTCGATTCAAAAAAACATCTGCGCGCTGTGCGCTATGAAACTTATCAAAGGGCGATATAATTGGGTGTGCAGGGAAGTCGCAACATTGGACAGGGATGTCGTGCTCGCTTCTGCGTCCAACATTGGAGGTCCCCGGCCGTCTCGTACACCAGGTCTCAAGTATCACCAAGACGAGCGCTGTGGACTGCGGGGTAACGTAGGCGAACTCGCGAAGAATCGATCAAGATCATGCGCGTGCATGCAGATTCGTAAATCGCGGGATGCTCATTAACTAATTAATCTATCTGAAGGAATAACAATAAATTCATCAAGATCAAGATCCCGTTGTGATCCTTTCAGTTTTGGTGCATTATGGTTACACCACGCCGTCAGCGTCCGGTTAAGCCGCTGGCGAATTTATAATGGTTAATATCGTGCCGGTATAACTGTTTCCAACGGATTTTACGGTGAAGCCGAAAAATTACAGATATCTTCATGAATAGCTTTTCTGTCAGATTTACCTTGAAGTTTCATTCTCGCCGAGCTTTGATGCCGGTGTCAAAAGCAAGCGGACCCACTTTCGGGCATAAATCCCATGTGGATGGCTTACTCAAGCTAGTACGCGGGTCGGCCTGGTCTTGGGTCCCGGAATCGAATCGGCTCCAGAAACCCAACCAATAAACGTATTTCTTTCATCGACAGCTATCTACTGAGTTGCATAAATGCGCGCTGCGCTCATGGCGTGCTTGAACATCTTAGTTCTTGAATTCTTGCAAAGGATGGACAGGTAGAGCTATAGAGCTATAGAGCCGGATACCAGAACCCGGTGAATATGAATGAGTCGAAGACACGCATGTGGCATACTTGTGTTGTTGTGAAACACCAATGCAAAGCATCAAGCTTCATTTTGATTTATCTCTAGATTCAAATGATCATATTTTCTCGTTTGTTGTTCTAAGAGATGTTTGTACATTCAGTTCTAGAGAGCTCGATCGGGTATATACACTAAGATCAGAGCCTGCAGGAACCTACTAGAGTAGAAGTTCTCATACAGTAAAAATATCCAAGGGTTGCTCTTATAGATCTTACTAGACATGGTTTTGCTTCATGTTCTCAGAGACTCGACAAATATCCTTCCAACCTCTTCCTGTACAATTCGTAATAATCCCCAGTCTGGTGCGCTCTCTATTTCTGGCCTCAGAGCCCTCACCCTGTTATATTTTGTTAGGTCTGTGTTGAAACTCGCGGAAAAATGACTCTTTAATTCCTTTAGAATATTCACCAACTCCACTTGGTTAGCATCAAAGGCCTTTTTTACAAATTCAGGCGTACTAGGCGGCATCCGCTCGCTCATAGCCAAGCCAATCATTTTATCCCAATCTATTCCATCAATAACCAAGCCTGGCTTGATAGTCTCTGGGTAGTCTTCGGTAGCTTGTATTACTGTGGCTGTTTCTGTAGAGGCTGTTTCGTGCGCCGAAATTTCTCTAGGAGCTGAAGAGCTCGACTCAGGGTCCGGGAAGCCTTTTCGAATATAAACCGATTCTAAAATCGCTTGATAAGCATCCGCTTCACCGCTTCCGTTGGTGAAAAGAAGGACATTCTTTATAGTAGATTTGGTATGTTAGACGTGCAAAGAAAATCCTAGGACTAAACTTTACAAGTGGTCAAACTTACAATCATATCGGGTGACATATCTATTTGACCAAATATACTCAAAGTCTTCAAGAATAAGGAATGTTGCACAAATATTGCAAATTGAGGCCTATCACATTCTTGTTAGCCGAGCTTGTCTATCTAGGTTACTAAAGGAGGAGTCCTTACGAGTCTATACTAATACTCCGACTTTCACCTGTAGCAAATCTACTCGCGACTGGCGAAGTTATCATGTTAACGGAGGTTTTGTCCAACTTCTTGTTTAAAAGATCAACCACGTCCTTCCAGGTTTCACTCTCTGGCCAATTAGAAATGAGGCATTCCTCAACTTCCCTCCTAACCTCTGGGTGAAGTTCCTTGTGTGTCTCTGCGTAATCGGCATACATCGGGTCTGATCCAAAGTCCAAGGCTACTTTGCGCCCTATCAATTGCATGTGCTCAGCCGGCATAGATTTGAATACTGGAGAACGGCCAACGGCGCAGATAGGCTGTTGTAGGACGCCGAAACGTGTGTCATTAGTCAGTGCATAAATGCGGGTGGAAAAAAAGGTTTCGTCATCTATAGCTGTTGCAAAGGGTCGTTCATACTGTAGGGAGACGATATCCACTTCTTATTAGCAAACCTGGTAAGTGAAATAGAACACGGAATTCGGAGATAATATGCATACAAGATTGGTGAAGGATACTAAGGAGATTTATACATACTGGAACACCAAAAAGATGAGGTCTGTTCACCCGTTCTTTCGCCAGGGCTGCAACACTAGCATACCCCACGCTTATAAATTCGACCATATGGCTCTCCGTTCCTAGCTCACTAAGATAGAAAAGCTCATCGAGATCTTCCTTATGCGTATAAGTTTGCTTTGGGATATCAGTTTCTTGAACAGGGTATCCGGCATCCTTGAATGCTCTGATAAAATCTCGTTTTACGCTAACGCCAGGTCGCGTAAATATACCATCAAGGACATCAGGATACATGACTATCCATTTGATGACCGGCGAGTCATTGACAATGAGTGCTTTTTTAACAATCCTTCGTGTTATGAACGATTCGACATGCTCGCGGACAGATCGAAGTAAATCTGTCATGACTTGCTGCTGCGTGAGATCGAATGAAGTTGGTTTGTTGGATCCGAGATTTTGTAGAATATTGCCTTGACAGTCATAGAATTCCTCGATGTCAACATAGAAGTAGGGGCGGTCTGAGACCCAACGTAAACCCTTCATCGTATCTTGACTGTCGTAGCCCCGGCCGACGAACTTGTGGGGGTGTGCTGAGGTATATCTTGCGAGCGGCGCAAACTGAGAAGGATATTAGAAGAGTAAATTCAAGGATACGTATTGGAGCGGAAGGCTTACAAATTCTGGACTGCTTCGTCGGCCGTCAGACCAGTCATCAATAACCTCGAGGTGAGGCGAACGAAGCTCAATCCATTGATCTTCATCCGGTATATCAGAGTCACTCATTCGAGCGATTATTTCATCATCTTCCTGATAATATGCCACAAAGGCATGACCATTGCTCATATCTAGTGAAAGTCCCACCACTATGTCCGCCTGCGGCCTTCTGACAAATCGAGATGTTGCTGATTTTGTTGCCCATGAAGGGAGGCCACCAAGTAATGTATCCTTCAGCTTCGATGTGTCGGGAAGAGGGACTTGTGGAATTATTAGTGAGGTGAAGCCGGCAAGGGACTTGACAGAAGAGAAGAGTATTGGAGACGCATATTCACGACGGCGATCTGAAGGGACGACAAAAGCAGCGAGCAAGAGAGGGAACGCCTTTTGCGCTCCCCTGCTGTGTCGTGCCAGCCGTGTGAAGAAGAAGCGTGACATGATTTAATTAGAGCGCCATGGGAATTTAGATCTGAGTACTTGCAGTGAACACTCGTTAGCTTTAATAACGTGGCGCCCTATGGTGGAATAGCGTTAAGGATGAATCAAATGGAAGAGAAGAGACTGACATTAACGAAGTTTAGTCTTGTTGTCGAGAAGCTCAGCGAAAGAACGAAGTTAAACTTTGGTTGCGAAAGGTATTAATGAATCTTACTACCGTAAGATGCAAAGCCGATATATGTCACAACATAAATCCAGCATCTCCAATGCAATGTAATATCGACTGCGTCACGCACTGTTGTAGAATGTGTATTAAATTTGTTAGCCTTGTTCGCTCTAATTCCCTAGCACCTTGTACGTCTCGAGGCTACGGGCGTATACCTTAGTGAGATAAATACATGGGACCAACCCGCGCCGGCAGCGAGCTCACTTGATCAATTGATTGCAACGAAGCTAACAACAGGTGCAAGTGACGTCTCATGCAGGTACGCTAAACACCCAGAAGAAGGCGACCGAATTCCGAGGCACCTACCCGCCTCCCCTGGGAGAATATTCCGTCTTTACGAGCGATGAACTGGACTTCAAAGGCGAGTCACTGAGCTAGCGCTGGGCAGTTCATGTTAGCTGAGAATGGGTAACCAACCACCACGTTACTTCACCAGCCTCGTTGTGTTGTTGGTGGGGTGAGCTTTGGTCTGGCCTGGGGTGCGGCTCTAAGCTACCGGGAAGCTCCCGGACATCTACTTTTGGTCCCAGGCGGTTGCACAGAACGCACCCTGTAACTCCGGGCAGGAGGTGCTCGGGGCATCGCAATAACGGCTGGATTGAGAACGTGTCCTTTGCGGCGGACGGAATATCAGCACAACCTCGCTATTTGGCCCTTCGAATTCTGTCACAATCGCCCATCACTCCTTCCAACTCTCTCGAGCAACCTTCCCACTCTCGATCGTGGGCTCAAATCCACGCCGACCGGACTTATTCGCATTTTTCCCGGAATCTTCACAATCGGCCTAATTCGTCAATATTTTTGGAGACTCGGCTAGAATTGTTCGGACAGCGGACCGGGTCGTCAATTCTTGAAGATGGGGCGAGCATCTCGACTAATGAGGCTGGATGCCTTCACAAAGACCGTTGAGGATGCAAGGATACGGACATCATCTGGCGGGATTGTCACTATCTTTAGTGTCGTAGTGATATTATTTCTTATGATCGGAGAATGGAATGATTATAGGAAGATTACTGTGCTTTCTGAGCTTATAGTTGATAAGGCGAGAGGTACGTTTTGAAAGCTGGGGAGGGCGATATAGACTCTCCCAATGACGTTGAACTTTTTCTGAATCCTTTGCTAACATGCGATATGCGATGACCTGATACAGGCGAACAAATGGAAATTCACTTGAACATCACTTTCCCAAAGATACCTTGTGAACTTCTCTCACTCGACGTTATGGATGTTTCCGGCGACCTACAGCCATCGGTTAGCCACGGTGTTGCGAAGCACCGTCTCGACAAGTTCGGAACAATCATCGAGTCTAAGTTTATGGAAATCCACCCGGAACACCCAAAGCATCTCGATCCCAACTACTGCGGTGAATGTTATGGTGCTACCCCACCCGATTCCTCCAGCAAGGCCGGATGTTGTCAAACTTGCGACGACGTCCGTGAGGCGTACGCTGCCAAAGGTTGGGCTTTCGGTGATGGCACTGGTGTGCATCAGTGCGAAGAGGAGGGATACAAGGAGAAAATCAAGGAGCAAGCCGAAGAAGGATGCCGTATCGATGGCCATCTCTGGGTGAACAAGGTTGTCGGTAATTTCCATATCGCCCCCGGAAAGTCCTTCTCGAACGCCCAAATGCACGTCCACGATCTACAAAATTACCTGCAATCGGATGTCAGCCATGACTTTACCCACATTATCAATAACCTGGCGTTCGGCCCGCCGTTGCCGACCGACCTGTTGCACGAGAGACATCACGTCCAGAACCCATTGGACGGCGTTAGCAAGTCAACTACGGACAGAAACTACAACTATCTCTACTTTTTGAAGATTGTCTCTACCAGCTATGAGCACTTGGAGGGCGGATATACCATCAACACCCATCAATACAGCGTTACCAGTCACGAGAGGAGCTTAGAGGGCGGAAAGGACGAGGTGCATCCTGGAACTGTCCATGCGCGAGGAGGTATTCCCGGAGTGTTCTTCAGTTATGATATTTCACGTAAGATTTCCACCTTTTAAAATTATTATAAAAGCAAAAGCTGATATCATTTCAATTCATAGCAATGAAAGTCATTAACCGTGAGGTCCGCCTCAAGTCGTTTTCTGGATTCTTGACTGGTGTCTGTGCAATTATCGGAGGTACATTGACTGTTGCTGCCGCTCTCGACAGAGGATTATACGAAGGCGCGAGAAGGATTTCAAAGCTCCATGCAAGATAACCTATAAATCAACCTTGGTGAAACGAATGATGAAAAATAATTTATGGGTGCATCATGTGACGAGGTTCACAACCTACCCTTTTTTTGCTATTACTTGGGCGATAGATTATAGGAAATTGGAACTTTATTTCTGGCGGGAAGGAGGAAGTCATAACTACATATTCCGCGAGGTTCATCAATTTTGAGAGAAGAAGCTGTATTTTTAGAAGATGCATTATTTGATTTTGGTTGACGGTTTTGATATCATGTCTCTTCATGTTGCTTTATCACTTTTCTGCGCTCTTTCATTCCATGTAAGTATTTTTTAACTTAGGCTAATTCGACGCCGTTTCTACCACCTTCTCATTATTATTATCACCATCCCGCCACCTCTTCCTGCCATCTCGTCGCAAGGCGTCTTGTTTCCGCGCGAGACAGGCTACTTGTCTTATCTTTGGTGGCTGGCATGTGAGTTTCTGTGACGTCTCAACAAACAACGAAATCTGTTAGCCGAAAGGTCGCGGAACTTTTCCTTGACTTCACCTCCAATTCCTACCTCATCGGTACCCGACTACCCTGCATCAATTGACACCCACATATCGGCCCAATGGCTGCCGGAGGGAGCGACGATGTGAGTCGGGCTCTTCTAGCCGAAAAGTTCATCGAGATGCGTCACTAACCGTGTCTGATATTAGGTCTTCGACATCCTTAAGAACGCCGCCTCATCTGACGCCATTGCAGCTCATCAAGCCTCGCAGAAGGCTCACGACGAAGAAATGGCCCTGAAAGCCCAGCGCCGGGCCGCCGAAACGATACAGGAGCATTCATCACAGCCGGTTTACTTTGATTCGATCACAATCCTTGGCGCCCCTCGAACCCGTCGGTCATTCTTAGAAAAGCTGGTGAAACCTAGTCTGGATAGAAGTGATGAAGGAGATTTCACACTCAGAGATGCTTTTAGAGAACTGAATAAGACAATCGGTGGACTGCAATCATTTGGTATGTTCCTCCAGGCGAAGCACCAGTCGGTGAGAAACATTTCTAATGTTCTTGTCATCTAGATATATTTCAATCAAATATTGCCTTCCATCTGGACACCCCACCAACCTACAATTTTGATCCAGCGAACCCCGACTCCCCGATCCCTCTAAGCGCGGTGATTAACGTAAAGGAACGATCTCGCCTTCTCCTGAAAAGTGGTACTGATTTGGGCAACACCGAAGGCTCAGCCTACGGTCAATTGACCGTCCGTAACGTTTTTGGCGGCGCCGAATTCCTCAATATCACCGCCTCACGTGGAACACGGACCCGATCCGCCTACGATGCCACCTTTACCACACCGATAAACTCCAGTCCCTTTTCCTCTTTCGAACTCAAGGGCCTCTCTACATCTCGAGATAATCCTCACTCGAGCCATACCGAGCTATCAAAGGGATTTCTTGGCACCGTCCGCTGGGCCATACCGTCACATTTTCTCAAGCAGTCGATAAGTTACGAAGGGATATGGCGTACGCTAACCTCGCTCCACGACGATGCTAGTGCCACTATCAGGCAAGACGCCGGGGATAGCATAAAATCGGCGATAACTCACATCCTCACTCGCGATACTCGTAATAATCCGATCCTCCCGACATCTGGAACATTTTTACGACTACGAAATTCTGTCGCAGGGTTTGGGCCGTTGAAAGGCACGGTGGGGCACTGGAAGTCTGAGGTGGAGAGTTCACTCGCACTTTCGTTGTTCAAGGGCGTGAGTGTTAACAGCAGTCTTCGGGGTGGTATACTATTTCCTCTCGCGCTCTCCGGAGAAACGGAATCACGACCGAGTACCGTTGCGGATAGATTTCATATCGGTGGTGCGAATGATGTTCGAGGATTTCAAACGGGAGGATTGGGCCCGCATTCGGGTAGGGATTCGTTAGGCGGTGATGCTTATGTTGCTGGTAGTGTTGGTATGCTATTCCCGTTCCCGAGGGTGGGTGCGGACAGTGGTCTTAGGCTTCAGGCTTTTGTAAATGGAGGGCGAGTATTGGCATTGGAGAAACCCCCAGGAGCTAAAAGCGCGAGTGCTGGCGATAAGATGAAATACACGGTTGGGAGACTGTTGAGTGAAGCACCGAGTCTGGCGGCTGGGGTGGGTATTGTTTACGGACATCCTGTGGCGAGATTCGAACTCAACTTTTGCCTACCGCTGGGAGTTAGGGGGACATATGGTGAAGAAGGAGCTGAGAAGGCGAGAAAGGGACTCCAATTTGGGGTTGGTATTGAATTCCTGTAGATATTCCCATTTGTACATATAAAAGCACCGGCCTAGAAGCATAAAAACATTGCATCTACATTACCTATGAAGGCTAGATTTCGATAGAGGGACTAGCAGGCACTTGGTATCTTAGCTTGAATATTGCTGTCGATAAAAGCACCTACCTACCCATTTATCACCGACCTTCTAGTTAGACCGCTTCCAAGCTCTTTACTGATTACCTTTGTGCTTTGTAGAGAATATGACGAGGGCTGAGATGCTCGAATGATAAAACCAACTGACCCACGCGGAATGTTTATTGGGGCCGCTGGCTGGGGGCTGCTTTGGGCTTCAGCTGCGCCCAACAACACCCTGCCAGCTTAACACGCCCTGTTTCTTTCAACCTTCCCTCCGCGCTTGTCCTCCTCTCCAACTTCCATCCACTCCACCCCACCTCGTAGCAGAACCGTTATCGACGTCGACCTGGCCATTGACGTTGGAAACCCGCGATCCAGAATGACATACAGATAGATATATAGAACTCTGTCTTCCTTCATTTCCCTCGTCCCGTTCGGTTCATCGCTTCTTAAACCCTCCCCGTTCTCCCTATCCGCATCGTCTCGTCTAGCTAGCTAGCGTTTTTCCTTTCGAGAAATTGCATTCCAATCTAGTCAGCTTGATCCTCGAAGGCCCCTAAACCAGCAACTCTCCGAGACTTCGGAAACTCCGGCGCGGTCCGTGTCCTAGGGTCTTACGAGGCCTCCCTTTTTTAAAACCTCGGAAACCTTCTACCTATCCTTTTCCTATCACCCTCCTGGATCTCCTTGTTCTCCCAATTACAACAGAAGAACCGCCATGACCGACGACGCGCACCCCAACGGTGGTGTTCGAATCGACACTGATGGCTTCTCGGAGCATGATGGCCTTAACGGCTCCTCTTTCGGTGGACTGTTATCACCTGGATCTACTAGTGCAAACGGCGGCCTCTCCCCGCCTGGTTCTATCGGCCGGAGCGCAGGGAAGAGTGGGAGGGTCATCGAGAAGCTCATGGCAGAGAACGATAGATTGAGAAGGGAGTTGAAGAGTGAGACTGCGAAGGTGTGTTTGCTACATATCAAAAGTACAGAGATATTCTCACCAAGGGAGAATACTCGGCTGTTTGGAGATTGCGTGTCACACAAAGGCTAATCATTTTGAATAGCGCGAGGAGGAGCAACGTAGAGCGGAAGCCGCCCGGTCATCGCGAGATTCGTTACAGTCCATCAATGAGAATCTCGTTCATCAAACAAACATTGACAAGGTTCGTGTCTTGCATGCCTTAATTTATCAAGTTTTTAGGGGACGCGATGAACCTACGCGATAAGATGGGGATGGAAGTATAGCTAATTCCATGCCTTTTCTCGATACTATAGTCCTCGATCTCTCGGAAAGACCGTAAAATTGAAGAACTCCGCTTAGAGCGCGAGGACAACATCAAAAGACGTCAGGAAGCCGAATCAAATTTACGCAAATTTGTCAGCGAGCAAGAAACGAAAGTCGCAGATCTCTCCAAGGATCTCTCAGCCCAAGTATCGGAGAAAGAACGACACGCTCGCCAATACGAAGTACTCTCACAATCGTGGAAGCATCTAGAAGACAGATATCAGACGGGCCTGAACCGACTTAAGAAGCGGATTGAAGAAATCGCTGCAGAAGATAAGAAGAAACAAACGATGGTGGCCAAGTTGGAGATCACAATTGAGCAACAGAGACAAGAACTTGAAAAAATGGCCGCTGCGAGGAAGAAGATCGAACAGACGTACAACGAACGTATAGCCGTTACAGAGGAGGAGCTCAAGAAAGTGAAGATTCTAGCTGACGGAGAGACTGGCGAGGTCGCCGAGAAACTAAAGGAGGCGATGGAAGCCGCGACCCAGTTGAAACACATTCTAGGCGTACAGAAAGCCATTCGAGGCATCCCGGATGACGTCAAGCCAGGCTTGACATGAACGGGCAATGGTTCTTGGATTCCTTCTTCTTTGCATTACCAGTCCCATAAAACGCGATTGATGTTGATGTTTCGAGACTTTTACATATTTCTATGGCTGGAATCGCGAGCCATACGCATATTTACGTTTCTCAATATTCAAATGACTAACCTTCTTCCATACTTTTGTGTTTACTTTACATTTGATTCTTGTTCCTTTTTACCTGCATGGACTCAAACTAACGGTAGTTTTTTTTTTTTTTTTGTCAAGCCTTCCTTCGATCTCCATCATTGTTCTCTCTTTTTTGAACGCTTGCAAGCTTTCTTTTGGGTCAAATTTCTTCTGTCTCCTTTTTACACGATTGGTACATGAAGGTATAGCAACAGCATACTTGACTTTTTTGGGCTTTACTTTTCCCTTCTTTTATTCCTCAAGTTACTCATTTAGCGAAGGCTTTTGAGAACCGAATTACTGGTTTGGAAATTTTGTGGTTTCGTCTTGCTCTCCGTCTTTTTCAGTTTCTGCTTTTTTTTGTATATATGTACATGGATACGCGACACGAAAGGTAACGAGCACAAGGTGGCGAGGACGGTTTATATGGGCGTTCTTTCTTTGTTTTTCATTTTTGGTTCGCTATAAAGAGCTTCTAAATTTTGGCCTTGCTTTTTTTGACCGAGACTTAGCTAGCGGCACAGCGGTTTTGGTAGATTTGATGACTTTTTTTTGATAGAAAAGAATTTGCAAGGAGATGATACGTCACTATCTTTGCGGACAATCTTATATATACATATGTATATAAGTATTTTCAGGTATATAATTCATTATTAATTGCATTGGTTTTCTGATCTGGTGGCATGTATCATGAGTTCATGCATGCATGTAGGCTAAAAAAGATTAAAGGTCAAGGCTATGATAAGAATCAGTGGAGAGTACACGAAAATGCTATGCCATTCTGATGTTGAAAGAAAGAAAATAGAAAAAAAAATTTAGTAAGAAAACTCCCTCGCGCCTAGCAATGTGGTTCCTGGCTGTCAATCTCGATCTGTATGCTGTTTGATTGATTTACCTCGCGGTGGCGAATCTAAACGTTTCCTGTCCGGCCTCTAACAATGCCTTTCTCTCCTCCAGGAACTTTCTTCGTTGGGATATTTCCAGTGGTTCCGAGGCGAGGAAGGTGACTTCTTGTTCTGGCATGCGGGAGATGTCCATCGGCGAGATGATTTGGTTTGGTAGTGTGTTTATCAAGTGTCGTTCGATCACTTGTTTGGTTACGACGTTGATGAAGTATCGTAACTCGTCCTGATTTTCTTTTTGTTAGTGACCTGATCTAGTTTTAAGTTGAGGAAATTGGTTAAGAATAGTAAATACCTTATAGTATGTCTTTTCCGAGTCAAAAGCCTCTTCTGCAGCGAATCGATCGGTGTCTGGCTCTTCCCTGTTATCCGCGAGAGAAACTTCCAGCTGTGTCATATTCATATACGATTTTGCCTCCTTGATCAATGATCTGATCCTGTCCCCGATCTTCTCTTGACGTAGTTTCTGAACATTGGCGGCATAGTGATGGTTATAAGTGATCGGATGGCGGTCTTTGTCGTCCAGAATCCTCTGCAACTCCGCTCTTGCGGCTTTAATCGCATCTTTAAGTGAAGACTCAACTCTTGAAGCCCAGAGACGATTCTTAAGATCTTCAGAGGTGCAGTAAGTAAGTAGCTTATCCACAAAAACACTACAGGTTGAAGCCACCGAGTCAAGATGCCGAGAGGCGATATATTTCCAAGGTTCTGATTGTTCCCGGAACAGCATTCCGATAACCTGTGGGTTGAACGAGCCGGGTAGTTCTCTCCCTTTTGAAAGTTCCATGACTTGGCACACATGATTGATAGCTTCGTCCTTCGTCAACTTTCGCGGAAGCACAGGGTTCTCGCGGGATACCTTCGCATCCGTGTTCTGCTTGGAGTTCTGCACCCACTCTAAAAGCTTCTTTTCAACCTTTGGTTCAACATCAAACTCGCCGGGGTCTAATTTCCCATCCACGCATGTAACCATGGTTTTTCTGCCGTACAATTGGATATCCCGAGCAAATTCTACATTGAGGTGATGTACGATCGCTCGAAGTCGTCCGAAGTTCTTATCGACGGGGATATCCGCGTCGGCGAGGTTGAAGAAAGGATGATCGTATCGGCCTTGTATTGCTGCCTCGGCTATAGCTTGGACATCCATGGCCGTTTTGGTAAGGTATACGGTTTGCTCTTGGAGTGATGAACGTCCTTCACCCATCTGCTCCAGGTCTTCGACTGTACCCTCCAACATTTGCCTTAGCTCCTGACTCAGTCCTGGGAGTTCCCGCTTCAAATGTTCTCTGAGAAGTCTGCTGAGACGTGTGCGAAGGGATAAAACCCCAACCATATCCCGTGGTAGTTTTCTATAAGGCTCTTTATAGAAAAATGCACGTTCAGAGGTATTACGTTGTTCAAAAGAGCTGATGTTATCGCCATCTTCTCTGTTTTTGACGATATGCCAGCCGAGTTCGAGGTAGATGTCCTTATTGCTAGCTAGGTCCAGCCAGGCCCTTTCATTGTCCGAGCCCGGCCGCAGCATGTCCGGCTTTGTGATTATACCTAGTGTGCGGTTACCCTTAGGGTCTACCTTACGGCAGTACTCAAGGATTACTTGATTGGCATAGTCATTTTTGGCGGAGATGACTGCAAGGATGATGGTCCGAGGGTTAGTGATGTATTGCTCGACCAACTCGCGAATGAGTGTGATATCCTCCTCGCTTTGAGATTTGTTTTTAGAATGGATAAGACCGGGTAGGTCCACCAGAGTTCTATACCAGGATTAGACGATCAAATACACCTCGTAGGGATTTTGGGAGATGGTATAACGTTAACTTACAAATTAGGTCTATTGGGTCCGCATATTTCAATTGTTAAAACATCTTTCGAAAAGGCACGACCTTTCTCTAGACTCATGAGCTCCGTAGCCTGTTCGATCAAGCTCGGCAACTCATTGAAATCTGAAATCGTCCGAGAGAACCTTCTAAGCGCCGCTTGTTGAGTGTCTGGTCTATCAGGATTTGGATTTATAGTTGTCGTAACCTGGAGTTGCGGACTCCGACGAAGGATAATTTCAGTCGCAAACCGAGTACAAAGATTCTCCTTCCGAGGGAACGGAATCTCCGTAATTGCTTCAAGAACAGAGGATTTTCCAGAAGATTGGTCACCACAGACGACAAGCTGCGGGAGACTAAGAACGTTACTCAACCCGATCCGCTTGAGGTTGTCGACGACGTCTAGAATTTTGCGTTGGCCGTCGTCCTGCAACGCCTCTAGCGACAGAGTATTAAGCTCCGTGCTGGAGAGGGACTGCGCGGCAACCGGACTGAATTTCCCATTGATACTGGCGCTTTCATCTTCTTCCTCTTCCTCGTGCTCTTCTTCCTCTTCGTGTTCTTCACCCTCCGTGTCCGTGGTATCTTGGTCTGTTGTCGCGCTATCCGTCTGATTCGATCTGGTGAAAAACCCCATCCTTGTATGATTTGCTTGTTTGCCGGCTGGGTGCTGCTTGACTCCTGATCTCGTACCTGAACTGTGAATTGAGGAAGCTAATTTATAGACGTACATGCTAGTTAACTCTCCTCCCTGTCTTTCTGCCTGCGGTGCGAGCTAGCTACTCAATCAAATTCGCTAGCTGGTAAGATGGTATATATGTGTATTGAATTGTCTTTTGGGTAAAGGTAACGTGATAAAAATCTATAAAAATGGACATCCCCGTGATTAAAATTTTTTTTCTTCCCTTCCCCCAGCCCATAGCGTTTCCTGTCAACATTTCTCTCACTGTTTCTTCCTTTCTTTCTTTTTTTGGACTCATGTTATCACATTTCGTGACTGATAATATTTACACCTGCTCCTACTGGTGGATTCGCGACGCGACAACGGTCGTCAATCAACAAAAGGGCCTCCGCCAATCAATTGACGTTGAGAGGGTCCATTTCGGTCCGTCCGCGTCCTTCTTTTGCCTTCGCGAGCTTCCCTACGCAATTGCGGGGTCAATTTGTAAATTCATGATGCATGTCTTTGAGCTCCAAACATTCTGCCCAGGAAAACAAGATTTGATGTGAAGAAAATTCAGCAGCTTGGGATGCGGCTCGGGCCGTAACATGAAGGAATGTCAAAAGGCAGGTGCAGGCGAGCTAGCGCGTGGTGTGGTTGGGAAACTAGGAGTCCGTGGTGGTCCAGCCCCTATCGTGGCTCGCCAGGATAAGACTTTGCAATGTCTCCATGGATCCAAATAGTACAAGTGAAACCCAGTAACGTTATCTCACTAGAAATAAATGTGTTTCGACGAGTTTCCTTGGGTGCTAGAATTCAGCACAGCATATAGAACGTGGAGAGGGGATGGAAGCTCGACAACTTACTAAGTCCGAGTTGAATAAAAGTCTGGAAAGTCCGAATCAATCCGAGAACAGCACAGCAAGGCGCATGATAACTTTGAAAACTTGTAAAATAGGCCGCGACAAATACTTTACGTTAAGAATCCTTTTACATGTCAATGATATCCTTCGAATTACGCCTCCTATATGACTAGCTCTAGTGAATTGCTATCAACAATTCTAGATAATATTGGCTTAGCAAGTACCTTATACGTATCGATTCATTTCTCGCACCTTCGCGTTGAGCGTTTGGTATACGAGACAATCTCGCACACTAGATGTTGAGCTTGAGATTGGACAACGCATTTATTGCAACAAAAGTCGACAAGGATCACATACGTGCATGTGGGTTGCAGCAGTCTTCCGGGGTTGCACAAAGGTCAGGTTTTCTAATTTTTCGATAGGATACCGGCTTACTTTTTTAGGCCAATAAATTTGGGTTTCTTGGTATTCTGGGGTTTCTTTGTTGGTATCGTTTGTCGCTGTTTCTTGGTGTAAGTATTGTTCTACGTATTTGCTACAATCATTAAACATGGCACCTACCTACCTTCAGCCTTCACAGTGAATATGAATTCTCTTCGATGATTCGACATTTAGTTCCACATCCAAACCATTAAAGGCAGTGTTTTCAGAAAGATGGAAAACAGGAAGACGTCATGGCCATTTCTTTGACCATGTCACTGTGGTGACAAGTTAACATCAACGGTACAAATATTCAGCATCATCTTTTAGTTCCATTCTATACTGCGGCACAGAAGCGGCCCAGTGATCAGTCATGACATAGCTTATAACGTTACTAATACCTCAGCCTCATGCTACTGTTTCGACGGCTCTTAATATTGATTTTGGATAGCTATTTGAGGATTGAAAGGCCTCCTATCGGCGGGTGAAAGCATGAAGACGTCTGTGCCGCAGAGGTGCATTCTGAAGAACGAATGAAAGGAATAAGCCTAATTTCAAATCACCTTGAGCCCGACTCTGTCAGAACCACTTAGTTTCTTTGAAAGTTTCAAAACGGCTCAAGTAACGCTTGTCTATGTTGATCACCGAGCTGCTCAACGTCGCCGTTTATCGAAACAGGATTAAGTTAATTCAAGACAATGACCTATGCCAACTATTTTGCCAAGATAATGAGACGGAATACCTGCACTTAGTCTCCACTTCAAATAGCTCGGATGCATCATGAGAATTATTAATATCTTCCACCACCTTCGGCTATGCTCGTTAGGGTTGCGAGTAGGGATCGCTAGTGGAGACACGGGAGGCTCAAGTTGGGCCCACTCTGTGACCATGAGTGTGCCCATAGCCCCCCTATAGTCCATCTAGACCACATATCGCCGAGCATCTAGGACATGTCAACGGAAACAAGGTTAGGCTAGCGGGTGGTTGAGTTTTGTACTTGCCGCCTGTTTCGAAACTTGAAGTCCGATGAAGTTTGCTCCTAGATTCCGATATTGACCCAGAGCCGAGGAATTGAGAGGTCTAATATAATGCAGATTTCGATTTAGATCGCATCAATTGGAGCTGGGCTCGATTGCTTCTTTTTCTTGGCCTATGTGGAGCTCGGAGCTGGTCAAGGATGCACGCATGTATCCTAATTGAAAAGTATGGCAGCCTAGGTGCGTTTACGGGGGAAAAGAACAGTCTAGGTGTGTTTACGAAAAAAAAAAAAAAAAAGGCAGCCTTTCAACATTCTGTAGGGAGGTAGTTTACAGCCCTGGGGCGGCCGATAAAGGCAAACGGAAGCAAGTTTCATTTCCTATGCAGTTGGCTTGCAGGCGCTTATCACGCCGTTCCTATAAGCAGCCCTGTATGCGAATGCAGCTTGAAGCCTCATTGGTAAAACACACAGACAACGCATGCACTCACCATACCTAGTACCAGTTAACGTTCGAATGTGAGGCTGATTTTTCGTTACCCTCGCTTGGTTCGGATCCCCTTGTCTCATGAAGCAGAAGCAATGCTCCAGCATGCTCGCGATTGTACGAAAAGTACATTTTTGGAGGACTTGTACGACTCCAACCAAAACCTTGTAGTCGACCCTGCCGCGCGGTGGGGTTGACGAATATTAAACAAAATTCGAATTGCCGGGTACAATTCTTTAGGGAATTCTTGAATCCGGCTAGCAGCATTTGCATGGGTAATGGAGGATACAAGGATGTATTCAAGGCTAGCTATGTTCTAACGCCAGAGCGACGGGTTGTGAGATCCCGTCTTTGCTTAGTTGACCGTATTATGGTCCCGGTTCTGTGAATCTGAAATATAGTGGCAACCTTGTTTGGAGAAGTGTATGGTGGTAACTAAGGCATTGGGGTACAAATCTTGTTCGTACGGACAGGGTTCTCGAGACCAGTACAAATCTGCACCTGTACTGTCGAGTTATTAAGCATACTTATTCTGCACATAGCGCAAGCTTTGCTCAGGTAACACTCACCCGCATGCACATTACATAGGCATCGCTCTTCATTATTCGACGTCTTTTGTTTTATTATTATTGATCACGCTCAGTATCGGATCTTGATTATTCTTTCATTACTTCGTATAACTTGGGGTCAATCAGCATTATTTCTACCAATATCTGACCCCAAAAATTATCTCAGGCATTGTGGCAAAGATGGAGGAACTCAAAGCCCTTTGCTTACATGTTGCCATCCCCCTCAGTGTCACAATGGCTCGACTTTACAAACTCAAATATGAGGTTGAGCACGCCAGTTCATTTCTCGACGATCTTATTCAAGATTTTAAAGATACCAAACGCCAGCTTTCCAACCTCCATGTCTTCCTAGCCGAAGCCAACCTGAGCCCTCAGGGAAGACATGATTGCGAGCTAGTCCTCCGCGAGCTTCACCTCGGAGTCAATAAACTCACCAATCAAACGGATTGTATTGAGATGAAATTAAACCAAAAAAGCATCTTTGGAAGAGCGAAAAGAAGGCATTCGCTCATTAGCGGAGAGCTGGACAGCATTCATAAGAATATCGATCGGATCAACAACAGAATGAATGTTATCCGGCAGGAAATTCAACTGGATATGACCCTGCAAAATCGGAGGGAACACCAAAACCAACACGAATCCCTAAAAAGGGACCTCGAAATCATTCACAGAAATACAATAGCAACAGACGCTCGAAGTATTCGAAAGGAGTATCGCAAATACGCATTAGCGATAATGACGGAACAGTTCAGCATGGACATTCTTAGCAACACTCCTCAGCCGGGAGACGTCGACAAGCGGGAGGACGAGGGTAAAATTGCGGCTCGAGTAACGGTCATCGAGGAGGTCGAGCTCGAAGAGGTCCCGGTGATACCTATCGCGCCCGTAAATATGCTCCCTCCGATACCGCCTTCGAAATCATCGTTTTTAGATGCTATGAAAGGAGCATTTATAGCCGTGGAAGAGAGAATTCGAATGCCGACCGAATCACTACCCCAAACGAGATCAGGAATTATCCCAGAAAGCATCGAACTTCCATAGACAGTCGGATTAGTACACAGATACTTTTTTATTTCCTGTCTATTTTCACTTCTGCGCAGGCATAGGAGATATCATGAATAGATAGCTCATACTCAGGCCCTTGACTTTTCTTTCTTTTTTCAATGCAGACTTGTTGGCTGAGCCTTCGGACTGGGTGGATTACTTTTGTTTGATTTAAAATTTTCATGTATTTGGCGTCAAACCTATCCTTCATGTTTACGATAATGCATAGTGTTATTGAAACCATAGTATAACTTTGAAATATTCCGGAGATGCCGAACCTGATCTTTATTACCAGGCATTCAGGTTCATCAATAATATTCTTATGATGCAGCACATTTGTGCCGAAAGAGTCAATAAAATGCCCAAAATTAATACATGAGAGAAGTACATGAATGAAAATGAACTCTCAATACAGTGATAATCTAAATGTATAACTTAAGATACTCTACGCTGTGTATACCTGTGCTAGTCTAACTACGGACTCGATATTTCGAGAAACTCGGGTTACACCGGGCGATATCAACGCCCTCACAGTTCCGTCCATTTCATTCACCACTTCCATTTTCTGCATATCAACCGCCTCTCCCAAAAATTTGACCACGAGCGAATCTGACACAACTGCGCTTTCATTATCCTTCTCTCTAAAATCAAATTTGAAACCATCGGCCTGCGTTCCCAGTTTGAGACTTAAAACTACCGTCACAGTAGCTAGCTCTTCAAGACTCTGTCGGTATAACTTATCTTCTCTCATTTCCTCCGAGACATGGATCCGGGTTTCCCGTTCGAGAAGATTGTAGATGACGTTGATGCGTTTTCTTGTATCGGGCTCGGAGCGTTCCAGGTTGCGACATAGAGTCCGACGGATAGCCACTCCTTCTATTGAAATTTCAGGGCGCAGGTTAGTCCAATTGATCAATCAAAACTATACAGATGTTGGATATTCCGTGTAATACCATCTTGAACTTTCGCTTGCTGCTCTGTCGTCAGAACTCGCCAGTCAACGATTGCCGTGTATACGTGATACGCTAAAATTGCGCGAAAGACTGGAATTCGCGACGAAATGTTGGCCAGCAATGGTCTACCCTGGTAAAGAACATTTGCCCACGAGTTGCGTGACCTTGGTGAGTTTATATAAGTTTGATACTCAGGAGAGGTGATGTCGCCGCTTCGCCAGTAGTTTACAACGTGGTCTATGATTCTGTTGTCTAAATCTGTAAAGAGTTTTGAAAGCGCTTTATCATCGAGCGGTAGATCTTGCGCTTGCGGTGACGTTAGGCGCGAAAAGTGTGAAAGTTTAAGACTAGATGGGTCTTTTCGAGTGGAAGTCGGATGATCCGTATTAGCTGTTTGATCGATATAAAAATCATATATGTAGAGCTGATTAATTAAGAACTCTAATGACTTACTTCGGGTTATATTAAAAGCATGTTTACTCGTTCGAACATCTCCAGACATCAATGGCCCTCCTTCAAGATGGGATAATTTTTGGGCATTCCCAAGCTGGCCTCTCTTAATAAATCGATAGTAAATAACCAGACCACTTATAAGAAGGAAGACCGCCAAACTGACTCCCAAGGCCACTAATCCAGCCACGGGGGATGTTCTGGGCGAACAGCTGTTCGATCGAGGACCGGTTGTTGAGCTAGGGTCCGGAGAACAACTTATGGAACTGGTTGGGCTACTGGGGGAAGATCGGACGGCTTTGCTTGCTTTGAACAATGTTCCATGGCTAAGTGAAAGAGTCACGGTAGGTGATGGAGTAGATTCTCCCGTAGGTTGCGGTGCCATCACACTAGATTGTATTTGAGTTGTAAAAGACGATGTTATAGTGTTAGTTGGAGGAATCGATGTTTCAGTGACCCCAGAGAATATCGAAGAAACGGAGGGTATGGTTATAGTAGGAGTAACATCTTCAAAGAAAAATATAATATGACCAATGGAATTTTCATCCAGCAGGATTGTGTTCGTAGTTGTCGCTGTTGCATCCTTTAAAATGACTAAGGCAAAGGTAGCTTCTTGAGAGCCATGAAACCAAGTTGGTACCGAGGTCACTGTTGTTTCTAGAGTGGCATCAATAATGCTCCCGATTTCGAACGCGAAATGGTCTGTAGTAATTGTTATTGCGGTGGTGAGAATCGTAGTGATAGTCTCAGACATGGCGTAATTGGGGTTGAACAACTGCTCGATGGTGACCTTCAGTAATATCAAGCTAGCTTGAGATGACACTAATCACTGTCATACCTGACCTCGTACCCAGACGTCGCAGAGAGGAAGTCAGCTGAGAAACCAAAGGTTAAGAAGTTGACTTGAACACCCTCTACATATATGCTCTACCCGATATCTTAGCCAGGCACAGATATTCATGCAAAAAAGATATATATATAAGGAATATCGAATATCAGAAATGGAAAGTCGACTTGGGGTTTAACTCTCTAAAGTTGAATAAGTGTAAAACGTTATAAAACAAGTAAAAATTTCTCGATGGTGTCTGTATTATTTTCTCCAAAGTGTAGTGTTTCGCAGGATCAGGTCTAGGATCCTAGGGGTCTCTGAAAACGAACGACTAAGCTTTAAGATATGAAAATATTGTCGATAAAAGTTGGCTCGAGAGTGAGGGCTGAGGGAAACGGTGTTCCGAGTCCACCCCAATATTTGCAATGTAATACAACTTGGTTGAATTGAAAGTTGACTTCTAATTGTGAAAGTAGCGGATATCGACCGATGACACAAAAACCATTACTATAAGACTGAATACCTCTATATGATGACTGAAGGAAATTTAATAGACAATTAACCATCGCTGCCCATCAACTAGAATAGGATTCTTGTTTATAATCGGGTTTGGTCTCCATATGCACATCTTTTCCTCGGACAAGCCTCGAGCGCCTCCAGGGCCAATATTGCAATTTGCATTGTCGCGCACCGCACAACGCGAAAATCCAATGAAACAAACGGGAAGCTGGGCACCTCAAATGTATTTGCCAAATTTGGTGTCATAATTTACAATAATAAGTTATCTGCACCTCCGCGCGCACGGCTGATGGTTTTACCAAATGAATATGTAACTCAAGGAATCATGCAGATTTAAGCTGCGAGGTTGTGGCACAACTGAGGGCTCGATATACTCCGAATCTCATTGGACGGTGCACCGGTGCTTCCCGCTGATTGCCTAGCAAGTTACCAAAATGAATGGGTCAAAATCCCATGCACGGGCCCAGACTCCCATGCACGCAAATTGCAAACAATTCCGTGCATGTGGAAAGAAATCAAATGCTATCAGTCTCCGTTGTGCACTCCAATTAATCGGCCAGCCCCGTTCTCACCAAAGCGCTTAATACACATTTTATGTAAGTAGTACATGTACTTTCATACTCTACTGACTGCAGTGTGCCATGCTTGATTCAAGTTGAAAGCGCAGCCTCGGCGGGCCTTGTTTATTGATTTCATGGCGGCAAACACTTCAAGTCTGAAGGAAATATGCTACTTTTTTTAGAGGCAGGTATATGGAGTAAAACTGGAGGCTAGCAAGCCATTTGCTGCGGCCACAGAAATATCCCAACTTCAAGAGTCAATTTCATAGGATCAAGGGGACTAATTAGGTTCTCAACTCGATAGTTTTTGAACCAAAGCAGAACACACATTTACTATTTTCAAATTATATATTAACATATCTTTTGATCTATCTCACAATCTTAAGGGCGTATTTCCGGAACGAAACTAGATAACAGGGTGGTATCTGAACTCTATCACAGGATGGCGCAACAAAACAGTAAGAAAGAAGTCTTAGCCGTCGCTATTGATTTCGGGACCACATTCTCAGGTAATTAATAATTTTGAAATCCAGTCCAATACCTGTTGACACCAAAAAAGGACTCTAGATTGCTTACCTCGTAAACTCAAACAGGACTTTCATATATGCCTGTTGGGCTTAATGAACAATTCAGTCAGCTAGACAACTGGCCAGGCGCAACTGGGAAACTATACAAGGTTCCAACGATAATAAGCTACTTCCTCGATCCTGTAACCCAAAAATGGCTACCGCAAGCTTTCGGGTTTGCTGCTGAGCATGCGCCACCGGCTCACCGATGTGCTTTGTTTAAAATGTTCCTAAACGTCAGCGAAGACGAGCGAGAAACCCGACGGCGATCCGGAATGCCCGATCCGAGTAGGAGGCCAACGTGGGAGAACCTTGGAAAGACAGCGGACGACGTGATCAGAGATTTTCTACAGCTTTTGTACGATCATATGGTCACAACATTCGACGAAGAAGGGCTGAGATCGCAGGATGTGGACTATAATGTTCTTTTCACCGTTCCAGCTCAGTTTGAAGTATTGGAAGTCGAAAAATTCAAGTCAGTTGTCCGATCTACTAAATTCGGACAGCATACTCTATCCGTGTCGCTCAGGGAACCGGAAGCCGCGATCCTCTATACGATAAATCACGGTGTTAGGAGCTTAATGCCGGCTGGTAGCTGCATCGTTCTCTGCGATGCCGGCGGCGGGACAGTGGTAAGTAGTAAATTCCGTTTTCCTCACGCAAAATAGAGTGGTTTTATACATATATACAGGTTCTAATTACATTGATTATTCAGGATATTGCCTCCTACATAGTGACAACTCAAATGCCGCGGACCAAAATCGAACAAGTCAACATTGTCACTGGCCGGCCGTGTGGCTCAATGAACATTGATCTAGCATTCAAGCGATTCTTGTTTGAGGATTGTATCGATCAAGAATGGCGAACATATTTCCAAACCCCGGATGGGATGGTGCACCTCCAACGCATGTGCAAGTTATTCTTAGAACGGAAAGAAGCATTTGATAATGCACCTTCTACTCCTATGCTGATGATTCAGGTGTCACCCCCAAACTTGGTGGGAGCTAATATTAAAGATGGATATTTGAGAATCACTAGGTGAGGGATATGTAGTGTGATTGCCCCTGTTGCTCATAAACTCATTGCTAAAATTATCCTTCAGGTCGAAAATGTGTAAGTTTTTCGAGGTTTCTGTAAATGGGACTTTGGAATGTTTGAGAGACCATGTGGAAAGATGCTTTCGTGATGGCTACAGTGTCAAGGTTAGTAATCAATCTTAAAAAGATAATATTTTAGCCTTTGTTAATAAATCACCATCACAGTCGATATTTCTAGTTGGCGGATTAGGATCTTCAAAGTATCTTCATCAGAAGGTGAAAGAGTATACATCGATATTTCCCGGGGAGATAGAAGTCATCAAACCGAGAGATGCGTAAGTTTTCTCCGATAAGGCGGCAGAGTCGATATCTGTGTTAAGAGTTTGATAGGGAATTCGCGGTCGTCCGGGGCGCAATAGAATCGCACCAACAGTCGCTCCTGGGCGGCGACGATCCGATAACTCTTCGGCTATGTCCGATGAGCTATGGAATCCGAGTGAGCGAACCTTGGGATCCAAATAAACATGATTTTCATATAGACGCACAGTTCTTTAACCCAAGGACAAGAAAACTGATGGCCAAAAACCAAGTTAATTGGTTAATTAGAAAGGTAATGTGAGATTCCCTTGACACTACGAACAATATAGCTGATGAGTGAAATATTTTTTACAGGGTGAGAAAATACAAGGCAAGAGAGTCGCGGAGGTGAAGGAGATATTTCAGCGAAACTTTGAAAAATCACCTGACGTTTGGAAAGACTGCATCGTGATGTGCGCTCTCGATAATCCTCCGACGCGAATAACAAAGGGTGAGCGAATCTACCAAATATTAAGGATGTAGCTGCAAGGTTGGTGAAAAGAAGAACCAAGGAGCTAAAATCATATATCGTAATATAGATGTAAAACCAGCCTGCTGCCTGATATCAGATATGACGGGCCTTCCCACTGAGATGTTCGAGAAGCACAAGTCAACTGAAAAGAAATCGTGGGGACGACGCAAGGTGTTTTACAATTGCACCTTTGACATTGTGATGAAGATTGGCTTGACAGATATCGAGTTCCAGTTGTGGTTCAAGAATAAACTGAGAAGCGATTTATTAAAAACGTCCTGGGGAGAGTTGATTTTGTGATTATGGTTACCAGGCGTTTGCAGGGTTGCTTTGTTAGGAGTTGAATTTGATTTTGGTCTTCCACAATACATTATGATCGAGACTGCATTATGATCAAGCTTCGTGTGTCTACCTACAGCCTTTTTTTTATTATATTCTTTAGATGTTTGAACTACTGCCCTAGACTTGTGTTCACCTGGAAAGACTGAGTTCTAGGGTCCAAAACCGACGTTGCATGTTTCGTGTTGCTCCCGCGTTGTCGAGGCTGGGTCTGATACGCAACGAAGGATCAGTCTCGAGTCGCCAACCTGAATTCAACCGCAAGGCGATGTAAAAGAGCAACGTCATCGAACATGAATGCTGATATCTCCATCGCTGGATCTCATCTCAGGTCTTCGTCCCTTATTGCTCGCCGAAAATGCATCTGCCGTCGCTGAAACTCCTGCTGCTACTCCCCGTCGCGTTGCTCCAAGTTGTCGCGCAGTCTACCACGGGCACAACCGCAACTGAGACCCTACGGACCGGCCCGACTTCGCCCTCTGTAATCACTACAACTGGTACCAACAGAATCATATATGCCACTCTTCCATCGTGTGCATCTTCTTGCATTGTATCGGCAGTGCGCTCAATTCCCTGCAAACCATTCGTCGCCCCGTGTTTCTGCGTACTTCCAACTGGCAGATCCACACACGAGCTTCCAGTCGAATGCGTAAAAAAGAACTGTGGTCAAGATGATATTAACCAGGAGAGTGCCTGGCGGGAAAGCGTTTGCACGGGGTTCACCCAAACCACAACCGTAGCATTTTCAACAGGTATACCCGTCACAAAAACGAGTCCTCCTGCTCCTACAGGAACCGAAAGTTGTGAAAACGGTTGGAAAGGTTGTCCGATAGGTCTCAATGGAGGCTGTTGTCCAAGGTAGTTTTACCTCAATTTTGAAGCAATTATTTATGCAGCTGCTAATATCAGTGCCTGTGATAGTGACAACTTTTGCAACCTATTGGACTGCCAACCATCACCTGCCACCCCCACGGTTAATATAACCAAGATTTCTTCTCCTACTCAAGTTCCGCCAGTGGATATAACTTCTTTATTTCCACCTTGTTCTCATCAATGCATATCTCAATATCTACTTGAGTCAAAATGCAGCATCTCACCATTGAACGCCACTTGTCTGTGCCGATTACACGATGTTTTCCCTTGCATGTCATCTTGCGATAGCAGCGATACTCAAAACTTTGTCAATGCTCACCTCGAGATATGTTCACCTCTTTGGTATTTCAAGCCCTACGACCCGACTTTTGAAAGGTGGTGTGATTTGAACGAAGGACCGGGAAACCGAGGCCGAGCATTTGGCTACGATGCCAGAATGGGTAGTCTGCAATACGAATGTCCTAATTGGTGGGATCAAAGGAGTGCTGGGAAGCGATTCGGCATCGTGCTCGGTATCGGCATCCTGAGTCTTTTATTTTTATGTGGATGTAATGGGTATCTTCACCATGTTAGTAAGAGGGTCAGGAGAATTGACAAGGAGAAGCTAGAAAATAAGCGAAAGTTAATGGAAATAGGTGGTGGTAATTAGCATGTGCAACTAAATGGTTTAGACTCGGGTCTCAAACCGTTATTCAATGAATATAATAAGTTTAATTTTGTGTTCAAGGTCTTGCTGGAGTTCAGATTCGTGTTTATCATGTAACCAATCTTTGATACTTGCGTCTCCCAGACTACTTTGATACATGCATTGAATCAGCGGTTGTAAGCAAAAACGCCCATATAACGTTAAGAGTAGATATTCAATTTTCTTGACTTCAACGCATTGTTTGATTAAGGCCTGTTGGGCAAACGGGAGCCCGCCCGCCTATAAGCGTGTGAGTGTATGGTTCGAATCCATGCCTGGCCAACTTGTTAGATTTTTTGTTGCTCATACGACTATGGGACCCGAAGCGTTTAGAGGTCAAAAGTCAGCAACTTTAAAAGTGCTCGATATATTGCTCCAAAGATATTAGCAATTCTTAACTTCTCGACTGCGGTACCGTGGCTAGTCTCGGAGCCGGCTATCATATTTAATCAATGAAGTTTAAAACTGCGTTGCTTGGAAGAATACCACACTCCTGCTTTGGTCGGGGAATTCCGATGTCTTTTCGCCTAAGCGGCAAACATTACTTCAGGAAGCTGGCGATGAGATCCAATCATAACTCTCCGAAACATACCTTATCTTAGTCAAACGATGCGATCAATCGCATTTAATTTACTAGTTCTTAGTATTTTCATACCTCCTGGACTTTACAACTTCAATAACTATTCACTCTTTATATTCTCGGTCGGTCGTGTCATTTTCAGGTTCAGAATGCTCCTGGTAGCGTTTCTAGGACAGGCATTCTTGTATTCAGCTGGAGGCGGGTGACGGAGACATCGACTCACGTGATCAACATCGGAATCGAAAGATCGATATTATATACATACATTCAAACATGTTGGACGGCTCTCGATTGAAAGCTAGCTTGAGCAAGGACCTTGAGGAAATCCAGAAGTCTTTCCCGGGAGCAAAGTATAATACTGAGGTTGAAAGATTCAGAGAGAAGGAGTATCCCCAACTCGCCGGTAAGATTGGAGTCCTTCGTCTGTCAAGAGGAACAACTGGTAACACCAACACTTTATACAGGGGTCACATATCTTGACCATGCGGCTACAACTTTGTACTCGGCTTCGCTCATTGATACTATATCTTCCGATTTGAAGAATAATCTTTTCGGGAACCCTCATTCGCTTTGCCCGTCCTCTCTCGCCACCTCCCGCAGAATAGAAGATACGCGGGTCCGTGTCTTACAACTCTTCAATGCCGACCCCGAACATTTCGATATAGTGTTTTGTGCAAACGCATCGGCTGCGATAAAAATAGTCGCCGATGCCTTTGTTGCGCATTCGGAAAAGATTGAAAATCAGTTTCGATACGTAGTCCACGAGGATGCTCATACAAGTTTGGTGGGCATTCGGCCTCTGGCGGCTGAATCTTTGGCCATCGACTCGAACGAAATGGAGAGTTTTGTGAGGTCGAAGGGCAGCAAAGGGGAATTCGGCTTGATGGCATACCCAGCACAGTCGAATATGTCGGGACGAAGGCATTCCTTTTCGTGGGCCAATGATCTCCGTCAAAATCGACCTGGCTGGTTCACACTCCTTGATGCAGCGAGCTTTGTTACTACTTCGCCTCTTGATCTCAGTAATTCGCAATCCGCCCCGGACTTTGTTGCCTTATCTTTCTACAAGATGTTTGGATACCCAGACCTTGGTGGTCTGATAGTGCGCAAGGAGAGTTCATACGTCTTTCAGAGCAGAAAATACTTTGGAGGAGGAACTGTGAGCTTTGTGATGAATCCCCGAGCTCATCCCTCTGAATATAATCCTCACTCTTTAAAAAGAACAGGGGATCCGCACGAATATCTCGAAGACGGAACTGTTCCATTCCATTCGATAATCGCGCTTGATCACGCGATATCAGATCATAAGCGTCTGTACGGCAGCTTTGGCAGTATATCTAATCACACACAAGCTCTTGGTATCCTCCTCTTCGAGGGACTAAAAGCCAGAAAGCACTCCAACGGAGTTTCGATTGTAGATATATACACAGATCAACATCCAGTTCAAAAGCACCTACAGGGTGCTACATTCGCATTTAACTTTCGAAAATCGGATGGTTCCTTTGTGGGATTCAACGATGTGCTGAGACTTGCATCACTTCGAAACATTCACCTTCGAACTGGGGGTCTTTGCAATCCAGGAGGAGTGATGAAGTGGATGGACCTATCGGAAACCGAGATGCGGAAGAATTTCGAAGACGGGAAAAGGTGTGGAGACGAATGGGACCTTATGAATGGCAAACCCACTGGTGCTATTCGTGTCAGTTTAGGGGCTATGAGTACATTCGACGATGTCGTAGCTCTGCTCTCTTTTGTCGATGAGTTTTACGTGGAAAAGGAGCACTTAACCTCAGAAACATCCAACACCCCTGAGTACTCGCAACCTGCAATGATCAGTAAACTATCGATATATCCGATCAAGTCTTGCGCCGCTTTCGATATCCCTCCGTCAAGACCATGGAGGGTATTAGCGCAAGGTCTTGAGTATGATCGCGAATTTTGTCTTGTCCATCAAGGTACTGGACGAGTGATGGATATGAAAATGTATCCCAAAATGACTTTAATCCGGCCTTCAATAAATAAAGACACTGGAACCCTATCTATATCATCGAAACAAGCATCAACAGTTTTGGACATCCCGCTTCAGGAACACCTCCCAACACACTCCCACCTTGTCACAAAGAAGTGTAATAGCAAAGTTTGCGGCGATGCTATCGTCGTTCAGGCATATTCTGAGAAGAGAATATCAGATTGGTTCTCATCAGCACTTGGAGTCCCTTGTACGATTGCGAGGTACCCTTCTACCCCAAACGGAGAAGGAGGAGGCCGATATGCGAAAGAACATCTGAGGCGAACGAACGGCGAGATACCGATCGCTTTGAGGAACGAGAGTCCTATTCTTATTGTCAACAGGAGTAGCTTGGATCCAATTAACCAATCCATTGCGGCGGGTAGCGGCAAGGAGGCGGACATCTCTGTCTTCCGCGCTAATATTGTCATTGACGGACCTGAACCATTCGATGAAGATAAATGGCTTCAAATTGGCTTTCGAGATTCAACGTTACAGATCCTTGGTCCATGCAGAAGATGCCATATGATATGCATTGATCAAGAAACCTCTGAGAGGTCACCGGAACCATTTGTTACCCTTTCTAAAATAAGGATGATAAATGGCAAGGTGTACTTTGGCCAACATGGAACTTTCGTCGGAGCTTCTAGCAAGGACTCGGGGATTATTCAAGTGGGTGATGAGCTGAAAATCGATCATATTGACTTGGGAACATCAGACACAGACTCTGGAGAGTCTTGTAACACGGAGAATACCACGCTATCAACGAATACCTCGTTCGAGGCTGATGATACACGTGCGACTCCGTCACTCACCAATGAGCCACCAGACAATTCCTCAGGTTGCATCATTTTCTAGATACCTTTATTCACTGTATGAATCAATCAATTAAATTTCGGGGAAAATCCCTCATGGAACATATTCAAAAGCGTCTCGATTCAAAGGAATACAAAACTTATTCGAGAATAAATTTCTGTCGAGTGTACATCAAGCCAATTCCTTCATCACGGCTTCCGTAACAGCATCTACACTTCTTGAAAACTTGTCAACTATCTTCTGCACCTCAACTTCAGTTATGATATACATCGGCATTAACATAGCAGTATCTCCAGCCGCGTTGCTATCTTTGTGAACTGTTCCCATACCCAAAAGTATACTCAACCTTTCTTTTTCCAAGGCGTACTCTAACAGCCTCCCGCCAAATCTACTCGTCGGCGGCAAAGGCTCTTTCGTTTTTTTATCCCTTACAAACTCTACTCCAAGAAACAAACCCCGTCCTCGAATATCGCCTACATAGGGTGAATCCTTCAGTCGTTCCCTCATAAGTCGAAACAACAGTTTTCCCATTTTCTTAACATTCTCCAGCAACTTGTCCCGCTTCATGATCCTCTGGACGCATAGCGAGGCAGCACATCCAAGTGTGTGAGCCTGGTACGTAAACGCGCCATTGTACCCCCCACCTTCTGTCAAAACTTTGGCGACTTCCGCTGTCATGAGAACCGCCGAAATAGGAACGTATCCACCCCCTAACGCCTTTGCACACGTCATCAAATCCGGTCCTGCTTCCTCGATAGTCCCATCTTCCATCCAAGAGAACAAATGACCGGTGCGGCCCATCCCGCAGATAATCTCATCCATCACCAGCAAAGTACCATACTTTTTACAAATTTTCTTCACACCAGGGATATACCCTTTCAAAGGCATCGTGCAGCCCTGAGAGGTACCCGATAGAGGTTCCATCCAAAAGGCGGCTACATTACCCCCGTGCTTTTCAAATTCAGCTTCTAGTTCTTGAAGCAATCGTTTGCAGAGTTCGTCTTCGGTTTCTCCATCTCGTAGTTGTCGGTATGGATAACATGTTGAGACGAAAGATACTGGTACCGCTGATAGATATGGTATGAATGAGCGTTTTCTAAACGGATGGCCGGATATAGCCAGGGCACCTAGGGTGTTTCCATGGTATGAGGGAAACCTAGAAATGATGTGTTCCCTTGCTGGAGTTGGAGGGTTAGAAGAAAGACTTTTGGCAATGGAGTATTGTCGGACGATTTTCATTGCCGTCTCTATTGCTTCAGATCCACCGTTATTGAAGAGGACCTTTGCAAAAGCGCCCTGTGACTCTTCTATCAAGAAGGCGGCGAGTTCTTCTGCTGGCTTGGTTGTGTTGAGGCCTGAATATACAAAGCTGATCTGTCCAGTGATGTTGTAATTAGATTATCACCATTAATGCATTTGACACAATTGAGAATTTATGAGGTTAAAGTACGAGACCAGGTTAAAGTTTCTGCTCTTACCTTTTGCATTTGCTCTATGATAGCGTGTTGAACTTCTTTGTTGGAATGGCCTAAACATGTAACCCCAGGTCCCGAGCTTGCGTCCAAAATCTCATCCGACTCGGTAACAAGGTAGTTATCATGGCCCCCGATAATAAGTTGTGGTGGCTTTGAATGAAGAGTTCGATGTAAAATCGCGGAATTGGACGAAGAAGCCATGTTCCCCTTTGAATCGTTTAGTGCTGACATTTTGCTTGAATCTTCGAATTTCGCGGTCACTGTTACAAGTTTTATATAAGTTGTTTATATACTTAAGTATACTGGTATAAGTTTTGATATCCGAGATCTTGAGGTTGCTAACTCTGTTGGAACCCGAAAACCCCCAACTTGCGCGAGTTTTGAGAACCCTAAAAATTGGAATAAACTTCAAAGTTCAAATCTTAGGATCCGCAAAGTCAAAGTATATCCAAAGTCTAGATTCTTATGTAATTTAGTTTAAGCCACTAGAATCTCGTTTCTTTATATATGCCGTTCGCATCAACCGAAAAGACAACATTGGCACTCCGCTGCTATTGTGGCGTTTTTGGCCGTTTAGCTATAATACTGTTACACAAGTTCTCTTGTTCCATCTATTAACCACAAGATATTTGCCGACATGGTTACATCTGTAATAAGACTATATAACTTTTACATACCGTGAGGGAGGGACCATATATAATGGCTATCGATCCCTTATTTCTTACGCTCAAAAACGTATAGCGCCTCGTCCTTCCCCGCAAATGAAGGCAAAGGTATCTGTACGATTTTCTCAAACTCCTTCATCTCCTTCTCAAAATACTCGGTAACCGTGACATCTTTGAATGCTGTATAACCATTCGCATTCTGTGTGCCGGCGATGCAAATCGTGTCCCCAGCATATTCCGCCAATATCTGCTTTGTGAAATCCAAAGATACGATCGGGTACACCAACAGCAGCACATCATCTTTTCCAGAGCTGTTCTCTTTCAGATATTTGGTACCATCCGCTTCAACCGTGTCATAAATCCACGTACTTCGCCACAGAGATTGCATGTTATCCACCGCGACGACTTTGAGACCTTCCTGACGCAGCATAAAACTCCAGTACCCGTTACCACTACCCATATCTATAATCCGCCGTTTCCGAGATACATTTTTGATGACCTGAATACTTTCGTAACTCGGGCAAACGCAGCCAAAGTGATGCATGAAAACGGGAAGAATGTGGTGACTTGTTTTAACTGTCGCCGTTGATTCATTTGGTCCGCACCACTCGAGGTTTTGACACGACCACCGCCAGAAATCGAAATATGGGTTTACATGTGTTTTGCTGCGCGGTATTGGGATCGAAGACGGTAACAATCGGAGTGAGGATAAATGTGCGCCAACGGTCGCCCTTATCGATTGTTTTTTGGCATTGGATACGAAATTCGAAAATGCCTTGTTTGAGGTTGTCGCTGGGTTGAATATGGAAGTATATGCCACAATATCCGATTGTGGTGGGGGTTCAATCTGAAGTAGTTTGTGAATGAAGCGTATCGAATTAGTTAGCTAGGGCCCGGGATGGTATTATCAAAATTTGAACTATGTGTTAGGTTTTTTCATACCACCTCATCCTTCTCGTCGCGATACCATGCATGTAACCCTTGTTTACCGCCTTGCGCGATAGCATTTTGGACCTGGGTCAAGTTAACACTAGCTACGGCGTGGTATACGTAGATATCGTTCCGACTGAGACCAAACCCTTGTATTATTGCGGTGCGAAAATCATCGTTTGGAACTGGGTCCTTTTGCTTTTCTTCCGTCCACGCTGCAAAGAAGTCCTCGGGAGTGAGTCCAGAAGACCAATAGATCTGAGTTCCTGGTGGCATCGAAGTTCGAGTAGTTATTTAGCACAGCAGTAGTTGCCAATACAGATATCAGATCAGAGTCTTGATAAATTCTTGTCTTTGAAGGAAGGCTTGGCCAGAAATCCGTGGAGTGGTGACCAACAACCTTGTTCCCGAATGCGGGTACCTCTATGCCCACAAACACGGAGTCAAGATCCAACAACAACAAAGGACTTTGTGATCTCAACTTCAAACATTTTGCATTAGCCTAAATAAATTGTTTTAAATACTTAAGTATGTAAGTCCCCAAATATTTATTCCCTATGTCTCCTATGTAGCCATTGATAACTCCTCATTAGATTCGAGTAATTTCTGTGTCTAAGTTGTAACAAAGTATACTCCCACAAATTCTAGATCTCAGGTTTCTAAACAACCCAATTTAACTTGCACTTGAGCTAGCTTTCAAGAGACTGGAACATTCTGCTGTATGATGAACATGGCGCCGAATTAGATCAGGATAATTGAAAATTTGATATTCTCCGGCTGCACATCATCTTAAGCCAATACCTCTCCGCTAACTGGAGAGTTAAGTTTTCAACATACTCTAATTATGCGCCCGAAAGCCGTGTAACCAAAATCTGAAGCCAAAGCTAAGAAGCCAAGAGAGAATATTGTCGTAAATACACATAATCTTCCTGTGCGGCTTCTACAGACCGTCGAATTCCCGTTGCCACCTCATCTCCCCAATTCTCCTTCCATTTCACATACTCTTCTTCAATGGATGCTGTTTCGGACTCCTAATAAAATTTAGTAAATACGCCCATTTGATGATGACTAAAGTCGTTCATGAGCTTACCACGGTCGGATCGATCGCTGTTGAGTTCCATAATGTCGAAAACCATGATGCTTGCTGGCGGAGCGTCTCATCTGGCTCATATTGATCCCAGCTTGTTATAATACCCTCAGCATCAATACCACAGCGGGTACAAAGATCTCGCATGAGTTCCTGACTCTTGTGAACCAGCTCATATGCGTCAATGACTATTGGAGAAATGCCTTGTGTTTTATACCAATCATATACAAGTCTCGAAGGTTTGAAGGATACCTGTGACGGCCAATCTTCGTCGTCAACTCTCGCACCCAAGCCAGCACTAGCAACCTTATAAAATGAAGGAACGACACGGATAGGATTTCGAATTAGCATCACCGGCTGTACTGTTACTAGGAACTCTGCAGGGAGGATGAGTGGAGATTTCGGTATATTCGAATTTTTTATCATTTTCTCCGGCATCTCGATAATAGGCGTTGGGCGGGTTTCTCTCGCTGCCTCGAAATGGAATGCAGCGTCGGCCACCCTAGGATCGAGAATTTGGTGCGCATGTTCTTTTATCACAGGAACCTTCCCCTATAGCCAAATACACTTTAGAATCGTTTTGGTTCAGCTTGGTCTATCGGTGTTACCTTCTCCTTGGTTTCATCAATGAACTTAATAACTTTATCGAAAGCTCTCTGGTAAGTAGAAGTCCTGACCTCGTCGGTCTGCGCCTCGATTCTCGCAGTAAATTGTGGCGTTTTGCGTTGCGAGAGCTGTTCAGCACCAAAGAAGAAGACATTGTGAAATTCGTAATGTTTTATTTCTAGCTGCGGATGCTGGGAGAGTATTCTAACCAATAAATTCGAACATGCACGGGGCTCGCTGAGAACGAGTATTGGCTTGCGAGATTCCGTCATTGTTCAAGGGAAGAGATATTTAATCTAGTTTAGCTGTGTAGCTTGTTTCGCTGAAGACTTGAATTTCCTGGTAAAGCGGCGTAAATAGTTGACAGTAGGATTTAGTGCTCGTTCAGGCTAGGGAAAATTAGAGCTTCTATTTGATGTTCGGGACAAGATCTCAAGATCGGGCGTTAGCGTTTTAACTATACATAGACAACATGCAATGAAGTTGTGAAGATCCGAAATACTTTCTGTTACAGCCTGCAAGACGCAACAATCGATTGCAATCTGGACAGATTGCTGGTGTCAACGGCCAGTATCGAGGCTATGGCTGTGATTCAAACGTTTAATGAAGGGCGTGCAAAAAGGTGAGTGCTTAAGTACTTAAGTAGTTACTAGTATCAGACCTAGATATCTCGAGGCCGAACTTCGGGGTAGTTTGCAATCTTGGGGTCGGGGATGATGATTTCGAACTCACACAATCTGCCCTACGTTTTGACAAGTACTTAGCTGCTGGAGTAAGTACTTAAGCACTTAAGTCCTTAAGTAGTCTCATTTCTATAGATCTAGCCTAGCCTCGAGATCTCGAGACCAGGCGGAAAGGACGGCGCTGGCCCGCGGGGAGCCGAATGATCAATTTATGTTCACAACACATTGCAGGCAAGAATAACACACATGCATGGTACAAGTCTCACACAGTGCTTCGGTCCGTTTGAGGAGCATACAATAATTATAATCGAATAACGTTTACTTAAATTTAAAAACTCTTACTAAAGATTTGATGATGCTTGGTGTGCTTTAGTATATAGTTGTCATATTAAAGCTTTTCTTCAGATTTTCCATTTGAATATTTGTGTTTAACATTACATATAGAGAAAGTTAATATGTATTCTACTCTAGCACTATCCATTTGATATGTTACTTCTTATCATACCTATTGAAATAGTAAACTTGAATTGAAGATACCCCCCACTTGGGGTACGCGAGGATATGGGTACAGATATCGATATTCAATCGCGACTGTGGTCTCATAGCCACAAAGAAGCTAGTTATGTCTGAAGTCTTTAACATGACGGCGTACTACTTTCGTGCCAGTAAGACCTTCATACGACTCGATAGCTTTAAGTATGGTGCTATCCAGAGAACTCGCCTGCATTCCAATATCTGCCGACCTAGATTGAACGGTATCGCTAAGACCCTGGGCGACAGCCTATCATTTATCCGGTTAGCTACGATAGTACGTCCTGAAGGAAATAGGCTTCGGTCACACTTACGTCTACGACAGCTTCCACCCGACGGAGGATGTTAGCAACCGGCTGGCCAATAATTGGAACGGTTTTGAAAAGTCTAGCCTTCCCAATCAGAATATTCAACAACTGTTGATGGACTCCGACGAACTATTAAGCAGTGGTGGTTAACAATCGTATTCGGTGAACAAGAAGTGATTAATGAGTTTTTACTTGTTTGAAAGCGTTGAAGATGTTATCTGAATCTGCGCCGGCACCGAATGGAACGATAGTTTTCATCTCCGCAATATCAGCGGTTACAGTTGAAACAATATCAGCGAAACCAGCGATAATTTTCTACAAGGTATCGGTTAACAAAGATCGTGCAATCTATGCATAGATAAAGTGACTCACGGGGATAGGTCCCTGTCCGATGATAGAAAGAGGACCATTGAGGAGCGTGACGGAGTTGGCAAGCGTCTGAAGCGCTTGAGACTTTGCTGTCAAATTCTGAATATTCGCGACAACTTGGGGTGCTGTCAACTGGGATAGCACTGGAACCGAGAGAAGACCGAGAGCGGTCGTAAGAGCAATCTTGAAGAAATGCATGTTGGATATTGAGGTATAGTTCAAGTTAAAATATGAGTCTAATAGGGAAAAGACAATTCAAAGTCTTTTGAGATATTCAAGATGCTACTGCTTGTGCTGATTCTGTGAGTGATGCTGATGGAAAAGATGTGATATCAGTGGGATCTTGAGCGCTATTTATACAAATTTCTCGCTCGATACAAGTCTTGGTTCTTGAATCTTTATCCCAGGTATCCTGCTTCAAATTGGTCTATGCTAGGACGACCCTCCTTGGATCCTGTGATGTGATCGAATGGTTGATAGAGCTAGACTTCCCATCTAACGGCCGTGCCAATCGAAACCCTAGAAAAAGTTGCCATTGTGCATTGTTGTCTTCTAGATTATTTTGACTATGTTATTCCATGTTGAGCGAATTTTCTGTGCCGTCTCGCATATTTGAATATCTCACCCGACGCAGGAGAGTTTGAAAAGTTGGTTTAAACTATTTTTGATATCTCGTGCAAAATATGTTAATATGTGTTATGCGTGAAAAAGAGTTGCAACTCTTTTTCACGCATAACTACTTGGTTAATGTATCTACTAGAATGAAATATATTCATTTGACCGATTACGGCTTGATTGTATGGTCTGTGAGGCTCGGATCAAATGGGAAGGGATTGTCTTATGCAGGTGAGTGGGGCCGTGCGACGAGTTCTTCGTGGAAACGTTTACCGTTAACCGGATCTCGAATGTATTCGAACAGGAAGTGTCGATTCTACAACAGTGAAAAGACAGCGCTAACCGATTTCGAAATCTGAGCCATGAATTGATGCCATAATGAGAGTGCTGTTCACCTCACATTGACGAATCTGGTGTACGGGGGGTGTTCTCTCCGCTAAGTGTGCCTACGGCTCCTCCCGGAGAGGGGGGTTATTCCAACCAATCGGGCTCCACGCCGGCCAGAAAGGGTCGATCAAGTTTGTGATCCTTGAATCTCGATTCGCGGCCCGCTATTTTGACCAAATAGGGCTTCTTTTTCTGCAGGTAATTAAGTAGTTTCGGGAAGCTGTTTATGCATGATATCCTGGTCAGCCGAAGTAAGGTTCGTTGCGTGCACAAATCTCCTGAGACTAGACAAATCTACTCCACATCATTGGCTCTAGCTAGCTAATTGAGCTCTCAAGGTAAGCTTCTGCACATACTTGCATAAAATTGCCGCACTTTAAGATGTATAAATATCGATATATTATTAATCCGATCGATGGGGTAGCGGAACATTGATAAAAAGAACTCTGGATCACCATATATCAAAACAAACGGAGTCTTCGAGACGAATTGAGTTTACATTGTGGAATTTCGAACTACGACTTTATTTTTCTACTTCGAGGGGTCTCAAGAAAGGTTAGCATCAAATAGCTATGAGACACCACATGGCCACAGCACGGCTACGGGATGGTCGAGTTTGTGGAGTTTCGTCTTTTTCAGCGAGCTAGCGGCACAACCTCCCTTTCTAGCGGTTCGTCCCGCACACCCGTGCTTTAGATCTCACAATTTTAGAAACACCCAATTCCTTTGTTGGATCTAAGGGGACAATCGCCACCGGCCTCCTCGTGTATATTTGCATTTACTTTAATTCCTCAGACGTAGGTATTGTCTCCTCAAAAGCAAAGCATTTTAGCTGGGTTACGTCTTGGTCTCCACACCAAACCAGCTTTCCCAGGTTCTTTATATATATATAAAAAAATAAATAAATAAAGAAATAAATAAAAATATAAAATATAGAAATAGAGAAATTCGTCCCAAAAAATATTAATGGCGTAATAGCCTAGCTAGCGCGGCGTGGATATGAGACATGAGAAGGGTTTCTTTCTCTTCCGACCCACTCAAGACTTCACCTCTCTTTGGAGATCGTTGGTCGCCTCCAATAACCCTAGTTTTGGCCCTCTACTGGTTCGATATTCGGCAAAATGTTCGATTTTCATTTAAAAGTCGGCAGTTGAACTCATCATATTATTCAGCCCATTCAGCTGTTTGCGAGCGTTATAAACTTTTGTAATCGATGCATCTACTGGAAGGGGCAGGGCTACGAGGGAATGTTGCTCCGCATTGCATATTTTGTCCCGTCTGCAACATGGGCAGAGTCTAGGGTTCTATTGGTCCTAATTCAGTTTTCATTTGTCGGATTATGGATTTAATGGTAAGATGCAAATGCATTAAATGCTCGGGTATTATTTCAATATCAAGGTGTGAGAGAGCTACTTGATGCAGAATACATTTTGCTTTTGACGTCGGCCATGTCACCCATATAATAATTTATCAACTCCAACGATGCTGGAGCATGTAATTATTACCTAGGTGTGATCTCGAGTCCTACCTAGGTGTGGAACTTCTATGCATGTTATTTTCAGAAGTATCCATTATCAAGGACGCTTCCGCAAACCATGTTTTCGTTGGTGCTAAAATTACATCATAATCACTTCGCACTCAACCATTCCGGTTTGATACAGAGCTTGTATCCATATTGCAAATGCATCCGCTATTCCTTTTTTGCTTCAATCCCCAATGCAGCCGCTTCACTATCCAATAGCTCATCAAGTGTGGCAACAGAGCTTGGTGATTCGAAGTTGAAGCCATGGGACCTTAGTCGATCTCCCTTAACTCTGATTCCAGCGCCTAGAGTAAGAGGAAGGAAACTAACAACCCACCCTTCATCCTTAAACAGCTCTTTTGCTCTATCTAAACTGATAGACTCGACCTCACTGTTTTCAAAATAACCTTTTGCTTGTCCAATCTTTGCGAGACTTGCCGCAATATCTGCCCAATTCTATACCAAAATTGAGTTAACACCCTACTAATTTCTGAGATTTTACCCTGATAGAATATCTAGACTTACATAGGTGTCATTCTCAGCAAAGTACCAGCCTTTCTCATTCCAGTAGTCCACATTCCCTCCACCAACGGCTGCTTGCTCGAATAACCACGCGAATATCTCTCCTAGGAACTCGACGTGAACTGCAGACCATGAAGGTGAACCGTTGCCCACTTTTACTGCCTTTTTATTCAAGAGACTAGCTTTGACTAAGATTGGAAGTAAAGTTCCACGAGTCTTCCCTGGTCCCGTTCCCTTCCCGTAGACCGCTGGTGGGTCAACCATCGCGACATTGACGTTCTTATAGCCACCTCGACTCAGGACGAGTTTGTCGACCGGTCCATGAGGTTGACCGACCGGTAGATTATGGATATCTTCTAGGTCGTCAACATCGCTCCAAACCTTTTCGGTGGGGGTATCCGGCTTGAAGTCTGGTCCAAAGAAGTGAAAGACTCCAGTGGTGTGAACGTAAAAGGTGTTTTTCTTCTGGCTTCCCAATCCATCAAAAGTAGCTTGAACGCTCTCCAAGTGATCAGCACTAGCGCATTCTAGATGTTCATTGATTGATGTTAGACCTCGGTATATCATCTTGAAGGGAGATCATAACATTCATGGAATCAAAATAGCTATTAATATATGATTCGAAACTTAGATGGCTCCTTACGAAACACTATGTCTGACTTTGAAGATTCTTCCTTGATGAGTTCGAGGCTGTCAAGATCGCCTATAACTGTCCTCACGTTTGGGAAAGCTTCTTTGACCCGATCGGCCTGATCATTGTTTCTAACTAGAGCGGTGATATCATATTCTGGGTGCTTTGCGATGAGAATTTTAGCGGCAGTCCCGCCGATGTAGCCTGTGATGCCGAGGCTTGGATATAACAGTCAATATATGTCTTTACATAAATGGAGGTGATTCATTGCGGACGCAATTCCTTTGAACTTACAAGAATATCTTCGTCATTTTGTACTAGTCAGCTTGAAATAACTGGACTCTTCAATTATCTGTTGGTGTGTTCAAGAGGTTTGGACTGTTAAAAATTGATGTTTATGAAATCAGATGCGTGCTTTTTGCGCAGTTTATATCCTCGAATATGGTCTGTGGAATATGCCCATCAAGACTCGCATCAGATCTACGTAGTATTGCTCGAACGAGAACATGACGTTGTTCGGTGACTAAGCTGTGGGGTAACGTAACACAAAATCTCAAGATGCCAAGTACCTAGCGGGAGCTCTTGCACGATTAGACAGATCTTGAAAGCGTTTAACGTTAACACGCGCTTTCTACGTAGCTACGTGCCCTCAGGAAGTTAATGCGACATGCCGCTCTATCGAATTGGTAATCAACCTCCACAACCTTTTAACTAAATAGGAAGGTAGGATTGAGAATTACCAGAATGAAAATCCCATAGTTAGAATTTCAATTTACTATTGGTGAGCTGCTTTGAGCTCCTACCATTAACTTGGATGCCTCCTCGAGAAGGTACTTATTTGATAATTAGGAATTGCAACTCTTCCGTTCACTAAACTAACTCCCACTCTACATTGAGTTTAGATCATTTCCTATAATGAATATTTCATTTCCTTCCTGATTTTCTAATTGGAAGTTGCTTCCTGATATATATTACACGAAAATTGTGATAACCTCTCGTGAAAATCATCATCCAGTAAAACAGACTAGAGTCAGCTAGAGTTTGTGTCGCTTGGCTCCAGAAGCGATTTTTGCAAATTCGGCTTGCGGAACGCCTTTCATGAAACGGTCGACTCCTCCAGCAACCTCTAGGATATTCGCCTCTTCAAATCCCTTCATATAAGCATCCCTAATCAATTTTTTGATGAGCATGATACTTTCTTGGTTTAAATGATCGCCAAACTCATCTTGGACATGCTTGATAACAGCCTCGTTAAACTGTTCAGAATCTTTTTCTTCGAATATCTTGTTCACAAAACCGGCGGCGTATAGCCTATCCGCTGTGATCTTCTTGGATGTTATGAGAGCTTCACTGGCGAGACCGTAGCCCATTCTACGGGCAAACGTGAAAGAGGCACCACCCTCTGTAACGAGTCCAATTGAAGAGAAGGGTGTGAGTAAAAACGTTGTATGAACACAATAGATAAAATCGCACATTGCAACAAGGGCAGCGCTCAGTCCTACTGCGGGGCCATTGAGAGCGGCGACGAGAACCTTAGGATGCTCCAGGAATGCCCGAGTAAGTTCGAGGTTTTGAGCACCGACTATTATTTTTTCGGTCAGTTCTCTAATTCCCTAGGTACTTAGATTTGGGATTCAAAATGTATATGTACATACAAGTACCGTGATAATAAAATCTCGGTGGGATATCTGACGAGTCGGAATTTATCGTTCTTCCCTTATTGACATCGGCACCTCTAAATATAAAAACAGTGATTAGAATGTAAATAATCGTTCGCGCGTTTTCCAAAGGGGGTGTATATTTTTAGACACACGCTGAGAAAAATCTTCCAGTTCCCATAATAACTGTAATTGTAACATTTTTCATTTCAGCGATTTCGCGGAGAAGGACACCGAGTCGATGATAATTCTGCCCTGTGAGTGCATTGAGTTTTTTTGGTTTGTTGAAGATGATTTTAGCTATCCTTCCCTCGATTTTGAGGATAATCTCTTCTTCGTTCGTAGACATGTCGCGCGACAACGGGATTCCGGTGGAATAGTTGACTTTGGATTTGTTATTTATAAATAATATATGTGTATACAAGCAGTCAATATTGCAATATTGGATGTTTTGGCGCGCGCGCGTTGTCGTCGGAAAAACGGTAGTGGAAACTCTGCAATTATGATTATAATAAGAGGCGACGGCTAAGGGTCGTGAGGTGTGAGAACGGTTACGACAAAGTAAGGTCAGAATTGAAACTCTCTCTCCCTTGTACAAAGTGTATCTACAATATTTATCCCCGGGTATCTATCATCGGTTATGGAACGGTTGTTGATATTCCTTCCGTGACGTCGGAAATGCCGGCCGTCGGTCTCACCCATCCCTCGCATGAACCTAGTCGAGTAAGCACCGATGAGCCGAGGCTTAAATCCTGGCAACGATCTCGCGTGGCGGCCTTTCCTGTGCAAGCCTGTTGACCTCATCCTTTCTCGCGCTCTCGAGATCTCGGTTCCAGCGAATGTGAACCAAAGGCTTTACAAGCTTTGTTATATATATATATTGTCATTATATTATTATTCGGGTCAATCTGGAGAAAGTGACACCGCCTATTTGAGTCAAATTTTTCCAGGTCGCTACATGAGGTTCTCATGTGCATATCATGCTGTTAAAAGGTTCATCTTTTCGCTTTACGTCTCTTTGGGACTGACTCTTCGGTGCCGCGGCCAATTTATCAAGCAAGCAATTTGCAGGACATGCAAGCCATTTGCTCTGTTGTTTTAGCCTTCGAGACTGGCGGGAAAACATCTGATTCGCTCCTCTCTACTCCCCGTTTCCAACTCAAGACATGAATGCAACCACCGCCATATTCTTCCAAAATTCCAGCGCTTTGGCCTCTCACTGCCGGGTGCTGGACAGACCGATATGCCGTCGTTGACGCTCTCAATTAGCACATCCAATACCGCAGAAATCTGAAACTGGAAAAATTCTGTTGGCTTTGCCGCTTGCATCAAAATGTGCTTTCAAATGCCGAAGACACGACCCGTCTTGAGTGAGTTTAAATCAATATCAATTTAGGTAAGCTAGGCACTACGTAAGTACTTTGTACTTATATAAAAAAAAGGCGGTGTCGACTAAGTCAAGAAGTCACGAACGTTAGCTTTAGTCATCCTAAATTGAGAATACACACTGTCGACGGTCTGGTGGGAAATGCTTCTAGAATAATGTCATTATATTATCAGCCCTGTAGCGCTATTATTATATCGATTACGCTCTGAGCAGACCACTTTGAGCTAGCAATCCTAGAACTATCCTTCTCAACCTGTCACGACCAGATTCTTATTCAAAACGTGGAAGAATTAAATTCATCATGGGATAAGGTTCAAATCAATATCGCCCCACACGGCGTCTGCATGCGAAATACTCAGGCTTTGGCAGAAATCAGACTGGTCTCGGGAACCAGGAAATCAGACGTCCTGAAAAATTTAAACGGGACATCTCGCCGTGGCATTATAATCGGGGTATGTATACCCCTAGGCTATAGGGCCCCTGCGGAGTTAACGTTGAGATGACGACAACACGAAAAGGGTGTTAAAGAACAACTTCTCGCTGCCCGAGCGCAATGCAATGCCGGCAGCACCAAAGTTCTGTCTTGCCACAAGCCACCAAATACGATCTACTTTTCACCTGTGATAACTACAACCGCGCAATTTTCATTCATGAGAATAATGATTTCGCGAAAGCGGGTCTTGGGAACGGCTCTCAGGCCTCTCCCGCACTAGTCTCAGACTCCGGTACCACAGGTAAAAAATAAAAAAAATAAAATAAAAAAAAATAAGACAACAGAGAAACCAATGAAAATTTGCATTGTATGATATTCTGGAAACCGGCCTAGCTTGTTGAAATGTTTTGCCCACCAAAGAGACGGAAAAATGCACGATTGATGCAGGAACTCTCCAGACTATATTACCCTCCAAGTGGAACCCTAGACCCGAGATGAAGGTTGTTAGACAGATTTTCCCCTGTTTCCACAGTGGATTTTGCGCAGATTTTTAGATGCGCACCTGTCAATAATATATAACATTCATACAAATATATCTTCGTCTCCTTTCTTTATCAGTTTAGTTGCATGGGATATTGAATCAAAGTTCTGAGAACTTTGATACATCCTAGAAGACCCATTCCGACATGTCGGCAACAACAACTAGTATATCACCATGGTCGACGCTTCCAGATAATTTACGGCCAATGTTAGATCCACCTCCAGGGATTACGCCGAATTTCGTGGACCCGATGGATATCGGCTACCAAATTGTCATTGCGATTGCTGTCACGCTACCTCTCGCTATAATAGCATGCGGCCTAAGATTTTACACCAGATTGGTATTAATACAAAATTTCAAAGTTGATGATTGTAAGATAATAAGGCTAAAAATTGGACGAAATTTGAAAATTTGAATCTACCTCAGTAGCTAATCGTATTAAAACGAGAAAATACAGATCTTCTATTATTTACACTCGTACGCAGACTTTACGCTCTATAGATCTACGAAATACCTTAGATTCAACTCTAACTTCTTTTGCAATTTAGGTATCAGCATTGGTATTCCAAGGATGTAATTTGTATAGTGTCACTTTGGGCTTAGGCAAGAACATGTGGGACGTCCCATGGACAATAATGTCTCCAGTCCTCAAGGTAAAATATATATACATATTCCTTCGCAGTTGAATGTCGCCTAGTGTCGCTGACCAACTTTTGGTACCCACAGTGGTTCCTAGCAACTGAGCTCACCTACTTTGTATCGATATGTGGTTGCAAACTCACCATTCTCGCCTTCTACCTCCGCTTCATCCTGAACAAAACCCAGAAATATATAATATGGGGGTTCTTAACCGCGATTATAATTTACAACGGCGTCACCATCCTGATGCTCGTCTTCGCTTGCCATCCGGTGGAAACGCTATGGAATTGGAATCTGGATCAATCGAAATGTATCGACGTTGATCCTTTGTATTTTATCAATGCAGCTCTGAATACAATCACCGACGTTGCGATATTGGTGCTACCACTCCGAACATTGTGGAAGTTGAGGATGCCGGCCAGTCAAAAAATTGGGCTCATTATGGTTTTCACCACCGGTGGATTGTAAGTTGACAATCCGAACGCTTCTCTCATCGAGCTTGTCTACTAATTTCATCCTAAGTATCATTGTTATTACGATTATCCGTATGGTTCAGCTCACGAGTATACCGAACGGTGGACAAAACATTACAAGTAAGCCTGACCTTGTTTTCTACTATCACATCAATTACTCAAAAACTTGCTAATTATATTCGAATATTCGAAACAAAACAGTGGGCTTTGTCGGACCTTCTTTATGGTCTTCCGTTGAGGTCAACTTGAGTATGGTCTGTGCTTCGATACCGGCGCTAAAGCCCTTCATCGTTCGCTATCTTGGACGATACTTCAGCAAGTGGGCCTCCGGACAACGTTCTCCCAAAAACAGCGTTGGAAATCATGCCAATTCTGGTGGGCCTGTGATAGAACTGTCGGGGCACCACAGACCTACAAACCGGAGCCAAGGGAAGAAAAACAGCTTCTTCTACAAAGGCGGGGTAACCACGACGACAACGGAAATTATAGCTATCAACAGTGACGAGAATCAACTTGTTGATAACGACGGCGGCTTCACATATATTGATCTGGAAAGAAGCAGCGAGGTTTCTTTGGCGAGCCCTGAAAACGTAAGTCCTCAAAATGAAAGGGCATTTGACGGGCAGGACCTGAAAATCATGAAGACGAGTAATGTCAGGGTGGATTCGAGGAGGATCAGTATCGAAATGAAAGCACAGCACGGTAGAATATGATGCCGAGGTTTATATCTAGGCAACCGGATGATTTGAATTTTTGTTTTCACATTAATGCATGGCGCATGAGAGGTTATGCTCCGGCATATGCATGTCTTGTTTTGTCTGTTGTTTTAGAGCCATGAAATTTTTAAGTTACAAACCAGGCGTACAGGCGTATAGACATGACATTTTGGTCTTTTTTGGGTTTTCAATGTGGCAATCTAGTTTGGATTTAAGCCGTGTGCTCGTGCTTTCCGGATTGCGGGGTGGCTTTTGAAAGGGGCAACTTGTGTCTCACTTGTTGAATTGGCGCGTACGACGAGGGTAAAAGATGCCGAGCTGGCGGTACAACGAACTATTCCGTCTTTCAGCTCCGATCGGGAGGCATGATAATATCAAATATGATTCATATCAAGCCGGGTGGTAATATATCTCGGGCGATTTCTTATCACGCTGGCGGGGTATCGTGTATAACAATTAATAAAAATTTTGGATCTGACATATCGTTAAGAGTAAGTAACACTATTCTTAAAGCTAGAATAGTAAAAAGCCGAAACCTTACCAGGTACTATGCATAATTCGTGTACTTTTGTTCGAACTCGCAGCAGCTTGAGGGCGTCCTAGGCGTACATGTTAGTCGTGCGGCCTCTGCCATGTTTCGCAAACACCATACCTCTTCATTCATCCCATTGACAAGCTCTTCCGCCGACTTGACAAAGTTCCATACCATTCCGGCATATTCGCTGACTAAATTCTCGTTCGTACGAAGAGCGATATTGCCGGAGGAGCGTATTATAGAACCTGTGTTTCGTTCCAGAACTAGAACGGATTGGACCGTCTGCTTTGTCTGCAGACGGGAGAGTAGAGCCTCGATTTCTTCATTCTAGAATATACGTCAGTGAGTCGATAGTAGACTGCAAAACATGATAAGGAAAAGAGTGCTTACAGCGACAGTCGTCGTTTGGGTCATCTTTGTGGTTTTATCGTGATGATGAGGTGGATGACCTGGGGAGCTCTGTCGCGTCTGGGGCAACTGCTATTTTGAGTTGGCAGTGGAGTCTCGGTTCCAAACAACTGGGTCTGAATTTTTTTTTTTTTTTCATCAGGTTAATTCTGTGACACAATTTTTTTCCACCCTAACATCACCACCACCGAGGCATTCGATTCGAGATGGGTTCGAGCAGTAAGAAGAAGAAAGAGAAGCAGAAGGACTTCGCTGTATGGATAACCGGCCTGTGCGACCTTAAGAACAGAAGCTGATCACGTCGCTTGGACCTAGAAACCGAAGCTAAAGGTCGGAAAGACCAAGCCGAAGGCGGACAACCATACCTCCACATCGTTCAAATCCAAAGGTACGGACTAGAGAAGAGGAAGCAATGAAACGGCGGATAGAAAAGCTGATTTCTTACTGTCGGATAGCCATTGTCGTCGGTCATCAGTCCTTAAATACTGCCGCTCCGACCTTACAGACCCAATTGAAACACAATCTCACTCTTCTCAATCACCACGCCTACAATACCCGCCGTGATTCCCTAGCACATATCGCATCGGTACTATCCTCTTCGGCGCCGAATCCTCCGATATCCTATTCGATTCTACTACCCGCTCTCGCTCCTCTGATCCTCGACTCGGCAGCCCCGGTTCGTACACAGCTTCTCACCTTGTTAACAAATCTTACGAAGCCGAAAGATTTACGGCAAGATGCGATCATCCCCGTTGACGCAGTACGAATGCACACACCACTGTTCTTGCTATACATTCACAGCGCGATGACTCATATCAGCACCGATATACGGGGGGATTCTACAAACTTCTTATCGTGGCTGCTAGATGTTGTCGGCGAGGATGCTGTGAGAGGCGCAAAAGGGTGGGGAAAGACATTGAAATGCTGGATGGTTTTATTAGGATGGGAAAGTGGGAAGTCAGACCCGGGAATACGGACGAGCACCATCGAATTCTCGGACCCCGGGAAGAACAAGAAAGCCTCACAGCAGCATTTGACTGTTTTGAAAAAGTTTTTATCGGTGGGAATGTTGGAAAACGAGTTGCAGTTTTCGCATTATGATGTTCGGATGGCGGACTTGCTACGACCACACCAGTATACCGAATCGTACTTGATGCCGAAAACTTCAAATATTTACGCGCATTTGTCGCTATTTGCCACTAGCGGAGTCACGGAGAACGTGAACGAAGAGGATGCTGAAGGATCAGCTGAAGATTTCGACAGCAGAAGGCGCATAGTGAAGAATGTATTTGAGGGGAATATTAGAGCAGGACTTCACATGAGACTACAAGAGGGAGGAGAGATTGGAAGGTTAGCTGGTGGACTTTTGAAGACTTTGGACAAGGCTCTCAAGACGGACCGTCCCGATGCACGTTGAAGCTTCTTAGCCACAATTCCACTACCTGACCAGCCACCAAAATTAGCATGCAAATGGTGACGAGTTATCTGAGGCGCCTGCTTGAAGCAAGAAGGTTTGCCTTATGACGTACTAGGTATCTCTACCAGCGCGAATAGCTTGTATCGATACGCATAGCGAGAATGATTGCCCGTCGAAGGTTGGATTCACACGAGGTCTTCGTGCTTCTCGGCTGGTTCCAGAGACACATCGAGGTCACACAAGATCAAAGAGATGGGCAGATCCTAGTTCTATCTGCTGGTGCTAACTTAGAAGGTGCATATTTTTACAGCCCCTTCTTTTGTAGCCAACTTCTTTTGAGGCGGTGTCTGACTGATATGTTGTATGTGCCAAGCCACGTGTTGCGTGCGCCCCAGACTAGCTAGCCATCGATATAACGATCCGTTGACGTGGATAAACAGAGAGAGTCGAGTTTGGCGAACAAGGCTGCGACATTCAAGGATCGCAATCACAGGGTTAGAGAATTGATTATAACTCTGCATACCCGCATGGCAGCCTGATCTAGTCAATTCATTATTCAATCTTCAGTATTGTAGTAAATATTTTGTAAATTTACCGAAACGAGGCCTTATGAATGGAATCCAACTAGCTTGCAAAAATGACCACCAAGTCTGTAACCCCACCCCAGTACTTCCAAAAGTTAAGATCCTGTATAGCAGGCAACTCACAAGTCTTAGGGGCCACAAACTACTCGAGGAAGCTATCTCGAATTTTAAGAACAGCTTGAAGCCTGAAGACAAGCAAAGTCTCAGCCGTATACCCAACCCCAACGCAGAAGATGTCGTCAAACTGGTCACCGATGTTGAGGTCAAACTTCAGAAGAAGCAAAAGCGAAGGAAACTCCAGGATTCATATTTCATGGACTTTATCAAATCTTTGCAGCAGTTCTCTAGTATTATCGATGTGACCGTTCAATCAAATCCAGAGATAGCGTCCCTTGTATGGGGAGGTGTAAAGTTTGTTCTTATGGTATGTTCAATTCAGTAACATGTTGATATATTTGCTCTCGCAATGTGTAGCTTTAATAACATATTAATCCGAATACAAATAGGTATTTTTGAACCACTCAAGGTACCTGGAAGAAATAACCGATACCTGTGAAAAGATGGGTCGATTGTGTCCTCAATACGACAGATTCAGCAAAATATTCTCGACACATCAGGAGCTGCAGAGTGCTCTGTGCGAGTTTTACGCCATCGTCGTCGATTTCTTCAGAGAGGCTCTTCTGTTCCTCTATAAATCCGGTAGGTGTGATTGATAAAACAATATTAGATCGCCCTAGAACTAGTCGAACTAACTCAGGGAAAGCATTCAAGCAGTTTGCTATTGCAACATTCAACCCCTTCGAGGAAAAGTTTCGGGATACCCTCAAGTCTCTCACTCTCGTCAAAGAAACAGTTGAGAGGGAAATATGCTTAGCATCCGAGCTTGAACTTCACCTTGAAAGAATAGATGCTGCCCGGGCTCGTACAGATGCTAATGACTTTTACAATTTAGCCAGAGTAACTTTTCAAGATTACCAAGACAATCAGATCCAAGTCAGTCACGTAGCAAGAAAGTCAAAACGAGAAAAGATTCTCCAAAACATCTCAGACTATCCGTACTGGTTCGACTTCACAGATAATCTATCCAAACGTCAAGATAATACAGGGCAATGGATCTTTGATACTCCAGAATACAAGTCATGGCTTCAGCTTCCGAAATCTTCTGGTTTATGGTATCATGCGATACCCGGGTTCGGCAAGTCTGTTCTCACAGCGGGGGTTATCGACGATTTAATGGAACTCTCAAAGACTGCTCCCACGAACCACTACATTTCATATTTCTTTTGCACCTATACAAACCCTACAAGCCTTCAGGCACGCACAATTCTAGCTAGTTTACTACAGCAACTGGCATATTACACTCATTTTTGGTCTCAAGATCTTTCCGACTCTCTCAAATCGTATTTCGAAGACAAGACAACCGCGAGCCGAGTAGTTCCTTCTAATATACAGGATCTCTTAACCCAGTTAACGAAAACCAACAAGGCACGAAATTTCATAATCATCGACGGCCTCGACGAATGCACAGACAAAGAACGGGGTACTCTCATTCGAGCTCTGAAACAAATAATATCGTCCGTTCCGGATAATCTCAAAACTTTGATTTCCAGCAGAGCGTCGCAGGATATTGGTCGCGCCTTGAAGGAATTCAAACAACTAGATCTGGCAACTTCAAACCAAGATGACATTGAAGCCTTCATTGCTCGGACTTTGCAGGACAAGGAAATGGAGGGGCAACTCCCAGAATTTGAGCCGCGTCTCATAGAGAAGATCAAAACAACACTCGCCGCAAATGCAAAAGGGCTTTTCGTCGGGTGGATCTCCAAATCGCTGAAATTTGCAATGAATCGAGCCAGGAAAATATTGAGAATGCTCTTCTACCCGCCAACTTGCCAAAAGATCTCAACGAGCTCTACACCCGGATACTACGGCGTATTGCTCGGTTCCGTCGGCCAGAGATTGCGGTTGGTATATTCAAATGGGTCGCATACGCAGTCCGTCCTTTAGCATTAGCAGAGTTGAAGGAAGCCATGGCGATGACTCCAAACATAACTTCGTGGACCCAGTTACACCAAAAAGCCGAGGTTGACGAGTTGAAATGGATTCAGAACTGTGAGAACTTGGCCACGATCAACAAACAAACCAAATCCGTTCAATTCGCGCATTACACGATAAAAGAATTTCTAGCAAGTGAGCAACTTCTTAACGATCCCGATTTGTCAGGAATTTTTTCTCTATCTCCCCAGAGAGATCAAGCTTACCTCGCGGACGTATGCTTGCTCTACATCAAATTGCCAGATATTAAAAAGCCGCCTTTACAGTCGCAAAGCACGATCATACCAAAGAAAGAAGCAGGCATCCTCAATATGATTCCTAGTATCGTTGCGGAATCAGCTCCTTCTTTAGTTGGCTGGTTGACCAAAACTGTTCAACAAATTCTCAAAAGACAGTCTGATACTAAGAATTCGACTTCAGCGCTAGTAAGGTCTCCAAATGCAAAAACGATTTCTATATTACAAAAACAGTCGTTTAAGCGTATGCTACGGAAGCACCCCTTCTTGGAGTATGCGACTAGCAACTTAGTCATACACTACGATACCTTTTTTTCGATCATGTTATCGCTCAAAGAAAGAGATATCCTTGAAGATACTCTACTAAAATCACTCGAGTATTTACTTAACACCGACACGCCTGACTTTGCAACGACTCTCGACTTGCTATCCTTTAGAGATGCGAACGTAATGAGTATAATCTCGCTTCCTCCAACAGATGAACTCGAGATTCTTTTAACAAAGAAGTGGGAAACAATAAGATTTCCTTGGCAGAATCACTTGGTACCCAGCACTGATGTCTCGGACGAAGACAATTGCAGATTCTTAGACTGGGCTTTTAACAACAACGTCCGACTACCCTTCTCTTTTTTTTATAGAAACCAATTCTCTACGCAATCAGACTTTTTGATTGAGTACTGGTTTCGGCGCAGCCCTGACTACACGAACAAGCACGATAGGAAACTCATTGACAAACGGAAATCAATTCCCACCACCTCCCAGTCTTCTCCCACTGAGATCCTTGCCACCGAGTATGTGTCTGATGGAGTTCTTCTATCACGGTTCGAAAAGCTATGCCTTCGCAATGAAACATTCCACAACCTTTGGCAGTTTCCGTTGCTTTCTTATCGCTTCAATATCAAAGGCACAACATATCCGTTCATAGACGAAATCCTCACCGTATTACCACACGCCTGTGAAAGTGGGGATTATGACATGTTGAAGTCCTTAACGGAGTTTTACGATTGGGTACACACGAACCAATTCAGTCCTGTGATACACGGCGAAATATCACTTAATGAGATATTCACAGGAGCTCTTGCCGCTGATTCTCTTGAAGTTATGGCCTACATTTTGCACGATACTCAATTTAAGCGTAATTTCAGGGGAGGTGAGTCGGAGGATGTTGCTTGTTTAGAACTTATAGACGTACCTTCTAAGGGAACAGCCCGAATGCTCAGATATTTGCTTACCGAATGGTTCAATCCTTACAACGAAGATGATATCGCGAGTAAGAAGCTCCAAGCAATTGGTTCTGACCTGCTTCTCCAAGCAGTAGCTACTCAAAACGTCGAAATGGTTACGATATGTCTAGAGATGTTGGATGGAGAAAATCTGGACTATTACTACGGCAAAATAGCACCAACACTTCTAGACACAGCCATTCTGTTAGCTGCGACATTGGACCACCTCGAAATCCTCAACCTCCTTGTCAAGGTCCTAAAGGGCAGTAAATACATGAATATAGAAAATAACAAGGGCGAGACGGTTGAGATAAGTCCAAAGTATGAAAAGCGGGCGCGAGCGCTCTGCGCTGCTATTAAAAACAAAAATGTGGACATGGTCGATTCAATGCTCGATATTGATTGCCCCATTGCAGCAAACTTCTACTTCACCGACCGCGGAATACTACTTAATCGAGCCGAGCGAGTGTCCCCAACGTTACAATTCACTACCACACCGAGTGTTCAACTCGCGGAACTCTTGCTTACACGTTGCCCTGGGCAGTTCCTGCTAGCACTAGCACAAGAACTGAATAGATCCGAAGATGAAGGGGGGAATCCTTTTAAGCCCTCAGGAGACCCATCAGAGCAGAAGGAGCGGATAGAAGTCCTGCAACTGTTAGTCGCAAAAATGAAGAAAATAATGTCACCGACCCCAGGATATATATATGCCGCATTGAAAAAGAAAGCAGAAGATGCAATAGCCAGTTCAACAGTTTAACCCTTGCTAATATATTTCATTCTCGTTTATAACAAGTACCTTTGCTCTAGTGTCTAAATCATTGGTTTCCAAGCGCGTATAGCTTCTATGGCACATTTACCAATTTAGCGTTTACTTTTTCCCTTGTCATTATTTTTAACAATATTCATTCATCTCAACTCGAGCTCGAGTTAATATTTACTTGCTTTTAAAACTTAGTATCCATATAATAATAAATAATATGCGAAAGGCCTTTCGATGTTACTCAACCACTCAACTTTAGCTCCTCCCAAAGTTCAAACAGTACCCGTCATCCACGTATAAGAACCAGGAACAAAGTATTACCAGCGATCTGTTGTTATTCCTACTTAACGTACACGGAATTCGATAAAAAAAAAAAAGAAAACACTAAGCTCATTAGAAGAAGGAATTTTCGCAGACAATAATAGCAAGAATAATAAAAATCTTCCTTCTTAAATCAATATAGAAGGATCAACCCGTCCGACAATATTCAAAATGAAACTCATCATTAGAAATCAAGCGTTCGGTTAAATCACGATGCCCGTTCTCTGCTCTGGCGATAGCTAGACTATTTACGTGCCGGCTGTTTATTAGCGTTGGCAGTTAACTCAATAAATATGGATACGGGATTATTGGTGTACCTCTTGTTCCCTTTGAAGGACGCTGATAGATTCGGCAACATCATGAAGAGCATCAACGGAAGCTTGGTGGAATTCAAGCTGGGCTGAAACCATAGCCGACAAACCTCTCAGTGGCTCCGGAGTGTTGAGTAGGTCGTTCATGGCGGCAACCGCCTCTTCCATTGCCACGATAAACCTATCCTCCAATGTTTCGATTTCATGTCTCAATTGCTCGTCAGCGGCTGCTTCATCAGCTGGGTTCTTCTTGAAAATGCCTCCAAGTGCTGCAGGGCCACCTCCTTGCTCTCGCTGCCTCTGTCTCGCCTTGGCGGCATCGAGTAGCAACCTCGCATTTTCGACTTCCTGCCTATGCTTCGCGACGTTCTTGAAAGGAATATTCAGGTTGGTAGTCCAAGGCTTAACGAGTTGTTCAACAATGACGTGATCCATATTCAAACGAGCTTGGCCGATTTGTCGGGTAGCAGTAGCAAGTTTCTCGAGTCCAGACGAGAGTGGGTCCGAAGCTGGGAGAAGGTGGGCGGAAGCGCTAGCAGCACGTGAAATAGCATGAGGGAAGGTTTTGGGGTCGGTAGGGGCTTGTGTCGGGGAGGTGAGAGCTTGCTGTGCTTCCTGTGGAGTAGCCGCGATTGAAAGAGCCTGGATTCTGCCAGTAACATTACGAGAGAGGTCGGTGATGGATTCTCGCTTTAATATTGTTAGTTTGAGTAATAATACTTAACGAAGCTTTTTGAGTTTTCCATACCAGATTGGGTGGATAATCGTATGCCTTTCAAATACGATTCAGCTTTATTAGCATAGCTTCCAATAAAATTATCCTTGATGTCTAAGAATCGCTTACTTCGTTGGAGTATTGTGTGCTATGAAGAGCAGCAGTTAGCTTTGAATCGCATACATCCGGGTCCATAGCCTCCCACGAAGACTAATTCAAGCAGAGTAGGTACTCACGTCACACTAAGCATCTTCTGGTGCACCTGACGGAGCGCATCGACTCGAGCCTCCAATTCGCGATAGTCTGCCGGAAGCTGGGTCTGGTCGGCGACGTCCTCGTTCCATTTGAGGAACATGTCAGCTTCCGCGAGTCTAATCTTTATACACATCATGCCATCGCCCACACCAGGGCCAAATTGCTTTCAATATTCAATTCATTCCCCTTAAAGGTCACAAACTTTTGAAGTTCTTTGCGAAAATCAGAAAGAAAGAGTCGCACGTGAAAGAAAAATACGACAACGCAAGCGCTACGAGAAAAAATTGGAGTGCGCGCGAAGCAGAACGAGCGAATAACCATGAAGTTCAACTGTTCAACGAACCTCTGCCAGCAAGAACTTGGGAGCGTAGAGGTGCGATAGGCGGTGCATTTGGCTGGAAACGACGATGGAAGCTTGACTGACCTTATCATCTGCCTGACCAAGCTGTTCCTTAACGAACTGCTGGGTCCGGGCCGCGAAAGGGGTGAATGTAGTGCCCACGCTGCTGAACGTGTTGCCAACGCTCTTGCCAAAGTTTTGAAAAGCGTCCATCTTGGAAGCTATTGTATCTATTTTACCAAAGGTATAGTAGGGTAAAGAGGTCTGTTTTTATGATCGCGAGATGTGAGCTAGATCTCAAGAGAGGGAGGTATACGCCGCAGAGAGGGTTGCTGGTGGATGAGAAAGAAGAGCTCTAAGTAGTGTGGCCGATATTAGATAGCCTTATTGAAGTTGGATGGTGGGGCTGATACTCCTGCAGCTTGCTTGTGGTGGTGACAATACCGCCAACGTTACACTTTACTTATCCACGGCCGTTAACGGTGTAGGCTAAGCACATTACGTACGCAAACCTCGGGTCAGCATCCGGTCTCGATTTTCTGTGACGGTTGAGAGCAGAGTCAGAAGGACATACCTGATGATGTCGATGTGTATTTGAAGTTTATAAGCTTCTAGGAGTATACTATTCCTTAAGATTTATATTCTCAAGAGCTACGAGAAGAGCGATCTTATCGTGTTGATTAGATTTGACATGATCTGCGCCCCTGATCCAACATCTCAACACATCCAATCTGATCAAATGCCGCCCGACAGTTTGATATAAGGGCCCGACTGAGCCTGGTCTCGATCGAGGCTACGACTGAGCTAGGTGAGTACGACGGGATCTTGTAAAGTACATGCCACAGGGGTGGCTTATCAATTGATGAGAGAAGACCTGCTTTTCGAAAATAAATACAAAAAAGACTACACATATTTTTACTATGCACCTAATACTTTTTTTTTTTTTTTTTTTTTTTTTTTTTAAAAAAAAAAATTCCCCTCCGGGATCTAACGGTCCCACCATTTGTCACCCGTATTTCTCCAGCATTATAACATTATAACATTAGAGTCTCACTTCTGTCATCTCCACAAATCGATGACTAAACCGCAAACCCTCCAGCTCCTGGTTGACAGTTTAGCCCTTTGACCCCAAGGCCAAACACCCATCAGACCTCCATCGTCCAATAATCCCGGTTGCATATTCTCCGTTCCCAACAACAGCCGGCCCGGCAACCACAACTTCTCCCATAGGACCATCCTCACTTTCTGCAGTGTAGTCCCCAGCATCTCTCAACTTGACCTCCAAGCAGCTTAGCGGTGGCCCCATATGTGAATCTTTATACGTCTTTGTATCAGCACCCGGCCTATAGTCATAGACTGTCGTTTGTGTGATTGCTCCGGCCGCCGCTGGCGGATACGTAAACGCATATATAATTTTGCTAAACATGATGGCGCGAAGGTCATTCAACATGTTGCAGGTTATCGGCTTGGTTTCTTCGGAAGGATTCTCCGCAACGTAGATTAATCTCAAGTTTTTGCCCAAATTTGGTCGATCGTAGTCGTTGAACCTAGCTATGGAGGATTGCTTAGGTACTTGGCCATAGCGAACGAGTTTCCTGAGTTGGTAAACGTGCATCCATTCGTGGAAGAGCTCCACTTGAGCGGCCATGGAAGTTCGGTGGATTTCTGAGAGCGTATGGCCAGGAACGACGATGACAGAGGGAATAGCGTTGGCACAACATGACTGCAGGGGACCAGTCGGCGGGCAAACAGCATTCACTATGATGGTGCAGCCAGAGAGCATAGCAGTGTATGTTATGATCCTTGTAAATTGGTCAGCAAGAGGAGACGCTGGAGTAAAGACGTCGGCGGGTTTGAATTGATCCTTTGGCGGGACTGTAGTTGCTTGTGAAGAGACCGCGGAGACGATATTGTTGTGACTGTATGGAATCACTTCCATTCTTCCGAGTTTCAAGTTTTTCGAAAATACCAACATATGCGGCTGGGATTCATCGATACTCTCAGGACGGGTGCCTTTCTTGCCTTCAGCTGCGATAACGTGCCACTCCTTCAGCGAAACCCTCGAGCTTGGATCATCGGCAAAGTCCATATGCCTGCTCCCTTCTTCCACAACGAGGATTGCATGCTTGAGCAAAGTCGCAGCCTTCAGCTCGTTAATATCAAGAGAGGCAGCTGGCATGAGCAAAATTTCGGCATCGGAGTTTTTGAGCTTCTCCTCAATCACATCAGGCTCGGCCGGATATTGGATTGGGACAAACGTGAAATCGTAAAAGGCACAAGCTTGCCATTAATGTCAGTCGCAGATTCAATCATATCGCCAAGCTAGATCTTTAACTTACTAAAACCAGCAATCAGATTTTCAACTGAGTTTTGCAGATAGACTGCTACGACCTTTCTCTTCCCGGTAGTTTGTAATCCAGAGATATAAGACCCGAGGGTATCGATTTCAGCATCGAGGGTATCTAATCAACAAGGTTAACGCTAAGAAATTTGCAGAATCCTCCTCTCGATATACCATACCTATGCTATGCACAACCTTATCTCTTCCCAAAATCGTGTGAAGCTGTCCAACCTTTTGCATGAAAACTCTCCATATATCCCTCACATCTCCCTTCCGCTTGTTGTACCCCTCTTGAATACCGAGTCCCTGACGAAGCGGGAACCCAGGTGGGGTCTCGCGAGATCGGTGGATAGCAGATTCATTTTTCCTTCTCGTTGCGGCGACAGAGGCTTGTTGAAGGAGAGCCATAGCAGGCCCATCGGGCTCGCCATCGAATATAACTGGTAGAAATAGGAGGCCAGCCACCACAGCCAGCAGCGTGTACGTCACATAGGTGATGTCGGAAGCCATAGCGGATCCAGTTGGCACGGAATTCCCGGCAGACAAAATCGGTCCGTCTTTCTGTTAACGTGATAACTTCTGGTTGATTTATTTCGCGCCAATCTGTGAATTGAATTGCTGCCCCTCTTGTGGAGTCTCGTTGCCAGCCTCTTGTGGTGATTCTGGCAAGTTGGATGCAAAAGTTGGTATGAGGCTGCAGGCTGACCGTTCTGCTATGACGCCAACAGAGAAAGGCAGGGCAGGTCTTTGTGGGGAACCTCATCGGCGGCCCCGAGAGTCCATCCCGAAGCCCCGGTGACTATCTTACCGGGATCCGGGGTCGAAATACAACCCACAACAACACACTAAACTTCGTAAAACCAATAGGATCCTCCCCATACAAGTCCAAATGCGAGTCAAAGCTCAAAGACGCCTGTCACGCCACCAGGGTTTACCCGGTAGTGTACCGTTAAATGGCACGGTTAATTTGGCGAAGGGCTTTTTGTCATCGGCGGAACATGAAAACAATGCATTTAGTGGTCTCGTACCCAGACGTCGCAGAGGAAGGCAGTATTTAGTGAATTGTTCGATTTGTGAAGAAATTACTGCCTTTAGACCAGGTTTCAATCCTTTATTCGATCTCGCCGGGAATCTTTTGACTGGAGGCAAAATGTCAATGCGTCAAGAATAGCCGTGCCTCCACCCCTCAAAAGGCATCGTCTCTCAATCTTAAGATCTTCACGTGCGACCAATCGGTATCGATATCGAGCGTCCATCGACGTGGGACCCAAGATCCTTGTTGCTAGAGTTTTGCGATGTTATCAAGAGAAGCGAAAACGGTTAACAAGCCACTCTTTTACCCCATTTGATAACCCTAAATTCCCCACGTTATAATTCGAGGGGTAGAAAATCCTATATATATATAGCTATACTATGTGCCCATTGTACTTTGATAAAAGACCTCATTGGTATTTGGAGATATATTTCAAGCAATATTTCTAGGCGTCCATTTATCGTTGGATCGGCCGAGTCTGGTGGAGTCGTACGAACCTAAAAATCGTTCGTCCCTGTGTTAACTAAGGGGCCGACCCTCATGCATGTCCGTGCGGAGATTCAAATACCTAGTCCTGGTTTCGTGAATCTATGCTTCCTTCGCTTTTGTTCGGAGACTTTACTCATGCATAAAGATCTTAGCTTATGGAATCATTTGTAATAAAGGGTGGGGTTGTTTACATAAGAAACAACATCTAAAATGAAGAACTTGTTCGAAAGGCAACCATAAGGCTATTAATAACGCCAATTTATGATTTTGGGTTTGTCTGTCAATTGTTGATTAATTGAGTCGATGGCATCGTTAGAGTAAAGAAAGATATTAGGAAAAAAGAAGAAGAGACTTAACCATCCAAAACTTCGTAGTCACATGAATATGAGAAAACAAAAGGTCGTTATTTTTGTGACTTCGCAAAGTCACAAGCACTTGGTTATAAATGCATAAAAAACCAGAAAGTTCCAAAGAGAACCCCCCAAGATGATGAAATCGTCACCTGCATCTTCCAAGCGCGACTCGTAACGCCAACAGCTTTCATGTTAAAGGAAAAAGTAGAAGAAAAACGCACCATAATATATAATATGACAAAAAAAAAAAGAAAAAAACATGCTCCAAACGCCCAAACACCTTAATAATGTATGCGAATCGATACGCTTCGATATGGAAAGACATGAAAATATTGATATCATTGTGCTAAAATATGTATATATCGCAGCTGTTGCTTTTAGGGGGATCAACAAAGAAAAACGTGGTTACTCGTCCGGATTCGTGAATATATCAGACACTCATCTGACTGCGATTCGCGCTGTGGCTGCCCTTACTATCTCCATCAAAATAATCAGGAATGTCGTCGTGCATCTGAAGGATGAGCTCAGTGTCATCCTCGTCCTCCTCTTTGCGAACCTCGATAGTCTGCGAGACAACATGAGAAACTTTGATACCCTTCATTCTTATTGATTCACCAGGAGCCGAAGGGCCACCCGCAATATGTGTAGTCGTTGAAGGCGTTTGTGATTTGCTGGCGTTAGTGATATGACGGATGGTTAAATTGGTGTTTCTGTAAACTGTTTTGAGCATTGGAAGCAGCGCTGGAACACAGGCAGCTACAATGGCGCTTGTGCATTCTAGGGACTCCGCAACTACGGGATTGAAAACTCCCCCTACAGAACGATAATTAGGAAAATGTTTTCTTCAAGCATAGACATATAGTTGTACAAGAAACTGTGAACTTACTCGTGAGGTCTTTGCCCAAAAATTCGCGGTAGAAGATCAGTTTCATAACCGATGCCATACATGATATCAAACCGAGTGTGAAAAGACTACTAATGGCAATCTTCTTTTTGAATGTGAAAGTTCCGATGTCCCAAATATGCTTGAGAGGCAGCGAAAAGATGATTATATCCAACAGTGCCCGAATCCCTCCAATTATATAGGCTTGGTTGATGCCTGGGTTGCAATTCGTAGTTGGTTCCGACCTCAGCCGTACATCCCAGTATGCCCTGAAGGGTCGGCATGGTGAAATTAAAGCCAAGAGAGAAATCGGGCAGAATATAATGACAATAGCAATGAGCGTGTAGATTAGTATCCTCATCTTGGTTTGCAAAGAATCGAAGATTCTTCGATACAAAACCAAAACAGATACCTTAACCGCAGTATTGGCAACAGCGAATATCGTAAAGTTTACCACAATGAGTTCAAGACAGTGGTTGAGCTGATCAATAGTCAGGTCGTAGGTGAACCGACCGAATCCGGCCCAGAGAAAAGCGTACATGCTAACAATAGAGTAGGCGATAGTAAAAACCTAGACGATAGGGTAAAAGATGTGAGCAAACTCTATTCGTGTTATATCGACGTATATATCTGGTTTCGATAACCTACAGTAGCGAGTAAAACTAGCCAATCGTCCAACATAGGTCCGTTTTGAGCGCCATATCGGTACCGTGATATGAACCTCAGGATGATAGACGATAATTGGAAAAGTACCATCACGACCGTCAACGACACAATCTCATTGTCCATAGTTGGAGGAACATAATCCGGCGAATACAACTCTGCGAACTGCCCCATCGTCGTGTCCCCAGCGCTACTTTGATTTGTCTTCCCGGCATCAGCTGACGCATTCGCTAACATCCCAAGTAAAGCGAACATTTCATTTCGCTGCTCAGTCGTCGGTTTCGGGACATGGCTGGGAATTTGGCCCATCGCAGCGAAAGTTCTGTAGGAGAGTAAGAAAGCTAGCTTTCGAAAGCTACCTAGCTGATATGGACAGGACGGAACGGATAACCGAAAAGAAACAAAATGAAGGCCGTGACTCCGTTTACCTCATGCGAGGTCCAGAGTCTGAGTCGTACTTTGTTGCAAGTTGGTATTGATTTATCGATACAGACCGATATCATGATCATGATATCAGTGGATAAGAGTCTGGAGAAGCACAACAATGTATAATTGTGGAGAAATATAGCCCTCTCATGAATCTTTTGTGGATGCAACCAAAAGATATTTATATATAAAGGAAATTCAGACGCACACAAGACCCATCAAATAAGCTTCACATGTCTCCAAAGTCGCTGTCAGGCTTTAAGTGCGCGCTCGCCACAAATTTTGTACTTGTATTTCTTCCGATATGGCATATCCATGACGTCCAATTTTGTTTCTGATTATCTTCTCCAGTGCCGGTATCTCCAAAAATGGAGAACCTTGTTGCATGTTGCTCAGTCCGCCTCCAGTCTCCAGCGAGTTCGCCCTGTTGTAAACACAGGGGTTAGCGATACCCCAGTCTTATGCCCGAACCCTAGCACCTGCATAAATAGCGATTCCTGAAGGAACCGAGTTGACAGGCCATACGCTGCATCAACAATTTGAGGGAAACTGCACAGACTGTGATTGGTTGCCAAGACGTTATTACGCTTTGACAGCAGGTCCAGATACCGCACAGCATGCAGACATTCGGCTCATCCTTCGGGGCGACCTTCGAGGCCGAAGGCTCCCAGTCTCGCTACCGTCAATTCTATTCTTTCGCGTAGTCTGGGGTCTTTTGCGATAGATCGCTGGCTTCGTATCTGCGATTGTCTCATCAAAACCATAGTGTCAAGGTCGAGAGACCGACGAGATGATTATGTTTCGTCGCGTGGTAAGATCAACAAATATTTAAATGATGCACGGCCAAGTACTTGGACACTGTTCCTCAAAAGCCACTCAAGGTGCATGAATTAGCGCCGTGATAGACTCCAGACACGCAATTTTGATGAATGAGAACTTCAGGTCAACCATATGCCGTTGCGGGAAAATGTACTTCTGTGAGAGTTTACGAAATACCAAGCCGTTTCGCACATATATGTGCGCTACGAATATATATTTCAGCTGCATATCTCTCGAAAGGATTATACTCACACGGAAGCAACAAAAAAAGAAAAAATACTTAGCATTAGACACATCTGATTTGGTCCATCTTGTTGGCCCTGGGATAAAAAAAAAAAAAAAAGGCATCCGAGACCAAGTGCGGGTCCGGGGGGGAACCTGTCAAGGGGCCCACGAGACCCATGTGTTCTCCACAGAGCCTCGTCCGTCCGCAAGTGCGAACCTAATTTAATTTGCAGCGTAGCCATCTGATCTTCAATCCTTTTTTTGGGTCGCCGCTGTCAACTATCAATTCTGTTTCTAGATCGATCTGTATATCCTAAATTCAGATACAAAGCAGGGCCCGCAAATATAGGGTTCCGGCCTGATAGAACATGAGCTTTTTTTGATGCGAAAAGCCATATAAATCTTGACAGTTCAAAAGGTCACAAAAGGCTTCAGAACGTTATTGTTTAGGGTGTGCGAGTTCAACGAAAATTTGACAAGGGTGAATCCTGTATTGATGCATATCGGTTTCAACCCTCTGTTTGAGTGGCGCCGGCGCACCTTTTGCTCGAAAGCTTTTGCACAAGAAGCTCAAATAGGTAAAGTTTTGGGGCTAGTCAGGTGGACCTTCACAGCGTTCGAAACCAGTCTCAAGAGGGAGTTATGATGGAGGGATAACGCAGTGCATTGTGACAGGGAGATACATTCACGGATTCAGTGCACCAAGTTGACAAACTAGGCTTCATGGTTTGAAGGGACAAGAACCGCTTTGCTTGCCCAAGGTCCAGGTTCTCCCCGCAGCTGAACATCCTATTTTGTCCGGTTCAACGGCTAAGTACGTATTATTCCAGATTTTCAACAATGTCATCTTCCCTGGCGATGATAGGCAATATCATAGCTCTAAGTCATTTGGTTTCCAGAGACAATACCTGCCGATCAATCCTTGAGGCATCTTGCGACCCAATCCTCAAGGGCTCGTACTGAACTTTGCTTCTCGAACTGATAACCCGAGTACTCTCGCATTTAGAAGCTTCGATCCTCGTCAAAACGTATCTCGCGAATTGATACTTACTTTGGTAGAGTTAACTTCGCACCTAACTGGCGGCACTGACGATCCCAGGCCAGATGGTTGAACTGTCATCCGTGCTTCATGATATGGGCTTTAATCGAACTCTACGTAGTATACACGGACGAGTCCGGTAACTTATCCTTGAAGTTCTTGCCACTCGAATTTATGTTTTCCAATTATAATTATTGTGCTTAATTAATTAATCAAAAATTTAATTTTTCTCGAACTTTCCTCATCAATCTATCAATCTATTTTTACGAAGAAGCCTCCATCAAGCGTCCCATATTAAGGCACCTCTCTCGTCCGCTTCGACATTTTTACTGTCGAATTCGAATATATGATCTGCGAGCTGGAGAAACGCGATCGTAGGTCCAAGCGCAAATGTACAATCTAATAGTTTGATTAACGTCGCCTCCAGTTTCGAACAGCCCAAGTAAAATTTGCTCCGGTGTCTATGATTAGAAAGAGCTGGGGATGCCAGGAAATCATTACCGAAGCATAATGATAATTTCACGGGATGGCTGCCGCGCATGTATTTAACCTCGGAGACGTTACCTTCTAGGGTCTAATTGCCGGAGGCACCACTCCAAGACTCGGAAGTAACAAAGTTTTCTCTCGTCTCAGGACTAAGTTTTCTCAAGTATTGAGCTTCTGGAGCTAAGGCAGGACGAGACTAGCTAGTCTGTAGCATGACTTTTAAGCCTAGCCGATATTCTTGTGGCTGCATGCCCACGTTCCCAAAACGTGGATTTGGCGAAACATAAACTTATGAGATGGGATTTCCATGAATCTGACAGGTGATTGTCTCCGACATTGAAGACTGGTTTAAACAAGAAAAGACGTCCATTAGCAAGGAGAATATCCTAAACCAAGAAAGCACAAAAATGAGGCGCCGAAAGCACGTCAGGGCCAATTCACTGCTGAAATCCTGATGGAAATCTGACGTGCATTATATTCTTATTACAAGTCTCGGCGCTGAAGCCTAGCATTCACAAAGTAGAATGCACGGTATCTCAATCATCCACCCAAATTTTCATTCGAACGCGATATCGGCTAGTCCCGAATACCACTCTATCGTGAGGGTTTTTTCAACGAGGCTAGATCGAAAAGTTCGGGGAACAAGGGAATTTTTTTCCAAAATACGAGAGCTGAGGGCTGAAGAGAGCTAGACGTCAAAGCGCCCTCCAATTTTGCGCCCCTTTGTGTCACAATTACACAAGCGAAATAATTCCCGCAGCTTTTACAATTGTGCAATTGGGTTTGTCCACGAAATCTGGTTGAATTATATTGGAATTTCGATTGGCATTGACGCTCACGTGCACGAGCTCATGAGCTCACTCCCTTTTCTGTTTTGGCGCTGATATCTGATACTGAATATAGCTAGAGTGTTGGATTTTCACACATCAGTGCGTTGCATCGCAATCCTCACTGCTGCGGTTCGTGAAAGGTGCGCCGCATGCCTGAGGGCACAGAATTTATATTTTTCTGATATTTAACCTGGTCTCGCTGTTTAACCTGGATATGGTATCAATATTGGTCAAACCTAACTCGGCCGCACAATAACCAGTCTTCTCTCGAACAGTTAGCCATGCTAAGCACCTTATACATCGAGGCTAATTTGACCTGTTCTCGCGCGGGACTCATATATATAATTTCAGATTATAATTATTAATCCATCTAGAGTTAAAAGAACTCGAATTTAGATACTTATGAACCATCATAATCATTATCATTTCTTCTCAGCCAAAGTCATCAAGCTTTCGTAGCAATAATATATACATAAAAAAAACTGCTGTATAAAGCAGAATATAAACATTTACAACAGAAAGGTTATAAACAATAATGATATCAACCGAAAAGGAAACTTTTGGAAACTGCACGCAAATCAAAGATGAACAAATTGCCAATATTAAAAATTAATGAATATCAATTCATGGGAACATTTTGGACAATTTCTATCAATAAAAAGGTAAGTTCAATCAGTGTATGTCTCTTCTCGTGCTCCGCATTAACCATAGCAATACCGGTCGCAACAACCAGTTCTTTAATTCTCTTCCTCTCAAAAATTTCGATTTCCACGGGAAGTGACTCGATTCTTGGTGTCGGGAAGACATGTGCGTGAGAAGCGCGAGTCGGGGGGGAAAGAGAGGTAGGAGAAATGTAATGCGATTCGCTAAAAGTAGCAGATCGTCTTTTAGAAGGTAACGCAAAGGAGGAGGGCGAGGCAGCTGCGATTTTCTCTGCGAGTTTCTCGATGGCTGTATTGTCAATGTGGAGTCGGCCGGCTTTTCGCTTTCCCCAAACGGAGGTATAGGTAGCAAGAAGGAGCTCTTTCTTCGTTGTTGACTTTTTCGAAAAGATGCTGGAGATACTAGATAGACTGGAAAAACTGGATCGTCGACGGAGCAGGGGAGACTGTTTTTCAGCATCTTTCGGACTTAGGAGAGGAGATTTCGGTGTCTCTACTGGCTCCTCGGGAAGCTCAGCGACAAGTTTGAGGTGGCTGAATCGGTTGAAGGCACCCCATTTTTTATTGTTAACATCGCTCAATGTAGATGTACCCTTCCAGTAAAACTTGATGTTCCTGTAAGTGAAGCAGTACTGACGGCCGAGTTTATTCTCCCAGGTCATCTCAACTCTGTCGGAAGGCTTTTCGGCTTGAGGAGCCGACGTGTCGATTGTTAACGCAGGTGTGACACGTGCTGGTTTCGGTGTCGGTGCGGAAGCCGACGCTGACTCTTCAGTAGTATCTGGGATTTCTGCCTCTGTCCCCGGCTCACCTGCGACATTTACCACAGATGGCGGTCGGGGTGTGACTGAAGCAACAATCTCAGGTGTCTTTTGTACATCTCCCGCTGGTTGCTGATCTGGTTCCTTTGTTTCGGCCACAGCTATCTGCTTCCCTTTCAAGGAGTCTTTTGACCCCTTCTTTGATGCAGTCTTGGGAATAGGACTCCACGAAAAGCTTCTCTTGTGCAAACCCCCTTTCGGCTCTTTGGCTGCCGCAGCTGCTTGCGCCTCTTCGGTCTCCGCACTGGGAGCTTTGGGAGCTTTGGGAGCTTTGGGCTTCCAAACCTTCTTCGGTTTCCTTGGGTAGTCTGTGGCGATAACGCCCCTCTCGTCAACGACACCTTCCCCGTTGATATCCTCGAAATCGAAAAACCACTTGCGCCAAGCGAAGTTGCCACCAAATCTGCAGGCAATCGGTGAGTTTTTGTTAGGACCCACTCGTAAAGTCATAGGTACATGCTGGTAGTACGCAGGCAGGACAGGTTTATGAACAAAATAGCTCGCCATCCGCGGGTCGTACTTTGGACGGTCAGGGCAACGGGCAGTCTTAGCGTTCATTAAACGGCAATTGCGCTTCCAAAACCCAGGTAGAGGGCGCGGGGTTCCGTCTGCAAAGGTCGCCCTGGGGAGCAGGTCCAACGAAGCATCGGATACCTCATGGACAGATATGGCGCCCTTGTGACCTTGCCTGTAAATGTGGTAAACTGTGGAGTCGTTGTCGAATGGGATAGTGCGATACGACGGCGCTTCCGAGTAGACGGAAGGCGTCATGGAATTGCTTCGCTTGCGGTCACGAAGGCTCTGCGTCGGGCTGTTTGGCCCGGAGTACATTGGTAGCGTAGTGATTGTGGACATTGATGAAGCGCGCCGACGCCGCCATCCTGATAGAGTGTCCACTCCCAAGGAGTCTTTGCGCGAGATAGTAGGCGACGTCGGAGTTGAAGACTCCCCTTCTGAGATCGAGGCTGGCGTCTGCGGTCTCGAAGCATCCACGTTGGATATTACAAGTTGAGGAATCTGAAGCGCTGTTGCAGCTGCCATTTTTTCTGACTGGATAACGTTATCTTTGACCGCAGACCAGAAAAGTAAATTTCCGTCCGACAAAACGTCCAAAGCTTTCTGTGCAGCTGTGACAAGCTTAGCTTGGTAATTTCTGGGGAAGAAATACGGGATCGCGTCAATGCAGAAGAGAGGCGCAATTTTGGAGTTTCACAGCGATCGAGAAGCCGGACACGCAGGTTATAACTATCCAGAGAAGGAGAGTCTCATAACTTGCCCAGGAATTCATGATGATTAAGTAGCTTCTCGCGAGTTCCTCATGTGAGGCATGAGGTGTGGTGTGCACAAGCGAAGGGATTAACTTAGGCGACCGTCCAGAAAGTGGATCAGTGGGCAGTGCTAGCATGCTAGCAGCAGCGGGAGGGCTCTGCCTTGCACATCCTCACCAGGATTATGTCACAAGCGCCTTTTTCCATTCCCTCAAATGCTTCCAAACGGACTTTGAAACCAACCAAAGAAAACGTGAGTTCAAAACTAGTATACTACTGCGTGCTTTCGTCAGGCCTCCATTGCACCACGCCCTACTTCGTGATTCCGCTCTGCAGGCTTGAAACCCGCCCTGTTCTTTGGTGCCGAAAAATCGCTCGCCAGGGAGTCTTCTTTGTAATTATGTAAAGATACTTAAGTACATATCAGTGCAAGAAGTCGACCAACGTTATGGCGTTCAAGTTCACAGCCTCAATCGACCGTTTCACAGGTTAAATCGTTATCAAAGTCAATACTATGTCAGTGGATTATCGGATCTTATTATCCGAGAAATTCCAATCACAAGAGCTCTTCCATGCAAGAGCGGCCGACAGCCGAAGCCCCGTCTTGATCAGGTTATCGTTTCACCAGATATCGAAGTATTTCCCGCTTGTAGTTGTCATCGCTGCCTAGCCCGCAGACCGGAACCAACGACTTTCTCAGCTTTCTCGCTTGTCCCAGCTCACAAACAACAATGAAGAGGAACTGACTGTTACCTCTGCTAGTGCGCGAGATTGGAAAAGAGGCTCTGTTGCTTATGGCATATATGGTTTGTGGTATGGAACGTCGGGACAAGCATTCGGTTTCCAAGACTCTGCATTTCGACACTCATGGCTTATAACGTTAAGCAACCGTCTTGGACACCCACACACCAAGACATTTACTTGGCATTAATCGCAATGATATATCGACATACCTATGTGAGTACCAGTACACGATATGCATAGCGCGGGATTTCTGGCGGCTTAGACTGTTTAAGCGAGAGTATTGTAATGCAATGCAATATAATTGCTCTTGGAAGCTGGTTATCTTGTAACACGAATTTCGGGTATCCTGTCTACGTAGAAGCATACAAATGCGGTCATATAAATTACTTAGATAATATAAGGCATAAATGTTAACTAACTGCTCGGCGTAGGGTATATATGTACATCATGATAAAGAACCTCCAAGTCTTTGCAATTGTATGCGCGTAGTATACATCAGCTGTCCAGCAGGTTGATAAACCGTTCCTGACCCCTCGGGACTAGCCGAATAGGTACATCAGCGTTCTTTATCTGCACGGTTATCCTAACCGCAGAGAAATTACGTATTATGACCCTAGCGCAGTCTCGCTCCAGATTGTAGAGTTCGATTCTCTCTTGGGGGCTCATCTTGTCCACGACTTCATCAGCCACGCTGTCCACTGCCAACTCGACACTATACATCTTGAAGATCATAGCGAAGAGTATCATGATCTCAACCTGCGCAAATCTCTTACCCAGACAGGACCTAGCACCGTCTGAGAATGGAATATACGATCCTTTCAATGGGTGGTATAGATGTCCTGCCGATATTTCGGCACCGGCTTCTTTCGCCGCGGCTGAGTCTCGTTGCATATTTCTCACACCGGTACCGTTGTTAGCCAACCATCTCTCAGGGACAAAATCTTCCAAATCATCGTCTTTATCGGTGACTTTAGACGGTCCCATAGAGGGCCAGTACTTTGGGTTTCGCTGCATTGCCAACGCCCCAAGATTGATAGCAGCCCCTTTAGGCCACACGGTCTCCTTCCCGTCCACCATTATAACTTGATCCCGTTCATCGGAAACCTGCTTGGGGATATTGATAACCGGAGGCACCAATCTCAACTCCTCGTGCATCACAGCTCCGAGCATGCTATTTTGCATCGCCCCAATATCTTTGTTGTAATTCCATTCATCGATCGGTCTGTCCCCGAATATACTGTCGATATCTCTCTGCAAGTGCCGCTGCGAGTCGGGATGGAGTGCCAAATATATCAAACCGTAGTGTAAGGCACCAGCCGAAGTTTCGTGTCCTGCGAGTAGAAAGACAAAGGCGTTACCTAATATCTCCGAGTCGTTGAGAGCTTGCCGTTCGCAATCACCAGTTGTGGATTTCGGTTTCGTCGTGCCGTTTGAAGTTGCGGGACTGTAGGAGTTTTTGACGAGAGCGCCCATGATGTCCATTCCTTCTGCCTTCTCACCCGCAAGGGCTTGCTTTTTCTTTTCGGTGAACAGTTCGTTCATGTAGGTTTCATATTCGATAGATGCTTCTGCTGCGGCCCTGGTACGCTTTAACGGTAGAGTTCCTATACATATGCAAAAAAACAGCGTTAACACAGGTCGTAGGAGGCCTAATATACCAAAGCCCCTCTCGTCCAGCTTGCATCATTTCAAGAATGCAACTGGAGATATCGATAATTATTACCGCCTTGAATATCGAATATTCACAGTCTCAAAGTAAACCTGAAAATGCGAGAGAGAATGGCCCACTTACTCAACAGCCACTTTGGAAAGATCAACACCAGCAGCAGATTATGCAACAAGCCAGCCAGCGCATCCTTAAAGCTCAACGTATGCTTATGCGACGACCCTTCACTTAAAGGCTTGATCATATCCGAATCTTCCGTCGTCCCAGGCCACTGTAGATTAACCCCAAACCCGGCCCCGCTGATAACATGCAAACTCAACCTCATCGTATCCTCGAGCGCATCCCTCACCACCACCCCACCCCTCCCACCTTCACCCGTCCATTTCCTCAACATTTGTTTCCCCTGCCTTATCGTTTCGTCAAAGACCATTGCGTTGTTCCGTTCGCCGAATGAGGGAGAGGTGACTTTACGGTGGAACTTCCATTCGTGTCCTTCTGTCGTGACGACGTTGCGGCCAAACATGTTTACGGTACGGTACATCCATGCTGGTTTGGGGAAGTCGTCGCGGCGGTTGGTGATTTGGGATACCACTGAGGGATTTGCGACCCAGATGTGGCAGTTTAGGGGAGTAACGGTCATGAAGACGTCGCCGTGGTGTTTGTAGGTCGAGTAGCCGTATCGCCAGGACCATTCTGGGACTAGGAGGCTGAGCCATCATTAAATTTAAATAGTTAGTATAAGTAAGACGACACATTTAGGTGAGACCGTCGACATCGAATAGATATATATCTTTGGATCTATGTTGGGTTATGGAATTAAGAAGTAAAACTTACATTAAATACTGTGTAATCCAGGAATTAGGATAGCTTCTGACGAACCATCTGACAGCTTTTCGACCGGTAAGGAGCCATATCGGGTTGAGGGCATATATCGCTGCATATTAAATCAAAATTATTAATTTATTTTTTATTCCGGTAGAATGAAAAGGATGTTTGGACAATGTTGGACGAGATACTCACGGATAATCACATATGGTAGGCCGGACTTCTTCGCCTTCTGAATATTCTTCCAGAGGTTGAATGCTGATGTGCCGATATAGTAAACCGGAAGGGAAAACAAGAGTAAAGATACGAGAGAAACCATCCTTTCATCGATCCTCCATGAGCACACAGTCGAAATGCCTCTCTTTTCTCTAAGAAATAAATATATATTTCACGATGCAATGTTATAATTGTTAAGCAGGACTAAGAGGAGTCTAGACGAAGGGGAGCAACCTCGGCCGAGGCCGGTGGGTGCTTCATTCTATATAACTATATACTCCGTACTGGAGCTCTTTGCTGTAAAGCAGGCAAGTGGGCAAATTTAATGAATATATCTCTCTATATAGCTATATGCAATGCAATATTACATAAAGTATTAATACAGCTGACGATTCGAGAGGCTCTATACGACAGTCTGTTATACGCACCCGCCGGGTCTATTCTATTCCGGGAAATAAAAAACGGGGCTACTGCGTATACGCGTACATACCAGGAGTCCTACAGCAGGCAACTTGGGAGGGAAAAAAAATTAATAATAAAATAAAGGTAGGGGGAAGAAAGAAGGTCAGAGGTACAGGTCCAACTTGCATCGATTCGTGGGATGCGAGACTAGGATGGCACGATCGATCAGAATCCATTCATCGGATTCACTGGTTCGTTCGTAGCGAATATATATTAATAGTCGACAAAAGAATGCACACCACGGCAAATCGTTTCATCAGCCGATTGACCAACTGAAACCAGCCCTTCTCTTCTTTTAACTCTTTTTCTTCTCTTTTTTCATTTCTTTTTGATCGAGAGGGCTATTCTCGGAACAACCGAGCCGCGGAAAATACCCAGGTTGGGGGGCTGGATCTGGTCCACGTTTTCAACAAGCTCAAGTCAAAGCTCCAACGCTCGCTCTGGCAATATATATGTGACGGGTAATTATACAAAAAAGGGTGGACAATTTCAGGATTTTGTTACTAACTCGTTTCGAGAGTTGAACCCGAAAAGCTTGATATGCAGGGATTTCGAAGTTCATGCGGTAGCACTGTATTCGTTCCACACATTTCGTATATGCAACTAGACCGTTCGGGTTAAGAGATGATATACGAAATTACTCCAAGCGTCCCGCACGAGATACATTTAAGCCACGGGCTGCGACATCAAAAAAATAGAAACAAAAATAAAGAAAAAAAAGCGAATCAACCCAAAGCTCGTAGCCTCGATTCCAAAGCTCGGGCCAGTTAGGAGAAAAGCCAAAAAGAGAGGGAAGGGAGGGGAGAGAGAGTTTCAACCAGGTTGGTTTCCCTTTTTTTCCAGAAGAATTAATAACATGCATACACGTATAGCGTAGGTTATATTACCTGTTGCATATATACAGCAGTATACAGCGGCAAATGCAAACCAGCGACGAACCTTAATTGGATGACAATACGAGGGCCGGCGACCTAGACTCCGAGAAGACCCCTTCTATTGATTGTCTCTTTTTCGCGGTTTTCGCCAATAATGTAGGGTATCAAATGCAGGAGCTATATTGGGATAATAGAAATACTTATTGAATCATTTACTTACTTAGTATCTTTCTATACTGAATACTTTCGTATAGACTGACCGGTTTGAAGCTGTGATCATTAGCCATCCACCCTTCGAATCATGACAGCGAGGGCCCATGGTTGAAACTATTTCTGGGTGGATCGAGACCTGTGGCTAAAATGCTCTCGTGTTCCCGCGCTCGTTTGGGAAACGGAGGATATCAAGGTCCACTTCTCCTAGCCTGGGGGTCCATTTCCCCCATTTTGGTTCGCTTCACCCTGTGCATTCATAGCTCAGCGGATACCGAATGCGACCTGCTGACGATATCTACGGTTGGCGTGATTGCGTCCTCTGTGGTCGACGTCGAGTCATGAAAGTTGTCGATATGAGCCAACTTTTCTGCCGTGGTTGACAAGTACAGACAAAGCTCACAGCGCCGAGACTAGACGAGTATGGTACATGTGCACTGCAGGTTCTCCCGCGTAGCTTAGCCCGTGGTGGTGCTTAGCATGCCTGCGCGCAGGTAGTCTCGGGGACGCTACGGCGGAGCGCGCAGGGGGGTTGATATCGCGTTGCACCCATGCATGCCATGCCAATCGCGAGCGAAGAAAAAAAACTAAACTAAACTAAACTAAACTTCAAAAATCAAACTTCGTGATCGATCCCTCCGACGATGGATAGCTTCAAGTCCCACTCGATACCCTTCCAATCGTCCGTCTTTACACTCGCGGCTCACCCTTCTGAACCGCTTTTCACTGCCGGTCTTCTCTCCGGTCACGTATACACCTACACATGGCCTAAAGAGGTTCCATCCGACAATGATGACGATGAACACAATGCCGACGACGCTCTCCCAGGTGGCTACAAAGTAGCTTGGAAAACCCGTCGTCACAAGGGTAGTTGTCGCAGTGCAGCATATAGTAATGACGGCCAAGGTAAATACAAATATATAAAAAATAAATCTTCAACTTGACAGTAATAATATCTAACAAGAATGCATCATGTAGTCCTCTACACCGCCGGCACCGACTCCCTCATAAAATGCGCCTCCACAACCACCGGCCAAGTCACTTCCAAAGCCCTCATTCCCTCCACATCTACTACACCCGACAATCCAACCCACATCCACCCACTCAACCCTCACCACCTCCTCCTCGGCACCGACTCCGGCACCATCCACCTCTATGACACTCGTACCTCCCTCCTCCCTAAACCGACCACATCATGGACCTCCATCCACGAAGACTACATCTCCTCCGTCACTCCGCTCTCACCAACCTCAGAAAGCACCTCAAACCTTCCCAAACAATTCGTCACAACGGGCGACTCCACCCTCTCCTTCCTCGACGTCCGCAAAGGTCTGATCACAAAATCTGACGACCAAGAAAACGAAACGTTATCTTCATGCGTGGTATCCGGTGTTGGGAAGGGTGGGAGATCGACGAGAGCGTATGTTGGTATGGGAGATGGAATCATCCATGCGTTTGAGAGGGGGGTGTGGGGTGATATGTGCGAGCGGGTGAAGATTGGCGGGAGGGGAGTTGAGGTTGATGTTGTGAGGGAGTATATCCAGGAAGGAGACGAGGAAGTCAGGAAGGGGAGATGCATTGTCGCTGGATGCGGTGATGGGAGTATCAAAGTAGTGAGATTGGGTGGGAATAAGGTTGTTCGGGTTTTTGAACACGGTGGAGTTGGAGAGGATGGGGAAGAAGAGGGGATAAGTGGGATCAGCTTTGATTGTGATGGTGCTATGATGACGGCAGGGGGTAGTATCGTCAAGATATGGTATCAAGATGATACTGGGGAGGATGACGACGTTAAAGATGGAGGGGGAAATGATGATAAGAAGGTGGAAGACGAGGATAGTGAGGATGATTCTGACGATTCTGACGACTCTGATAAACCCCCTCCCAAAACGAAGGGAAGAAAACTCGAGTCTGATTCCGAAGAATCTAATTCTGATGGTGGCTCGAAAAGCAGTCAGCGGAGGAAGAAAAAGAGGAAGAATAAAAACCAAACTGGCGGACCTAAGAAGACATTGTTCAAAGGCCTCGACTAGGATAACAACTGAATCTTGTATATATTGCCATAAAATGTATAATACGAAACTTACCTTCTAATAGCTGGTATAGCCCATCTAATTTGCTCTTGTAGCCAATCAAAGGTCTAGCTGGAAGCGAACCCTTGCCTAGACATGACTGACTCTTGTTTTATATATATCGTGAAATATTATATACGATGGAGCAAAGTCTGTTCTTTCAAGTATTATCGAATACCGAATATTCTGTACATAAACCTCACTCTCAACAGAAATATATATTAATATATACATCCAAACCTCTCAACCGTACATCTCTAATAATATAATACATACCTGAATGCTAAATTAGATATCCCCAGGACATCAAATATCTAATACAAGCCACCCCACGTCGACCCACAAGTCTGGAGCGACCAAAAACCAAATTCACAAACTTCACACCCGCCACTATAGCCCCTCTCCCCCTTCACTTCCCGGTCACAGGTCTGTACTGGCACTCCCCGACTTCTACGAGTCACCAGATACCACCAATCCCCAAGGTCAGGGAAATGCCCTTCGCTAAAGTCGTCCAAGTGATAGATTTGTTACGAGTTGTGCATCCAATGTATCTCCGAATGTACGATCCTTCCGAAACAATATCCCAGCAAACGGTTGCCAATCTCGTAGATATCGGAATATACGTCGATGGGGTTATATGGGGAGAACTCGCAACGGTAGACCAGATACGCCATAATAGGTTCGAGGCGATACGACAGTGGGAATGAAATACTTGAAGGGTGAAGGTTCTAGAAGAAGAGACGAAAGCGAGGGTGGAGAGCGCTGTACACATATATGGAAAAATAATGGTAGATTATGCCTTGTCGTCACCTTCGTGTACGATGTATCCTCTCGCTATACCCTTCCTACCTTCTACCACTACCGCACCCTCCTCATCCCCTCTCCACACTTCATTCCCATCCCGATCGTACTCCACTTCTGCAAAATCACTCCCGAGACCCTTCCAAGTTCTCTTGTTTTGCAAAAACTCCGCCGCGGGTGAAATCTGGTTGTTGATCATCGCTGTCATGCCCCTCTCCTGGTCTGTAGTCGTAAGAGCCTTCGAACCCTCGCCATCACCTCCCTCGCCCTCTACCTCTACTTTAATCTTCTTCTTCTTCATCGGTTTAGAGGTAGAAATATACCTCCCGGTCCTAAAATCGAACACTGGCTCATCGTCATCTTCATCGTCGTCGCTGCCGTCTTCATCATCCCCCCGTACAGCATCATACTCCTCCACTTTCTTCGTAAAAGTCTCCCAATCACCCCTCCACCCATCCACGCCTACTCCCTCACCACCGTCCAAAGCAGCGGTAACCTCCCACGGCGTCACCACAGGCCGCCACATCTCTCGATTCTCATCGACAATGGCCGATTCCCAACATCCTACCACGATCCATACCTCCACTTCTGCGAAATTTGCAAGCTTGGCAGGGTTTAATTTACCCACTGTCACTAGATACGCCTTCTTGTAATGTTTCGCGAGGAGGGACTGTAGCGTTTTGATGGTGGAGAGGTAATTGTTCGCTGAGAGGGTATTTATCAGGATACCAAAGATGCCGGAAGCACGGATATGGTGGAGTAAGGCATATCGGCGGCGTAGTTGGGTTGATGACGCGCTGTTTGTTGTCGTACCGGCTTTAGGATCGTATATTTGTAGTGATGTGGAATACGTTAGTGATGATAGGGTTATGATGAGGGATGTGAGGGGGTAGTCGATGTGGAAGATGTGGTATGTTGAGATTAAATCCGGTGGAGGACATGTGCGGTTTGGAATTGGCGAGGCCGGGTTGTGGATTACTGAGGTTGCGAAGAGGGAAGTGTAGCCTTTTTCTGTGAGAGATTTGTGGATTGTGGGGATATGGGAGGAGTAAGGCAGGGAGGCGGTGAGGATAATTTGGGTTGATTTTTCGGGAAAGGTTTCGAGGAAGGAGGATATCAAGGTTTGTAGTTCGAGAGGGAGGGTGGTGAAGACATGGAGGACGGGGAGACGGGTGGTCCTAGCATATTATATACTATGTTAATAGAAATATTATTAAGATCAGAAAGGTTGAGAGAGAGTAGTGTCCTTACGGAGAAAGACATGCCCGTCCGTAATGTATGATGCAATCGGCGTCTGCGTGTTCGGCAGCAATCTCATCGACACAGCAAGATCCGTACGAAGTGTCCGCGAGGATATAGATCTGTCGCTCTTTGCTATCGATCTTTAACGATTCGACACCGTCCTCGACTGTCGTAGGTTTCGGTGGATTGCTTAGTCCATCTCGGAGGACTCGTTCGACGGCCGTGCTGTCTCCCAGAAGCTCGTCTGGGAACTGTAAGGTGATACGAGTGTAATCGTTCGATAGAATCCAGTCTATCGTCCTATCGGTTTCGTAGATTGTGCGAATTTCGCTCGTATTGTGGGATATACTTTCTACTGCGACAGCTGCTGGCTCGTAAGTCGCGTTTGTGGAAAGCACCGGAGCTGCGGTTAGCTCTGGCTGTGTCATTTTCAGTGCTATTGCTTAGAATTATAGCTTCTAAGAGGAATGTATCGAGGTCGAGGTTCAGATCGGATTCGTTGATATAGTTTTTGATGCATGATGGTGGGGCGATGGTGGGGCAACAGCTTTTAACGCAGCCGAAGCAGTAGACTGCATGGGTCCCCGCCAACACCGAAAGCAAATATTCTGCTTGTGCGACAGAAAGACCTGTCTTTCTCAATCATACATTTTACGCAGAAAGGAATTGTGCGTCTAGTGTACAGAATTAAATATTGTTTTTATGACAAATGTAAGCCCAACGCCAGTGAATACCATTCTAACTCCAATGAATGCACCAATGTTACCATATAATCCCTAGTAACCCATGATATTCTTCAACTCGCCAATGGTATCAATTATTTTCTCTTTATTAGGGGTGTGGCATCACCCTTTCTGTCTGCCCGGGGCGTAGGCGTCCACCTATACCGTAAATCCGGCTTTTCCTTTGAAGAACCACCAAACACACTCTCCCCTCCTCCTCCGGTGTGAATCTTGCCCAACAGCCCCTTCGCAGCCGGTGTCATGTTTCCCAAAGTTCTCAGTCTCTTCGCGGTTCCCGCAGGTGTACCGGCTACACTTCCACCCGGTGTTCCCGGCATCACCATTTTCGCAGATACCCGCTTCGACTTTGCAACCTTATCCACCATTCTATGTAACGTTTGCTCCCTCCGTGGGGTTTCCTTAATTGTGAAAGGCGACGGTGATGATTCCACGTTGGGTAGTAAATCGTCCACGGTACCCCAGGTCATCGGCGGCAACCCCAATTCTGATGGCGAAGGCGATGGAGCATCATCCACAAACGAATACCCATTAACTCTAGGTGTGGCACCCACACCTGCCGCCGAAGCCTCTGATCCAGAAAACCGTGGTCTCCCAGCGATAGCATCCCGAATTGCAGATACCGATGGCGATGGTGGCACTGTACTGGTTTCCCTCGGCGCCGGCATCCTGGTATTCGCGTGAGAAATTGATTTAGGCGCCGCTCGTGATTCCGTATTCGTAGCCGGGTTTAAATCCGGATCCAGCATGTCGTCTTCAAGATTATGCGGTGAAAACATGAGTCCGTTCCTCGGATTAATCTTCCACGTCTCCGGCATGGCGGGCCTATCGTCCTGATATTTCAACAACTTTGTCTTATCCACCCCATCCCGCTCTTCCTTCTCCTTTATCAACTTTTGTCGTTCCTTCTCAGCTATAACTGACGGCTTCGAAATCTTGTTTCCCCTCCACAACCAGCCGTAGTCATCCCGCCGTTGCTGGTTCTGGTCGTCTAATAGGTCATTAAAACTGGCGTTATCTTCGGAGGTATATTTCGCTTGAAAATTGTCGAGCGATAACTTCTCGTCGTAGGTTTTCTTCATCGGATTGGAGCTGGCTGAGGTACCGACGCTGATGTCGTCACGGGTGCTCATCGGTGTATCGAATCCACGTGCGGAAGGTGTCGCGCTGGGTGTTACCGATCGTAAAGAAGGTGTGCTATGCCGATTCTTCAATCGTGTGCCTGTCATGACTTCTGAAAGCTTTCGGCCGGCGGAAGCGATCCATTCCTTGTCGTTGGAGGCGAGGGCGTCGAGATATTCTTCTTGGTGTTTTGCTTCAGTGAGACCGGGGAAAAAGTCGCGAGCTATAATGTCAGACTGAGATGTAGTTAGCATAAGATGCAGTATCGGAGATGTAGAGGAAGGATTAAGTGATTGACGTACCAAGGCGGCAGTGTAGCTGTCTTCGTCGAGGACTTTGGGCGGACGCTTCATTCGCTTTGCAGGGGGTGGTGGCATGAGTTCCGTGTCAGTGGACTTTCGGATGAGCGCCTGGCTCTGAGGGGCGGTTGAGTAGTCGGCCATCTTGTCTGTCTCCCTCTCAGCATGCGATCCTATATGGGAAGACGGAGGTGATGTTTAGAAATGACGAGAGTGTCGGGATGGAGTTGGAAGATGAACAGGACAAGGTCGATGAGTCGCACATGGCAGGGCTGGTGTTTTGGACCTCGTCTCGAGCACCACATCCAACACAAATCTCTTTCGCGAAATTCCAACCTCATTCGCATTCACGCCAGGACAACGACCTCACCCCCACCATCGATGCGAAATATGGTTGATTATAGTAATCTAGGAAAGCTAGAGTAGTTATTATGGCTCATTGGTAAGCACTCATACTATTCAACATTCGAGATAAATATGTCTAATGATTTGGGATATAGCAATTGCACGAGATACTCATTCGCATCGTCCCGTTGAGTCCTCGTCTTCATCGAATAAATTCAGACTGAAGGACCATTCGATTATACTCTTTCCGACAAGATGCAATCCACGAGGCGTCTGTTAGCCAATAGGAGGCTCTTTGAAGGTACCCAATTACCCATCCATCTTCTAACCCATCAATCCTATCATCTCACTAACTCTCACAACTTACCATCTCCACAGTCGATCGCCATACCGGCAGCTTCTCATTGCCACGCGGGCGGACAACCACAGGCGAACGAGAAAGAAGAGTCGGCACGAGCTTTAAACCGAAAAAAATCCCCTACCTCACCCGTCTCCTAGAATTCACATCCTCTGAAACCCACAAAAAGAACACAGCCATAGTCGAGCGAGAAAGCTACGACTCCGAGCACGGCAAGAGTTTCACCTATGAACAACTGGGAAATGATGTGCTACAGATGAGAGAACAATTGGGGCGATTGAAAGAGCTGAAGAAGTGTATCGGTAGAAGGTTTAAAAAGGGCTTGAGCTTTGGATTGATGGCGGATCGAAGTTATGAGTTTGTAGGTGGGCTTTTTTCTTTCTATCCCCAAGTTTCCACTATAAGCAATTATAAAAACGAATGCAACAGAGTCTGGTCCGGAGGGCGACTTTGATATTAGCTTTTTATCATATAAAGCTGGCCGATTAATTACCATTCGCTTTTCAACATTCGGTTCTCGACAATTCCTACACGAAAGAGAAGACTAACAAATCCGGTATAATGGATAGTCAATCTCCTGGCTTGCTTCTCGCTGGGCGTACGGCCCGTCCTGATCGCCCAGAACTCCAAACCGGAAGAAATACTCAGATATATGAGACTCGTTCAGGCCAACCGTTTGATCGTTTCGCAATATATGTTCGGCACACCAGCGATCGAACAAATCCAAACCCAGCAGTCCAACAGCCTCAGCATTTCTTCAAATGGGCAACTAAAAAAATCTGACTCGTTTATCACAACGAATGAGTTCCAAAAAAATCCCCAAATCGCAATACAAAATGAGTACAGAGGTACCATTCTATTCACTTCTGGGACCACGGGAACACCAGTAAGACAGTTTAGCCATTACCCTACAATCTACAATACCAAACTAACACCTATAAATCTCCACAGAAAGCAGTCTTCACAACGATGGACTCCGTAGAGATACAATGCACCACTCTCCGTAACGCATGGAAATACGACCCGCAAGACCACATCCTCCACGTTCTACCCACACACCACATCCACGGCCTCGTAAACGCCCTCCTAACCCCACTATCCTCTGGCTCCTCCGTCGAATTCACAAAGGAACCCTTCGACGCCCGTAAAGTCCTCAAACGTATCAGCTCCCCGACAACCCAACAACAACAGCTGGATAGGGTCACAATGTTCCACGGCGTGCCGACAATGTACTCCTCCTTCCTCTCCGCGTACGATACCATGTCTCCCTCCGAACAAGCGGAAACAAGAGCGGGACTCAAGCGGCTCCGTGTCGCCGTTTGCGGATCGGCGGCGTTACCCGTCCCCGTTGCCGAAAGGTGGAAGCAAATCACGGGCGAGGTACCCCTAGAACGATACGGTATGACTGAAACCGGCATGACGTTTAGCAACTCTTTAAACCCAGAGGATCGTATCATCGGTAGCGTCGGATATCCCATGGCAGGGATCAAAGCGTTACTACTGGATCACAAGCAGAGGATTATAGACGTGAACGGTGTAGCCGGAAACTTAGCGATCCAGTGGGAACCGAAAGCGAAGGGGAGGAGCAGCCCGTTGTTTACAGAGTATTGGAATAAAAGATCCGCTATGAATAAACAGCTCGTGATCCCGGAGGAAGTGAAGGAGGATATGGTGGAGAGGTATGAAGATAATAAGGTGGTTATGAAATTACAAGACGATACCAAAGAAAGAGGTGCTACGAGGCGGAAGCTCGATACGGTGTGGTTTAAAACTGGTGATATGGCGAAGAGGGGACCAAATGGGGAAATGATCCTTTTGGGGAGGTCCAGTGTTGATAGTGAGTAGAGTATTATAATATCCCTTGTGTTTTCTTGGGTGATACTTTTTTTTTGAAGGTATGGCTGGTTGGCTGACTGTGAGAGTAGTAATTAACGTTGGAGGACATTTGGTTTCGGCTTTAGAGATCGAGCGCAAGTTGCTGACACTGGAGGGGATCGGAGAGGCGGCAGTGATCGGTTTACCTTCGGAGAAGTTTGGACACATTCCTGCGGCTGTAGTGGCGCTCAAACCGGATTATGCGAAGAGGTATGAGGAAGATGAAGAGTATAGACGGAAATTCGTACCGAATTTTAGGAAGGAACTGAGAGCGGTGCTGAGTAGTGAAAAGTTGCCGCGAGTGTGGCACGTGATGGATAAGATTCCTAAGAATCAGATGGGAAAGGTTAATAAAGTTACGCTCTCCAAAGCTGTCTTCCCAGAGACCGTTGAAAGGGACAAGACCAAGTAGTTGAAGAGAACGGCGATGAAGGGAAATTTCCAAAAAAATATATATAATCAAAATACCCAACGTCTTTGGATTGGAAGATGTAAATCAGCCTATATATGCTATATAATTACATCCGCAGCTTTTGTATATATATATAACACTTTCGATCTTGTATTATATTCCTCCCAAAATTTTCTATCCTGCCCACTTAATAATATATCCTCCCAAAAAACTACACCAATATACAATCCTTTCTAGTGCCAATGTAATATATAAGTAAAAACTACCACATAAACCGCATCACCCCCTCTGTCCCCTCCCACCTAAACTCCCTCTCCAAAAAGATATTGATAGTAACAGCATGCACGGCCAAAAACATCATCATCTCACCCCAAACCCTCAAATCCACCCCGCCAACTCTATTCCTCCTCCACCACCCATCCCTCTTCTCCTCCCTTCCTCCTCCTACCCCAGCATGACAACGCCACATAACCCACGGCACAACAAAGTATCTAAACTCCACCAACGGCGCAAACACTAGCGTTCCCGCTGTCCCCGCTAGGAAGGATAGTAAGAACGTGATGGTATGAGTGGTATATACCACCGCCGAACTCTGCGGGTTGATCGACCGCGCGGATTCGGGTATCGCTGGTGGCTTCAGGCCGAGCTGACGGTACACCAAAAGGCTAGAGAGGAGATAAACGGGCACACCCACATATTTGGCATGCGGGTGAGCGAGTATCGTTCTCCGCCAGAGGTAGAACACGTAGTGTCGGTTGTCAGCCAGCATGAAAGGATGGGTGTAGGTGAATTGATGTACCGCGGCGGCAATCAGAACGGCGGCAGCTACAGTCGTTGCAGCTTTTATCGGAGAACCAAAGAGAGATTTGGTAGTGGTTACGAGAAGGGTTATGGGGTTGGTTAGGAAGACGAAAGGAGTAGAAAGAAGGGTGAATATGGAGAAGTAGAAGAGCTGGACCGGGTGGAAGGTGCTGACGTGGTTGGTTTTGTCCCCAAGCGCAATTGAACCATTATACCATACGAAGAGAGCAAAAGCGCTGATGACATAGATGTATGGTTCGATAGCGATGAGTACGGGAGAAAGATTGTTATAGGCAGATATTGCGATCGAAAGAACGGACTTGAGGTAGTCGGAAACATCCGAGTATACGATCGAAGGGTCATAGAGCCCGCCGAATCCAGCACGACCTAGAATTGCGGAAAGACTGAGAGCATGGTGATGGAGAAGGGTGGATGGTGCTGGTGGATGTAAACGTTTGAGAATTCTGATAGCGGAAAGCATCAAGAGGAAGATGGTCCAGAGAATATTGGTCTGTCGGAAGAATAGAGAAAGGAATGACCACTGTGATAAGAATTTTAGCATCTAGATAATTTGGGGGGGGGGGAATTCATCTTGTAGCGTACCCCTGCACTCTGCCACGGAGAATAGAGCAAGTAACTGCGGTAGGCGAGTAAAACAAAGACTGTTGACCAGATGTCGGTGTAGAAGAGACTGTTGAAGAAATAGAGCAGAGGAAATAAAGCGACATTCATGGCGGTTTGAGCTGCCGATGCCTCTGCATCCAGGCGATCTTGCACGACATCAATCTTTGGTAGCGGCTCTTTAGGCCCAACTCCAGGAGGAAGTTCAGATTTCCGTTTCGCCTTTTCGACTTCTTTTGGGTCAGCGAGCGAACCACCGGGTCCAGGTCCAGCGACAACCACAACGGGAATTGCCGGTGGGGTGACTTGATGATACGGAGAATGGACATAGAGACAGATCTCATAGACGAGCCACGGTATGAAGATGGAGCCACCGATAACGTTTAGAAACCGAAGAGGAGCGGTGGAGCAATGGATGAGGGAGGAGTGAGTGAAGGTGGAGGTGCTGCCGGGCCTCGTCTCCCAACCGGAGGGTGCGAAAGTGGCCCAAGGGTTATTGGCGACTATGAAGCGGTAAACTGGCAGTACGGTCTGGACAAAGCCGACGTATATATACGATAGAAGATACCTAAGATGATAATTCGATTGTTAGAATTACGTACCGCGGACACAGACAGAGACAGAGAATTGAAAGGGCAATTTTGGGAGCGTACAGTCCAGGCGGGGTAGTGATCTTGTCATCCCACTCGTTGAATTTCATGAGGCAGTACTTCTGCGCCTGGGGAATGTGAAAGACTTCATCCTTATCGAGGAACAGTTAGCCCAGCCATATTATTATTATCATTATTATCATTACTACACTAAATCCCCTCTGAGACTAGTAGTAGAAGAAGAAAAAAGAGAACGGGAATATACAAGGTACGGGTCCACGACGACGGCATTGACCTTGAGGGCGGTGTATATGGAGATGGAGAGCAGGAGGGCGACGCGGACGTAGAGCTGAAAGTCGTCTCTCAACAGCGGGTCCATCTTTGCGGGTGGATTGGCAACAGCGAGCTTTATCTTGCTAGTATCCTCGTCATCGGGTGGTATTGTAGTATTATTTGTCGTCGAAGAAGTCATCGTCGCTTGCTTCGTCTTCGTCTTCGTCGTCGTGGCATCTATCGACTCTCTTCTTGTCAATTGAAGAGGCCCCCGTCGCGTGGTGGTTGTTTCTCTTCTTTCCTTTGTTCCTGCCAAGAATACAATAATAGTATTCATGGCAGCACAACTGACTTATTATATCGCATGTTAGTTATAACGTTATAACAATTGTAATTGTAATGGATTTCATTCATTCATTCATCCCATCCTTTGATTTGCTTTGAACAAGGCTTAATTAATTAACCCGGTCGAAGGATCACATTCATCCACTTCATATACATATGGTATCTATCCCCCGTCTCTCATACCATAGCTTCATCATCTCTCGATAATACCAAGCGGAGAATGACTTCAACATGGCCACTTCTCCCGACGGCTCCCCGCTCGTCAACCTGAACCCGCTCCCGCTCGAGTTCCAATTCGCAAACACTCCCGACTGCATCCAAGACTGCATGCCCATCCTCCTCAGCGCCCACTACTGTTCATCCCTCTACCCTTCTCCCACCTTTGAAAACATCACCGCCTACAACCGCTGCCTCTGCGATAACCCCTACATCCTACCTCTCACCACAGGTCTCCAGTGCGCCTTCCTCTGCGGCCACGACAGTCGTGCTCAAGTCATCGACTTTATCAAGGGTCCCCTCGGCTGTGGCACTTACAACCCTTGGACTACCATCGCTCGAAGCATACCCGGTCCGGAAACCTTTGCACCCGATTATGCACCCGCCGAACGGTGGTGGAGAAAGTGGACAGACGGACAGAGGTTCGGGATCATACTGGGATGCGTCCTGGCTGCTATGTTTGTAACCGGCTTTATATGGGGATTTGCCAGGCGCATTTACCTCATGATGACCCCAAAAGGAGAAAGGAATGATGAAAATTAATTAGACTCTTGACGACTGCCACGGATTATATGTTTTGAAGTCCGCATTCATGATGATGATGATAATAATGTATAATAAATTATTCTTCCCCAGTACAATCTCATCTCTAAAGATGTGCTGAGGATTCATTTGAAGAATAAGAACCATAATGCAAGAAAAACTAATATGACTGACGGAAAATATGCACAAAACCATAAAACGCCCGCTAAAATACTCTGTGAGAGGAAAAAAAAAAAAAAAAAAAATGAAGCAATGCTAATCAGGATAATATGACCTTTACGGGCTCAACGAATCATAACTCGTCTCATACCGCCTTTGGACCATAGTCCTTTCTCGCAGTTGACCACCGTATCCAACAATCCCTTATCATCAATCTGGGTCTCCTTCTCCGGCTCTTCCTCATTACTCTCATCGTCGCTGCTCTGTTCATCAAAATCAATCTCCATAGCAGAACTGCCCCCGAAGAGTCCATTAACAGGAGCATTCTTTGCTTTCTCCTTCCTCTCTCTCTTCTGCCTCCTCTTCTCCTCCTTCTCGGCTTTAGCCTTCTCCTTCTCAGCCTCCATCCCCCGAATGACATTCTCCCATGTCTTCTCAAACATTTCGTCCCGTTTCTGTCGTGCATTTCCTCCCTTGTAAATCTCATTCGGATTCTTTTTAGTTGGTGCACCGCTCGTCCCACCGTTGGCTTCACCTTTCCTCACCGCCGAGGATACCTTGCTAAACTCCGCCAATAATTTCCTCAACGTCTCTCCGCTCTGTCGTGCCTCCTCACTCGCTAGCTCTCTAATCTTCTTCGCATCTCTGACGACTTCGTTCACTTCTTCGTGTCGTTCATACGTGTGTTTTCCAGGCCATGGCGGGTGATGTGAATCAATGTACGGTCGTTCCGTTTGTACCGATACCACTGGTTTAGTCTGTGCTGCGAATTTCGGGTTCCCAGGGTGCTCCTGTTCCAGTTTTGCCATGTAAGCCGGACGAGGTGGGATCGGTTGCTTATATCGTTTTCGAGGTTTGAGAAGTTCCGGGCCGAGGAGTTCTTGCAGCGATGGTTCCTCTCGCGGGGCTGGTTCGGGGTTGGGGAGCGTAAAAATATGTGGCTTTTGCTTCTTAACCGTATTCCAATTCGTCTCCATCTCGTTGATAGTATCGAGAGGAGGATGTATGCTAAACGAATTTCGGTATCGGGTTATTTCGTCTTCGAGATCTGCGGCGGTGAATCCGGTGTTCTTGAGCGTTTCTTCAAAGTCGGTCATGGAAGGACGCGTTCGGCGCTGCGTGGCGCAATACGTCATTGTATTTTTCGTGATATCTTGCAGGTCTATACCCCTTCTGTTAGCTTTCCAGCAAAATATACACAGAATTTCCCATAGATGTAGGTAGTACATTGCCCGGCCATGAGTCGTATGTTGTTCACAGCTAGTTTATTCCCTCCGTCGAATCCAAAAGACTTGAGCACCAACGCGATCGACTGTTCAAGCATGGGCTCGATGACTTCGGCGGGGAGAACCGGTGCGGCATCGACGGGTAAACACTGGCGTGCGATCGGAGGCAGCTTTCTGCGCCGAGGGGCCTGGAAATGTGATGCATCTTCCAGCGATAAATCTGCGGAGGAGGAGGCGCCTGCTGCTGCTGCCTCGCCATCTGGCGAGACTCTGCGTTTCTTCGAGGGCGGGCCGAGGCCCAGGATATCCGGCGCCATCGCGTTTATCCCGCCTCGGTCGACCACCGAGAAAGCAGATCGAAGACGGTCGTATGAAAAAGACTCGGTTGAGTATCGAGAGGACCGAGATGTCGCGATCTGCCCAGGTCCGATGGATAACGATAGTCGAAGGTGGTGGTGATGAGCGAGCGATTGACTGATTGATTGATTGAATTGATAGAATGATTGATTGATTGATTGTTGATTGTTGCAGCAACGCCGAATGTTTGTTACCCGCGACGAAATGCCAAGCCTGGCCGACTTGCTCCCACAATTTTGGACGACCAACAGCAACGGCAGCAAACCTCCCCCTCAACTGCATTGCAACCCGGCCCACGATGGATGCCATGGACATCAGCGATATCCTCCGCGAATTCGACGCTGAAAATGCTCCGTCAAATTCCAAGGACTACGAAGACCTGCTCAAATGGTGGATCAATGAACGGGCCGCCCCGGAGATCCTACAGTACCAGGATGACCTCGTCGAACGGATAATGAACCGAGTCCGACGGCAGGTGAGTGAAAGCACTACTACCACCACCACCACCATCCGTTGATATTTGATCCAGCGGTACGATTTCAGCTAACTAATGATAGTCCCTACCTCCCTGACCTTAAAAACCCATTTCCAGATCGAAACTATAGAAGACCAAACAGGAAATCTAGACCCTCGCGCCAACTTTCAGTTGATAATAATCCAAACCGAACTCGAGCGTGTAAAGTTTTTAATACGATCTTACCTACGGACGCGGATTGCAAAGGTTAGCCACCCAATCCACCCCTCCTATCCGTTACCCTCTAAGTAAGGAAGGAAGATGCTGATATTTGTTATTGGAAAATATCCAGATCGATAAACATGCGTTACACATCCTATCCACACCGACGCTACGCCACCTCCTCTCACCTTCAGAACAAACATATCTTAAAACACACCAAGCGTTATTAAACGAACTATACCTCTCTTCTTTTCTGAAAAACTTCCCAGAAAACTTGAGAAGATTGGACGACTCGGCCGGCGGGATATCAATGGTTGAAGAACCGGATTTGGATTCTGCGGTGTTTTTACGGGTGGTGAGAGATGTGGATATTGAGATCGCGTGGGAGGGAGGTGAAACGGTGCCCATGAGAGCTGGGGATGTGTACGTTATCCGGTATTCGGCGGTGAAGGAGGCAGTGAAGAAGGGTGACGTCGAGTTGATATGACATATATTTGGATAAAAACAGGCTACAGGCTAAGAGGCGTTTATTGGCGTTATCATATCATATCATATATCCATATATGAATTAATTTGGATTGTCAAAGAAAGAAAAAAAGACCCCCCTTATAAGTATACATGGGCCGATTTTTTATTATTATTCCTCAATTCGACTTCTCATAAGCAAAGGAAACCCTAGCTCCTCCAACCAAGAGGTCAATCATATATTTTCAAGCCTGCCCCGACTTTTCATTATCTTCAATCTGCTTAAATTGAGTCAAAGTCTCCATCATCGTCTCCCTCCACCCTCTATACTCCTCACCGCCCAACAACTCCTCCCTCGCAATCTCACCCTCAAACCTACTCTGTCTAGGATATTTACCCGCATCGCCAACAGTAACCCGTTCCCTACCCCACGGGAACAACGCGCGAATGGTATCCGCTGCAAGTTGTGTCGAAAACGGAGCTGGTGATGCAAGAGTGTACCGTTTACTCCCCAAGTCAAGAAGCACAGCATTGGCGAGAGCGGTTGTGAGATCGTGGACTGAAATCCTAAATAGCCGTGTTTTCGTTTAGTACATATATATATAGCTATTATCGTTGGATCAGGTGAGGGGTATTTATTGAGTACTAGTACCATTGTGGGACGTTCGATACGGGAAGCGGGCTGAATCCCGTGGTAAGAAACCACAGCTCCGCGTTACTACTGTTCAATTCCGATATCTTCTCGATAGGGTATGCCACCGGTCCGAACTAAAATCCCACAAGTTTATTGTATAAGCATCGACTGTGAACCATTAAAAAGCTATCAAATATCATGAAAACTGTATGTATACTTAAGTACTTACTACCAAAGGCGCACACAAGCTCACAACATCGTACCTCTTCCCTATTTCGGTTTCACTCCACTTCCACACTTCCCGTTCACTTAGCGTCTTTGACGCCTGATAAGCAAGACGGAGACCGTTACCGCCGTCTCGAGCGTTGATTCCCTCTTCGTAAGTGATAGGGTTCCAGTCTCGGCTAGTATACTCAACCTCCGGACCGATTCCCTTCCCACTTTCATCGACCACCGCGGCGAAGGAAGAAAGGAAGACTAGTTTTTTAACAGAGGTGGATGAAGTTATGGACGCTAGGAGGGATTTGGTGCCCTCGATTGCGGGGTTTATGATATCTGCAGGGGAGAGTGTGAAGTTCAAAGGCTGCGTTTCAGTTAGTATGCCATCTTGTAAATGTATGACAGTTCGCTGGTCTTTATATTGTATTTGTGCCATTCAAACTGCGTGGACAGTACTGTTCAAAGGAAATGGAGGTTTAAACACTAACACTAGCACAATGTATCACACCCTCAATCCCACCGGTCAAACTCTCGTCGAAACAACCGGGGGTGGAAAGGTCGCCGGTGTGACTGAAATCGAGGAGACGGTCGATCTTATCGTTTCCGTGAATTTTGCGGAAATGGGCGAGCATGGTATCGGCCTTATGTTGCGAACGGTAAGCAGCGCGCACTCGTACATTCTTTGAGAGGAGTTGTGAAACGACGTGGGCTCCGATGAAGCCGGTGGCGCCAGTGACTAGAATGTAACTGGATATAACGTGGAGTTTTTAATTAGTTTCTTTGTATACATGTGAGAGATGTATTTAAATAGTTCATTGATGTGTGCTCAAGGTTCATACTTTGGAGGCATGATCGATGATTAGTAGCGAAATTGTGCGTCGAAGTTGTTGGAATCTATAGATATCCGTGAAGGCGGCTGTTCAAAAGTAATTTCAAAGAGAATATATTTCCTATCTACCCCGAATTTAGATTTAAATCACTATCGGCAGAGGAGACAGGCTTTAGAGAATATTTTCTGGCTAGAAATTGATATCTCTGCTCGAAATATGGGGATGGAGTATTACGTATATACGTACTCGAAATTTAAATTGGATTAATCGATAAAATATTAGAAAGGATGAATTTTTTAATAGAAAGAAAAGAATTCTTAAGCGGAAAGATTGTTAAATCCCTTTTATACTTACAGCAGGATCCGCAAATCTACCCATCCGTATGACCATTCTAACCTAATTTGCGTAATATGATCGGCTGGTAAATGTCGGCTTGAAATAAGTCTTTCGGAGGTTCGACTTCCATCATTTTCGATCCCATATTTTTCACGACATTCTCGATTCTTCAACAACTTATTGGAGAACATGCCGCTATATTTCAAACTTAAGCTCTATAAGTCCTTTAAATCTCAGAATGTTAGCCTTTTTCCAGTAATTATCTTAATATTTGTCGTATTTTTTTCATTTGAATAACATCACCTCGACGAGGAGATTTGTTAGCATTTTGAGTTTCCCCTCACCGTTTTCATGTTACACACAGCAAAAAACAACACATTTTCGAACTTTCCTTCGGCCATCCAATGGAAACGGCTGGTCATGTTTCATGAAGGCATGGATTCCATGCTTACTGACCTCTTGGAGTTTTTTTTTCTGATTACGGCACCGATTTCGGCATAAAGTTTACCGACACCTACCGACAAACCTTTGATCTATGACCATCTCTGTACGCTTTAGTATTCCATCAATTTAAGCGTCTAGTGAAAGTTTATATTATGATTACATTCACGAACGCATGTACGTAAGCTCACCAAAACTGCGAAGAAGTGGGAGAACAAAGCGCTATTCAAAAGAATATTATTTCAAATTGAATTCGTGAATATTTTGCTTCCGGCATCAACCGTAGATAAGATCTGAGACAGAAATGTTGCAATCATAATGAGGTGAAGGATCTGAAGAACCTGGAAGAATCTTCCAAAGGTAAACTATACGTAGCATAGCTTACTATCAAGGAGTTCCCAATCGGAGCTTCACTGGGTTTTGTCGGGATATATATTATATTGAGACCTCAATTCCAGAGCTCAATTTGACCGAGGATGTTTTTCTCTATAAAAAGCCGAAGTCGCAAAGTTCATCACGATCTCAGACAACCTCAAGTTTTCTCTCGTTTACATCATTTTATCCACCAACTTGATTCCCATTTAACCTTATCATATATATATCTAATAATCCCTTTGTGGAGAAACCCAAACCCATGGATTCGTCACAATTCCGACAGGCTGCCCATGCGGCTATTGACCAAAGTTTGTACTACCGGCTACCACCTCTTTCGCGCCCCATCCAGGGTCTGGGTTTCCGGGCACCTCGCTGCATAATTTAAATTTTCACAACAACCAACTTTACAACTTGGTATACATATCATATGATCATGGATGCTAACGGATGACGATGACAATTTATTTGGAATCTAGTTATTGATTACTACGATAATATTGAAACTCGCCCGGTGCTCTCTAATGTCGAGCCAGGCTATCTCCGCCAGCTCATTCCACCGGGTATACCACAAACTGGTGAGAAATGGGAGGATATTCAGAAGGATATTGAGGCAAAAATCATGCCCGGGTTGACCCACTGGTAGGCGTTTCTCAATCCAACAAAACAACACAACTTAACTTTCTATCATGATATCGATATCAATCGCTTGCGTATAAATATTTATCACTACAGCGCAATTTCATGAGCGAGCTAGCTAACACGAAATGACTCTCCTCCGCATCAAAGGCAATCGCCGAATTTTCTTGCCTTCTTCCCAGCGAACTCCTCATTCCCTGGTATTCTGGGTGATATGTACTCCGGTGCCTTCACCTGTGCCGCATTCAACTGGCAATGCTCCCCGGCTGTCACGGAATTGGAAACTATCGTGCTCGATAACGTGGCCCGATTGATCCATCTTCCTGAGGAATACCACTCAACCGGTGAAGGTGGCGGTGTGATTCAAGGAACCGCATCCGAAGCTATCGTCACAGTTGTTGTCGCCGCGAGAGACAGATATATTGCTCGTAGTAAGGAACAATGGGTCGCAGAAGGGCTAAATGAAGACGAGATTGAAGAAAAAGTCTGTACACTGAGGGGAAGATTGGTAGCTTTGGAAAGCGATCAAGCTCATAGCGCCACGAAAAAGGCAGCAATCATCGCGGGTGTCAGATGTGAGAGCATCGACACCGTTATGGGAAAATTCACATTAACCGGGGAGTTATTGACGAGAAAACTCGAGGATTTGGAAAAGAGGGGACTAGTGCCGTTCTACTTGACAGTCACACTAGGTAAGTTAAAACTCTTCCGCAGTGATTCAATTCCTTTAGTGATGTATCGAGTTGCTAAGGTTGACATGACTATAGGAACGACACCAACTTGCGCAACCGACGACTTTGCTTCCATCTCCGCCGTCCTCTCAACTTACCACACCGCCAACCCAACAAAGCCAAAGATATGGGCACACGTCGATGCGGCTTACGCTGGCGCTGCACTGGTATTACCAGAATACGCGCACATTCCATCAATCTGGCCCACATTCGCCGACTCGTTCGATTTCAACATGCATAAATGGCTGCTCACAAACTTCGACTGTAGTTGCTTATACGTCAAACGTAGGCGAGATCTCATCGACGCGCTGAGCATCACGCCGTCATACCTCCGCAACGAATATAGTGACCGAGGTTTGGTGACAGACTATAGAGATTGGCAGATCCCATTGGGAAGACGGTTCAGAAGTTTGAAAGCGTGGTTTGTTACACGAACTTTTGGGGTTGAAGGGCTCAGGACGCATGTCAAGAAAGCTATCGATATTGCCGAAGTTTTCACTGATCTTTTAGAAGATGATAAGCAGAGGTTTGAATTGGTAGCGAAGCCGGCATTCGCGTTGAATGTTTTTAGGATCAATCCGCCGCCAAAGATTGCGAGAGAGTTGGAAGGTAGCAAGGAGTTTGACAGGAAGTGCAATGACATGACCAAAAGGGTTGCCGATAGGATTAACAAAGAAGGAAAGATTTTTATCACTTCAACGGTTCTGGGCAAGGGAGATGATAGTATCACTGCTATCAGAGTGGTGGCAGGATCTCAGTCTGTCCAAGCTCATCATCTCGAGGAAGCATTTAAGATCATCTCTGAGGCTGTGGATGTAGTCTGGAAGGAAGAATTGACTGCTCAGGAAGCTAGCCTCAGAGATCAAATTGAGTTGCAAGCTGTGTAGTGTAAAGATGTTTTTAGCGCGGGCCAACTAATCTTCTATTCATAAAGTCAATAGAAATCTGTCATCTTTGTGTCCGAAATCTTCACGATAACCCGGTCGTGCCATGCAGCTAAGGCATCCCTTGCTTCTTTGCAACCACAAGCAATCTGTTTACATAATAATAGAACGCCACTAGTTAACAGTTGTAGTCGTACAAGACCATTAGAACGAAATAATCGCATTATTCGAGTGTTCGTGCGCATGCTGCAATGCTACCACTTTTACGTATTCACGATCATAATTTTTTTCCCCTCACTTACGATTGCATGGAATTTACATTCCTCAAAAGTACTCTAGACCCTTATCGTCATTGATTACAACTATGAATTGATAAGAAGAAATGATATTCATGGTTTGCAGGTTTGCAGGTTTGTGATTTTTTCGATCAATCCAATCGCTACCCCATGTTCCTTCCATGCATGCGGGGCAACCCGCATCCAACAGCTGCCAAGTTTTCTGCAACATCTGCATGCACCATGCAATTCGCCGGCCCAGTTCATAGGTGGCGGAAGCATTCCAGGGAGGTTCGGATCGAGAGCGAGGGTTTGTGGTATTTTGAGAAACAACGAGTTGTAGACGATGGAAGGGATGTCCTCACCTGGTACCATGGTAGGTCATGATGTTATTGAATGTGTCTTGTAATTGAAAATCCGATTTGTAAATTATAGGTGCTCGGTTGTGTTAAAGGATTTTTGCAAGAATTACAAGTCAAGTACGTAATCGCTTTGACCAGACATAAAAATATTTTTGTGAAGTCAAGCATATGCTAACGGAACTTAACTTTTAACAGGGAAATTGTTTGAGCTTTTATAGCCTTGCTTTATATCATCAGTCGAAGATATAGATATTAAGTGTAGAATTATAATCTGGCAGCGTTTTATATATTTAGGTAGGTTGGTTATATTTGTTCTATTTCTTTCAAATCTAGCAATCTAACGTAATCCAAGATCTTAAGAATTATATTTTAAAGATTTGTAAAGTTTAGGTATAGTCCTAAACATAACATAGACCTCGGCATAATATTTCTGGCTCCTTCAAACGGTTTACAAATTAAGCATCATCATCTGCGAGCTTCTATATATTTTATACTCAAATAAAATAGGACTATAGCTTGAGCTTATAGGTTATCTTGTAAACCAGCTGGACACACAAAGCTTGTGGGAGTGGTTAATCAATTGTTTTGAAGATGGCTCGGTGATATTTATCTATTACTGTTGTATATCCTAAGAATATGTGACTCCCCTCCGAGTCTTGGAATACCTAAGTTACGGCGAACTGACCGATTTGGTCATATGGATCTCTCTGAGATTCTGAGACCATCGATATTGGGCAAGGTTTCATACATGCCACATGATCAATACATGTATACACACCTCACTGCACTGCAATATCCTCAATCCATCATTTTAATTTCAGCATGATATTTGTCAGTGTGAGATATACACGCTTCCTAGAGTCTAATAGCTTCCCTCCTGCGGGCTCCTTCGCCTGGTTTAGAATTACCAATACGGGGGGTACCCCCCGAGGTGGTCGACGCCCCACCTCCCAAACATCCATTTCGTTATCGATGCCGACTGTAGGAAGCTTATCACCGGAAGATCCTCAGTATTTGACCGAAGACCCAGAGTCAAACCATACTTCACCAAGATACCACCTTGCGCTTATTAGGGGTATTTTCTGGGAAGATTTCGGTATCAATATTGTCATATACCCCTGCGTGAGATTCGCAGAGTACCGGATCTTTGCACCCCCACAACAGCTCCTCCACGCTCGCGGTCTATCAACACGATCACAAGAGCTTCTACTACCCTTGCCTCACCTCCTACCTGATACGTCTTCACAAAAGGGATACCGGGCCGCGGAGACACCTATCAAGTTTGGCCCACCTCTAAGTTGTGGAAATCGGGTTACGTGGGACGCAACTTGGCTATATTGCCGCACTGTTGTCTTCGATTTATATTGGAATGAACCTGTAAGCAACTCTTACTGATGGCTTTTTATGTTTTGGATATCTTGTTGACCCATAAAAGTATTTTGAGCTTGAGCCACAGCCTAATGTTTCGGATGTAGAATTAGGCCGACTTGTCAGATATACGACATATATCAATGAAGTTTACAATGATAAGAATCTGGATGCTCCTAGTGAACTCGAGTGTCCGAGATCTGAGGAAAGTGATAATGATGAGGAGATGTTGATAACTGGGTATAACTTTGAGGAACTATTTACAACATCATCGGACGCGTTTTATCGATATCTTAGAGCGCTCTTCACACACGATGAGGCTTGGTAATCCGGAGATTGAACGTTATCGCGATAATATAGTTGATAGAATTGAGATTTGGCTTGATGGTACTATGGAAGAGTAGTCTGGTTGACATTTACTCTTACTATCGGATCATGTCGAATGTCGCAAGAGGAGTATGGTCGGTATGGTACGGCGTTTAGAGTAATTTTATCCAAAACTTCGTTCTCACTTTTAATATTCGTTTTAAGAATATTTTAGGAGAAACAGAAGCTGAATTAGGGCTATAGATGCGGTTGGGATTTCGATAGACTGTGTACTCTCTTTTATTCTTGAGCATCTAGGCCTAGGATTAGTCGCAATTTGCACGAATCAACCAGTAGCAGGCAAAATATCGGCGATAGCGCCAATTGCTGGTCTTCAACAATATCAAAAATCAAGATATGCCAATCTTAGTTAAATTTATCCTGCTCTCGAAAGGCTTATCCCGGCACCATGATTTCGATAAAGGCAGGTTCGCAAAATAACTTTCGATGAACACCTACAGCTTTAATATTTGAAACTTACTTGAAGACTTAGAGTTCGAAACTAAAAGCTTGAGCAAACACTACCGCCCATGTACCCGTTTCAACGCTAACAAAGCGCATGAAGCTAAACTAGCTTGGAATTTAAAGCTGTCTCACTGGATAAAGCTTGAAATCTGTCAAATTCCGCGGGTGATTAGAATCCGCCCCCGAAAGGGTTCAAGGGGTCTAAGGGTCGCATTTGCCACCAAATGCTGCAGAAGAACTCATCTGGATTTGCGGGGAAACAGAGTTTTTTTTCCCTTGTCCACCAAGAAATATAGGACAGCAAGAGGTAATAATATAATCTTTGCGAGGGAATACCAAGGGTCTGTTATAGACTGGGTTCGTCCCTCGCTTGCTATTTACACTTTCATATAAGAGCTTCGCGTTACAGGTACTTGTTCTTATGTAGATTCAATTGGCAAATGCGATTTGCTCAAATACGGGATGTAAACCCCGAAAAACGCCGTCAAGTTGGGTTCACTGATCACTTACGCACAAACGTACGACCCTTCAAATTCAAAGGGCTCGAAAAGATCCAAGGCAAAATCGGCTACTTAGCTAGCGAGGGCCCACGAGGTGCCTAATTTCAAAATCTCAAAAATCCGGTTCAGCCGATTGTAAAAAATGTGGAGAAATCCGGTCCTTTTAGTCAATTCTTCAACTAAAAGATAAATCGTCCCAAGAGCAGGCACTCGCATTGTTACCGAATTGAATTACACAATTCAACACACCAGTGCTGATATAATGCAGTCAGTCCAAGTTGGGAAAGCAGCCGCCTGCCGTGCTGATGGCCAAAGCGTTTAAACTCCCAAGGCCAAGGCAGCACTGGTAGGTGGTGTGGATCACCTTGCTGCAAGGCAAATGCAAGAATCTTCCTTCTTTGTTGACTGAAAAATGAGACTTGCAAGCTTGGAGATTCAGGCCGGCGGCCCGCCATTCGTATAAGCCCGTATCAACCGCAAAGATTATGTTCAACATGTACAGCAAGCAAGGGCGCACAGCATATGCGACGTGATTTGGTTGAATTTTCACTCGGGTAAGCAGAAATTAAAAACATCTTTCTTGCATTTGCATTTGCAGGAGGACGTACATTATCTCAAAGCTCTGTTAATGGTGGTTATTGTTAGAGTATTGTGCCTCTCTCTCGAATCGGGGCATTTTAGCAAAACCTTACCTATCAAGACCTTGCCATGATATGTGCTTTTGATATTTGACCGACGCAATCCGAGTTTGAAATAGAAATCTTCAAAAAAAAAAAAAAAAAAAAAAGCGTGGGGTGTCAGTTGATGAGAAAAGAGGCGTAAAAGGAAGGATAGGAGGAGACACTTGGAAGGTTCACCCATTCGTACTTGCGTATGGAAAACGTTGGTGGAAATTTCCTCGGGCGACGTGCATGATTCTTCTGCAGATGAACTGCAGATGGTCACACGATAGAAGGGATGCATTGTAATTTTGGTCACCATTGGCTCGGAAATTTCTTGCAATCGCCGTGTTTTGTTCTGTCCACAGCTGGCTCGAGAGTCTTAAGTTTGATATTCGTAAAATGCTATTGAACGGGTTCCAATCTACATTCTTGGGTCCTATAGTTAGGTAGAGATTTACCTACCGATCTTCAGGGTTCCGTGATAGGCTAAACCAGGGTCCTGGACTCTGAGAGTCGAGTGACCGTATGACAGTCTATCGCCTCAAACATTAATTGCGATCCATGTTGGATGGAAAACGTTGGGCGGGTAAGGAGAGGGTCGTGCGGCGTGACACGCAAGCTCCGCAAAACATATGTGGGGAAGATATTAAAATCCAGCTTGCTTTGCTCTTCTTTGCGTGGGGATGCCCAAATTTCGATCGATTTTCCAAGAATATTCCTCAAAGAGATTTCGAGGCGCTCCATTCCTTTACAAAACCTGGCCGAATCATAACTTTATTTCAACCTGTCGGGGAACTAGAGTCGGAGAATGAGGTCGGGGAACGAGGGATGAGACATGGTGTCCTCGCGTGCTTGTTCTCCTTTCGCCAAATAAGCCGTCCAGTCACGCGCATCCAGGGAGGTGGGATTTACAGCATATACGAATGCTGGAAATGTTTTGACGAGTTTGGTGTCCACTTCAACTTCACTTCGGGCAATAGCTTTCGATTTTTCCAAGGCAGGAATTCGGCAGGAATTCGGTGAGCTGGGGAAGGCCATGGGTATCACGGCACGGGAGAAGGATGATAGTCTTGCCGTTCTTACCCTTTTCATACGGGAACTCCTTGAAAATCGGCCCTGCCCTTGGGTTTCGGCTGGAGAGAAAAAAAGGTTGATTACAGAGCCAACAATCTGATGCATTCTGGTATGCAGATGCATGCTTGTCGTTTGGGGTTACACGTTCCAATTAGAGTTGGCTGGGGAAAGCTTGGGTCAAGCTAGGCGTGGGGGTCTGGGGAGGTCAGAAACTCTTCGGCAACGGAGCGAAGAGAGATATCGTAACTTTCGCGACGCTTGATTACGACACAGATGTCACCATTTAATATATCAGCATTCTTGGTGCTCGACACCGATCATATGAAGTTGCATAAATCGGATTTTATGGTGTTCTGGAAATAATCGAACATCGCTTTAAGAATAACATTTGTTATCAACCTGGTTGGGCCGGGCTTGGTAAAGTGTCTGCTTGGTAAGAATGTCTTGCAATCTGACTAGTTTGTAACTAACGGAAGCTCGTCTGTTTCTATTTACCGCCGCAAGAGTCAAGATTTTAAGATCTTAACCTCGAAAAATATGTACTTGGATTCAAGAGAAAGAGGAGCGTTCGCTAATCAGCTCGTTTCTCTCTATTTTGTGTTATTTTGCAATTTATCGCATCTTGAGTATTTCGAAATTGAGAGCTCACTCATTTCACCTCGAGTCTTGATTTTTGAGTCTTTTCTAACATCCTCTGGAACCAAATTTATTGTTCTTAAACGGAGGATTAATTCAGTTAGCTTGAACGGATGTAATGCCGGCCCCGGAAGTGTGGGTAAAATTAAAAAAAGATTCTGAGTCTAGTGATGATTGTTGATAGTCAAAGGAGCTCATGAACGAATTTTCACGAGATGGAACTAACAATGAACAAGCGCGATTGCGACCTTACCAATGGAAAAAAATTAGCAATCGATTGCCCCCTTCGCTAAAAGAGATGGATGCGTGGGGCAACAGCTGCAAAGACATGGATCTGGAGAGGGCTCGACAGGTGCATGTGCGAGTGCTAGGTTATTTCTTCAACTTTTTCACAACAACTTCGAAGAGAAGAACCCCGCCGACGTTCGAGTCTCGGAGAATCCTTGACAGAAGCTATTGAAAAGAGAAAGAAGGAAACAACCGTGCAGCTTGCTGTCCTTGCTTGCATGGCGCTAGACGATCGCCCGCTGGGATGGTGCATTTGAAGGTGCATTCTGGTGTGGCTCGTTTTTTACAAGGGCAGGCTGTCAAAAAAGACTTGGTTGACAAGCAGCGGAGGGAAATGCTAATTATGAATGAATGAGTGAATGAATGAATGATAATAGCAGAGCGGAGTTGACCAGGCCTATTTTGCGAGATCGGTTCCTGCGTGCTTTGCTTATTTCCCAGCTTTTTTTGTTTCGCCGTTAAAATCCAAAATCTATATTAGCAATCCCAGCGGTGGTGTTCCAAGCAGCTCGTGTTGTGTCGTGAGGCTTCTCTCCGTCGGCCTTTGTCCTATACCCCAATTTGGCTTGTTTCTCAACACCACGAAACCTACCCCCCCAGCTCCACAACTGAGATGATGATATCGCGGATGTTGTTATTGGCCCGGACCCCGACACACTCTGGCTTGGTCCTGCAGTGCGAGTAAGTGCAAGCGACCTTTCAGGAGTGGTGCGCTCCTCTCCACAAAAAGGTGATAGAAAACACCAACGTGCACACATATATGGGGAAAAAGGGAGAGAAGGTACCCGAGACTAGAAGAGAAGCATCTCCAGTGTGCTGCACCGTCCTTTAAAGTCCCCTTATTCTCCCATCTTGAAAGCCTGAAAGGGTTCCTTTCATTTTAAACTTTTTATTCCTTTTTGCAAGACGGTTCATATCCTCATATCCTCTCAACTTTCACGCCACTCTGTAACTACAACTTCCAATTACGTACCCCAACATCGCGGACAAAGTGCGAAGTTGTTTCAAAAACCAACAGTGATATTCAGGCTGTGCAGCTCTGGTATTTGAACGAACGGCTTGTGTAATTAGCAACCTGGTGGGAAGCTGAAGAAAAACCGAACAGTATTACATGCGCCATCAAATCAGTCGACTGTCGTCAGCAGACTTTTACCATAAGAAGGTATCAATCGAAACTCCGACACCTCGCCATAGTCATTCCTCAACGTCGACGATTTCGCTTGACTGCCAATAATAGTATTTAAATCTTCCGCAAACAAAATACGAAAGAATACAGGGTCAGGCAGACATCAGCGGTGGAGTTAGAGTAGTCTGACATAACAAGTTCATATTTTTGCCAAAGTGAAACTGAACATTGATTTGTGCCGTAATTGGTGCTATTGGTGATTTGACTTTGCTTTGTGCGGAATATCTTCGTCGTTTTTGAATTCCATTCGACGTCTTGAATACGAAGGGTAGGGTGATACTAGTTTTCCTTTTCTTTCGCCCGTTCCATTACTTTGTTCCTGGTTACCACTTGCTTCAATTGTCCCCCACGCCGTAAACTGAGCCTCCATCACCAAAAACACCACTGCCTACCTCTTTCCAGTGCATTCCTAGCCGTTTCATCTCCCCACAAAAACTCGCCAACCTCTCGCTCCATTATCACGAAAAGGCTTCCATCCGCTTCTCTGTTGGTTTGCTCTTGATAGATCTGGTCGAAAGGGGAATCTGGCGGCAGCCTTCAACCTGAATTCGTCAATATCAATCGCCTTGGCGGATAATTTGGACAGAACAAACAGCGAGTTTGCAGGCTTCGGACTCGGAGCGAGGTCATCGTGAAATTTCCAGACCTTCAGGGCGCATGTTCGCGAGCTTGGAGAGTGAGTGGCAGCCGCGCAAATGACCGTTTAGGCGAGACTGCGGTGATGTTCAGAAAATGGTTGACCAGAACCAAGCAACAGCAGGCCTGGTGCCATATTTAACGCAGCCCTGTTTGGCTGTACGTCACTGGCGATCATGACGAATTGACCGGACCCTTTCCCAGCGCGCAGGGATGGTCAGGGAGCTTCGAAGAAGCGGTCTTTCTGAACGATGGACAGTGGTATGCTAGCCGACGAACCGAATTCGCGAACTCGCACGATGGAGCTTGTTGGCTCCCATACCCTTGATAGATGTTCTGTTCGGTTGCCAATCGGTCTCGATTTTTTTCTCTTTCAAGAGCCCGAGCATTCCCTTGACGAATTGCCTGCTGTGGAGGGTCGGCTGTGGTATGGAGCCTTTCTTCTGGGTGTGCTGTTTGCAGGCGACTTCTGCTCGATGACGTTTGGCATCATATCCGATTTGCCTATCACGGCGATAAACCACAAATTCTACGGCCAGATCGATCTTTGCAACTTGCTGCACAAAGATTATTCAAAAACGGACTTGCTTACCATCAGCGAGGTTTTTGGGAAGAACCCTAGAACTAGTTTCTCGCGGGTCTTCCTCGGATTTTCCGTTTTCTTTCACGAAAGTTTTCATGCTGCTGTTATTCAGCAAGTTTAAAAATTACTACATATATCCGCTGGATCCGTGCTTGACGAGATCCCGGGTCTATATTCTTTCCACACGTACGTCTTTCGTACGGTTCTATTATTATTATTATTATTATTTCTAGCCACGTACGTCAGGGAGAGCCGGCAAGCTTATCTCCAAAAGCCGAATACAACGGTGCCAGCAACACCGCGAGTGACTGTCAAAATCCGGCCAGCGGAGCCAGTAACTGCAGTGCAGTTTATTACGGAGTCGTTCGGTTTTCTGGCAAATTGAAAATTTGGGGGGGCAGAATTCTGCTGCAGCCCAAATCTTCAGGGCCAAAAATTGGCTATCGGCCTAAGTGCGCTCTGCGAAAGGCAAATTGGCAGCTGTCACGGAGTAAGTCCAGCAGGCGATTTACTTTTTTCTCGCTTTAAGGGTCCCTCTCCCACACCACCATTACATTCCCTGGGACTCCATTTTTAATTTGGTTGTCTGTCTGCAAGAAGGGCGCCTGACATTGCCCAGTCAGAAGGAGCACCCCCATCTTCTGCCTGCACTAGCCTAGCCTCGCTTTTTCTCCCCAGACACTTTCTCCTACAAGCTTGCCTACCGAGCTTTGGGGGCTTGCGCAAGTTGCCTTGCTTTTTGGCTGGTCGAATTTCTGGCTGGTCTTTGGGATCTGGAGCTCCGTCCAGGCCAATCGCTCTCTGTTTGAAAATTTACACGCCGACCACACCGGTGTACTTTTCTGGCACCAAATTGCACCCATATTTGAAGTTCCTGCCATCCTCCTATCCATCCACTTCCGCTGTTTTGATACTAGTGTTCTTTATTTCCTTTTTCTTATATGCTTCCTCTCAGACCTTTAAATAATAATCTTGCCCCTTCTTCACACTAGAATATCTTATATTGACAATTTTCCCGACATCTCAGTATACAGAATCACAAATATATACCATACCGCCACAACAGATTCAATAATCAATACACGGTCGTCATCAACTTGATCAACTCCTTTGTGTTGCGTCCCTTGCTGCTCTTAACGACAATCACCAACACCTTTCAACCTCTCAGCAACACATTTTCCCCAGACATAAAAATTCAGATCGCTGAGGATTAACTTTCTCAAACCTGATCATCTCACGTCCATCAGTTAACTCACTACCAGCTTCTGCTGAATTCCGAACGTTGCATCTTTTCATCAAGCCGACCATCACTTTTAATAAAAAAAACACTCACCATGTCACTACTATTCGTACCCAGGCCACGGCCTGACCAGTTCGAGAACTCTCCTTGTCACTATGAACCACAGGACGACCTCGAATACGTTCCTCTAACATCCGACGCTTTGAAGAAGCTTGCCGCCTCTTTACCCCAACCTATTTCGACAGTCAGATATTCGAATCGGGAAAACAACTACCTATTCTCTGACAGGGAATCGGTTTATTGTCCGTCTCTGTGTTCCTCACCAGTGTCTGCCACGTCGTCAACGAGAGTATCAATGATCCATACTCCCGACGAAGGGACTGAGGAAATCGCATTTGACATTGCACCAATCTCTGTATCGCCTGAGAGGATGGCTCCTCCTCTTCGCCATACACCAGCAGCCAAACCAATTGAGACAGGCGCCATCAACTTTGATAGTCTCTTTGATATCGGTGGCGATGCCACCTTCGCTCGCAGGAACTCCACAGTAGAGTTTCTTCCTGAGTTTGATCAAATCGATGACTATATTCCTGACGAGAGGACAGCTGCGAGATTAGAAGAAGAACGAGAACTTGAGAGGGCTAGACTACTTTATGAAAAGGAACTCGAGGATGATTACCCAGTCACAGTCGCTCGCAAACCTGTCATGCCAACATCCCTTTGGATGTCTCAACCACGACATATTATAACACCAAATTTTATTCAGTCTCCCCAGAACACGGAGCTCAGCATCCCGGTCTCCTCTTCGAACATCGAAGCCTCAGAAACATCTGAATACTTGCCCAAATCTCAAACATCATTCGGTTCGGTAAATACAAATGTCTCCGCTGCCACTGACCTCACCGTTCCTTCTATCGGTGAAGATGAATATTCCGAGGTTGACGACGAATTTGTCGAAACAATTTTCACCTACCTATCTCTGAACCATAATTCCATGGCTCGCAAATTCGATGTCGAACTCGCCATCGGGTCGGGCTTCCCTGTCGAAAAGGTTCAGAAGGACCGAAAGGTTGCTCTAAAAGCATACATTGAGCGATACGTCTTCCACAATCCCGACGTCACTTTGTAAATACCATCACAACTTCTCTCTCTTTCGACATCGAAAACTGAAACGCCTCAGAAGAGGTCTCCTTGAAAGGGCATCTGGGAATGCCTCTTCATATTCACTGCACATATCAACTATAACACCTACAATATTTAATTGGGCGGACAATCGATTTTTTCCCTTTTTTTACCGTCCTTTCGGACTGGCATCTGGAGTCATACTTTTTTTCCTTTTTGTTCCGACGTCTTCATACTACGCTTTTACATCGTCGACATTTTTTAGTCCACTGGGGGTTTTTTTCTATTTTATTTTCACGGCGTTATCAATCGAGGGCGGACACCAATGTTTTCTGTTATTTTTCAACCCGCAATTATTTTTTTCGACGCCGAAGCGGATTTTAGAGAGTTGATATTTGCTCTTTTTTCTCTGACCGCACTCCAAACGATGCATTTTTGACTTTTCGAAATTACGAAATATACTACTAAGATACAACTTTTATAATCGGAATTTTCCAAACAGAGCGAGCGAGTTGAGCAGAAAGTTTCTCTATAGAATCTTTTTGATTATTGGAGTTTTGAAAGGATGTTGGACCACATTTCGTTTATTATAAAAGTGTCCATAAAGACTTTTTTCTTTTCCTTTTTCTTTTTTCTCTTACAAACTTTACTTATATTTTATTCTGGTTTACTTTTTCGCTTTTTTAGTCGATGGTTTGCAGGATACCAGTGTATTTTAGAATCCAGAGTGGAATTTTTTTTCCCTTTCCTCTTGTTTAGATTAGCGCCAAAACGAGAAGTAGCATTTTAGCTAGACAGAATGAATCAAATGAAACGAAAGAAGTCGACTGAGCACAAAGCGGAACTCAGGAAACTTTTCTTTCCAATTTTTACAATCAATCCTATTACATTGGCCTTTTTTTTTTTTTTAAAAAAAAAAAAAAACATTACATTAAATTCTTTTTTTGTTATTAGTGAGACTTGCTAGCTAGTGATGGACCTGAAGCGAGTTCATCAGCTAGCTCATCAGCTCATTAGGTAATTACAATGCTTAGAGGCTCGTGCATTTTCATGAGCTCGTCTCTGGTCGGTACATCACTCCTGCAACTGGTAACTTCGGACGAAGATTCCCTGTCGCAATGAACTACATTTGCGATATGTACGGTGCCACGTTCTGATTCGAAGAACCCCTCCTCCGTTGCATGGCGGGTTTATTTGAGACTACCCCTCCGCGGAAGCAGGATGTATCCCATCACAACGATCATGTTCAGTCGTAAATGCAGTCAGTCACATGAGTAGTTATCGTTGACCACCTTGGAACCAAACCTTGGGTTCCGCGTTTTCGTTTCTTGTGATAGGTTGAACGAACCAAACCTGGACGAACGAACCTAGGTATATCCTTCATTTCAAATGCATCCGAGGCCGGTGAATATTGAATTCAGAGATGGATAATAATATAATACGTGTATTGCTTCGCATGTTTCCAAGCTTTCAGTCTATCGCCTTCGAATTCAAGGAATCGAGCATATGACAGCCTGCAAGTTAACTAGTTAACCCAGCCGAGACGTCGTCCAGCTCATCATCATCAGGTATATTTCGAATTTGGTTATCAGGCGATACCGATACGATATATCGATACAATGTCGTTTTCTTCCTTATCAAAAGCGGCTGCTGCTGCGCAATACGCATGGATGGGTTAACTGGCTGGCATCAAATACTAAATAGCACACAATGCAATTAATTGCGCAGCAGGAACCCCCCCCGACCGCGGTGTTTTGTTCAAGAAACGCTTAAAGAGCATGTGCTCTCGCAACCGTTTAACGTTTCTCGTTCGCTGCAGGCAACAGACAACATCAGGTCAACCGACATAGAGTGCAGAGCAGAGCAGAGTCGACTCATACTTCGTGGCACAGCTTTGAGGTTCCACGCAGCACACGAAGATAACGATTTTTTTTAAGCGAAAAACTTGCAATAGTGGACTGATAAAAATTAAGAATCACTATCATGGCCGGTATACGTACGTACGATCGTTACCGTTACCTCTGCCATATATGGGTCAAGCTACTTGATTAAATTCAGGGTCCTGATTTTTTAAACATTCTGCGGGCCGAATCCGCAGGGCGGACGAACGCCGGGAACCAATCGCACGGGTTAGATAGAGGTGCAGCGAAATGGCAACATTCCGATCCTTATCTATATCAGGTAGTGTAATATAATATTGCATGCATGCATGTTATGCACAGCTAGTCTAATGTTTGAAGGACACGACTTCTTGCTTTCGATGATTGTATAATTTTTGGGTATATAATTTGTATGTTTAAAAATGCAGCGTTGCCTTTGCATTTGACGTTCGGATGACTTGTCGTACAGGCACCACCACCACCAAGTTAACCTATCGTAGAGGTTGTTATTAGTGTAAGTTAGTTGGGTTTGGACCAGGCCTCCTTTCAGAAATCCTGCTGGCTAAATTTATGAGCCGCCAACACGCAAGGTTCCTTTGCCAAAAACCAAATTTCGAAATTTCCATGAGGTGGAGAAACTAGACAATGGATCAGGGGGGTTTTCTACCACCTATTTTTGCGGGGACTAGTCGACCGTAATTATCCGTTTGGAATAGGTAAATTGAGTATAACGTAATGGTAACACATCATGCATGTTCCATGGGCAAAGACCCTGTAAATCAAGGCTGGTCCATGACAAGTGCTGACCTTCGAACGTTACTTTGATTTCAAAAACATTTTCTCAACTCAGTGGCAACTAGAGAACTAGTCGACTATCTCCTACCCCAAAGATTGCTATCTCCTACCCCAAAGATTGTATACTATACGGTAAATGTAAATATATCCGGAACCCAGTGGTCGATCTGTACGAGTTTACTAACTTTGGCAACTATAGTTGTTAGGGGTATACATGTGACGACCCTGGGCCCTGATTGTAAAACATATTTCGAGACATTGAACTTAGCCAAGTACTTGCTATGATATCATTTTGGCTTCACGAGAATCTATCATTGCAACTTCAGAATCTTAAGAGATGCTAACAAGCGATCAGAAATTTTTTTTTTTTTTTTTTTTTTTCAAAGTGTATTCACTTATAGAGGGGCTGTGTGTGTCGGAAAATTAGTTAAGCCCTCAACATGGGCTCCATTGAAAACCGCCAACTTCATCTGAGGGCTTTATCGCATTAGAATACATATACCGTTTAGCTTCCCCACCGAAGCATCAATACAGATCAAATGTGAACAATAAATACTCAAACCGTTCGATCGAATGAGTTGTTAAAATACTACTTGGATATGTACACAGCGGACTATAACCGACGTATGCACCTCCATCTACCCCTCCTCCTCTTCCTCAGCTCCAATCTTAACCCCCTCCTCTCCAATCCTAAACCAAAACCACCCACCTTCAAGTTTATCACCCATCTTCTCACCTTTTCGTACCCCAGCACCTTCAACCCAAGCACTCACCCCCGCCTTCCTCACAACCTCCATCCTCATCCCTCGTTCCTCCCATGCATTCTTCAATTCTATATCAGCATGGAACGGGGCGACGATATCCAATGATAGAATTATCCTCGCGCTGAGGAATTTTGGAGAGTATGTATAACACGCTGGTAGATGTCTCGGGTATGATAATTTTGCTGGATGACCGCCGCCGGCCCCTCCTCCACCGTGGTGATTTGATTGGTTTGGGATGTGGATGTTTGTGATGACGATATTTGCACCGAAGCGGGATGATATAGACAGTAGACTGGAGGTTATTTTCTCGTAGCGGGATTGGAGGGGTAACTGGGGCTGCGGGGTATCGATTTGTTGTTCTTCTGGCAATGCATGATTGGCAGTGGTGGTGGGGTTTGAAGGGGAGGATCGCTCGAACCAGTAAAATGCCGATACGTTGTCTATTAGAAGCAGTGATAGCGGGTGGTTATGAGAAGAATGATCCGGTGAGGAAGTTAGATATTCGGGGAGGGTGGATATGATTTCGAGGAGGTCCGATGGAGAGGTGGGTTGGTACAAGTGAAGATGAGTAAGGACATACTCGGCTAGTTCTACGATATGCGTAGACTCTATTGCGGTCAAGAGGTGTAGGTATTCTTCAATATCATCACTATGATCTTGATCTTTGATTTGTGGATTCTCGCCCATTTCTGTATCACGGGAATCCAATCGGGATTTGCAGTACTGAATTGCGAGATTAAGTCGAGTTTGTACGTAATACCCAATCGTGTCCACAAGGCGCAGTATATCAAATCTACCATCGCAGTCAATAAATACCACTGCTCCATCTTTCCCATCGAGGTTGATCCCATTCCATGATTCTGGAAGAAGAGCTACGCATGCAAGATGGTATAAGAGATGTGTCTTTCCAACACAGGTTCGATCCGAAGATATCTCAACGATGACCGGCTTGTCTTTCGGAAGAGCATCCGCATTCTCTGACGGGACGTCATACGAGCCAGCAATAGCGGATGGGTCGCTATCCCTGAGAGATTGATTGTACAGATGGTCTTGCAAATGCGGCCGAAGCAAGTTATCAATCTGCGGGACGTGGAAGGGACCATGGGAATGTGTGTTGTGGTGTTGGACTGTCAGTCGAATGTCAGACAGAAGCTACCCACGCGAGGCGTCAGTCGGGGCAAGTAACGTTCCAGAACTTCCTTCATTTCGATTTCGTTGAAGATTTCACGAGTGTATATGTATGCGTACCTCGGACAAGGTCTCGCTGTGCTTGTCGACTTCCATCAACAGCTGTCTCGCTAACCTTCCACCACCATTGCCAGCGCCTTGAACACCCTCACCAGTATTCACATTCACCCCTCCTCCACCAGACTCCATAATGTCGTACCCTCTCGACAAGTTCCCAGCATCAGAGCTTCCCGCTCGCCTCGCTGCGCATACAACTAATGTACCGACGGGGCCGACACCCTACACTGCAAAGTCAAACAAGGTGGTTAACACCCCGATTACGGTAGAGAAATTGGAGAAGGAATGCGTATTGGAGAGGTTGATGCAGTACGACTGTCAGATAGTGAGGATGGTGAGTGGGACTGGATTAGATCTGGGTGATGCCGGCGTGAATTGCTGGGAGATTGAACGGCGGTTTTGGAGGTGAATTGAAATTTAAAATCTGTTGCGTTGTTCTGGCACGCTTGCTGATTTTTGAGGGCGACTAGATGTCCTGGCGGGCTCACGATCGAAGGCACGGCGATGCAGAAGGCTTGGGGAGACGGTGGTGAGTCGCGAAGACGGTCGATGGAGCTAGTGCGACAGCGGAGGGAGTATCAGGAACAGAAAGCAGCCGAGCGAGAGCGAAGGAGGGCGGAAAGAGAGCTTAAAGAAATGTTGCAGTCTGGTGACAGGTTCTGGTAGCTACAGAGCATATGCGATCTTTTTTTCATTATTGTATATAAATATACCCCAACAGATGCTCTGTTCGATTTCAAATTGTATTATATTGATATTTTAAAGCTTACGAAGTTCTCTAAAAGATTATTAGTACACGGATTGGCTAGCGTCGCATTAACTGAAACTTCTAGAAAATAAAAGGTATTTTGCGATTGACAAATGATAATTTGACTACGACCTAGGGCGATTGATCTAGAGAACGAATTCTAGAATTCTGCATCTAAGTTAATGGAGTTTCTAGATGTAAATTAGTGTCTATAGCTATTGGTACATCGTAAAGAGCTATATATATGTACCAATTCTAAAGCTATCCATTCCAGCTGGAATGGCTTTATCGATCATGCATTTTAGTGTTTTAATTCCTCGAGTTACTTGATTCAGACCAAGTCTCGGTACTAGTATACTAGGATTTACATTATTGGTGATAAGATTCCATCCAATCATATATTTTATATATCGATATATCAATGCGTAAATTCCCTATAGCGAGGCTGATTCCCTGTAAACCATATATATATTGCCGTGGCTTGCGCTTGTTTATATATCGTACGAGCTTTCTAACATATTAATCCGAATTCGAAATTGCAACAATCAGACGTACTTGAGTACTTGAGTACTTGAGTATATACCCATTCCAACTGACTCTAAATTGAACAGCCGCTAATTGATAATCGCATCGATGGCTTATCGGTTCTGTTTCAATAGACCCTAATTACTATTTTGACTGATTGAAATTATATATTTCTATTGAGTGGCATGTTAACTTGGCTGCCGAATTTACAAATATAAATTAAAGCTTCCAACAACCATGCAAGAGAGAGAAGCTTAGAAGGATCAGAGCCTCCTTCGGATAAATTAAAGCGGCGTAGATGTATACGTACTCAAGTACTTAAGTATGTATAACATGTATCGGATTATGTATCAAACTGCAGCAGCTGTGCAGATGTGGTGGACAAGGCGAGGCTTAAGGTCTGGAAGCTGGATTTCTCCGACGCCAGGTGGGAAGAAGTGTTGCGGTCTGGTTCGGGTCTGGGCTGGGCTGGCGTGGCCCGCCTGCCTTTGAAACGGGCGGGATTGTAAGCCGCAGGAGGATCTGAACAAGAAACGCCGATATTATATAACAAGCACTTAAGTAAAGTACTTAAGCACTTAAATATACGACAATAGTTTAACAATTTAATGCTTGCAAATTTTATCTATCCTCCTTCAAATATATCCACGTTCCCACCCTACGAAGCATCGCACATCTGTAACGTACTGCAACGAAGCTGACGCAGCGCTCCGCCCGACGTGCACAACCTCCGTCGCTCGGAACCAAGGAGGATCCATCGCAACAACCAACCCAACGCTGGTGACACCCCTCGAAAAATAGCGATTGCCTGTACGACACTCCCCGCATGCCTGGAACATCGGTAGCCTCGAATTCAGGCGGAGCACCAAGTTTCGCCGACGCCAATAATATCGACGATGAGAATGTCGACCCTGGTGACTGGATAACCTACCAATACAACCAGTCCTATCAATGCAACGGGTTTTCACATGTCCCACGATCGGAAAATGTGGAAGCGACCGCTCCACAACATATCGAGAGCACGCAGACGGATGGTAAGCAGAAATTCAGGATCGCTCTAATCGCCTAGAAGTTTCTTTCAATAATACATGACTAATTTTTTTTTCTTTTCTTTCTAGGGAGTATAGTTGACCAAAAAGCACACGACCATGACTCGAATTCGTACGAGGACGATGCACACAGCGACGAGAGCATTCAGGAACGGCAAATATCCTTCCACAGATCGAAAGTCGAAGATGGTCTATCGCGAGGACAATGGGACGAAGCTGAAAGCCACCTATCCATTCTTCTCCAGGACTTCTCCATCGGTATTGGCGATAATCCAGATATGGAGATTTTCCAGGCTATGACACTCAATTCGAAAGCTCGGTGGCAGGATGCCTACGATCTGCTCAAAGATTTCAAGCATCAATCAACCTCGGAGCCAGAACTATCAGCGAGGGCCTACTATGCTAAAGCTGTGGCGTTGTACAAGCTAAAAGACTACGGAACCGCCCATATGAACGCCCGACGAGGCCTGAACGTGGTTGAAAAGTTCCTGGAAGGCCCGATTCAAGCAAAGTATAAATCCGACTTTGGCGACATCGCCTTCCGAAGTCTCGAAGATCTAGGCAATAAGGCCGACTCGACGAAGGCTCAACACTACAAATCACTAATCTCACCGGATTACCAGCCGAACCCGATACTCCTGGTAACAACAGTGTCACAGTCCGCGGTTGAAAAATCGGAAGAAGGTTCGGAAGCTGAACGTATCAAACTCCTCGAAGACATGAAGCGGTGTCGCATCTCCTTCGGCTGCGATGGTAAACTTCTCGTCGGTCGTCAAAAGGACTTTTTCCACGCCCTTCACGAAGCGCTCGATACTGACAATCTACCGTTGATGACACTGATATGCTCCAACGAATGGTGCGCCACACAATGCCTTCGCGAATCACCAATCTACTTTGACCTTGACCCACCGATGCCACAATACGCCTGGCGAGCGACAACACTCCTCCACGTCGTCGCCGGAAGCCACTCCAAGTATTCTGCGCCGATGGCTCAACTTCTCCTCGACAACGGCGCGGATCCACAGACGACATTGTTCGAGGGTATCACGCCGCTGCACATCTGCGCTCGCCAAACAAACGCCGAGGTAGCAAGCGTGCTGATCAAGAATGGCGCGAATATCGAAGCGAGGAGTATCACCGGCAAACCACCAATTCATTTCGCGGCATGGAAGGCATCATGGAACGCAGACGTGAGGATATTGAAAATGCTGATCGCGGCCGGGGCGAATATAAATGCGAAGAATTCAGGCGGGTATACGGCGTTACATTGGTGTATGTTTGACGGACGGAGCGCAGCGCCTATCGAGGTTTTGTGCGGACGGCCAGAGATCGATCGGTTCGCGAGGGCGGCGAATCATAAAACGCCCTGGGAGATCTTTTGGGAGCATGAGGGAGAGTTTATGGAACGTGGCGAGGAAAAGAGGGTGCAAATTCTGTACACACTGAGGAGATTTGGGATTACGAGATAGGGGGGTGGGCGCTGTTGGTGGGATATATGGTTCTGGAGAAAAAAATTTGGGGCAAGTTATTACCATCGAATGCGTTCTCATTTATCCTGCGTGTTCAGCAAGCGCTGGCTATGATTTGGGTTGAATTCTGTTCTGCTTCTGTTGCTGAAAATTAATGAATCGGCGTTCGGTTTTTCTTTCAATTTCGCTTTTAGCAATATATGTATTCTGTTTGCTCTGTATACTTAAGTATTTACAGTCAAAAATGAAACAATCTTCCAACTCGTCGGCGCTCAAAAAGTTAACGCCACTCGAAAGAATTTTTTGTTTTTCTTGGATGAAAATGACTACAACGTATGTAAGCGAATCTGTAGGCAACTATTGGGAAAATGTAGCTACTATGCAGCTCCAGCTCCAAGAAGAATCATGTGGAGTCGCTCTTCATCCAAGCTGGATTCTAAAGCGGATGAGTGTTTACCGCACAGCCACAGTAAACAAAAGGCGTTGGGTCTTTCTCCATGTATGCGCCACAGTCAGCACATGCGACATGCGGTCATGTGGCGTGGTTGTCATGGACCGGGAAACGACTTTTCTTTTTGCCTCGTTTCTTCTGGGGTATACTTCATGCTGGGTACGTACTACCTCAACAAGCTTTTTTCTGATCCCCCAGCCTCTCGTTATCCCCAATCGATTTCTCGGTAGATGAGATATTGTGTTAGTGCGTGCGTACCTGATCTAGCACCTGCTCGTGCGAGACAAACAGCTGAAAAAGAAAGCTGAATGGATGAAGGCGAATATTTGCGAATTCAAGCAGCCGGCCGGAACATGCCATCGAGTCGTCGTCGCCGCCGAGAACCTGGTCATTGATGATCGCATACGGAGTACAATCATTATATATACAGCAGCGAAAAAACCGGGAATTGAAAGAGGTATATTGGGATGGGGAATATGATTTCGACTGTGGCCAATGCGATATATATAAGAAATCTATCATTGGATCTTTGAATCTCTATGACAGTGGCTTGCACGAAAATCACGCTATTGTTCGGGCAAATCGTTGACAGAGTGGACTGGGGTGCCTTGCACGGCAGAGTTGCGCGGTCGAAGTCCCCAGAAACCTCGGTCGTAATTTTTGGGGCAGAAAATAGCAACAGGAAAGACGACGCTAGAAAGAGAGAGAGGCTGCATTGGCCTCCACCAGGCGACGGAGCTGCTGTGATTTGTTTACCACCGGCTTTTGCATTGACGGTGTGCGACAAACCACCAAGGCTTAATGGTCCTTCTTCCTTATGATCGCAGCCGGAGAGATTCTATTGATTGAATGGATGAATCGGTCAACGGATCGAATGGACCCTGATTGATTATCTCGTCGGAAGCGGCCATCATTAACATTCCTAGCTGTCAATTATAATAGAATATAATATTTATATCAGCAGCTTTCATGTAAGGGAATTTCCTATTCCTTTCAATTGACTCCCGCCTGCTCTTAGATATATTTTTATATTTAAATCTTTTTCCCATCTCGAGATTTCGATCGATCCTTTCTTGCGACTACAAAAATAACTTGGTCTGCCAATTTCTTGAGCCTCAAAACAGACAAAAACATACTTACTACCCATTCGCTCGTTTTAATTACTGCTAAAAGCCAAAAGCTTACGCAGACCCCTCGTTTTTTACCCAAGCTAAGATCGCATCGTAACCAGCGGTGAATTTTTTTTGTTTCCTTTGTATGGGTTGCTAGGCGCCCCGGACCAGGGCTGTTTCGAAATTTGGACAAATAGCACAGCCCGCCTTTTCCCATCTTCTCGACTTTGATTCCTACACTCCGAAATCCTCCTTCGTTCTCCGCTCACAATTTTTGTTATTTGACGATTGTTATTTTTTTCGTGGTTACGACGTGATAACAGAAAGATTCCTACGCTCCCGACGACGACCGGCGACGATAGTTTTTTTTTGTTTTATCATATTGTGTTTTCTTGGGTTATTATTTGTATCTCCGGTCAGCTTGTTAAATACATTCGTCTCGCAGGCATCGCTGCGTGCAGCAAAGGTACTTACCCTCGCCTTTCAACCTCCCCAGCAACACACTCCGAGTTTGTGACTTCATCGAGGCTGACGTCTTTTTTTTAATCGAAACTTTCGCTCGACCGAGAAGGCTTCGTCAAAGGGAAAGGGAATCGTTACCGGACGCTACTGTGGTGTGACAAGGCAGTCAAATAACCAGCGTCATATTTTATACATCTGGCCCCTTGTTCATACCTCTTGCGACTCGGATTACTCTTACTACGCTTGGTTTCTTGGGTGCTTTTTGAAAGGATTGGTTTCCTGCAGCAGGCAGGGTCGTCGCAGTCACTCACCTTGTGTCTGGCAAGTCAGGCCTTCAGCCCCATTCCGACAAAAACGAGGTTCAAGGCTTCTCTCCATTTTCTACCTTTTTTTTTTTCCCTTTCCGTTCTTTCCGTCTGTTGTCTCTCGCTTTCTTAACCGTCTAGGGAATTCGTATCATCCTCCGTTCCGAATCATTTTCCTTGTTCTGCTTTACGCCATGACATCTTGGTCGGTCGAATCATGAGTTTACGACGTTCTACGAATCCTCACGACGACCACCAACTTATCCGTACCCCTCTCGCTTTTTCAAATTCTTCTGCTGATTCCGACCTTACGAACTGCCATTTTAAAACTCGAGTTTTGGAATTACCATTTTTACGGGTTTACTAAACCTCCCTTGTCCATTCTTATCCTTTCAGCTGGTAAACCTTATACCCTACCAGATTTTTCGATATACAACCGACTTCCCAAATTCTCTACTATCGCATCCTTTTTTTCTTGTTTACTCTCTCCACCTTCCTAGCGTCTGAACGATGTCGCTCTTCCGCCCTTCTAAATCTCTTAAACTCCTATCTGTTCTCGCTCTTCTTCAACTATCAACACCGGCTGCTGCCCAGATAGCCGCCTTCTTCCCAGAATACCTCAAAGATTGTATCAACAACTGCCAACCTCTCTGGTCAGCAAACTACGAATGTACTCTGGCCGGCGAACAAAGCCAGGACTGTCTCTGCCAATCTCCGTGGGTCGAACAATTTTACGAAGGCAGCACCTGCACCTGCACATCCGATTATGAGTCTCAGGAATTCCGCAACTGGTTCGATGGCACGAATGGATGTAGTGTTTATGTTGAAGCGAGGATACGGAGCAGCGAAACCTCAAGACCCACACCGACAACATCGATAAAGAGTAGCAGTAGTTCTGATGTTTCGACTACAACATCGGACAGGAGCAGCAGTAGTGTTGGAACGACAACGAGGTCGACAACCACTAGCGCCGGGAGCACTACAACATCCGCACCCTCGTCACCCGTACCAACTACGATTACCACCAACGGGTCGACCTTTACAACAATGGTCACACCAACTGGAACGAATAGCCCGGCTGTTGCGACTACCTCGCCACAGGATTCATCAGGATTCATCACGGCTCAAAATAAGAAATGGGTCATTCCGACAATTACAATTGGTGGACTGATTGTGCTTGGCGCTGGGGCGTTTGCGATACTCTATTTCTGTTTCGGATGCTGCAGAAGGGACCGTAGGGGCAAGTACGGACGGGCGAATAATCCTGGTGGAATGGGAGGCGCTGCTGCTACCGGGGTGGGCAAGAAGAAGAATAAGATGTGGTTATCCACTCTACCCTTCTTCGGTACGAAGAGCAAGAGCAGCCAGCGGAGCGACAGTTCGCAGGATATGACGCTAGTTGGTGATCATGATTCCATGGTTGATACCGCGTATTACGGCGCTGGAGGTTTCCCACCTTACGGACCTTCGTACGTGCCATACCAGCACGGTGCACCGTTGCCGCCTATCGATGAAGTTCAGAGCATCGCGGAGTCAACTTTGACCAGAGATAGAGGATTTGGCGGCCCTATGCCTCCCCCATTCGGAGGTGGGGCTATGCCTGAGGAGGATGAAGGTTTCAATTTTGGATACGAGACTCAAGAAATTACGCCTTATACGCCCGTGGGGAACAGTGGCCTGGATAGAAGGGAGAGTGTGATGTTGCCGCCGGCGCCGGTAGCACAGGCCAATATGCCTCTGCTGGGCGGCGGAGTACCGAGTGGTGCTGGTCTGATCGGGGCAGCTATTACTACATCACCCACAACAAACAGGAACCGAGATAGCGGTACCTTCTCGAATCGGTATGAAGATCTGGCAGGGCGACGGATGGAGAGGCGAATGTTCGATCCGTCTGGCATGCCGATGGGTATGCCGATGCCGATGGGGATGGGTCCTGGGACGATGGTTATTCCGAGGAAAGGAGTACCTTCTAGTCCCATCAATACTACCGGAGGAGCAGCACTACCTGAACCGGACTTCCGGAGTCAAACTGTCAGTCCGCCCGTGAGCACCATCAGCAGCGCGAGCGGGTATAGCTCAGGCTTTGGTGGTGGAGGAGGACCTCTGGCAGGCCGGGGTACTAGCAATGGACGAGGAGATGGGGGCGCATTTTCAGGATTTCCGAGGGCGCCTGCGCCGGCGGGAAGTGGGTTCTTTGCACCGCGGGGACCAGGACCGGATTATTATGAGGACTATAGATGATGATAATTGGATGCTTTCATTTTTAGAGCCTCTGTTTCCTTCGTTCGTTCTTTCGTCCTTTTAAACTTCTCTCCTTGTTTTTTTAAGGATGACGGAGTTCGTTTTTTGTTTTTGAATACGCATACATTGGGTACATTTTTCATCTTTTTCCTCAGGAAAGAGCTTTGCATGCATGAGGGATATGGAATATTACTTTTGGGTTTCTTTTTTTTTTCATTTTCGTCTTCATCTTATTGTATATGCCTTACGCACGGCATTCTGGCCGTTCATTTCCCCCGCGTTTCTTCACCACCATCTCATCTTTCACCGGGGATACGCTTTTTTGTTTCTTTCACATTTCCGCTCCTTTTTATTTCTCGAGAACTTGTACCAAGAAAAAGCTTTTCATTTGGCGTATATATATGCTCTTTTTAGCGGTGTATTCTTTTTTCTGTCCTTTTCGATATCATCTTTGCAATTGCTTACCTTTTTTTTTTTTTTGTATTCCAAATACCGATCGGTCCATCTATCAATCAATATATCTATAACTCAAATTCTTCCAATAAAGTTGGTGACCGTGTGAAACTGTGTGGTATGATTGATTTTTGTCAGTGGAATGATTAGCATCAGGCTTGAAGTACAAGCCGGTCAGTCTAGCATAAGTTTTTCGATTTTTTGCATTAACAAATGAGCTTATGATATGAGTTGCAAGTTTAGTTTGGTTACGAGACTGGATTGGGATTGGATTGTTGGATCGCGGAATAGATGATCGATGGATGACATGCAACGTGAGCAACACAAAACCCCTGCACATGTATGTACATTCAAAATCGAATCAAGAGTACGATATCGTATTATCCTACTATATCAACTTGATAACCATATATGACTTTAAAAAGATCATTTTCGCTGAACAGATCCGATCGTATACCATATGAACTAACTCTAAAGGTAAAATAATAATTTGACCAGCACCTTGCGCCTTTGACTTTAACCCTAAAAAAATCAATCCCTAGCTAGCAAGATAAACAAATAAGACATCACAGAGTATCGAATATACAAAAAAAACATACTAATAATAATATAAATGAAAAGCAAAATAGAATTACATATTATATTAATTATCATGCTGGTGAGTTTCCGCTCTCGGGGTCATCGGGGTCATCGGGGGTGGCTCATCACCCTGTACTTCCATCGGTGGGGAATAGAATTTTGATGTTCCTCCCGGAGTGTATAGTTCTATAGGCGGTACTCGCATGTCCGTTTTATTCCCTGGTAGTTCTCCTCCATAGTATGCGATAGGCTGGGAGTAGTTGACGGATGGGGGGTATATGTTATCTGCTTCTGGTGGGATCGGTGCCATGATCTATAATTGAAGAAGAAAAGCGGGTTAGTAAATTTTTGCAAATTTCATCTACATCACTATTTTTATTTTTATTTTATTTTATTTTGCTGCGGAGAAATTCGAATTTTAGGTACCTTTATTTTTCGTCGATACCTCCACAGAACGCCTCCTACTATCAATGCAACTGCTGCTATCACACCGATAACAATCCCGGCGATCGCTCCAGCGGATAATTTACCAGAATCCGTGGGTGGGTTGGTTGTAAATGCTGGTGGTGTCCCAGCGGTGACTTTGACGTATTGAGTCGGAGCTTGTGAGTCAATATCGAGTTGGGATAACGAGAAGGTCATGTTGTGGTAGTTTGCCATGAGGTAAATTTGCTGTAAGAAGCTTCTCCCTAGCACGTAGCTGTTCGGGTTATCGATTGGCATGAGGGGGAGGTATGCCACCGGCGAAGAAGCTGAAACGCCCGCTGTCGGTGCGGTCAGGTGTAGAAATTGGGCTTTATTGTTATAAAACACATCAGCGGTTGAATTCTTATCACATTCTCCAAAGAGTTTTTTGTATTTTTGTATAAATCACTTACACACGCTCATCGAATTGAATAGCCATTTGTTAGCGTTCATGGGGCCTTCAAAGTGAAAGGCCAAGGTAGCCTGTAATGACCAAACCACCCAATTAGAATATCCAATAATCTCTATATCCTTATGACTGGTTATATTGACTAATATATAGAAAACTTACGTTCTGTAGGTTTTGATAGGCGGGTGAGGTCAGATTGTAGATATAAGCACCATTCTCTCCGATTGTTGCATTCCACACCGCTCCAACGCTCTGCGCGATCCGATCAGTTATATTCCTCGGAAGCCAGGAAAACGGCGTGGAACTATCAATTATCACATCGATCGGGTCGTCAACCAAGCTCGAGTTCGTCCTGAACGTTTGTCGGTTCTGCGGTCCTGTGATGTTGAGAAACAAACTATCCATGGTGAGTCTCATCGTCGACATTCCGTTCGGTAGCAGCGTCATGGAATAATTCTGCATCGTGCCTGACGTGTACTTTGACTGATCGTATCCTCCAAACACGAGCTGTGGTAACCGATATCCGTCACCGAACCCGGTGTTGTATGCCCAAAACGGGGACGGTATCACCCGTTGGAGATACATCTGGAGGGTGATATTCCTCAATCCGAACAATCCGTTATTGATAGTGCTAGTCGACACCGCACCGATGTATACACCCGTAACACCAGGTACGCCGCCTACCGAAATGGTATCCATTCCGGGGAGTCCTCTGATTTGTTGCCCGTAAGCTTCCCCGTTGATGATAACCCCAGCGGACGCATTGTCTTCTAATTCGGCGTCTCGGTCGGTTAACGGTTGCCATGTCGAGCTATCTGAGTAGTTGTAGGCGAGACCTCTTCCCTCTATGCATGGTTTCAAATCGCCACAGGCGTCTGGAGTTATGGGTAGTATCGTGTCTGATAGGGTGGCTACGGTTAGGTAAACCTTTTGTGGTGGAGTTCCGATGGATACTTCGATGGTAGACCAAGGTCCGTCAGGCCCAAACCTAATTTGAGTGTAAAGATGCAATTAATTATGTTGGCTTTTCATCATAATTGATTTTATATAAAAATCTAGAGTTTAGAGGAGTAAGTGAGTACTTACCAGGTCTGACCAAACTGTGCCACTGCAACATTAGGCATTTGCTGTTGCGCTGCGACGGCAGCAGCCATCATGCCAGCGGCGACGACGGAGCGCGCTCGCATGTTGGTCCTAATCAAGCTCGCGAGACTACACACAAGAATTCAATTGAATGATTCTCATTAAAATATTTTAGAGAGCCTAGCTTTAGCTTAAGAAAGGAAAGGGGGAAATAATTTCTATAAGGAAACGAAACAGAATCAATAACTTGTATTTTTTTCATACACAGTCGCGGAAATTTTCTTAGAATCGAAGCGGGGGTCTCACTACATTTATCTAAATTGACATTAAATATTGCAGTGAGTAATCGAGTGCTAGTCCTCGCTCTTTTTTTTTCACATCATATAGAAGATGTGCGTCTCACAGGGTCTCACAAAGGAACTAACAAGGGTTGCAAATAAATTCTATCCTAGAGGTTCGACCCAGCCCGGCCGTTCCTTGAATTTGAATGTTTCCCCCAGTCGGCTCGAGTCGCCAGAGTCGACATTTTTTTTTTTTTTGTTTCGCCGGGTTCCTTGCAGGTCTGGCGTTGCAGCTCACGAGGTCTAGGCTGGATTAAACCAATCGGAAATCTAGCACCTCGCTACATAGCTGGCCGGCGCGGAGCCACGATTAGTTATCGACATACGGATTCACTTGGAAACGTGTATTAAATTTAATAAAAGAAAAGATATAAAGGTCTCGCCGTTTCAATAGTGGGACTTCTTGAACTCCGATCTCTAAATCGGTCTCTTACGGGCCTTTTTTTCCCCCTTCCGTTACTTGCTAGCACACTTGGCACACCCGGTCAAAAAAAAAAAAAAAAAAACAGGTTACAAGGGATGGATGCATGTGAGAAAGTGGGGGGCTGAGATTACTGATACATCATTCCAGGGACCCATTCTGGGAAAGTCTACAAGATGCGAATATAAAAAGTATGCATTTGCTGTGGAGGCCCGCCGTTCAGGATCGTGGTTAAATCAATTGAGAAGTATGCACGTACGTCTGTAATTGCGAATTTTCCCACGGGAGAAGCACGTTCGTCTGCAGATAAGTACGTTTTCTAAAGGAACCACTTGGCTCTAAGAAACGCCTCAATAAGCAGTCGACTGCTCATTTAAACTCTATCTACATCGTATTCACTTCTCAAGCAGTTAATTTGATTTGCCAGGGGAAAAGTTGTGAGTTAACGTTTGATAGGTCTGATAAGCCTGCCGTGCATGGCATGCAATGTGAAATTCGCAAATCTCAGTTGTAACCGACAGAGTATCGAAAGCGGAAGGAATCGAAGGCCCGTTGAGAATATCATTCATCAGCAGGCCGGCCCTGGAAATGAAATTTTTTTCTTAAACAAGAAATCCAGCCTGTCAGAACCACTACCATGGCGAGCTAAGCCTTCAACGAGAAAAACGGCCAGACCATTCATTGAATTCATGAAATGGTCACCTAGTTAGTTAGCCGATTTATACTACTCAAAACTATCGACATCTACAGAAATGGTAATGGTTGCATCGAGAAGCTGGGCAAGATATTATCTGCGGGGGTAGGTTTGGCAATCGGCCGGATTCTTTCGAATTCGAGCGCCAAAATCATTTATAGAAACACGAACCTCTGAAACAACCGGCCCGCAGGCGTGTCGCTATTTTTTGTCTTGGCTTCTTTTACCGAATCTGTGTCCCCATCAGCAAGGATAAATCAGGCTAGTCAGGCTGCAGAGGGATTGTTTCTGCGTGGAAACTCATAGTTAGCTCACCTTCCACCTTTTTTTTCTTTCGGGCTTTGTCAGCTGGATACCTTTGAAGTAGGTGGATTACGGGTTTCCCAAACGTCAACCTACCTTATTTAGAGGCTGACGAAACTGACGGGCTCAATCATGACTGAAGCCGAACATGAATCGATGCAATGGTAGCTGGGAAATGTTCTAGCCAGAATTAATAATATTCGTTGCCATCAGACCGTCGACTTTGTCGGCAGGTGCAAAGAACAATATCGTGCAAGACTCAAATTTTTATTGTGGAACACAATAAGCCCACTCAAATCCTGAATGTATGTGATTATACATATCCAAGACAATTCGAACCCTCCAAGCCCAAACCATATCAGGGATTCACTAAAGACCGATTTGAGGAATATTCGTTTGAATACAATTTTATATATACAAATTCTGGTCCATGTATGAATACGTATCTACATATACTTTCAAGCACGTCTCACAACTGATGTCAGCCAAAACGTTGGGTTGCTCGAAGTGCGAATCCAACAGAATAGACAGAACTCTCCGCATTTCCCTCCTGCTCCGTCCACGAAAGCTTAAAAACAGGCAGACATGATATGCCGGAGAACCCGGCGTCCATAAGCTGCGTCGTTATAATATTCGCGCTTTCCCATGATTGAGGACCTAAATATATCGTCAAGCTTATGGGAGCATATTCCTCGCTCTGGATCTTCCTCACGTTCGTAGCAAAGTCGTTGATACCTCCTTTTATTGCTCCCCATACCAATAAATGCGGTCCGATTTTGAAGGAACTCCACGTTAGATTACCGTCCAAAGTCTTCGATACTGAATTTCCAAGGTCCCAATTTTTTGGGGGTAAGCCACACTCCTCCTCATCGTCAGACTTACTGGCTGCAGCCTTGCTGCTAAGAAATGCGGAATCTAGACCCAAGCAAGCAAATTCTACGTTTGAGCCAACAGGGAGCTGTGCGACCTGTAAGATTAGTAAAGGCGGTGGAACTCTTGAGTTCAACTTGCGTTGCTTGGGGGGTACGATATCTTGATCCGATTTCTCAAAATATCCATGTGATGAAATTTGATTTATATTCGAATCCGGGTCCGTGGATTCTTCATCTGTGCCGTCATCCTTGACGGCATGATCCTCCTGGTACCAACCGAGCCATATTTGTTTCATCGTTTCCATGTACGCCGGGTCTATGACATAGCCTACACCTCCTAACCATCCCTTGGTGCCGTGAACGTTCATTTCTCGTCCAACTCGTATCATGCTTTGCAAAGCGAGGGCAATCTCGCCCTTTATGCCTTCAGCCTCCCATACCTTCATCGTCTGTGGTACTAGTCCAATCATTCCCGCGATTGTAACTATACCTCCAGCGGCGATTGCTTGACTATATGGTCCAACGTTCGCTGGTGCCCAGTATGATCTACTTTGGACGTGTAGTGCCTTTCTTCGATCATCTTGAGGGGGGATATCCACCATAGCTGATAATAAGACATCAATACCGGATGGCATTGCCTCTCCGATTGCAATGCAAACTCGGGAGGGAGGGTTAGGAAATGTGCTGAAAAGGGGGGAGTATGCTTTATTGACGGCTTGAAAATCAGACATTGAACGGAGTAATAGGAGAGTTGAAGTGATTTGTCTTTCATTTGCGGAAGCTTCTTGTAGATGCTGACGAAGTTGGGTGAAAATGGAAGTGACTTGTTCTGTGATATCACCTGAATCTCCTTGGAGATTGGCTATATGAATGTTGTTGGGAGACTTTGCTATTGTCGTTGTGAATGAAGCCGGTGGTTTTGGAAAGTTAGTATTCGAAGTTGAGTCTGTAGAAACTCTTGGTTCTTCTACTCGACGTAAAATCTGTCGGAACTCGTCATCAAGGATAGGTGGTTTTGGCGGAACGGATAATTCTCCAGGTTCTTTGACGTCTACTACTTTTGTATCAAGAAACCTCGTCCAAGATACTCCACAGTCCTCATCCACCGTCTCGCTCTTAATAATCTCAACCTTCTTCGACCATCCTCTACACCCCATAACCAAAGTCTCAAACTCCCCTCCTTCCCCGGCTACATTCCCACTACCCCATTGTCTCTTCAGATTATCCAAAGCCATTCTGGTTCTATAATCCGCCACATTCTTACCCAGCCATCTCTCATCGAGTCCCAAACTCGCAACCTTGATGATTCTAGCATCCAGACCGACTTCCTCCATTTCGAACAACACCCGCTCTTGTCTTCTCTGCCATAACCACGCGATCGATACAAGTCCCAAACGATGGCATACGTTCTCTACCCTCGTTCTTTGATATGACGATAATATAGCGCCAGAACACACCGCTTTTAATTTGGGATGCGCATCTTTCACTATTTTCAAAAGCTCGTATAAATCCTCGATTTCGTCTTTCTGTCCGGAATCCGCATTCGTATTCGGATGGTATGATAAATCTTGATTTATCGAGCCACCAGTGATCGGTGCTCGGTATAACGGTATGTCTAGGATGGTTGAGTAGTGGGGTAATACTGTATACCCGACTGTCTGGTACATGAACGAGTTCAAGTCATCGGAGGCATTATTCTGTTCGTCGGAATTTGGAGACGGTGCGGGTGGTGGATGGAGGTTTGCTAGTGCGATAACTTTAAAACCGTTGGAGTTGCTGTGGAGGAGTGAGAAGAAAGAGTCCTTCCCTCCGGATATCAAAGCGACGGTTGGAATCGGGTCGGTCATTTGAAGAGTTTATTTTGGAATGTTCAAGTAAAAGGGCTATTGATTCTTGGAGGTCCTGTGGCTTTTGTAAGAATATCTGCTTGAAAGCGCTAATGTTGGTTACGTGAGGAGCTCTTATCACCTGAGGCTTAGCAGGTGCCGGTGCATGAATTATAAAGGCATAATTCAGAAAGAATGGTTGTCATGTTGGATCTTTAAATGATTTTTGAGTTGCCTGGTTAGGCTATCGATAAACCCCACCAATGCAATGCGACTAGCTAGCTAGGCCGCGGGGCGCCAGGTTATAAAACCGTTTAAGAAACGAATGCCGGCTCAGAGTAAATATAAAATATGATCTAGATGATTATAAATTGCCATTCTCTTCGTCTCCTTCTACCGGCTCTTCGTCACTCTCATCTAAATCTTGTAGCGGGAACATTAATATAGCCGCTACCCCTCCGAGTCCATCAAGTCTAACCCCACTCTCATGTATGCTACTCAAGATCATGACTTCCCCAGCACCGCTAGCCTTTACATCTTCCACCATCTGAACATATCTCCTCCTCTCGTTCATATTATTACTCCGAAACAAACTATTACTCACAAGGAGTGTAGCAACAGCTCCTTTTTCTATCGCCCTTTCCACCTCCTTCGGCCCGTACCAAGCTCTATCCTCATCCGTTTGCATCATCTTGAAGAACGACTCCATAGCCTTCGTTTCTTTGGCATATTTTGTGTCCGCTAACCTCGCTATCACCGCTGGACTTTTCAGAACCTCGTTCAACGCGTGTACATGTCCTGTAGAGCAGTGCACGGTTACAAACTTGGGTTTAGCGCCGATGATAGTCTTGTTATCCGACTTGACGGCTTCGGCAAATATGTACTTTTGTAATGATTCGGCAAGAAAACCCGGTGACGCTATTAGGACGACTTTGAGGTTTGCTATCGGGAGATGGCGGAGAATGGATTGGTAGATTGTTTCGTAGAATTTGTCCATAGCCTTTTCAAACGCACTTATGGAGCCCGTTCGTTTCCGCGGTATCGACATGTCGATTCTCTGCCGTAATACCGTCATATGTTCTGTGATAAGGCAGATATTCGCAAGACCTAAAATTTTCACCTCTCTAAGTTTCTCTATTAAATATCGATGGGATAATGAAAAGGTTTATCTTATAACCTTCGTGTAAAACTACAGCTCCAATCTCAGCTTTCTCCGCAGGATCACAAGCTTCCTTGACCACCCCTAAACTGATAGAATCCCATTCTGCTTTTCCTACGGTGAAATTCCGATTCAACTCCAAATCTAGGGTATGATGCGCTCCGATCTTGACATATTTATTCTCCTCCGCTATCCTTCCGTTGATGTGTAGCTGGCCCCCTTGACTGTCGAAATCCACTTTATCGACCGTGATTGTAAGGTTCATGTGGACTCTCGAAGATGATGTCGAGCCGGTTGAAGATTCGGAAACGATTCTGCGGACAGCGGAGGCGCGGAGGGTGTCGCCCACCCGGATGAGGTTGTAGGCATGCCACATGTCTTCTGGTTCCTCAGGGTAGAGGGTAACGGCACCGCTACCGTCCCTTTCCACCTGCTGCTTTATGAGCCGCATGCTTGAGGTTGTGGGCGATGTCGGGGCCGAGTATTTTAAACGGCGGTGAATCGATGGTCGCTGAAGCTTGGAAGCTTGAAGAATGAATGGAGAGGATTAGACTCGGGTACGCTATTACTACCCTGCGAGCTTGGGAGAGGGTGTGGGCTTCGTGTTGGTTTGCTCGATAGCACATCGATATCTGGAAGTAGACAACACATTTTGGCATCAAGCGCACCGATTGTGTCTTCAAGGATCTCAGTTCCCCCCAGCTAAGCTGGCGAGGTTACAAGACCGAGACGATGTAGGGAAAGATATAAAAGTGGATGAAGGGAACCACTATTAGATATATTGTTTTTAGTATAAACATGAAGCAGACTTGTAAAACTGTAATCACATATTTATAGTAATCACACTTATATGTCTTTTTGTGGGCCAAGATGCACAGGTCGCGGCGGGGGGACTGAATGCAGGAAACAGACTTCATAACTGACCCTGATAAAACAAAGATATTTTGATATTATTGTAAAGAAATACACTTTTCGACTTTTTCTCCCCCTCTCATTATAAACATTAATATACGAAATATAGTATATGAAAAAAGGTGTAAATGATAGCTAGATATTTTGAAAACTCCTCCTCCCAGACAACCGAAATGTCGATAAACCCAAAGCAAGCGATACAGATTAGATATTTTGAATGACCGCGACCGATAAAAGGTGGAAATATTGCGACCTATAATATAATTGATAACCAAGATACCGAAAAGAAAGAAGCATGCACACCGAGTCCCAAAATTATAAACCTGACATATAACCGTGAACACAAAGCTTTAAAGGTTAATAAAAGGTGCCTGCCCCTTGCAAGTAAAGTTACTCCGACCCAAAAAGAATCCAATCCAACGGTATTTGCAAAAACTACGCAGGCACCTTTGAGTCCCAAGAGACAGTCTTTTTCTTCACCGGTTGCGGTTTTTCTTTCTGCTGACTGCTTTCGCACCAGGCGCCGCAAGCTATCCTGACAGCGTCCTCGTAGTTGTGCGTTCTGATACTCATTTTTCTTTCAGCCGTCGCTTCAACACTTTTGGGATGTTCAACGTCTTCCTTTCGTGATGACGAATCGTCCACTTTGGGGATGATGGAGGATTCGAGAGGAGGCGTGATGGGTGGACTATCCGGCGCAGAGTTTTCTTTGTCTTCTTTTTTCATTATCCTCGTATGAGGTGGGACGGATCTCCGAGCGGCACTGCGAGATCTGGCGCGGCCGGTTGAAGTTGGAGTCTGAGAGGTTGGACTTAATGGAGACGAGGGTGTTGATGAAGGCGGCGAGGGTAACGATGCTATCGAAGAGTTGTCGGACCCTGGGGGTGACGGCACGACAGGTGCATTCTCAAAAGGAGCATGATTCGAAGCTGAAGGATTCGGTGAAGGGAAGGGAGGAAAATATCTGAGCATGATGATGATGTTCTGTTGCCTTGAAGACGAGTTTCGGGTCGGATAACGATGTGACTGGGGAGCTCAGATGTATGGCTGGGAGTGAATATATTATATATACGCTGATCGATACAATAATGGTCGGCAGTTGCTCTAGATATATGAGTGTTCAAGAGCTCGGTGGAGACTCCTTATGGATAATAATTTTGAAGAGATAGTTGTATAAACGAGGAGGATATAAACGAGGAGGTCAAAAAAGGTGCTCGGGCTAAGGATATATCCAATCTAGGCCTGGTCAAGAGGGGGGTTGTGCAGAGTCTTACCGCCAGCAACCCTGGGGGGTCTCTTGCATAAGTGTGGTGTTATAATACTGTGAATGAAAGACAGTTCTGAAATCCCATAGGATCACGGCATGGTCTCTCCACTTTTCCCCCCGTCTCTTAGAAAAGAAACTGCTATCGATAAAATATAATATTAATGCACAAGAGAGGATCTGATGCGCGCAGGGTTTTTGATCTCATTGCCCAATTGCAAAAATCGTACATCATCACCCACTGTGCCACTCGAGTACTCCCAACCATTTTCAAAAAGTACCAAGAGAGCAAAGCAAGTCCTAGCGAATCGCCTCTGGATATTTTCGAATATTTCACTCATGTTTTACTTCTGGCGACCGCCGAAATCTCGATCTGATCGGGTCTTTTCCCCAGTCTGCAATCAAGCTCAAAGGGATGCTTCCTTTTACTGGGGGGCGTAAATCGGGATGGTCGATGGAGCAAGGGAGGACAGGGCCAAAAGGTACCCACATACTTCTTGTGGCACTCGCCAGCCAATGACAGCAGCCGTCAGAGGAGATGCAAAGCCCGGTGGAATCCGTCGTTCAGCGGTTGCCGGGCGTCACGTCTGTCGTCGTCGTCGTTCAGCTGTTGTGCAGCTGAAAATCAAGCTATTTCTGAACGGGGTTTATCGTGACGTAAAAGTGAGCCACGCTCTGTTTGGATGAGCAGCATGAATGAGAGAGCATGAGGCGGGCATGTGCCTCTTTTTTCGATCTCCCAACCGATTTGGTCGTTGCCGAGGAGCTAAAGGACCCTTATCACCCCAAATCTGTGGGATGTCGACATTCATCATAAATGGCCATATGGTGCGATTCGCACGATGAATTCGATCCCCAATGAAGCCCTAATCGGCTGGAAGTGAGTAAGTATTTATTATTTAGGGGGGATGCCTTGGGCCGGTGTTTTGCCTGCGCGTTCAAGCCGAGTCGTTGGAGCACCGCTAGTTCTGCCTGCTAACGTTGGGGCAGCCCTACGAACTTCCCCAAGTACTGTCATGTCAAACAGCCCGCCGCACCCCCCCAGCTTGAATTAATCGATAATCTCAGCCGTTGGTGATGCAAGGTTTATGTCTACATGCATGCAGCTGATCCATGACGACTTTTATCCAGGCGATTGGTCCACGGAAAAAAATCTTTCACAGGAAAAAGTCCTTTCGTTTGGGTTGATGCAATACCAATTAATATGTCTGTCAAGATGGCCAAGCGAGGAGCAAAGCTAACCAAGGATATTTTTATGAGGTTATCGGTTTAAATTGAATCTCACTGCATGCAGTCCGTATACTACCATTATTTCCTTACTCCTTTGTATCCCCCTAGCTCAGAGCTCTTATAGTTTTGCGATCCTGTGATATATCCTCAAATTAAGCTCGAAGCTTGCATTTGTGATACATGCGCTAATGTACGACAGTACTTACAGAAAACCGATAGATACGGTAGCAGACGACTTCGTCCCGAGCTAATGCATCCACTGGACTTTTTGGCAACTCAATTTTTTTCACGATAAAAAACAATCTTAGATCTATGTCCGTTAAATTTGTAAATTCGAAGCTAGAAACCCAGTCATGATCCGGCCCGACGGAGGCCTTTGCCTCTCGATATAGGCGTAAATGATTAGGTTGCAATCGATCACCAAACTACTTGACTTAATTATTCCATTTTTTCGATAAATTAGTATTCACTTGGGTCAGTCAGATATCCTTAAAAGTATGCAATTTTACGATACAGTCTATTGAGTGAGATCCTTTATTACCTTTGCCCCTCGTGCCTCTCAAGCCAGACGTTATTAAGGTACCTGCTAGAGTTGGCTTAGTTGGAAATAACGGTGCGCTAACAACTTTCCAGGTGTTTATGTCAGACTGACGAAAGGCCAGACCTCTGAAGATCACCCGTGTATCTGTGGTACTTAAACCGGAGACTAAAATAATTCTAGAATAACTAAATATTTCTTGGTACACTTTTTTTTGACTAGCTGTGTAGACCCTTAACCAATATATATGGAACCAAAATTTCAAAACGTGGCTCTCTATCAAGTTAATTAGGACATAGGTAAGTAAGTGATTGCATGCATACACACGTGAGTTGCCACATTTATCACTAGTAATTTTACGCCTGAACGGGCATCTGTTTTTAGGAAAACGTGACTATCGTCATACTTGTTATTAAAAATCCTACTAGGTCTCGTGTATCAAAAGAAACCTGTACGTACCTGAATTTTATGTAGACTTAATCCCTCACTTGAGTTAAAAGGTACTCTAAAAACTTCCTCCTCCTCCGACCTTCCCAAGAGACTCTGGCGACAAACTTCCACTCCGGCTTCAAACTTGGGAGGATATAAATAGGCAAACCTCTACTCCAAACCGCCTCCCTGAGCTTGTCGACGCATGATATGGTGCTAATATGCTTAGAACCAAACATCCCAGAGTAGAACGGAAGCAACACCCCTCGGAACTCCAATACCTGCAGCCAGTTTTTGCGAAGTCCGTGGCAATTTGCGATACTCGCGAAAAATTCAGCTGCGGGTAATGATTCTCGTGTGCTCTCAAATGTTTCCGTTATAGCATCAGGTAAAAACTTGTTGGCCAGTCCGAGTGCTATCGGCGTCATTCCGACCTCGCACATCGCATCTACGAGTTTTGAGGTCGAGTAAACCAGTTCTTCCCTAGATCTCCAATCTTCGGGGAATGAAAGTAGAAGCTTCAATGCGACTGGTATGGCCTTGGCAGCACGTTCTTTATCCAACTTTGAAAGAGCCTTCATCATGTTTGCTATCGCGTACATCCCAATCAGACTGTCGTTACGGAATACCTTTCGGACAATCATATAGTACGTAACGCTTCTACGAAGAACCATTTTGTACCTTCCGCAGCTGTTATCAAGCCACTTGGACCAGTCCATGTCATCGTGAAGACTCTGGAAGGCGAAACTGTGAAGACCGAGACCTAGCTCAAAGAAACCTTTAAATGCCGCGTTTCTCAATCGGATTCCATCTTTAGCGCCAGAGAGCTTCTCCCAGATGTGGGAAGAGCCAAGAGCTGAGATTGAATATAGAGTGAATATATGATTCAACCCATATATCTCCTTCAGATACGGTAGGTTGTAGACGATCGCCTGCGTGGTTGACTCGAGAAGCAACCAGTCTTCATCTCCAGTGTCTTTCATATAATCGATAAGCTGGTTGTATTTTTGAAGCACCCAATCCCATAGCTTTTGTCCTTTAGGGGTAAGTGCTTTCTTCGAGTCACCCTCACGTTTACCTTCCACGCTCTCCTTGACAGCTGAGCATATGTTTGCGGGTAACGGCTCGCTTTCAGCACCTCTGATAGACATTTCGCTGAATTCCCCGAGTTTTGTGAGACTGTTCATCGGTTCGTTTTCGAGATCCCATTCAGCTTGCCAAGCTCTCTCTTCGATCCATTGATCGAGACGAGTTTTATATATATCTTCCATCCTAGGAGATCCAAACGTGGTGATAAGAAGCTCGTCGAGCTCCGATTTAATGATAATGGCACCCTTTGGAGTGCATTCCGCGGTATCTGGTTGATCGGAGATTGTGAGTTTGTCAAGAAGGGTTTCCACTGAAGTGACACCATCTTCTGCCAAAGCAGCAGGTATGTCGCGGGATGAAAATGATTCTGCTTCGCCGAGCCGGTCGCTCGAACCGCCCAAAAATATCCTCTGTTGTGGAATAACCATATTGCGGAGAATCTCTGCTTCCATTTCGGGTGTGGGTGTAGGCATCTTTCCATCAGGTTTCACTTCTTCGAGTTCCTCATCTTTATCTTCCTCTTCTTCCATTTCTTCGTCATAACAATCCACCTCCATCACCATTCTCGTTTCTTTAGCTTTGGGTTTCTCTATTGCCTCCTCTTCTATTTGTTTTTCTTCGGGTACAGTGTTAACTGATGGGGTGGTAATATCCGCCACAGGTGTAGTTGCGGGTGTGATGTGTCTCTTGGCCCTGGGTGCCCGCTCTACTGGTACACGACTCTCTTCAGATTCTTCACCATCAAACACCATGCCATATGATGAACCTGACTGTTTTCTATGTATAGGGGTTCCAGGGGATAAAACATCGTCCCAAACTCTGGAGGATAACCTATCGCGCCAAATATTACTTGGGCTCGGGGTATCGCTCGTTTGTGCACGGGGTATCCTTTTAGCTTTTTTGGCGCTCTGGAATTTAACCCTGGGACCTGACCCAGCACTCGAACTTCGGCGTGAAGCATCGGGCAATTCTAGCGTTACTTCCGAATCGACCCTCTCTCTCTCACTCTCGATGACCGGAGAATTTGAGAGACCAGAATCCGGTATACGTACATCGACGCTGGATTCAAAGGCACCACTCTTTTTTATTTCTGCCGCCTCTTCAGGGACCTCAAGGAGATCTCCTTGCTGTTCTTCCTTTTTAGATGCCGTCTTTGTATCTGATGGCGTCTCGACTGGCGCTTGTCCAGGTTGCAGAACAGGTTCCACAGAAGGTGGTTCAGGGAATGGCGTAGCATGCATTGGTGCGGGCGGCGGCGCTGCAGCACCTGCTGACGGTTGCACGTTCGTCTTTCTGGAGGGAGCCGGCCATCCTATCGTACGGCTGATTCGGGAGGCTATCCTCTTAAATGTCTTTTCTTCTGGAGGAGTAGCAGCTTCAAGAGGAGGAGGAGGAGGAGGAGGAGGAGGAGGAGGAGCAAAAGCAGGCGGTGGTGGTAGTGGTAGAGGCGGCAGTGGCGATCCGAATACTGGAGCATATCCACCTGGAACCTGAGAAGGCGGAACAACATGTGCTTTTGGTGGAGCAACCGGCGCCTTTGGTGGACCTGGTGGTGCTCGTGGAGGTGCCTGTTGTACTTGCTGAAGTGCCTGTGATGGTGCCTGTGGTGGTGATATGGGAAATGATACGGGAGCTGGTACTTCTTCCGTGGGAAGAGCCTCTTGTGCTTTCGAAGATGCCTTTCGAGCTGGTGTTCTTCTTCTTGCCGATCCGGTAGGAGCCGGAATGTTGAATTCAGGAGGACTAAAAGCGATGGGCAGCGGGGGTTGGACTGGGGGAGCTGGTGGGGGGGCTGGTGCTCCAAACTCAGGAGGACTAAAGGCAGGAGGAGGAGGAATAAACATAGTAGCGCCTAAACTAGGTGGCAATTGAGTATTAATGATTTCGTATTCTGGTCCAGATGCCAAACCGAGATCTGAAGAATATAAACCCATGTTTGGCATATCGTAGGTGATAGAACCCTCAACGGGAAGAGAAATAGGCACAGAGGAATTCGTAAATGCCCCAGAACCATAGAGGTTTTCTGGTCCCGTAGATGGATATCCAACTATCGTTTGGTCGAACGACCCAGTTGTGATTGGAATGTTCTTTAGCTCTGAAGGTCCGAGTATATTGGGATAGGACTGTGATGTTGTCTGCGAAAGGAGAAATCGGTCGATATCCAAATGAGTAACCGAGTTGATATAGTCTGCGAAATAGGGAGGTGATCCCAAGGACTCCGGCGAAGTGCTTTCGTATAACATGGCAGCTTGGGCTGTTAAATCGGCATCATCCAGTGCGAAATCGGGTATATCAAAGGAAATATCCATTTGATCGTGCTGCAGTTTGGGACTTCCAACAATAAGCCCATCTGGACTAGGCGGTCCAGCTAATATAGAAGCGTTCTGACATGAGCCGATTGACTCATAGCTTATAATAAGATTTGAAGACCATTCAGCGACTTACCAGGTTTGGAGTTTCGATAACGGCGCATTAGCTCCTTTACTTCGGCCACATCGATAATTGTCCCATCTGGATGGTAAAACACCGTTTGATGTTTCTTGCCTCGCCTGATTTCTCGCTCTTTGACGGTTTGAACGATGTAATCTCTTTGCTTCCGCTTCAGATTTCTTTTAGAATTCCATAGTTGCAAAACCTTTTTCAATTGATGCTTCCTATGTTACTACATTAGCAAACAATATTACAAATCAATGCCGTATAAGTTTCATGTAGCTAATGAACCACACGCGCATACGAAAATTTCATGTAGGCGGAAGTTACAATATGAGCTGAGAAGTATGCTCGAGTACCAATAAAAATATATTTTGCACTTGAAACTAACAATTGGGGACGTAACTTACTCTACCATAAACCCTCTCTCATATCTCAGGGCATCGAGGATATCTTTCTCTTTGACCTTGGCATGTCGCTGCCGCAGCACAAATTCCTTGTGCGGCTCCCATTCTTCAATCTTCATATACGCCCGCTTCCTGACCGATCTCTCTTCATCTTGCGTTTCCACCGGCACCTGGCTGACATTTTCTTGCTGTTTTGATTGCGGTGGTATCCACATTGCGGTGGCGGAAAGTGATTTCTTCCTCTCAAAACATGGAAATTTTGAATATCGGCCAACGTGTTTATTTAGGTGAAAGTCGGAACGTGCAGTCGATTGTAATCTGGAGACATTCAAACTATATGCGCCGTGGAGCTACGGTGAAATGCGGAGGTAGGTTATTCAACACTGTAAACCGGTGCCGATTCTTCTCCAGTATTCCGCTCGGAGTGCGGGGGTGTTAAAAGTGTAATAACCACGATAGGTACAACTTTGTGCGAGCATCAACAACCAGGCCGGGGGTCTCTTCAGGCGGTGACCGAAAATGTTGCCTCAGTGCAGCATGCAGTCGTACGACTCGGATTACCAGGCTGTCGCAAAGTTGGAAAGGCCAAAGCCGCAAGTTGGCTAAACTACCGGACAACGCGCTTAACATGTTGGATTCCGTATCATACATTATTGCTTCACGATCAAGAGTTGGGGATGCTATCAGTTTCGTTGGGACTTGGGTTGAGAGTAAATAGGAGTAATTACATTATAATATTATACATACGAACGAATTTATAGAAATAGAATCTAAATTTTGGTCGGTTTGAATTTGACTTACAACGTTAGAGAATAGGAAATATCATATGCTGGCTTTTCCAATTTTGTGAGAACCGAGTGGCATTCAAATATTAATAAGGCCTTCTCGCCAGATTTGCCGTCTCCATTTCAGCCACAAAATCCTCCCAATATTCCGAGTACCGACTATAGTCTCCTTCTCCTTTACATGGATCGCAAGTTGTTATGTAAACTTCACCAATATTTTTATTCACCAACATCTGGACCAGCTCACTTTGTTTCCTCCTACTTCCATCGAAACTGTGAATCAATACGGTCTGTCTATCGGTATCGGTTCCCGGACTCAATTTCTTATTTGTGGAAGTGAAGAGAGTATCCGGAAATATCATTGTTTTGAAAGCGGCTTCGTAAGAGACGATACTATCGGCGTACTTGTAGAACACCTTCTCCACGATCTTGCCAGGATTGGTAACCAAATAGCCCTGAGAACACACTGCCTCAAAGCTCCCTTTCACCGCAGCGTGGAGCGCTTGCATATAATCTAGGTTCGCTTTCCCTTCTCCGAGCTCACCAGGAGCCTCGTCCACGAATATTCCATCAACATGAATGTCCACATCAGAGTAGGTAGACCAAGCAGCGTATCTCTCAACGTCGGCGATCACCTGGGTCAGATCACGAGCTCCATACATAGTATGGACGTACCCTATTAACGTGACATTCTTGTAGACGTTGAGTTTTGCTATCGCATCGGTGTACTCTGAGTCCGGGAACTTATCGGTTCCGGGACCCGAGTTGGGGTTTATGACAAAGGTAAAATGTTGCTCTGGGTGTCTTGAAACGACGGTGAAGACTCGGTCCCAGCATCTAGGATCTGGGTAAATGTAGAGAGGAAAGAGGATAGATGTTCCGGAGGAATTGGCTGGTGATGAAGGCTTTCGATGTCGAGGTGAGGTACAGCATGAGAATGGAGCGGTTAGAAATTTTATAATAGTGTTCATGTTTTAGAATTTTTGCGCAAATATGCTGTTGAGGGTGGTGATGCGTTTCCACGTTTGTAGGTGTTTTTCGCGGCGTTCAATGAGAAGTTAAAAGGATTTTCTGCGTAGATTTCAATTGGAAAACAATTTTTTACCTACAATTGTACAAGAGGGAGAGTATAAGTACGAAAGAATTCTACCTAGATTTGGGCTGAAATAATTCCACTCTTAGCATCAATTATCGGAGGCGATAGGCTTTGTGATATACCTTTTATAAATTTTATAAAATTTATAAAAGGTAATCTGGTGGTTTTACGACTCGCTTGCAATTGTACTGAATGCTGCGAACGTACGTCAGAATCGCGCTATCAGTCAGTTGCCAACGGGAGACGATGTGATTTTAGAATGTAAGTATCAAAGACGGGCGCGGGCAGCCAGGAGAATTTGTGATATATTTGCTATTTCTTTCAGACGATATTTTAAATATTTTTTAGAGCTAGATCAGGAACTGTGCAATCCTAATGACCTCAGAGCTGCAGCAGCCCGTTTGTTGGTCCCGCGTTGGTTCTGGGCTGCAAACGGAAGCGGCTAATTAAGAGCGTTCCTCGTTCGCCACTCTTTGCCGCACCAGAAAATTAGGCTGGCGCCAGTTAGGTGACTCTCAAAAAATACATATCAGGTAGACCAATTTGATTATGCTATCAAATGATACAAAACATTTTGCAGTATCGGTATACTGCATGCCGGCCCAGCTAAATAATATATCCAGCAATCGATGAGACTATCTTGCCTTGACTGCTGCCTAACCTCCAGCTGGATGTATCTCCCACAACCGCGCTTCTTGCAGCCATTCTGCGTACAGATCATCCCATACCTCAGTCATCTTCTCTAAAGCTCACCCGGTCCTTGTTTTGTAAATTTATAAACACACGCTCGCACTCGCACTCTTGCCGCCCCCTGGCATTGGTATTCTTGACCCAACGGAGATCTGGAGATAATCGTCCCTTTTTGATTCCATGACCAGTGACCAAGACCTCGAGATTCAGAGATCATGTTGTGGAGAATAATTCGGATTCTTGTTTTAAAAATCTCCCACCATGCGCATATACGTCTTGGAATGGTTGTCCCGATAACGCGTGACAGAAAAGATTGTCAATATCAAATGATTCCCAATATTTCTTAGGATTGATTGGTTCGTAGGCACTTGAGGAGTAAATTTGATCATATTAAGGATTAAAGCTCATAAAAACACGTAGGGGGAAGCTCGTCGGGATTTGAAGATCTGGTTATTTGGTTTCCTAACTGGTTTGAAATATCAAATATGTTTATTTTTGATCTAGAATCTCACGCGTAGATAAAGTACTAGTACAGTAAGGTATATTATTGATAATTTACAGTGGTGATGTTTTTTATGGTTAAAAGTTATATTTTGAGATAGCTTGGTCTCGCAATAAGCCAGACTCAGGTAGCTGATAGAATGAATACATTCTCATTCCATCTGTTGGTATATATTGGTTGATGCCGGATGTTCTGTAGTGGGGAAAATTCAAAAGTAAACTGAATAGGAGAAAGCTGCGATATCTTGAAACGTGAGGTTCAAAGTCAAAGAGCTTTAGTGAGCGTTCTGGGCGTGCGACTTTGCTTTTATAGCGTTATTTCCGCCAAATTCCCACTTTTCAGCAAAAGGAGACTTCGAAACATCGTTCTTGGTTTTGAATGGAGGATTCGAAGGCAGATGTTCACCCTGGTCCACCTTGAAGGGTACATTCCAAGTGAAACTTCCGTTTTTGCCGTTTTGGTCTTCACTCTCGTCTTCCTCGTCTTCCTCGAGGAGGCTACTGAGATGAGGTCCGGCGACGCTAGCCTTCCTCATGACATTCTTATATTTGCTGTCGTCTATCGTCATGACGCTGAGGCGTCGAATGAAAGAGCCGAAATCAACAGAGCTTCTGGTAGATCCAGTTTCAGCTTCGCTTTCCTCATCTTCTTCCTCGACAGTCTCCATAATTTGACGAACGGCTTGTGGGTCAACCTGAGCCATCATAGACAAGCGACGCAGACGCTCGTAACCTTGCGGGTTATCAACAGCCCATTGGAAGACGTCGCGACACATGTCCTGCAAGCTGAATTCCGCATCCCAACCAAGTTCTGAGGATGCCTTCGAGACATCAGCTGTGACAGTGCCGAGGTCGCCAGCTCTCGCGTCGCCAAGAACAAATGGGATATCCTTTCCGGCAACGTTTCCAAAGGCTTTGATAATGTCCAAGACGGAATGCCCAGTACCAGTACCGAGGTTGTAGCAACGATAATTTGTCTGCTGTATAGCAATACTGGTGCCTTTAGTGCTTCCGATGCTACTGATACTAGCCTTGGAAGATCTGCGATTAAAGGTCGGACTGACAGGTGAGGTCAAACTATCTTCCCTGGACGGCATTTTGGACGCTGGTTGCGCCCCTGGTGAAAGCTTCCGCAAGGCTGCCAAATGACCGCGAGCAAGATCGAGGACGTGAATATAATCTCTGACACCGGTTCCGTCAGGGGTATCGTAATTTGAACCATAGACGTAAACTTTGCTTCGTCGTCTCTGGAAGGCTTGCATGACGACCGGGATGATATTGTTAGGAGTTCCCCTTGGGTCCTCACCAATAAGCCCACTTGGATGCGAGCCTGTCGGGTTAAAATATCGCAGGGCAATAATCTCCATATCGGGGTCTGCTACGGAGGAATCGTGAAGGATTTCTTCATCCATCCATTTTGATCTTCCATATGGGTTTGTCAACAAACCGCCACCAGTTCCACCACCGCCAACTTCAACAGAATCTTCGCGAATATTTGTTTCTTTCCCCTTGCCGTAAACAACAGCACTGCTAGAGAAAACAATATTCTTGACCTTATATTCTTTCATGAGCTCCAAAAGGTTGAGTAACCCACCAACATTTGTTCGGTAGTAGTTGAGAGGCATCGAGACGGATTCTCCGACAGATTTCAAAGCGGCGAAATGGATTACATCTGTAATCTTGACCGTGGTTGGTTTATCTCCGGGCAGCGCCTTGGTGGAAGAAGGTGTGAATTCTTTGCATTTGAATGTTTGTTTGTAAGCAAGAGCACCGATATCCTTCGGGACGGATTTAGCGACTTTGTTGGGCGGCTTTTTCTCGTCTGCAAATTTGATAGTAGGCTTTTTCACCGGAGCTTCTTCTTCTGGCTTCCATGTCTCAAAGACCGTCTGGAAAGCCTCCTTATTGGTGATATCGATTTCGTGGAAGAACAAAGGTGGAACCTCTGAGGCAAGTCGGCCCCTCTTCAGGTAGTCTTGCTGGACAATCCAGTGAACTCGGACTAATGCTTCCCAGTGACTATTGCAAAGATTGTCAACGACAACCACTGCGTAACCAGCCACAAGCAGCTCCAAAACGGTGTGAGACCCAATGTATCCCGACCCACCGGTCACCAAAATCACGTTGAAACCCGTGGCCTTGGCCCTTGCTTGGGTAATGGCGTCTTCTTCGGAGCTAGGCATTTTTGAAACACAATAAGATTGATTATTGATAGAGTTGAAACTTAAATATTTCAATGCTTTGAAGTGATGATTGCATGTAATGTTGAAGAGAGAGGATTGATTAAACACCAGATATTCAGGATCTGTATATTTTATATATTTTGTACTTTGTATTTTGTATGTCGGTGGAGTTTCCCAGCATCGTCCGGTCACAGGAAGAGAGTGTTGGCCGTCTACCGGTTTGGAATATAAAAATACTGTACATGGCAAGTTTATGTGATCAGAATCTCTGAAGACGGTTGAAGAAGAGCCATATCCCGATATCATCACTGTTGAGCTCGATTGATCACGATTGTGCCAGCCACATTTCCGTTTCCGGCACATGGGCTTTGTGTTAACATGCTGGTAGCCTGCTTTCAGCCACTCGTCACGATCGCATCATAGATCATTTACCAGAACCAGATAACATAGAGGAGCCGAAGCAATAATCGAAGGCTTTTGCAACCAATCGAGTGCAACTTAGAGCCTAGGCTGATCTATTGTTAAAACCGCTTGATTTTCGATGCTGAATGTCAGAAATCCCACTAATGCATGGGTGTTGCTACCATGACATTATTGTGTACCATGGTTCGAAGCACTCTCGGGACCAGGGTCGAAGAAGAATAGAAACGATCTAGAACTTAAAACTAAAAAAACAAAAAAGACATGATGTACACTGATTGCATCGTGCAATGGAAAAAATATGCCCTTTATCGGGCTAGATCCGAACCTTAGGCCTAGTTCAGGCTTGATAGATGTCAACAATGTCAACACAGTACTGAGGGAAGGCTTGTTGCATTTACCGTGTTGCGTCCATTTCGGGACTCGTTTGTTCTTTCAGGAACACCAAGACAATCTGGCGCGGTTCCTGATCTAGATCCCTTCCGTGCAATGCATCTACCAAGCCAGCCGCGGCCTCGACTTGATAGCTCTCGACCTGGCGCTTGAAGCAAACAACCTCCGGAAATTTCGAAGGCTGGCTGATAGAATATTTCTCCCGGACTTGAATGCTGCCAAGATGTTGTGTTCCATTCCAGTTTTTTCGAGCCGCCATATCGATATCGACACGCCGTGCCACCGAACTGTGCAGCACACAGCAAAGTATAGAATTCGAGAGCGTTTGATCTCGATCGACATGCTCGCGATAATCAAGACCGCGCTGGGTTTGATTGATACGGCCGCTATATCTTCAAACCTAACCCGCCGAAGGGAGCCATGCGATATTATGTACCTAAAGAAACCAAATTAACTGAATACATCATAGAATAGTCTAAAATTGGCTCTGGAACGACGAAGATCAAAGATCGGGCAACCGTTCTACCGTATGGGGGGCAGTGGAAATGGTGCCTGAGCAAAGCCAGTTCCTGTGCCTGACGGGAGGCTGCGAACGGCGTGTCCAGCGGGGCATAATGGAATTAGTGGAATGCTAGCCTCTCATCATTCCAGTGTTACACGCGATACCAATAAGGATCCTGATGGCCTAGGGCCATAGCAATTGCACGAAAAGTTGCTGGTCAATTGCTTACAAACTCTGGTACTCGCGATTTCTCCAAACAGAGGTGACTGACAACTGGTGTCTGTCTATTACCGGCTTCCGACTCATGTCCATCGCTAACTATTCTACTCTGTAACTTGTATCCCTCAGGACCGGCTTTCATAATAATCGCCCGTATAGGGCATTCTCAAGATGGTTCTCACCTACAGCAACGCTCTAGTTCCTCCAGACCTTCGATTCATTCACTGGTATCAATATGCATCTTTCTATGGGTCATTTGGGTTGATGGGGTTCCCACTGCTCGTATGGATCATCAGAGTTGCCATCTACGAATTCCGAGCATGGAAAGCCAAACCACCAAAGTCGCTGTCGTCCTTTTCGGCGAAACACTACCTTGCGTCCAGGAGGAGGCAGATTCCGACAAAGGAGCGGCGGAAATTCCCAGAAGACATCGAAACATTTGGCATGTTCCTAGGCCGCGATGTTGCTGAACTATACGAAAGAGGTTTTGAGTTACTGATACTAGATGAGCAAGCTGTCACAACTTTTCAACGTCCGCATTTACCTAGTATCCCCGAGGACGAAGATGCCAAACCCTCGAAATCCGTCAAGGTAGTTCTATGCCATGTCCGAAAGCCATTCTTCGATCAAAATACATCGCTGGAGCAGAAACTGGGAGCGGTTGTCGATGCTGTGCATCGATTAGCAAGCGCTCCCAATGCGTTCGGCTTGCTGTTACCCGCAGATATTCTTTCAAAGCCAATTTTAAACGAGTTATTATACCACTGCAATTATCTCGGCATACCCATATTCTTACAGAGTCTACCGCCTTTCACAGATATATTCGGGCTCGATATGACCCATATGAGTGGCGTTATCTTCGAAAATGCATGTATCCACGCCGATGGAGAACGAAGGGATTTTTTCCAAGCAGCAGAATTACGATATGGGTTGGGACGGTGCGCAAGGCAGAGAGAAACAAGGCCGGAATTCTTTGTCGGTTTCCACGACACATGGGAAATTAGGCCGCATCCAGCTATAGTACGGAGAGCTTTCAAGCTAGCGAAGTTTTTCGGCGCAGCGCTACAAGTAGCTTCTTCGAGGACGTTGTCACAAATAGATGAATGTTATCCTGCAGATATGTGCCTGGCAGGCTTTGATTGGCTGAAACGAGAGGATGTTATCCAACTACACAAGGGCTGGGTGGAGGAGAAGAAACCGATATGCTGCGACGACAACGGACAATACGAAGTCAGTAGATTGGATGTGGATTCTCTACGGGATATAATACCCGGCATCGACCAATATTTTCAACTGGTTCCCGTTCGAGAGGAAGGGAATCAATCATTCTTTTATCCCGACTTGAACCCGATTGATCCGACAAACTACCAACATGAGGCACCTCGTCGCCAGCACTTTTTCAACGTATCCTCTTTAAACGATCCCCTATCGCAACTTGGATGCTTCGACCTCGGAGAAGAGGTGCTACAGGACCACTTCGATGCCATCCAGCTGAGTCAAGAGCACCTTCGTGATATCAACATGCTACACTCGGTTGATGAGGCACAAGTCCATACGATATCAAAGGCTTATCGGCGCTTGAAGTCCTACTATATGGAGCAAACTGCCTCCGTGATGAAGAACGAGTACACTGTCCGTGGAAGGATCATTCAGCCGTTGATTGATGGTCTGGCCACTGGGAAAATCTTTCTTTTCCAGGGGTTAGATACAGGATTCGCAACCCCTGATAACAATGCTCGGATTTGGGCAGTGAGCAAGGTGCTACGTACCCGCGGGGAAGATGACAAACTCCATATATTTATCTCATTAAAAGCACCAGACTTGCTAGGAGCAATATTACATACATATCTCGCTGTAGCCGGAGTACCGAGAGAAGATCGGTTTGATTATGAGATTGACCTTGCTAGGTCGGCGAATCCGGACTTACCTCACGACATACTTCCACCTAGAGTTTTGGCCGAAGTCAACAATGCGACTTATGCGGAACACCTGACGCTCTTAACACAGATTCAAGTCTCAAATAACCCGAAGAGTCCGATGCTAGAGAGGATAGAGGAAAGATGCCGTGAATTACTTATTCAGGATGCCTCCCGGTTGGCTTGGAAAGAAGTACACGCAAAAAATCTCTTGGGTGGAACTATGAGCAGCTATGACGTTCTAAACCTGCGTCTCACATGGTACAAAAGGCAGGGCGCAAGAGTACTCCCTTTCCTAGGCCGCCTAGATCGACTCTTCCAGATAATCGAATCTATCATTCTCGACGCGCTATTTGCCATCGATCGAGACACAATTAACAAGATAACAAAAGTTCTACTAAATGCCTTTGACAGGTCAGATCCTCGATTCGAAAAGGTAGATGTTTTATCAGACCTATTTGCCTTGATGGTTTTCTCAGCGTTCCGAAAATTTGGGTTCGAAGATGTTTATTTGGAGGCTACAGACCGATGCCCTCTCTTCCATCAACAGAAAGACCAAGCTGGTGTCTTCGCCGAGCTTTGGGTTTTAGGCTCACAATGCGAAATATACTTCGATATAACACCGAGACAACTGGGCGAGATTATCTATGATAAATACAGAGTATACTTACGAGCGAACCCTCCACCAGAAGATGCTTGGAATGGAAAGGACCTATTCACGGCTTATATGAAGGTTGAAAACATCGCGGAGCCGGAAACAAGGGTCGATACTTCGAAAGTCCCTAAAAGGGAACCCGGCGAAACCATGGAAGGGATCAAGAAGTATGGTTATTTGTCCATTTTCTGTCTTCCTGGTATTATAGATATCTTACTATTGACATTTCTGGGGCGGGGATTGTACTTGACTGGTTTTATGCACGACGTGGAGACTCTTATGGCATCTTTCGCTTTGTTGACGGCCCTTTTGATGTGCGCTGGTGTAACAGGTTGGGTTGGTAGTGGTGGAGGTTTTTATCTTTTTAACGTGAGTTCTCAATTTTCTTCTCAATTGACAAGATCTAACACGAAATTAGTTTGCATTTGATTCCATGAATCATTTCTTCATATCTCGGCTGGTAGGTGGGTTCATGCTCTCTAGCGTCGTCAGCGTCTGCTGTTTTATCGCCTTCGGTTTCAACTATGGTTGGTATGCCGCCGCAATATTTGTCGCATACTTCAACTTTCTTTCGCCTTATCTCAACTTGATCGGTATCCTCGCGACGACACATCGTGACGGTGCTCCCTTACCATCCGGTAGAAAAGTACTTGCTAAAAGCATGATCATCCTCGCGATTTCACCCATTGTAACTACCTTTGTCAACGGCCATGACGTCGCCATATACCTCCCAATTTGCTACGTTTTCCTTTTCACTCTTCTCTGGAATTACAGAAAACTATGCATCACTTGGGCGACATGGTTAGATAACATAGTCATGATTGATGACAACAAAATCCTAGACTGGTGGGCTGAAGAATACGCCAGTGGTAATAAGATGGCTGTTCCTAAGGACGACGAAGGTGCACGTTCCGCACTACTTGAAAAAGCCCGCAGCATGCTCCTCAAGAGAGTACGTAGCGCAGACTTGCATAAACATGGGATTCTAACCAGGTGGCTCCCTCTAAGAGAGACTCCTTTTGTCAAGAAGCTTGTTCACGGATACCGTGAATCGGTGTGGCTGCTAAAGAAGGATGCGTACGGTGCGGATATTCCTGAACCCTACACGCCAACCTGGCATGTCCAATTGAAGGTGTCTTTGAATACTCAGCGTCTCTTCGTCCGGGGTCTTAAGGAGCACAGTCCATTCCAGTTGTGGAGGTATTCGAAATACGATGTAAGTATAATATTTTAAACCCTTCGATGACTCGCCACTAACGGAGTTCCTAGATTGGTCAAAACGTCACAGTTTTCATCATTGCGCTATTAGATCGTTGGGTCGAAATTGCCATGAGTGCGAACGGTTACGTTATAAACTTGTACATTGAGTTTCGAGCCAGATATGGTATTGCCTTTGGTCTTCTCTATTTTTTGTCTGGGGCTATCGCTCTTGACAGCCACATTCAAGGCTGTTGGGGTGCCATAGCTGAAAAATCCAAGACGAAACTCAAGAGCGCAAGTGAAATGACGAAGGCAGTTAGCGGAGATATAGCGTAAGAATAGCAATCCTTGTCACCGTGATATATTCGTTGCTAATAAATTACAGGCGGAAACGAACACTCTACTATACAGCTCTTTGGGAGTTATTATTATACATGTTATTCTTGTTTGGATTCTATACGATGGTGTTTTGGCTTTTTGTATATGATGTCGACCAAACTGTTCTATACTTCGGATACGTCTACGGCTATTCCGGAGTGATAATTATGCAGGTATGCCAAAGTCTAACGATCGATCTAATATTGGAGTTTGTCTGCTGACTTTTGTTATGATAGTTTAATCGAGTCTTTACGAGGAGTATACGCGAATACGACTGGGCGATTATGATATCTGCTTTTATCGGTTTCTTTACTGGCGTTATCCTACATTCAATACCTTCTCTTCACAGTTTCCGATTCAGTGATAGTATTGCGCTCGACACTGCTGCTACTCTCGGAGTGTTATCAAGCTATTTACTTACGGACTTTTCCCCGCAGCCAAAGTCAGAGGAGAAGGGTGACACTGAGAATGTAGAAAAGACGAACTGGAAGCTCTACTCCCAAAAATATCTGGGTCTTACGATTTCTGAGCCTTGTATGAAGCCAAAACGAATTGATCTTCTTCCCGACGAATATCAACATATCCGTTACTATCCAGGAAGCAGTCTTTCGGATAAAATCGAAAGAATATTGACGACACGGAAACCAAGTACAGAGCTATCGAAAGCACTACCGGCATTGACATCTTACCAATCGCAGGCCTACATACGATGGCGGAATGGCGCTACGAACTTGTACTTCACAACTGCAAGTGGCATGAGGAGACTGGGCTCACCGCACTCAGTGGCGGTTGGAATCACCCGAGACCTTCACTTGGATGTGTATGCATTCGTTCCGGGTGTTACGCCGGGATTCGTTCAAGACGACCAAGCAGATATCGTCGCTCATATTCTTGCCGAGAGTCTTGTTCACGAGACATGTGAGGCAATGTTTTCACTATCTCACGGGGACGCCGCTCTCGCAGAGACCTGTCTATCGGACCAAGAAAACAGTCTCATCAGCTATCGAATGCGTATTCAATTAGAATTCAGCGACTACAGAAGTTTAATGAGAATATGCGAAAGGACAAATGTCGAACTCCTGCAGCATCTGAGCTTCAGTCAGCCCGTCAACCAAAGCTGGGTGTCTCTTCCGGAGGACGTTCGATCACTGATCGTGGCGCAAGTTCAGAATCGAGTGTTCATGCCAACACCCGACATAGTCAACTGGGTCGGAACTATCACCAAGGAACCTTGGAGATTGCTTATAGAGAGATATATGCTTCGAGTCAAGCAGTGCCTCGCCATCTATAGCATGGCCCACAAAAATGTTACCCGTGCAGGCGGTTCGAGACCGATATCATACGTTTCTAGAGCGGCATTTGCTCTCCCGGATCTCCCACCCACAGATAATTTGGAGTTGATGCAGATTAACGATCCCCCGGAGACGGGATTCCTCGCGTGGTGCAAGAAGCAATGGATGTCTTTTTATTATTTCCTTTTCTCGCTCACAAAGTATACTGCGATAACCTCGTCGGCCGGTTACGACTTGGGTCGAGAACTTTGGTACGCTTTAAGACATAAATGGTATAGGAAGCCTTTGCTTTTTGTTATCCTTTGGTGTTGGAGGGTTTGTCGAAGAGTACGAGAATCAGCAATCACCCTTTTCCTTTTACATCACCGACCTGTCATTACCAAGCTGCTGAAAGTGGCTAAAGATGGTGTTCCTCGTGTTCTCACCCATCGTACCATTACGATTGACGATCCACAAAATCCGATGACAGGTTTTCTCACTCGTGAGGGAGGTGCTCTGAGATGTGAATTCTTCGCTGGCATTCTGACCCAGCCTGGTGATGACAAATCCTGGAGAGGTGTGGCAGAATACGACGGAACTCAACGTCTTCGGTCACTTAACGCTGGTGCACTGGATCACCCTGTTCAGACTACCTTTGAATACGACAATTCGGAGAAACGCTGCCGACATCCAATATACAAAACTGTCATCAAAGACAATCGTATCGATAAGATTCACTACGACGCGCAGGGTCGACAGAGTCACGGTAGTATATTCGCTGGTGGCCGAGAATGGTATTTTGAGTATCTGTATGCTGTTACGCCACACACTAGCCGGGAAATCTTGAAGGCTCGGTATACTTCCCTCGATCAGGATCATCCTGCTATTTATTCTGTGTACTGGTGCATTGTACCATTGCACGAGGATGGCAATATCAAGAAATGGAAACCCTATGAGAAGATTACTCGATTGGTTTATACGTACATGCACAAGTCTTGGGATACCACCTGGACGTACGGACATCAACGGCATCCTACGCTCTCGACGGTTTATCTGGAAGATAACGACATTCGGTTCCAAGATGCCCCTGCATCAGAGGCGTTACAAGACATTTACGGTTTCTTCAAGAAGCCGCAGAATCTCGGGTTTGAGAGTGAAGATTTGTTGTTCTTTCACACGCCTCACAGGATAGGGTCGTCGTTTGCATCCAACCTAGGAACCGATCAGTCCTCGTTCTTTTCTCTGACAAAACAAAAGGTTGTTTACGGCCCCGTGCATACCGCGAGACTTCGTACTATACTCTGGCAGCAGTGGACGTCAGCTGGTAATCTCGATGCTGTTTCCGCTTGTTATATCGACGAATTGATACTAAGGGAAGAACCATTGCTGCGGGAATACTGGAAACTCCGTGATAGAGGTCACTTCAGACGTGCCAACCAGTACATCAGGAACAATATCAATACCATCGCGGCTACTATCGAGATCACAGACGATGTTTCCCAGAACACTTGGCTGAGTATCAAAGTTGGAGATTTACTCACAATGGGTGGGGCGAAGGATGCTACGCATCTAACTCTCAAACCTGATGATTGCTATCAGGATACGTACGACAAGCTTTCCGTTGCGTTCTTGGACACGGGATGTTGGCCCGACGCACCAGGTGGCGTCAGTAACTGCCGTCGCGATTTGGTCAACGGTCATACCACGATTCGAAATCATGTTCTCACGGAGTCTGCCAACGATTATGGGGTTCCTCGATATCAGATCGAACGCAATGTAAACTCGATGCAAGTCATCCCGTTATGGGGTCTCGACGGCAAACTCCCCAACCACGGGCTCTTTGATAACCTTCTCGACACGCAAGTTGAGAACCGCATCAGAGCGACCAGTATCAAAAAGGATGTTATCCCGAAATTCATCCCCTTACTGAGACTGTTGATCAAAGGTGCCCGACAGCTCAGGTACAGTAATGAGGATCTAGTGACCTACTCGAACGTATTTCTCAATCTCAACAAATACTTTGAAGAAAAGGATTACAATAAATCGTGGCGCGCGCGAGAGACCCTCGATGCCTGGCGGGAAGCCTGGACGCAAGAGTGGAATGATCCGAATATGGTCAGCACGTCGGCATATTTTGAGATTGAGCAACCGAGTTTGTTCGATTTTGATAGCGCGCTGGAGCTATTCATCTGCTACTTTTTCATCTACCACTGCAAGATTCCGGATGTATCGCCGACAGTGTTCCAGAGTACCCACCACGGCGTCGGTTCGCTTTACGGTATGATTCTCAAGTTGCGCAGGGGTGTCACTTGGGGTATCTGGGACCACGCCATTATGTGGCGAGAAAGTTGCTTGAATATCTCTACCGCGCAATGTCTGCTTGCTGTTCCCGTACAGAATATGCTGTTGGGTGTTATGAAGCTCGCGGCGAATCTGGCATATTATCACGCTGATGTTCTTCTACCTTGTACCAGCGTATACAATCCGTAAGTTGTCCGCCAGCTGCATATGTTTCCGATAATGAATACTGACTTGGAGGATTCTTAGTGATTGGGAAGCCGATCTAGGTACGGACTCGGGCCGGCGCCAGTCAAAGAAGGAATTCCGACGCAAGATCGATCCCGTCACCAACGGTATCGGAAACATGGGCTCCTTCCAGCCGGTCACAGAGTGTATCTCACCAGAACCCACCGTCGTCATGTTGTCAAACGTGCAGTTCATCAAGGATGTGAAGAACGCGGTGCAAGCCGCAGACGTGATCATCAACACCTACGGTTTCAGAAACTATCATTTGATAGTTTACGGTGCCATGGACAGAACTCCAGCCTATACTGTCGAAACGCAAAAGATCATCACATCCCGGGGGTTGACCGGTCTTGTGAAGCTGGGTGGTTTCGGTAGCCCCAAGACTGTACTCAAGGAGGCTTGGTTGTTTATGAACTCTAGTTTATCAGAGGGTCTGCCGCTAGCCATCGGCGAGGCCGCGTTGAGTGGTATTCCTATTGTCGCTACAGAAGTAGGTGCTACCGCTCAGGTTCTTACCGACCCGGATGATCCGGATATTCGATACGGAGAGGTCGTGCCGCCTAATGATCCCATCGCGCTCGCCCGTGCTCAATTGAGCATTCTGGCCATGTTGGGTCCTTGGGCCAAGTATACGACAGATGCAGTACAGCCACCACCGTTACCGGAGACATTCACGGACGAAGATCGGGATTGGATCACCAAGCGAATGAACGAGAAGGCGGAAGATCGGAGAAAGTTGGGGTTGAGGTTGCGAGATGTGGTGTTGAGGAGTTTCCACGGTGATAGGTACTTGAGAGAGCACGAGCAGATGTATTGGGCGCAGAGCTTTAGGAGTCGGCAGAGGAGGGACGCGGCGTTGACAACGTTGGCGGTGAGGCAGAACAGGATGGGGAGGACGAGGAGTATGGTGATTGAGGAGACACCAGAGCAGTATAGTTTGTGGGAGACAGGGGAGAGGTGGCAGGATTTCGATGAGAGAGAGGATGTATGGCGGAAGGTGCAGGGTTTTGTGGGGAAGAAGAAGAAAGGGCCGAAGGATGAGGATGATATCATGAGTTTATTGGAAAGAGAAGAACTGGCCTGAGAGTTTTTTGACCAGAATTTGCATTTTGTTTGGCTCATTCTTATTTTCAACTTTTTTTTTTTAACGATGTTGTTCTTTATATATATATCCTATATCGCATATCATATCGCATATCATACCATGTAGCTGCTTGAGTAAATGTATTCGATAGTTCTATGGAAGTTTAATATGCATTGAGCATTTTATATCTGCGGCAATGGATTCCGCCTATATACTTACATTTGTGAATAATCCTAGTCGCTGACGAAGAAGACCCTCGTCGGATATGAAACGTACCAGGTTCGCACCTTCGTCTTACTTTGCCATGTTATTGCGGCATGGTCATTTTAAATACTACTCGCCCATCACCAGGAAAAAAACAACTTCATCTCATACTACCCACCGATCGATTAATCTTTTTGACGTGCTGGCCACATCTCTTCCGCTCCTTCTCGTTTCCTGCCTTTTGCCATCCAAGCAGACTTCTATCCAAGACTACTACCACGGCCGGTTGGGGAATAGGTACCAAGAACTAGCCCTTTTACGGACATCTTTGCTGCGACTCAGGCCGGGGGGTTTGCGTGGACGACCGGGTACTATTCTTAGGTGCCCTCTGCCGACCGCCGGCCTTGTCTCGCTTGAATTCAGCCCATCACATCCCATCGCCAACCTCGTTCAACCTTCTCATTTCATCATCCTCAATTTTCAATTCTCCATTCTTCTTTTCTTTCCCTCCCTCCTATCTTCCTATCTTTTCTTGATAGTTGTAATTACAATCATCATGGATATATATGCTAGTCCTGAAGAGCTCGACAAATGCACAGATGACAGCTGTGTGCCCCCTGGAATGCGTCGCAGCTCGGCAGCCTCCATATTTGAGGCCTCAACCTCCTACTTCATCACAACCCTCTCCTCCGTTCCTTTCTTCCTAACCTTCATCTTTGTCAGTCTCTTCGCCTTCTTCCGGCTCTTCCCTTTTATCACCAATGATCAGCATCTCTTCAACAATGGCCGCTTATCGCCTATACGAACGACTCCCACCTTCTCCATCCCTCCCCCTTTGCGATCCACCACCGCTCCAACCGTCTACCGTCGTATTTCAGCCCTAGTATTCGCTATCACTCTCGGCGCCACGGGTGTGCTAGCAGAGCTTATACTATGCGAAATTATGGACTGGGGTGATACCAGCGCCCGGTGGTTCTGGTTTCGCTGCACTATCAACGTCTTGCTCCTGCTCTTAGTCATCGTGGCACCGTTCTTGGAAATATACGCTTTTATCACTAGATGGGACGAATCTGAACCTATCGCTTTAACTTCACCGAGGAAATCCTGGAGACGGAGGAGCAGGACTCTCGCAATCGGTGTCATGTTTGCCGGGTGGATCTGGTTATTTTATAAGCTCGGTGATCATCTACCGTTACCTTCTATTGATGAAGCCCTATTCCCCGACGGCAGCATGTCTTTCGAACAAACGGCTAAGGGCGTTAGCGATGAATGCTTAAGCAGGCTCGGTGTCATTGGAGTTTCAGTAAGTTTGGCTATCGACTAACTCCTTGTAGCGAATCTAACGAGACATTTTCTAGCTCATGGCCTTCCTCTCCGGCTTTGGTTGCATATCCGCCCCATGGTACTCCTTCACCCGTCAACAACGACCTGTCACGGAGACAGACCTTCGACGTGCCCAAGGCGGTCTCGACGCCACCAATCAAATGCTCGAAACCAAACGAACGAAACTATCGCAAATCGAACGCAAGCTGAACACCCAATCGTCAACCGACGGCGGATTACTCAACAAGATGATGTCCTCCCTTCGTGGTGGCACCGATGACCTCCGTGAAGCGACCTCGTTGCAGATGGAAATCTCGGGATTGGTTTCGATGCAAACAAGTTTGACGAACGACGTGCACACTATCAGCACTCGATTGAAGCAGCAGGAAAGGTCACACACAGCGCTAGGAAGGGTTTACACTGCCGCTCAATTCGCCTTTTCGATATACTGTCTCTACCGAATTTCATCCACCGTTCTCCTTCGTTTCTCCACATGGACGACAAACGCGGACACGCATACTTTCTCGCAGAAGGATCCGATTGGAAATATCCTAGCGGTGATGATCAAGCATTATGATGCGAATCTGAACAGAGAAGCGTGGAGCCGAAACATCGGGTTTGCGTTTTCTGGTGTGATCATCTTTGGGTCGTTGAATTCGGTGGCTACGACTTTCAACATGCTCACTAAAGCTGCGCCTGGAGTATGGGGACATGCTGGGCTAGCGTTAGCCGTGAGCCAGCTTACCGCCGTCTACGTCCTTTCCGCAGCGGTGCTGCTCAGGAGTTCGTTGCCGAGGGATATGGGCAGCGTGTTGGGGAGCGCTTTGGGCGTCATGTTGGATGTGAGGTGGGTGGACGGGTGGTTTGATAATCTGTTCCTGGTAGGGAGTGTGGTTACTTTTATATGTTTGATTGTTGCGAGGAGGTTTAGGGAGGAGGAGATATTGAGCGAAGAGGAGATTATGGAGAGAGGCACAAAGATGAACTGACAGGGTTTGGGGGTTACAATTATGTTGCATTAGCGGGAGTAAAACTGTCATTTCTTTTCTGAGCAAGGGGCGAAACATTGACGTCGAGTATACGGACAGATTGGATACCTTTTTTGTTTTTGTCCAATTTTTGAGGTCTTAGTTTTTTTTTTTTCTTTCTTACTATCATACGGCTTTTTATGCTTTTTATGGCGTTTCTTATGATTATATGGAGGTAGTACTACGTTTTCCCTTGCATCGGTTTCTTTATTTCATTTTTGGTTGGTTTTTGGTATTTCTCCTAACGATTTCGGGGGGTTACTGATCAGAGCTCTTTTTCTCTTGGTGGACTGCAGGATCGATAGGTGGTGGGGTGATTATGGGAGTAAGTTGTATAGTAGTATTTACTATCACCAACGATTTCCAGATTATATCCAAGTTGTAAGTTTAGGGAAGGATATCGATATCAAAACATATAAAAACAATAGGATAAACAAGATCAAAAAAATATCAATATAAAAACCACTTATTCTTATAACATTAATTCCTTCCTTCCTTCCACTTCGTCTTTAAGCTTCTCGTTTTTATTTTTTTTAAAGAAAAAAGTATTCAAATAACCCATAGAACGCCAGGTTCTTCAATCAATAAATAGAAAATAAAACACAAACTCCTCTGGGAACAGAGTTAGTCCCCCGAATATAAAATCAAACGAAAGGGAAAAAAAGGAGAAAAAAGAAAGAGAGAAATCGCTAAGCAAAATATATCAGATAATACGGTGTAGTGGTGTAGTGGTGGTAGTGGTGGTAGTGATGGTGTCGTATAAAAACAAAGCAGTCCTAGTTTAGTTCTTCGGTTCAACAATCACCCACTCGTCTTCTTTCGTCTTCTGCGCATCCGAATAAGACGGCAACCCTCTCCCATCTTCTTCCTCATCATTTTTCAATATAACTGCTTTACCTTTCCCTTTATCCTTGGCGGATATAGGCTTAGGACTGATAGGCGTCACTGTATTATGATCATCATCATCATCATCATCATCAGCTCTCGCCTTCCCCTTTCCTTTATCCTTCACCGCTGATTCCTGGTCATCTTCATTATCATCACCATCATCAATGGCGGGAGTCTTGGGTGGTCCTAAACCATCTTCTATTTCCTGCTGCTGTCGCTTCTTAGCTTCAACCTCCCTCTCGGACGCCCTCAAACGTGCTTTCATTATCCGAATCTTGATATCCTCACAGTCAAGCTTGGAAGTAGACTCCACAATCTCCACTAGCTCATCCTGCTTCCAATGACTGACCACGATATCCACAACCTGCTGCAACCCTTCATCTCCGCTTTTTTTATAATCGAGGTATTCCGAATCGGTGTGGTCGAGTCCTTCGTAGACCTCTTTCAACCCCTCCAGACCTACACCAAACATTTTGGCCGCTTTGGCGTAGTTTTCAATTTTGATCTCTTTACGGCCAAACGTCCCTTGTTTCCATTGGGCTTTGGAGATGGTGATGCGGGCGTGATCAATCATCATTTGGTACCATAGTGCCATCGTTTCCGTAAAGTCTACCCTTCCCTGTTCTCCTCCTTCTTCTTTTTCCGTATTATTCCCGCTCTTGTTGGTAGCGGAAGGATGCTGGCCGTTAAAGTAGCACATTGGAAGAAACTCTTCGAGCATCTCGACCGCTGCACCTTGCTTTTTGACTCTTTCCCAATCTATCAGTTCACCGAGTACTTGGAAGGCACGTTGGATTAAGCTTTCAGCCTTTTTGGCATCGAGAACACGGTCGCTGCTGCCGCCGTCGCCACCGGTGTGGAGGTACAGTGATGTCAGGGCTGTCGAGCGGAGGATGCGGGTTTCGAGGAGTTGGATCGGTGGGGGGAGGTAGACGCGGGTGCGGACGTAGTCGAGTTCGGCGAGAGCGCAGGAACAGCGTTTGGAGGCATCATGGCGGTCGCGGGTGGATGTTGACAGGAGGGCGAAGTGGAGTTGGCGTTCTGCTTCACGGATTTTGGCACGGAGGAGATCGAGGAAGACTGGAGAGAGGGGTTTGTCTCCTGTTATAAATTCAATGAGATGTTAGTATTGTTATCGACATCTTACATATCTGATACTACGTATAAATATTATATACGTGTAGTAGTTTTGGTGGGATGTTTGAAAGGTGGGTAGGAATGTGTTGTTTGGGGCACCAGCGCGGGGAGGCCGACTTACCCTTGGAAGTCAGCTGGAGAGTGTCGTACTGCGAAGGGCCGTCCTCCTTGTATTCGAAGCTGCTAGTCCGTCGCTTCTGCAGCGGAGGGGGAGGAGGTGGAGAAGGAGAAGATGGTTCCTTGCCGGAGCTACTCTGAGTTTCGGAGGTGGTGGTGGTGGTGGTGGTGGTACCTGTTGTCGATGGTTTGGTTGACGATACTTCGGCTGCGGGCGGAGGGGCAGCAGCGGTCTGGTCCAAGCTGCTGTTGTCGGTGGTGGTAGCGGCAGGACCTCTCAGGAGGATCTGATTGGGTTCGTCGAAGCCCGGCGGCGGTGGATTATCGACAGGATCCATTAGGAATTATTTCTTTCTGAAGGGTGTACTTGATTTTAGATTGATGCTTGTGATAGCTAAGTAGCGTTTGCTGTAGATGGATTGATTGATTGATGGATTGATTGATTGGATGTAGTTGGTTTGAAGGATGATGTATCACCGAGCGATAACTCTAATTTGAGCTTTTATAATATAACACCTGCTCTCCCTCACCGATACATCGACGGATGGATGGATGGATTGATGGATGGATGGAATATAATTATAAGATATGCAAGCGACGGTAAAGGAACTGGCAATAGAGATGATACTCTTATCTGGCTCTAACTAAATACTAATTTACGGTTCAAGTAGGATCAGGATATCATATCACCACCACTATATATTATTATATATATATATACTCCCTTGATTATCATATACTATTATTAATCTACAATAAAAGGCAGCCTTCCCGTGTCTTCTTCCTTCAGTTCCTTCGGCCTTCCGGTACGCAAAACATGTTTAAACAGGCATCCGTTGCAACTTACGCACGTCCAACGTTACAAGTTTCATCGCACAGACGTACGTGAGCTCTCTCTCTTTTGATATCCCGTATTGGTTGATATTATATATATATACTTAGTATATAGGTATACTGATGCATATCTGGCAGTCTCGAACATCGCTACTCAAACATGTCAATTTAACAATAATATTACTTTATATTGTCATACAATACTCGTACCTTGGAAACCAAGAACCTCAAACCTATACCATACCCTGGAGACAATTTGGAGATTCGAAAGAGCTCAAAGGAGGGGCCCGGCCCTGTTTAAAAAATCCCCCCCACCGGCCGGTTGTTGATAGGCTCGCTTCTTCCGCCCAATGCATCGTTGCCCCGGTTCTGCATGAGACTTGATGACGATGACTGATTGATTGGGATTCTCCGAACCCTGGTGGAAACATGCACGTCTGGCGGTGCATTTGATATACGATTTCATCCAACCTGCCTTGCCTGGTTCTCGCTCCATCAACCCGTTGCATTGCATCAACATTCACCAGCATGGTTGCATCCATCTTATATTTACATCAGTACGAATGTCCCCTCCTATCTCATCGCCATATTTAATTAAATACTTCAAGTATTATATCGATCGTTGAACTGATTGAACTTATCTTATATCTAGGATGGATGGTGCCGCGTCTTCATCTCACCCCTGAACATTTTTAAAGAAAAACGCCGGTGGGCGTTATACAAAACATCATGATGATGTCTCTTCGACGTATCATACCTTCACTGGTATCTACCTACCTTTTAATCTCAATTGCCTTCCTCACGGGGCAATCAAACGCTTGCGGCGTCTTGTAAGTCCCTTGCTTTAATATATAACATCCCCGTTACATCAATTTTGGCTAATTCTAAATATTATACATGAATAGAACCCACAATGAAGTCCTCCGTCGCGCTCGCTCCCTCTACTCAATCGCCCCATCCCCTTCGGATGACTCCTCTCCATTCCACCTTCACCATGCCTACATCAACGAAGTCCTCTCCCAATCATACACCCGTTCCGCCGCCCAAGCCGGCGCCTTCTTTCCAGATTGGGGCTACGGCTGCTTCTCCAATGACGTCGCCGCCGAAGCAGCCCACTGGCCTCCATTCATCGTCGCCTCAATCCGTCATTTCAAAAAAACCTACGGTCCCCTCTACATCCTAAACAACAGCAAGGATGAACCAATCTTCGTTAAAAACACCCTCTGGCCGAACGGTACCTTCATGTCAGCGGAAGACCAAACCCACAAGGACAAACTCCTAACCTTCATCTTTTCCACGGCCCTTCACGCCTCCTCCGACGCAACATGGCACTCCCTAAAAATGTACAACGGCTTCATCCGCATGATTGCTGGTGTCGACTTTGCCGCATCCTATTCCGACGCGCACACCCTCACAGATACTGGCGGTGACATCATCCTCGCCCACCGTATGGACGGCATACCCGATTCTAAATCATGGGTGGAAAAAACATGGTGGATACCAACATCTGATATCATACAAATCTACGAAAACATGGGCATCTTAACCGTCAACCGCTTCACCTTCAGCTTTTGCGTGGCTAGAGGACTCGCAGCGATGCAGGCGCTCGTGTCGGCGGGTGGAGCCATGTACGACACCTACGCTGAGAAGAGTCCCGCCATGATTGAGTTTTTTGACGAATATTACCTCGGCGGGTTGGATGAGATGACGGGAACGGCGGTGTGGTGCTGGAGGAACTTGACGGAGTGGATGTGGGATGAGAAGGGCGGTGATGCGAGCGATGGGTGGGATCTGTGCGATACGTTTAAATTGATCAAGAGTCGAAATGGGGGGAAGATTGAACCACCCGATCCGCCGTTACTACCCTTCGGTGAGGGCTCGAGTTCCACAGGAAAGGACAAGAGGTACACTCATCGAGGGGTTTATAATGAAGTGAGGGCGAATAAGAAGTTGAGAGCGTTGGTGGAACGATACGAGGAGAATATATATCACGATGAGGACGAGAGATTGGGATCCGAGGAGATTTTTGTACCGGATGAGTTGCCTTATTTTGAGGATTACAATGAAGATGTCGGGATTGAAGGGGATAAATTTAACACTCAACGAACGACGCCGTCGCCCTTTCCCGGCAGCTTCGCGGATCCGCTGTATTTATCCACCGGTAAACCGTTTTCAAAGTTCGGATCCTACCTCAGCATTGGAAACCTCGGGACGAAGCAAATCCTGGATGGGATCGATATCCAAACAGCACAAACCGAATCGATAGAGCTCACCGCTTCGGCATTCGTAGAAACGGAAGATCAGGATTACATCACCGGTGGAGCCGTGTACAGCATCGACCTCAAGGAGATTCTAGACTCCCAACCCCACGGAACATCCATCAATCTATCACAGCTTCAATTTCTAAAAACCACATCGAGATCGGATTACGCACATTTCATCACACCTTCTGCCGCCGACAAGACGGAGAAATTATGCCACGCGAAGGGATACTTTGATAACCGCAAAACTATACTGGAAAGGATAAAGTTGGAAGATTACGTCACTAATACCACACCGAACCATCCGAACGCCAGGTTCGGTGCTGCGACTACACCCGTCCGACTCAAGTCGGGAGTATACAATGTGATAACTGCACCGGGGCCCACGATATTCAACTCGTCCTCGCCTAAAATTGGGTTTATCCCTGCGGGGTATTTGGATGTGTTTAAGGGACCGCAGAGGATTCTGAGACTTTCGTTTGAGGATTTACCCGGTGGTGATCGAGTCGGCGAACGGGAGTTTGGGAGTGTGATGCTTGCAGCGGATATCGATAGCGATGGGGAGGACGAGTTGATACTCGGGATGCCGTATGCTGATGGGACCAGGAGCGGGTGTGGGTTGCAACTCGCGGAGGGTGAGGTGGCGGTTGTGAGGATTGGGGTGTTGGTTGAGAATGCGCTGAAGGGGTGTGATGAGGTTGTGGAGGGGGCTGTTGCGAGGGTCAACTTGCCCGAGTGGGAGAAGAAGGGGGAGGACTGTGATCAGAACAGCTACGATTGGTTTGGGAGGTCGTTAGTTTGGATGGGGAAGAGTCGGATGGTGGGTGTTGGGGCACCGGGGCATGGGAAGGTGTATGTTTTCAAGTGGGATGATGGGATACGAGGTCTTGTATTTGAGTATGCCGTTTGGGGGACGAAGAAGGATGGGTTTGGCGGATGGGGTTTGGAGAGCGGGGTGAGTCCTACGGGAAGGGAGTGGTTGGCTGTCGGTTCGCCGAACGATGAGCATCAGGTCGGACAAGTTTCGATATTTAGGATCGGGAAGAACGCGAACGCGAACGAGGCGGTGCTTATAGCCAAAGTGAAGAGCAAGGAAGGGGAGAAGTTTGGGAAGTTTGGGATGGTGCTTAAAGGTGATGATGCGGAGGGAGGGTTGTGGGTTAGCAGTCCCTTCGCGGAGGGAGAGAGAGGGGCGGTTTGGTGGGTTGATATCGGGGCGATTGCGGATGGGGATGGGCATTGGAAACCTACGGCTGCGAGAGCTGCGAGGCAGATTATTATCGGGGAGCTGTTTTCTGATATCGTCACGGAGTATACGACGGCGCAACTGCTCTCCGGGTCTGAAGAGAAGGTATGCAAATTTATTTTCTTATGACATTGCATTGCGGTGATGGAAACAAGCTAACGTATTTATGATATGATATGTATAGGCACATTTTGGGGCATCATTGGCGGTGGTGGATATAAACGGCGACAAGAGGTCAGATCTGATAGTTGGGATACCGTTTTCTGGAGTTACGGACAGAGACGAAGGGATGAGGTTTAGGGGCGCTGTGGCGGTGTTTATCCGGACCGACGAGTCACCGACGATGAATGGCGCCAATGATTGATATGTTGCATATTCTCAGCATTGTTATCTGCAGCGACTTTTATTTTTGTTTTCACACGGGATGGTTTGGACGCAAGCATTCGGATTCTTCTAGATTGGGTTTTTTGGTCTCGCAGGTATTATTATTGGGCTAGTTCGCATAGTTCTTTTCTTCATTTTTTGCATAGCAACGACTATAAAGTTTACCTACTATTGTTGTTTTTGTCGCAGTCGCAATCATAGATGCGTATAACATCGATAATAACAATCTTCGCGTCCGGTTTGAGCAGGCTCGTTATAGTTTGGAAAGCTCAACTCTTTTGATATTATGGTACCAGATTTGGTAAATCCGGGATCAATCCTGAAACAGAGAAGAAGAACCGGGATTCACGTTCCCCAGGACGATTTGAACTAGTCAGATAAACATGCGTGATTTGATACGAAGTATATACGATTCGATTCTCAAGATCGAGTCGACTCTGACGTAAATACCTAGATACCAAAGTAGGGTATAATAATAATAACATAATGCGTGTGATTGTGTGCTTTTGATCTGCTTGTTTACGTGCATTTCGTTTCGCATTTTTTCTACACGGCTCGGTTGGATGCACACCCAGAGAGACTGCATAGACTGCAAGGGAAGGATCGATTCGAGGCTAGCAAGGGAAAAATGATAAACATAAACAAGCATGCAAGGAAAGAAATCAGTACGAGCGAATGGCGAGAGCAGGATCCCGCTGCGGGATGCCGATGGTAAGTAAGTACGTACATTACATGTTATGTACGTGCTTTGCTTTGCATTGATATCTATGTCTTGGAATCGACAAAAGGCGTCACATTTTTTATTTTATTTTTTTTTTTATCTGTTTGTTTGATTCGACTGGCGCTTGGTTGGATGGATGGGATCGATAAACGAGGGTTGGTTTTTTATGTTTTCGGTTGGAACCGAGATTTCGAACGTTTCACGTTGAGCAGCAGGAATCATAAAGCGAGCGATAACTCAAAAAAGCTTGTACGATTGTTAATTAATCGACGGATAAGACAAGTTATCCGCACAAGCTACTTACTTAAGTACTTACTTACTTAGTATGCATAGAAATGTCTACGGCAGAAAATAGAAGCACTAAAGAAAGAAAGGAGGAAACGAAAAGAAGAATCTAAGCTGAAGTAGGGATGGAGCGGGGAGGGGGAAAGTATCAGCAGGGCACTTACCATCCATCCATCCACCATCATGACCATGGAATAACAAATACAGACTAAACTAGGGTGATACATTATTATATTAGTCGGTGCATACCAAAACAAAACGAACGGTGGGGTTCGATCGAAGGAGCGCCGACGCTATCGTAGACTCATTTGACAGATGTTTACATCCTTCCCCCCTCCTCTTTTGTAGTTTATTTTGAAAGTGTGCTCGAAAAGACGGGACGAAAATAGGCTGTTAATTCGCAGATATTGGAGGGGGGCGAAGGGGGAAATGTATACATAGTATGGTACTAGCTTTGTAGTATGGACATGTTTAGGTGGTGCGTGCGTGCGGTAGACGAGACGAGACGAGAAGAAGGTATGACAGGGGTATGATGGGAGGGAGGAGGGGGTGTGACAGGGGGGTCAGGTATGTACAATGTACAATGTACGTACCTCGGCCCTGCACGCGTGTTGTCGGGCTGTGATTGGCTGGCGATCCGTGTAAAGTGAACAATAACATTGCCTGAATAGGAAATTATCGAGGTCAACAACAACGCAGCGCAAAAACAACAACAAAAGGTAAACAAAAGCAACCCCCCCCCAAAAATCTAATTATCGTCGACAATCTGTATGTGGTAGTGGTAGTAGTACGGAGTAGCAGCAGCAGCTAAAGCTGTTCGGGTTAATCTGTCGCTCGCTCGCTCATTTAATTCTTAGAGCCGCCGCTCCCACCCCCCCCTTCCTTTTCGCCTTTCCTCATCCCATCGAATAATGCGACATCACCATCGCTCTCCTCTCTCTCTCAGACCTCATCCTTCATCGCATCGCCCCGCTGGTAGCTAACATAACACTTCTGTCGCACCAGCCATCGCTCCGTCGCGCGCTATCCGTCCGCTTCTCCATCTCACCCAACCGACTGTCGCTCTGAGACCTATAAACCTCGATATATATATAAAACCCCCCCGCCTCCACCTCCACCGCCCTCCCTCAGCGAATCAATGCAAAGCTGCTTCCCCTTATAACCGTGTCATATAATCACTTTATCCTTTTTTAATTAATTGACCCCAGATTGCATCGCATCGCATCTTCCTTAAAAGCTTCATCCCTATTGCCATCATGGTATGCAACCCCCCATATCGTATTATCTTAATAATTCTCATCATCTCTAATCCATACTGACACGACTTCTAGGCAAAAATATTCCGCCGGCTGGCGTCCGAACACGCCGCCATAAACAACTCCCCGCCTCCTGATTACATCCTCGTCGAATCTCCCAATGACGACCTCTTCATCCTCGACGTTATCCTAATCGGTCCCGTCGGCACTCCATTCGACTCTGGCGCCTTTCGCATCTCCCTCAAGTGCACCGACACCTACCCGAACACGCCTCCCACCGCCAACTTCAAAACAAAAATATGGCATCCAAACGTGGACGAGAAGACCGGCGAGGTTTGCGTCGACACCCTAAAAACAAGTTGGACACCTTCCACCCAATTGAGAGACGTACTGGAGGTCATCAGAAGTCTGCTCATTCATCCCAATCCCTCGAGTGCATTGAACTCCGAGGCCGGTCTGCTAGCCGAGGAAGATTATAAGGCCTTTTCCCGACAAGCAAAACTTATGACCAAGATTCACGCCGCCATCCCCGCTGACCTTAGAAGCGCTGTTAAGTCCATGCGTCAAAAGGCCGATGGGGAATCGAAAGTCTCTGCTGGGCCTGCCACCACGATGACGCCAATTGCGAAGCATAAGAGAAACGCATCGTCCGCGTCGTCTTCGCGCAGGCCTGGCTCTTCGAGCTCTACCAGACGTATATCTGATGAACATCACCCTGCAGCTTTATCAATCCCTCCTAGAGATTCCTATCACGGGGATAATGTCCTCCACACACCTACCAAAGAGCATTCCAATCCCCAAGCAAACCCTTACACTCCCACACCTCACAGTCACAAGTCTCACGCTCCAAAATCTTCCGTGGATTCTATCCGTCAAGGCAAAGAAAACGCAAACACCGTTATGACTCCATCCGCAACAGGTCGTTCTCGATCGTCTAGCCCACTCGGGAAGCGCACGTTCGATGAAGCCAACGAAGAAGGAAGTTTGGAAACCGATATCCATGGAGAAGTTGATAGGAGTATGTCCCCACCGCCTGCTAAGAGACGTAGCGTTGAAGTCGAGAGACCGGACACCCTAAAAGCAATGTTGGAAAGACCGAAGAAGGTTCCGAAAAGTATCGTCTATTCGAAAAATATGGTTGCGAAGACTAAGGGCGTCGCACCCAAAGGTTTGAAAAGGCTATGACATTCTTTAAATACAAGATGCCTTGCCAGCTTTTACACTCCTTCTTCCTTCGATTCTACATTAATTCTTTTCCTACGATTAAAGCTTTTTAATGGATGCTTCCTTTGAAGCCACAGCTCGATAGCTTTTTTTAATCATCACTTCTTACTTTTTTTGCTCTTTTTTCTTCTTTTTTCTTCTTTTTTTCTTCTTCGCATCACTCTGGCGAACGGATTGCTTTTTTCTCTTTTCCTCTCACCTTCGGTGTTCACTTGTTGAATTCTGTAATCTTTTCGGTGATACCCATCGGCGGCCTTTCTTGGTTCAGTTTTCTCTTTTCTGCATCCAAAAGCGGGAGTCATGCATTCGCATTTAAGAACTGCCTGTCCCCAAACCAACTTTCTTTGGCTCTACGCCGTCACCTATTTCCTTTTTCCCCTTTCTTTTTTGTCTCTTTTACTAACCATTCAATCAACCTTAATCAATGTTGAATTGGGAACAACGAGGGGCGAGCATGCAATATTGCAACAAACCGAATAGGTGCCTCTTACGTTCACCGCAGAAGACAAGATGATTCGAGGCTAGCTTGCTCGACGAGGCTGCGTGGTAAGCAGACTTTGTCGAGGATAGTTTTGCCCCGGCGTTTCCTTTCTCTTTATATAAAAAAACCCCCTCTACGGATCGATCATCCATTTCCTTTGTCTTTTGCTTTTAGTTTTCGTGGTTCGAGTTCGATTCTAGTTTTCCATGCATTTATTCATTACTAAACTGTTCGAACTCGAAGCGAACGTGTTCTGGGGGGGGGGGGGGGGGGATAAAAATAAATATATTATAATACTGGGTCTATCTTGCACAGTCTGGGCTAAAGACTGCATCTTGCAATGGAGTTTTATGGAGTTTTTTTTGTTTTTTGTTTTCAAAGAAGCTCGCGCGATCCTCACTCTTTTAATAAATTTTATGTTCGGCGAGCGATAAACTATTACCCATATAATATAAGTGTATATATATATACTGGAATAACAGACAAAAAGACATGTATACTTACTATAATATTTAAAGTACTTAATTAACATTATTATAATCGAATAAAGTTGAACAAAATTTAAAATCGTGGAATGGTTTTGAGTGAGGCTTTTGTTGAGGGGTAAGTACAATGAATGGTTATCTATCGATATCGGTGAGACCAATTGATATAATCGATATATTGGTATCGATATCCACCCGCGACATCGTCGTCCGTCTGTTGGCAACGGCGGCTTTCCAACAAGCAACAACACAACTTGCAACTATGACGTGCGGGGATGGGACGGCTTTGATTCATGTATTCATAGATTCGGCAGAGATGAATCGCTGTTGGAAGATTGGATGAGACAAAGCTAACGCTTGCGCTTGTTGGAACCGTCTAGACTTTTGAACTCTGATAAAAAAGAAAGTAGGAGCTTGGCTGGCTGGGCGAATTCGAGGATTGATAACAATTGATGGAATACAAGGCTACTACAATATTGATATCCACCAGCGATATTCACACTAACTCCAATCGAAAATAGGAAGGATAATTCCTAAATTTAAGATCTCATCTTTTTTTTTAAATCAATAATATATAAGTGGTTCCAGGTTGATTGGGACAATAAATGTCAGAAGAGCCGAGGCTTCTTTGTTACACGTAAAACTCGCCTTGTCGCTGTGCCACATTCATTGTAGGTGTGTGCTGCATCCTTTGACCCGAGCAAACATCATCAGCCCAGCGCGTCTGCAGTGCAGCTCCGGGCAGCATAGCTTAGCACGATGGTTGGCCCCAGCGACTGCTCCGATGCATTTTGCATGCAGCAACAAGGAATAATTAATAAAATGGATAAAAGATGATGAGTGTCATGACGGAAATTCATCAACCTTCTTCAAGCTGCTTGGATTTTGCTAAAATCTGATAAGCACCGTTCACGTTCGATTCCTACTCCTTCACGCTTTTAACAAAACATATCATCCTAGCTGCTATCAATATCACGTCTAGCAATAGTTTCTAAGCTACGTACTTCCGGATCTCTGGATAACTTCCAAGATGGATCCGGATCTGGCAACTTCGACGGAACCAACGCCTGCTGCTACAGATGTATCAGAAAACGGCAGTTCCCCCAAGCCAGTCACAGAGCCGGAACCTGAACCAGTCACGGAATCCAAAACAGGCACGGAATCAAAGTCATTGCCAACGGCTTCACCAGAACCGGATCGAAAAGGTTCGGAGGAACCAGAATCTGATGCCAGACTCGACGCAGCGGAAGCACTTCTCGCGAGAATCGCTGCTCAAATTGAAGTGCTATCATCGAAATCGAAATTGGATTCGAAATCCGATCCAGAGCCAGAACTCAAAGCCGAATCAGAACCGAAGCAAAAAGTCGAACCAGAACCGAAGAATGAAACCGAAGAGAAGGCTGAGGAAGAAGGACTCGAGCTCCCATATTGCGAAATCGACCCGACTGGTGACGTCCTCGCCACTTGCTATCTTCCAAAATCCAACACGGATACCTCTGAAGATGGACCGATCGGTGTTCTCCTCGTATGCTCCAAAGCTCTATCCCTCGCCTCGCCCGCCCTACGAGAATCATTCAAGAGATATTCACACAACCAAGCTGCCGACAATCAACCCGACTTCAAAAAGATCAGTTTCATCACATCCTCTTTCGATGAAGCCCTCCTGGTCATGAATATCGTCCACCATCAAAACTCACTGAATCCCAAGACTCTCACACTGACAGAGTTATACAACCTCGCTTTGTTTTGTGATGCGTATCAGCTGCAGGAAGCCGTTCTGCCGTCAGTGGATAGTTGGGTGAAGAGTTTGTGGCCCGGTCCTGGTCACTGCTCTGCTCGTGAGGCAGTAACTGCGAATAGCGGTATTGTTTCCCTGATCGCTGCGAGAGGGAAACGTACGATCTTACCATTGCATAAAACCACGGGGATTGAAAGCCACAAGGCGGCAGATTGCGTCAAGTGGTTGTGGGTCGCGCATGTCTTTGGGTTCAAGAGGATCACCGAAGAGTGTGGGCATACCGCAATTTTGAACATCCAAATGCTCGATGGTTCGACGAAAGAGGATGAGTTTGAAATTGATGGTGTAGAGTTTCAGCCTTTGATGTCTGTTTGGGTTCGAGGTAGCTATACCAAATTCACTTCCTGAAGAGACCTTGGGTGATTCGCTTGAAGCTAATAATATGTGACTGAATGACTAACTTGTAGAAATGCTGTGGACTCAACGAGAGGTTTTGGTCAAACAACTGATCGAATCAGTTGAGGGGAAGGTTTTCAAGTTTCAAACTTCGATGGCTAGGAATGTTCGAATTTGCAAGGCGGCTAGTTGTATCGCTGATCAATGCGATATCTACCAGCTTGGGAAGCTCTTCAAGTTGAAGTTGAAACTTGGGTATCCGGATAACAAGCTCAAGTTCCAAAGCCTGACTGAGATTTATGAGATCTTTAACGAAACGTGCGGGACTAATACGGAAACCAGCGGGAGTAACGAGCAGGGTTATGGGTACGATGTTAGTCATAAGAGTTGTGACGTTTTTGAGAATTTGCAGGAGGCTGTCGTAGGGATCGAGCAGCTCGATTTGAGGCCACTTTTGAATTGAATATATTGTGATGGATACTTGTGATTTATTTTATTTTATTTTTTCTCTATCATACTTTCAGATATTGGATCCAATCGTACAGGCTACATACAAGTAGTGGGCCATCATGATGGCAATATTGTAAGTTAGAGCAATACATCTATCCAAATATTTCATCCACCCGCTTTTCCACTTTGATCTATAACTTCAAGCGCATAGCTAAATTTCTCCAATTCAGCTGTTGCTTTCGTGTATGTAAACTTGGATCCAATAATCGGGCCATCGTCCTTCTTACGGATATACGTCGCCAAATCCGCATCCTCAGTAAGCTCCAACCTCGTCATTCCATTCCCGAGATACGAAAACCGATTCCCAAAGTATTCAACATGATAGTCTTCGTATCGTACGTCCTTGAGACATTCCAAGTAATGCAGTGTGCTTCCCGGCCATAAAGCTGTGATTTTACCGTCCGCCGTGCCACGTTTATACCATGATTTACAATCTTCCTGCCATACTGTCCGTTCCATGAATTGGTCCTTGTGGGCGATAAAGTCATCTACCGCTTCTGTTTTTACTTGGATTGATTTTATGCCATGTTGTTGGATGCGGGTTATTATACGGCAGATATAGTCTGCTTGGGCTAATTTTTTAGCACACTCAGTCAACCAAGTCCGATTATTTATTTATTTTATACTACGTATGTGGGAAGATTTTGGTTTTGGTTTTTTTTTTTTTTTTGGGGGGGGGAGGGCATGTACGTACCTTCTATACCTATAAGAACTGGTCCGTTTCCGATGGGACTATTGGGACCGATGAACATAAAGTAGTTTGGAAATCCTGCTGCTGCGACGCCGAGGTAACTTCGAGGTTCGTGTTTCCATTGTTCGGCCAATTCGTAGCCGTGGCTGCCGACTAACCGGAATCGAGGTACGAAGGAGGTATTGAACCCAGTCTTTATATAATAAAAATTAGTTTAGGAGAATGGAAGAGGCATGTCAATCGCTTGCTTGCTATAAGATTGAAGTATGTACGTACAGCGCAAATTATGATATCGACGGAATGTTCGACTCTATCTGCTGTCACGCACCCCTTACTAGTAATCTTGACGATTTGTTCGAATACGACTTTAGTCTTTTCGTCTTTTAAAGCTTCGAGAAAGCCGATACCAGGAGTGAGTCTATATATATATTCAAGATTTAATAAACACATTAATATTGACCATTGGAGATATATAGAAATATTTGTAAATTAATTGAATGTAAAGACTCACCTACGACATCCAACCGCCCATTCAGGAATAATTTTATCCTCAAGATACCCATCCTGTAAAACACTCCTCATATGCGTCTCACAAGCCTCACGAACACCCTTCTGAAACGGACTATCATTTATAAAGATTGGAAACGCCCGGTTCATACGATGCTCCAACCATCTTCTAAACTTGTACAACTCCTCACCATCCCCATCATCTTCCGCAGTAGCAGCTGCTGCGAAAGCCTCCCGCTCCTCATCATTAAACTTGCGCGGAAGGGTACCGTCCGGTCCGAACGGTAAAACCCACGTCGGTTCACGGATAAACGTGGTACATTTTGATACTTCTGGTAGGATCGCAGGGAGGACTTGCATACCCGATGACCCGTTTCCTATCAATCCGACATGTTTATCCTTGATATCTAGCTTTTCGTCCCATTTCGCGGTATGGACCAGCGGACCATTGAAGGAGTGGAGACCGGGGATATCTGGCCATTTCCAATCGTTGAGGACTCCGGTAGCGTTTATAAGAATATCGCAGGTATCTTGTTTCGTGTGGTTGTTGTTTGCGGTATCTTGTATTTCTAGGCGCCATTGGCCGCATGATGGGTGCCATGTCGCGCTGGATAGGGTGTGGTTTAGGAGGGTTTTAGATTGGAGGTTGTGTTTGAATTGGAAGGATTTGAAGTATGCTAGGATTTCGGCGGATGAGGCATAGTTTGCTGACCAGTTTGGGTTCGGATCGAAAGACTATATTTAATTATATATATATATTATTGTCGTTAATTAAATAAGATTATGAAATTCATATCAGTAGTCTTTTTCTTCTACAGGAGTTTTTGTAGTATTGAAGCCAGACTAGAACTAGAACTTTTGATGATTCGGAGAGAGGATGTGAGTTCTGATATATATATATATATATAGTTTATTACTTACCCAAACGTAGGTGTGGGATGGAGTATCGCAGGCGCAACCGGGATACTTGTTTTCGTACCAGGTGCCCCCGATTTCTAGGTTTTTATCGTATATTTGAATTTCAACGTCGTCAAAGTTTCTTTGAAGCTTGTATGCCATGAGGAGACCGCTCGCACCTGCACCGACTATGACGACGCGGATTGGGCGGTTTGAGTTGATTGGACCTTCCAATTCCATGATGAACGTTGCAAAAAAAAAAAAAAAAAAAAAAAAAAAAAGTTTAAGTGAAGCTGTTTAGGGGTCGATTGAGGGGTGGAAAAAGTTGGAATACTCCATTTGTGGTTTTATATTCTTGTTGGTGTGGTGGAAGCGCAGCAAGCATGTAATATGGTTTGAGACCTCAAAGTTCCATGAATATAGGTTGAGCGAATTGACTAGCTTCAACAAGATATCTATAGGAATATATATTTCAGTGGAAATATATCAGATATGAAATGCACCATACCACGCTTCCTAACATACGTATAAAAAGTTGCAGAAATTAATTTGAATTTTCGGCACAAGTATGATCCAATTAACAATACCATGGGCATATTGCTATCATGCAAATTACAACATTTCATCAATGGCGAGTTTGTATTATGGGTTTATTTTATTTAATGTTTCTTATCGAGCCTTCGATATCTTTTTCTGAAATCATTAGGTCAATTTTCTCTAGTAACAACCTGGACCGTCAAATCCTTCGGCCAGACCGGTTTATCGGTTCCGTTTCCTCGAGTGCCGACATGAAACTTGAGTTCGAGCGCATTATCCCCAAACTGCGCGATAGGCTTGACAAAAATGAACGTCTCCCCCAAGTTCTCCGCCCTACGAGCTTCGAAAAACTCTGGCTTGAATAATATTTCTTTATCAATTTGCAAAAGAAGACCTGTCGTGGCTGGCAAAGAGATCATCATAGGCTCATAGTGGCGGTAACTGTGGTTTCCATGTCGACCCCAAACATCTTTCCAAACGTCCGCAGGGTACTCTCCGCATGATTTGATGAGCCATTGAGAGTAGTAATTTAGCGCCACCTAGTTGATTATTAGTTTCTATATAGGTCATAGGTGCAGAGTGTACTTACATCGACGGCATAGCTTCCACCTTTTTCTGCACGATCAATTAGTGCTTGTAGTACAGCTATCGAGCCACAGACACCCGTGCTTTATATATATAACAAGTCAGCAGTTTCACTTACATTCATCATCTATGCGGGAAGCTCACCAATAGTCAGAGTTTGGGAACGGTGGGGTTACAGGTTCATTGTGACCCAATGCCTTGCCATAACCCATGGAAACTCCGCAGCACTAGATTGATTACAAAAACAACATTAGCAGTTCCTTCATTGGATCTCTTAAGGAATTCTAATCATACCGCATCACTAATCTGCTGCCACCCAGCGCGGTGGCTCCAAGGTCCATGCCAACCGTAACAATTCTCTTGAACATGTATAATCCCATACCCACGATCCTTCACAAGTTCGAATATAGCCTCACGACCAAATCCCAACCGCTCCATAACATCCGGTCGGTACCCGTCAACCACAACATCAGCCTCTCGGATCAACTGCCTTAGCTTCTCTTTATCCTCTTCGTTCTTAAGATGTAAATGACAGTTCCATTTACCCCAGTTCAAATCATGATGGAATAGGGAAAAGTCTGTCACTTGTAGGGATGTCACACGCATAACGCTTGCACCCATCTCCGCGAGAGTGCGAGTGATAACCGGTGAGGCGATAACTCTTGTCAAATCGATGACTTTAAGACCCGCGAGGGGTCTCTTTGCAGATGATAGGTAGGATGCGTCGTCTTTCCACCAGGATGCTGGCTGTGACGAAGTTTCGTGTTTATAAATCTCGTAGAGTCCAACTTTACTGTTAGCTTGGCCGTGCGGGGTGTTGAAATACTCGTCCGCGGTATGGCAGATTGTTCCGGCTTGCTTATGTTCTTCATTTATCACCTCGTCGAGAGTATCAGCATCGAACTTTGCGACGGCGGTTTTAAATCGGTTGAGGGTGGTTCCATCTGGGTCGGCCATAGTATCTTCCGGCCTACCCTCTAGCGGCAAACCCAGCACTGTCAGAGTCGGGTCGGGATTCAAGCCGCCTAGTTTGAAGGAAATAAAATATATTAGCGAATCCTCCAGTTTAATTAAGTTAAAAGGTATTGCAAAGTATATAGTTAGGGCATACCATGGCAATGATAAAACCGACCATCTTTGGTTTCGTAAATGTTCGTGGCGCGACCTCTATAAGGAGAAGGGCCAGAATCGTGCTTATCCTCGTTCGGGAAGAGTCTGTCGAGATCTGTGTTTCCGCCGGAAGATGAAAGTAGTGGTGTCGGTTTTCCATCTTTGATGATTTGAGCTATAACTGGACTCAAGATAAACAACGAAGCATGGTCTCTTCTCGTTTAAATAGATAGATATTATAGGCAACCCAGTTAGTTTTTCAAGACAAGGACCCAAACTTGCGGATTAGAAGGGGAAATAGACATACGTGTTAATAGTTACATCCACTGGCTGGGTATTATATTTGCGGGTGATCAAAAGATTAAGCATCAATGCTTCGAAACCTTTGAGTGCGGTGATGCTCTCCGCGAATCTCCAGTTGACTGGAATACTAGGTTTAGAATTTCCTTCGAAGTGGAGGTTTTTGGTAAATGATTTCAGTTCTGCCGGGATGTTTCCCAGCAAAGGGTTCTCCAAGATTCCTTTTTGGAGGACCTCCCAAGCTTCTTGCGGGACAGAATAGGCTTCTGCTGAGGTGCTCATTTTGTCGTTAACGTCGTGGTGATCTCGAGCAAATTTACTAATTCTTTTTTTTTTAGGTACAATGGAATAAAATGCGCCAGGATTCCAATATGGAGTGATAAATTTTTTGCATTAACGATAAGGGTGATTTCTCTCCAATATATAACATTCTCAGATGTCTGAGAAATTCTCGGTTTTATCCGTAGTTCGACTAGTTCGGGAGGAAATCGTGGGGTAGACGTACAAAGCGGAAAGCGGAGACCATCACTGTAACTCGAGTGTTGTCATGACCTCGCCTGCAGCGTCGTGTTACCCATCTTACTCGCCGACTGTTTCTTACGTTTTGCCATCATTATAATAAAAATTCTTCGAATATATTACCATGGTGTATATATGGTATACGCATCCGTTTTCTAGGTGTCACTTTTGTGTAACTTATAAACTAGTATGAGTGAAATGCGCTGCATGCATCGAATATCCCGCAGGTTGTTAGATCCAGACACATCTGCGAGTAAATGGGACCGGGGTGAAGATAAGCCAAGGACCTTAGCGATTTAGCGATTTCTTCGTAAGGAAGTCTCGAAGGAGATCTCTAGAGGAGCTTATAAAGTACCCAGATGGCATGCGCTAGATTGATATATAGAAATGCTCTGAAATACATCTTACTACTTGAGTTGATTGATCATGAGGAATTGAAGTCTATTAACTGGTACCAATAACGATAAGAGTTTACGAAAGTCCTTAAAGTATATACATGGATGGCACCGATTGGCTCAATTAGTGATTATAATATTACTTTGCGATATAAAATGAAAATGTTCAAGTTTGCGCAGTTTAGTATTTGGCCATGGCCCCGGACAGCGAAGACCAAAGCTGAGACAGCTATGATTTGGAACTTGTACAATTGTGTTGCTCTCCAAAAACCCAACAATGGCCATCCCTACAAGCCAAGCAGATTCGGAATGTAAGATCGGGGAAAGATTAAATCATCTATTTCAGAAAGATCGGACACTTCAATCGAGGCTTTGCTGTGGATTTGATTCATGTCAGCGTGGTGCGCATTGGCCAAATCAGTATCGCGATCGGGCGGGTATATTGAAATCGACTGCAGGAGCTAATATTAATAGCCCCTGTTTAAACGTTTTGGAGCCAGATATGCACATCCTTATTGGCCGCCCATCCGACGCGAAGATATAATATTCTGCAATATGCACAGTTCATTCTGATGATGGCCTGACAAATACTAACCTCATATCATCCTTCGACGAACCTTGTCAACTTCTTTCTCGTACATATATAAATAATACACAGTCTTTACTGTTCGCATAGACGGGTGGGTCTGTTCGCGAGCATCGTTCCTCCGATTCTCTCTTGTGCCTTTAACTTTAACTCCGATGATCTAAGCGCTGTTGACCGGCGTTTACGTATACCAAGAATAATGATATCATACCAAGTTCCAACGCCAGAATTGCGAAAGCAAATTCTGCGCACCCTATTCATCTCGCTGCTTCTTGATCTTGTGAGTATATCGAATCCGAAAGCCTCTCTTGCCGCTAGGGGATTACTGCTACAATACAAGCCATTCGCTAATCGAAATCAGTTATCATTTACGCTTATTTTACCCCTCTTCCCCCAACTTCTTGCGCACTATCAATCGCTCGAAGCCAGCTATTCCGAACCGACTCTTCTACGCACGACTTTTGCTTATCTCAATTCATTCAAAGCCTCGTTTTCTCGTCCAATCTCAGACCGTTTCGATGTAGTTCTCTTAGGTGGTGCCCTCGGGTCCCTCTTCTCCCTTTTACAAGCGTTTTCGGCTCCCATAATCGGCACAATATCCGATAAATCCGGCCGTCGAACCGCTCTTCTCTATTCCATGGTTGGAAACATCCTCTCCGTTCTAATCTGGGTGTTTGCAGTTGATTTCCCAACATTCGTAGCGAGTAGAGTTGTAGGAGGACTATCTGAAGGAAATGTCCAGCTTGCTATCGCCATCGCTACGGATGTGAGCACCGAGGAGAATAGAGGTGCTACGCTAGCTCTCGTTGGAGTCGCGTTCAGTATCGCATTCACCATGGGACCCATGATTGGTGCATTCATGGCCAGCAAGACATTGATGCTTGGAAATCCGTTCTCTACGGCTGCAGCGTTCTCGCTGGTGTTGATTGTCACGGAGACTCTATATCTCTATCTTAGGCTTCCTGAGACCAAACCGCCTACTCCAGTATCCGCCTCCAAAGGAAAGGCAAGCGGATCAGCAAAAACACAAGAGAAATCCCTGACGCTTTTGAACCTCACGCATTTTCTGTTCCTTCTTGTATTCTCGGGCATGGAGTTCAGCTTGACGTTCATGACTTTCGAACTGTTCTCCTTCTCGTCAAGAGATAACGGCAAGTTGCTCGGATTCGTGGGACTCACAGCCTCAATACTCCAAGGTTCATTTACACGACGTGCCCCACCGCACATTGTCGTGAAGACTGGGTTGATGGCATCTGCCGCGAGTTTCTTTTTGCTAGCCAGGATTGATAGTAAAGGCCTATTGTATCTAGCTGCATTCTTTTTGGCGGTGACGAGCGCAACAGTGGTCACGGGACTTACCGCATTAGCAAGTTTTAGAGTTGGAGAAGAGGATAGGGGTAGAAGATTGGGTGGATTCAGAGGCTCTGGACAGATTGGTAGAGCGTGTGGACCGGTTGTGTTTTGTACCTTGTATTGGTGGGCGGGGAGGGAGGTTGCCTATGGTACAGGAGCTGTGAGTATGCTCCTAGTGATGGCGATCGCCTGGGGAGGACTGGACAAAGGAGCGACAGCAACTGCAGGAAAGAAGAAAGCAGTCATTGAGAAGAAAGAGTTATAAAACGGTCATGCATGTTAATCTGATATGTGATTTCGTTTACACGGAGGATATGATAATATATAAGCGATAGCGATATGTTTTGGAATCAGACATTTGGCTTTTTGGTGAGACATCGTCGCCGTAGCCAAACCCGTCATTTCGAATTAGTGCAAAGCTTGAGAATATGAGCACCTGAAATGGGCTTACCTAGATTCGAGTTCGTGGTCGGATCAATACCAACTTTGAAAATATGATAATTCCAGCGATTCGGGCTACCCCATCCGACGAACAATACCCCAAAAATTTACACAATAATGAACGGGGGTGCGACGTGAGAATGATGCCTAACGGCTCCTCGGTATCACACCATGTCATAAGACTCTTCGGGGCTTTCCTTTGGGAGGGGTTGAAACCTTTTTTGTGATTATCAAAAACTGATATTGCAGATGCTAATCGATATCGACGTCAAATTGATTATACCGCAAGCCATACTAGCAATCTTACGGCCGAGTTTGGTAAAAAACTCACCTTCCTCAAGTAACTCGTTCCGAGCCGATGTTTTGCCCCAACATGACCCTTGCAGATAGCATGTGGTTGATCGAGATTGTGAACTTTAGATACATAATGTATATCGCTGTGATTTTAATGGTCTCCGGGCTAACCCAACTTATACAAGAATGATCGGAGCTTGCATCCCCGATTCAGGAGGAGCAGACGAGAAACTTGGACGCTTACCATGTTTTTTTTGTACGAGATATCGACGGTACGCGAATTGTCCCAGAATGTGTGCAATCTTACCCAAAGGTGAAATTTGAAAGGGAAAAATAAAGATAGCCTCAGTTGAAGCCGAATAGCCGTGAATGAGCATAATTTCAGCACGGCGAGAGAGTGTATGTCCAGATGGTGCCACGAACATCAGCATATTGTGGTCATGTCGTTGCGCTGTAATATTAATCACACAGCGCGAAGTAACGTACGTACGGGCAAAGTTCCGGACCGCTGCAGCTGCACAGACGATATCAAAAAACGTGACTATCCCTCAACGAGGCATTGCACTGAGAAAAGAATAGAAAACAGATTTGATCTTGTGAACGAAATTTGTGTCTTGGATCCACATCGGAAATCTTCTGAATTGGCTGAGGCTGCAAAATATTTCCTACTGGTCTGCATTTCCACGCTTGGAACTGGCTAGGTTTGGAACGGGAGGCATGGTTTGCAGAGCCAAGTGCGCCACCTGCTGCCTGTCTGTTTCAGCGCATTCACTCGTTCACACTTATCCAAACCGACAAAACCAAGACGTTTTTTCTAACGACGTTCAAAAGCTTGAAGCCAGCCATGAATCGCTTGCTCTGAAAGACATTGATGCAATAATTCCATTAACAATAGCGTTAGTGGCATACTAGTAGCTCGGGAAGGAAATTTTCGTAGACTCCCTTCAGTCGCAGGACGGAGGCTTCTGTCAGAATGGTGTCTTTTCAACTCGACTTATGCAGGTTCAGCGAACTAAAAAGATTGGCAATTGCGCTTCCCTCATGCATGGAAAGTTCCCTGACGGCGTGATTTAGGTCCCACTTAGCGTGGCCCCTCATTTCAGTACACGAAATCCAGGTAAAACCCCACAGAATTGGGACGGGATGGCGACACCCTCGAGCTTCGCTCAAAGAGGTCCAGGGTTGCAAATGCCACTACTATCCATGATAGCTTCCATTTCTGAAGTCTCGCGCGACTCTTAGAGGAAGCCATATTCGCTATTGGCAATCTTGAACAAGGTCGACCGGTCAACCAAATATCAAGGTAGAACGCGAACTTCAGGAAATCGGCATCGCAGAACTCCGGATCAGCCGTTACAAAGTCGCCATAACTCCAGCTTAGATCTTGCAAATGCAAAGTGGATAGAAAGGTGATAGTTCGCTGTCGACCGGCCACTATCTATTGGATCTGAAGACGATCGGTTAACAAAACGGTGCCACTTCTTCAAGGCAGCATCTTTGGACCTAAATTATGACCAAAGCGGCGGTGCCGCCTTGGAAAACTCTTTGCTAATTGCTGATGGCTGTGGGCAACGGCGACCCACCCAAAGAAGCATGGACACTTTTGCCAGGGTTCAAGGCTCCGAGACATTCCTCGTGGCCAGACGGCACGCTGGTTGGCTGAGGTTAACTCGTCGTGTGCTGACCTGACTCTCCGTTCAACGGCGGCCTGCACACGAGAGCATGAACAAACTCATGGGACGACATCTAATATCGACCAAACGGGTCAGGTTTCTGCTCAGACAAGGGACTCCACAGATACGATTTTCGTAGGCGAAGAAACACGCCAGGATTTTGTACTCAAATGTTTCTCCAATTGTGCGCCTTTAGGTCATCGGTGCCACGCAGAATCCTTGACAGATTTTATCCCCAACCATACCCTTTCTCGTTTCTCCGCTCCATTGGTTCCAAGCTGCGACATGCCTACCATGTTATGACGGATAGACCATCCAAAATGGGAATTCCTAAGATATCGTTTGTCTCCCATGCGAAATATCTCTGGATTCTCAGGTACCCAATTTCCAGGTCCGTCCTCAATTGCGAAAAGGGACCATGGAGATAAAAAAAATGTATCTTCTAATATATCTGCCCCCTTCGCCTCCATGGGATGAATATCTTGAAGCTTTGCTCCCAGACTGCTTTCCCCCTCCACGTGGAATCGAATCATCAACTTTTATATCGATTTATCAAAGAAGTCGGTTGATCACCGTTTACGACAAGTTGCTGGTACACGGGTATGGCACAAGTGTAGTTCGAATTGCCACAATACAGAGAAATCTGGTAATTTTTGGAAAGAGAAAAGAGATTCGATACGTAACCGACCATTATATAATATATATACTCGACACCATCTCTTAAACCTACCTCCGCCCGCTTTGTAGAATCTCATTCATAAGCCTGCGATGCATTTTTCGACGGCTAAAAAGCTCAGCATCAGCACGATGGCTGAGTCTGTTCCGCAGTCGCCCGATTACGATAACGAAGCTGTCTCGCCGACAACATATTTACCTCGATCAGCAATCAATTTCCCAGCGAAGAAAAATATTGTTACAAGGATTGTCGATGGCTTCCGTCCGCACCCTTCATACTACGACCATGATAACTTCAATGTTAAAAAGGGAGGTAATTATGATGTCGAAGGAGCGAATCACAAAGTTGCCGCCACACCTCTCTCGCGGAAACTCAAGGGAAGACACTTGCAAATGATTGCAATCGGTGGGTCGATCGGTTCGGGTTTGTTTGTCGGTAGCGGTGTGGCATTGGCGACGGGTGGACCTGGGGCGCTCTGTGTGGCTTACCTGCTGATTGGAGCTATGCTTTACTGCACGGTCCATGCGCTTGGAGAGCTATCTATTACATTCCCAGTAGCCGGATCGTTTGCCGTCTACAGCTCCAGATTTTTGGACCCGGCTTGGGGTTTTGCAATGGGTATGTCGATCTTTAGGCCGACTTCTTTATGAAGAGATTATAGAGCTATTGTCTAACTATCTTTCATATCCTTAGGATGGAATTACGTCCTTCAATGGCTCATTACCGTACCTTTGGAAATTACAGCAGCGACTCTCGCACTCAACTATTGGGGTTCGAGTATACCGATTGTAGTTTGGGTAACGATATTCTGGATAATCATCATCGGCCTCAACTTATTCGGCGTCAAAGGATACGGAGAAGGAGAATTTGTCTTCTCTATTATCAAAGTTGTCGCTGTGATTTCGTTCATGTAAGTGTAATTATTACTACTATTTTATTCGGGTTGCCACTAACAAGTGAATAGCATCCTTGGTGTGGTTCTTAACATCGGAGGAGGTCCTGGGGGATCCTACCTCGGTGGCACGTTTTGGCATGTACCAGGAGCATTCGCAAATGGCTTCAAAGGTCTATGCATGGTATTCGGAAACGCCGCATTTTCTTTCTCTGGCGCCGAATTGGTTGGTATGGCGGCTGCAGAAACGGTAAACCCAAGAAAGTCTCTACCCAGCGCCATTAAACAAGTCTTCTGGCGTATTACTCTGGTAAGTTCTTTATTGTATTACTCGATCAAGCGATTTTTGAACTCACTAACAAACTCACTAGTTCTATATCGTCTCCCTCACTCTTGTCGGTGTTATCGTCCCATACAACGATCCAAGACTCTTTGGCAACAGTGACGTGGACGCTCGCGCCTCTCCCTTCGTTATCGCTATTCTAAACGCCGGGATCGAAGTACTTCCAGATGTCATGAACATCGTCATCATGGTATCCGTTCTTAGTGTCGGTAACTCGGCTGTCTTTGGAGCTTCTCGAACGTTATTGTCTCTGGCGCAACAAGGTCAAGCACCCAGGATCTTTGCATTTGTTGACCGAAAGGGTAGGCCTATGGCTGGCATCGGTCTTACCGCCGCATTTGGTATGCTCAGTTACATCGGTGCTGCATCGGTATCTCTTCAATCCCACATCTTCACCTGGTTGTTGGCCATCTGCGCCCTATCGGTTATTTTCACTTGGACATCCATCTGTGCTTGCCATATTCGCTTCAGACAGGCTTGGAGGCTTCACGGTCATAGTATCAAAGAACTTGCGTTCACGTCGCAAGCCGGGGTTTGGGGCTCATATGCCGGTCTTATCCTCAATTGTCTAGTATTGTGCAGCCAGTTGTGGATCTCAATCTTTCCACTCGACGGCCACCCTTCAATCACCACCTTTCTCTCCACGTATCTTTGTGTCCCCGTCGTGTTGTCCTTCTTTGTAGGATACAAGATATGGTTTAGGACCAAATGGGTCAAACTGGAAGATATTGACTTGGCCACCGGTAGACGAGAACTAGATCTCGCGGCTTTACTTGCTGATGAAAGGCAAGAGAGAGCTTCCTGGCCAGCCTGGAAGCGAATCTACAAGCTTTTCTGTTGATTTTTTACGATTGAATTTTAATATTTTAGGAGTTTATGCAGCGGGTTTTGTTCTTGTTCTTGTTTACAATCTTACGGATTATGAGTCGAGCAGGATGGAGTTTCGGGTTTAATCGTTTTTGGTTAGACTACTTTTGTAATTTTAATACCCATTTATTTCAGTGTATATTTTTTATCATATTTGTGAACCGGCAGAATGGAGGCATATGTTGGATATTGAATCGTTTACATTTTATGATATAGTTGACACCACGAGTACTAGTAATCGAATAATCTCGTCCCTAAACTCACACAAATACATGTCAACAAGTAGTTCTTAACCTTAAACTCCATGAATTCAGCACAAAAGTTCAAAGCCCATGTGAGGGCCTGCCAACGTCGAGGATGAGTCTAGTTTGCCTTTATTCAAATAGAATTCGATCATGCAGACCCCAAGCAGAGGCCTTCCTCTAGCTCTGCGACGTCTGGGTACGAGACCAATCAGACCTTGTTTCTCGTAAACTGGTATTATAATCGAGCCTAAGGCAGCTCTTTTCTTTCAAATCTTTAATATTATGTACATGTGATATCATAAGAAATGCTTGTGCAACTTGCAGTGTAAATTCGAGATTGAAACGGGTTGTGTTGTGGAATGTGGTCTTTCGAAGCGACAGCCAATCAGAACGCAACGATTTAATGTTAGCGAAGTAGCATGACGGAAGTTCCGAAATTTCTCTCACGAAACTCAGAACCTCAACATTTCGACAACCCTACCACCCCGCTCTTATCCCCGTTGCGACAAAAGTCAGTTGCAATTGTTCCTCCGCTCAATTGCTGCTCGAAGGAATCACATCACCCAAGATGACTCTCGCTCAATTCCTTTCCGATATCTACGAAACCTTCACGGTTGCCGAGGCTAAAGCCGAAGCTCCGCCAGCAGAGGAGAAGGGGGATAAGGAGGAAGAAAAGGAGGAAGAACCAGCCGAGGAGAAGAAGGAGGAGGAAGAGGAGGAGGAAGAGGAAGATGAGCCCGAAGACGAGATGCCAAAGCTTCAAGAAGGTAAGGCAAATTCCGAGCCGAACGATTCATGGACAGGGTGAACCATGCAGCCAGTCCTCATTTCACGGGATGTGATATACAACGAGAGAAAATAGCCAAGCAGGTGTATATTGCGCACACAAAGAGAGAAAGATGCAAAATATGACGGGCAATAGAAGTCGCTGAGCTTCTTGACCACAATACTTAATAGAAGTGTCATCGATCGACTGACTCAAAGTATTACCAATTTTAGAATGTCAAAATTCGAAGAAATGCGCTCCTTACAAACACCATTACGACGAGTGTGCCGAGCGAGTACAGAAGTGGGAAGAGGCTGACGAGAGTGACAGGCAAGGAGCTAAAGAGAGTTGCGTGGAAGAATATTTCCACTTGATGCACTGCACGGTATGCTTTTGATGATCGAGTTATCCTTACCGCCCTGTTCTGCTTTTTCCCTCCATACATATAATTATCATTTAGGCTAGACTCTATCCAAGCGGAAGCAGGGTCTTGAATGGAATGCATCGATTCGCTTCTTTAGACGGCGTCTTTAAGCCGCCAAGTCGTCTTTGCTTTTGAGAATCGAGACGGCCGAGAGCATCATTGAGCTGACGGTTTATTTTCATGTAGGGTGACTGCGTGGCGCCAAAGCTTTGGGCAAAGCTCAAGTAAATCTCTCATATTCACACCATGGCATTTCTAGGCACCAAAACCAGATCTCGATGTTATTAGAGATGGCGGGTTCTGTAAAGTGTTTTTCTCCCGTTACAGCGGCTGAAGAATGGGTCATACTCATTCTGGTTCAAGCTTTAACGCTTTTAATACAGGACCCGATCTTGGGGAATAGTCATGACACAATCGATTTTTAATTTTGCGGGGGAGGGGCTATGCATTTACGTTTTATAGCATTTTAACATTGTGAAAGAAGGGGGGGATCGGGACCTGTAAATTATACCAGTCTACCGTTTAGTAGTCGTTTACGAAACTTCTAAAGGGCATATCGTACATACATTTCATAATCGGTTTTCTAAAATACCATACCACTCGCAGCTTACGGAACTAGCGTCAAACATGTCTTAGGCTCCTAGTTAATTGTGACGGCGGCAAGTCAATTATCACAAAATATTTTAACTATTAATAAGCTCTACTGTGTACATGTGTATGGTAGGCGGCTGGTAAGTCGCCGTGCCACTTGGAATTGCTGCGCACCTTGCATGGAATATTATTCATGAAACAGGTACAGTTCCCGCGTAAAGAATCGAAATCAATTTTAACTCCGCTCACGGACTTGTTCGGGTTTTCAAAATGACGTCTCGGCAGCCTGGATCGATACAAATGATTATGTCAGGGTCCTCTCGGGAACCCTTGATCACAATTGCATTTTCGAAGAACCTGAATTATACGATAATGTACGTGAAATCATTGCATTAACGTGGTCTCGTGTCACCGAGCTTCGGGAAACAGAAGAAACGTGGTAACGGGCGCCGTTCTTTTCGAACTGCCTGCAGTGCAGTGCTGTACGACATAACTCAAGACGCGACACTCAGTTTTTGACAAATTAATACCGATAGCGCCACTGATTCTCAGAATGTGAGGATCGAATCAGCTTCCCTGCACATCATCTCATGCTGTGTTCAGAATCATCGCGGAGTTTACCTGGTTTGTGATACCATCGTAACCTGGATTTGGGGCCTTTGGGGTGGCAAAGTGGAATTATCGCTTCCCCAGCCCAGCTCGCTGGACGGGAAAACCACAGTTGGGATATCACATTGACGACAAACTTAGCATCAACGTACATATACCTCCACACCATCAGCTCTCGTCGCAATACGCTTGTGCAAAGGTATCATGCATCCAAGCATTCTCTCCCCTTTGGCCCTGCCGACAAGCCGGTCCAGGATGGGAAAAGATCATACCCATCTAGGATTGCGCATTCGCCTAGACTCTCACCCGATTCGATTCCACGATGCAAGTTAAGCCACAATGCGGGCGTTTGAACCATCATTCCTCTTATGTATTCGCAATCGAAAGAGGTCCATGCAGCCCTAGTTGCGGAATGTGTTCCCGCGGGACTGAAGGACGGCACTGGACAAGTTTGCGAACCACCTGTTAGGGTAGCTGCGGGCGAGCAGGTTTTCTTGTTCGGAAAGAGACCTCTCGAGCCTTCCCGCTGTCCGATAAACATGCACCGGTTAACGGAAGTAAGGACTGATTGCCTTTTGGTTCCATTCCAGCTACTGGCGCTTGGAAGTTATTTTCGACTACCAGCTCAATGACTTTGCTTCAAAGGTTGAAATATACAAGATGTCATCAAGCAGATGTTTTTGAAACCATTCGGCTCCACGCGGCGGTATCGCCAAAATAAGGCCAGACCGCTCTCAACAGCGGTCATCTTGCATGGCTAATAGTTGGTAGCATGGGGCAGGGCCCGGATGGTCTGACCTCTTCTGATCTAGGCCTCAAGCGAATATTGGGCCTGTCTCAAATTCAACCTCCAACACCCAACAGCAAGACCATTTTTTTCCTTGACAGGAATACTGTCGACCCCCTGGAGGGGCAATAAATCTAACGTCCTATACATTGCAATCGCATTGTAGACGTAACATGGCGGAAACCGCCTTAAGACGACAATTCGAGAAGGGTTGAAAAAAATCGCCTTGTTTGTGACCATACCTGCGACCTCCCCACACTAGCGTGGTAGCTCATGTACCGAGACTAGTAATGCAATTCGCGCAACCTGCAGAAGTAGCAGGTTTTCAAACGAAGAGCTCGAGCCTGTTTCTTTTTCAAACCTCAGCCGGAAGACACTGTCGAACTGTCCACCAAGCAGCGCGAATTCATAGTTTACAAGGGGAAACCTTGATAGAGTACTACCTCAAGCTTATCGCTGCTCTTATAGTAGCAGTTTGCGAATTTCAGATGTTCGATACGAAAACCCCTTGCCCACATATCAACTAGTCGCCCCATTTTGCGGTCTCATAGCTTCAAAAAAGAAAGGAAGAAAATTTGCTGTGGCGATTGGTATTGAGGATGCTGGCCATTCCTAGTTCGAGTGGCTCACGATTGCACTACAAGGTATCTTTCAAGCTCATGGAAAGAGGAGTATTTTTTCTCGAGAGGTCATGAATCTAAGTATCTTTCTGACATTCTGCCTTCATCCTAATAGGTCGAATCTGGTCTATAAAAAATTTTTGGGAACCACCAATACCGTGACCATCACAAACTAGAATACCTGCAGGTCAAACTGAACCAGCAAATTGCAGAGCCTAATCTAGTGATTTATTAAATCACGCAGGGACAACCAACGCCAACAAAAGAGTTGATAATTATCACTTCTTAAGGCCTTAGCTGAATTTGCCCTCGCCGCAGTGGCTAGCTGCTTCCTCGGTTTCTTTCCACATTACGATCTACAAAGTTGTTAGAAGATCCAAATCCAGCAGCAGAAATATAGAGAGACAAGACCCCTCCCACATTCCTTGCCAGCATCACCTGCAACCAAGAGAGGCTTTCCCCCCTGGGAATATGCTCGAACATCCAAAAAGGTCCTGGACTATAACACCAACAAGGGAAAACCGTGGGTTCATGAGGTGCCGACTATGTATCGCCCGTCGGGACGATGAACAGGGCCCTAGAAACCCCGACTTTTGGAGATCCGGAGCCGCTCTTCGACATCGACAATATGAAGACTCGAGCTCCGGTGACCGACTCAAATTCAAACAAGGGGATATTATCCTTGTTCCAGTGGAAAACCTTGGACGTAATCGCCCAATCGGTATCCATAGATTTCGAGGCGAAGTTGGGAACATAAGCTTCGACAATCTAGATCCCCAGGAGAAGACCATATGGCTCCCGGTCCATGGTTATTTTCAGATAAATGAGTCTTGCCCCCCTCAAGTCGGAGCGTCCGAATTCGAATGGACGAAGAAAGACGGAGACCCGTTCTTAATAAGACCCTTAACGACCAATGAACCTCCCATCGACGACGAGACCGGAGAGGTTCTAATCGAGGTTCTCAATCTTGCAACCGGAGAACCGTCGATCGTACCACACCGAGAGGTGGAACTGTTCGCAAACTATAAATATATCGGTACTTCCCAAGATATATTTCAACCGGGCGAATTTGTCACAGTTACACAGTTTTTCGCTCGGAAGGTCCGCAAAGAAGGAGGGGATGACGAATCTCTGAAGTATGCGACAAGCGTTAGGACCGGACGGGGTGGATGGGTATATGCGGTAAACTTACAGCCATTATTCCCAGAGCAGATTCATAACAGCAACATGGTATTATCACTCATTCCTCGGAACCCGGTGCTCGAGCTGTCGTCGAATCTCCAAAGGATGAAGATACGAGATTCTCTCAAAGATGAAATCTCACGCAAGAAGTCTATTGTAAAAGTCGAATCGCCAGACTTTGAGGGGTTCTCTCCAACATATTCGGACCAGACACATGACTCGCTCGAAGACAAGACCGACTACTCCTACTCCTACGATGATGATGATGACGATGACGACGACGATGATGATGATGGTGATGGGCATATTGAGCAAGATGGCCAAGTTACCCATTTCCACTCTCACGGACTGCCCTATCCGATGTCTCTTCGTAGCGACAGGTCAGAAACGTCTCTCCCACAAGAGCCAGAGACGCCGATGCCGATCAAATACCTAGCAGAAAACGAGCTTCTTAGAGGTCCGCGTGGTCAAAAAAGGTTAAATCTTACTACCCTCCAAGCCACTGATGGCTACGTGCCTCCTCCTCCACGCCCAAAGACCGAGAAACCCCCTCCGAAGGACAAAAAAAAAGGACCAAAACCAGCGAAAATCGAGGCCGTCGAACCGCCCATTGCAGCTGCAACTGCAGCTGACCCGCAAGATTTACCCCTACTAATGCAACTTTTACCCCCTGACCACTTCCAGGCTCTCCAAGACCAAATGGACAGGGAGGGGGCTACCAATAAGGGTATGGTGACAGCAGGGAGTGTTGGCGCTGAAAAAGATAGCCTATGGGACAAGCAGCAAGATGTTAGACAGCTTGGTCAACCTGAGCCAATGGATGAAGGAGTTGATGCATTCCTTCCGCCAGTATTTCTTCTTAGTGAACAGGAGGTTCAATTCGCAAATTCGAACTCTCCCGAAGATCTTCCCGCACTATATCTTTAAGATCTTATAGAGTCAGCCCTCCGCGAGAGCGATTCAACAGCGGATAGACTGGACATCTATCATCCATATTTTCATAAACGTTTTTAAAATTTTAAATCCCCCTATACGACGGATTCACGCCCCAGTATTACAGTTCACTTATATATACCCCATTTTTTTTTAACAATACATACAATTCTTTCTCTCCCTTCTTGAACAAAGAATTTTAAAGTTCATTTTTTTTTCTGTAGTTATTACTATTTAGCAGCAATCATGTTTACGTTCGATTGCAAGATTGCACCATTATATTGATCATTTACTTGAGTCCATAATTACCCAGTTAAAAACACATTTTTAGCCTTAGAGCTTGCAATACCTACTTTTTTTACATACATACATAACTCACTTACCTATACATACTATAGTCCTGTATACATGTATTGACGCTTCAGCAGCGATGCTTATACATAAATCTTTTAGAAGATAAATTTTAATTTGAGATTTCTGGGTAAAAATTCTTTTAGTAGGAACCGCTCCTTCGGACACTTTACTGGCAACTTTAGAGGTCTGGACCCATCCAATTCTGCGTTGGAAGAGAATGTGACTAGTTTCAAACTGATAGGATTCGAGGCTAAAACTGATAATGATCTTAGCGTATACAATATGCATGCCTAATTACCTAAGTAAGTACCTATTATTGGCCGTCGCTATTAAGTGCGTAATATTATATACACATCAAAAAAAAAAAAAAAAAAAAAAAAGTTGCCAACATGCTGCCGAACCGCTCACACTAGAGCTATAATCTATGCTGAAATATTAACCGTAGAATCAAATAATAATTTACCTACCCTCATTCTACCACTTTTTACCATGTCAATAAAGACACCATTCGTTTTTTTTTTTAAGTCACCGGAACCAAGTTTCCCACTATAATTTCATCCAAGGTTACCTTCCACCGCTGCCTCAAGCCAACCGCCTTGGCTTCAGCCAGCGCACTAAAAGTAGCATCGCCACCTCCCACAAACACAAGCGCAACTGGATTCTTCCTCCTCTGTCCGTTCCTCGAGTCTACTTGGTATTTGTCCAAGAGCGGTCTAATCAAAAAGTCATCCCTCAAACCGACCCAATCGTTAACTCCGCCGCCTCTGTCAAGATCGACAACCTCCTCGTACAGCTTGTGCGTGAGAACCTCCTCGTCAAAGTTCACCACTATGGCTAACTTTATCGCACTAGAAGTAGGGATATTGTTCATCTTTTGCGAGAATGGACACCTCCCCCTTTTGAGGAGGATGACTGAATATGTGGCTGCGATCGACGGAAGTGGTGAATCACAAGCCAAGCCGGCAACGTAGATTGATCTCCAGGGTAATGTAGGAGATGGTGTATACTCCATCGTGCGTAAAAATTGGTGAGTTTTCCCTGTCAGCGGCGGTGCTTCCACAGCACCAATTCCGGACGATAATATTGCGTGGAGGTGGCGGCGAACAAGATATCCTCCATTGGGAGATGTTCGCTGTGGCGTGAGCGTCCTTTGAGGAATTGAAGGCGCGGTTTTCTGCCGTTCAGTTTCCCCCTTTAAGATTAATTCATGTTCGATGCTGTCCCGCAACATATCTTCCACTCGCTTCAAAATATCGTCGTCCAAGGCTTTGCCGTCCAGCTTGATCTCAACCTTTTTCTCTCGTATTTTATCTTTCGTGGTAGCGATTGTCGAAACTGGCCACTTTTTGTGTTCCGCCTCATAGTCAATAATAAGCTCGTACCCTTCATCTTTTGAAGTGTGGAATCTAACACCACCATCCACGTGTAGAGAATCGAGGTTCGCCTTATCGATAACCACGATCTCATCATTGCGGATAATTCGCTCCCCTACCTTTGTGACAAAATACTCGATCTTGCCGTCTACGACTTCCTTCGCGAACCCGATACGAAGCCCGCTCAAAGAATTTATCAAGATGCCGCCCCTAATATCGATCCATCCCGGAGGTGGAATCTCCCCAGCCTTGACAGGAGTCACCGAAAATACCAAATCCAACTTATTTTCCCCAGGCAGTTTGGCACAGTAGGAGCTTGGAGAGATTATTTCCGGCGGTAGGGTCCATGGGTAAAAGCTCCCATTCGTGGGAGAATACGGGATCGTATACCGGTATGGGTTTTCCTCGTCCCTGTCATTGAAATATCCGAATTCCTGAAGAGTATTCTGATTGTCTAGGATTGAGATTTTGGTTGGTGCTCGGGGTACGATTTCTGGAAGGAAGTTCAATCCCACTGCGGTGTAAGAATGGAAAATGTCTGTTCGTGATGCTGTTCGAGAGAAAAGCGCACCGACAGCTGGATTTTGTGACCGCTTCTGAGGATTCTGGCAGGAAGAGGCTCTAGCGGCGCTGGACTCCAGGTATTCGTGACTAGAATTAAGATCTATATGCTTTTGGCCTCGATGTTTCTTCTTTGGCATCATTATGGGGTGCCCTTCAGTTGTAAAAACCCAGGGGTTGTCTGTGCTATGTAGTGGATGTTCTTCGGAGTCATTTAGCAAAAAAGATTTCCCAAAGAATTTCTTGGATCTTGACTTACTATCATCGAATAGCAAATACAAGTAGGCTGCAGTCTCGCTGAGCATGAAACTTTCCATACGATCCGCAACCTCGCCACTCCGAACATCTTGCAACCCACCCCAGCCACACCTTCCCCAGCATCGGCGTTGAATATCTCTCAATATCATCTCGCCAACGTGAAGATACCAAACATCCTTGGTGGCTCGATACAGGTGGTACACACTTTCTGCAAACTCAGGCCGTCCGGGCCACCACTGTAAAGCCACCGCTTGTCGTGCAGGTACATATCTCTCTGGAAGTGCTTGGTGTCTCTGCCACAATGCAGTATAACTAGAATAGAATTAGTCAAAACTCAATTCTAAAAGGATTCGAGATCTTAAATTGAGACCTACAACAAACAAGTTTTCTCTGCTGTTGACACGTCGCCGGCCAGGACTAATAACCCAGGCCAAAAAGCACTCAGGCTGTCAACCCATTGTACCATCGCATCACCCGTGATCATATGCACTCCCTGGTAAAATACCGCCGGAGACTCTACAAGCATATGCTTATTAATGGCTGTCGTGGCTACTTCGAAGGCCTCGAGGTAAGCAGGGGCTGGTGAAGGTTCCGGATTGGTCTTCGAAGGCACTGTGGGAGATGATGAAAGAAGAATGTAAGTCTTCATGGCATACTCGAAGAACGAGTCTGTGGATGCACCAATCTGAATGTTGGGAAGAACTATGTATCAGAAACCTCAGAAGACTGTAAAATAGATTTTTGGAACTCGGATGCATGAATCCTGAGCAAGCGTAAAAAATGGTAACCGGTGTAGATAGCAACTTACGCCAGCCAAGTATCCACTCTGAAGCTCCCATTTTCCGGTAACAGCATCCAATCCGGCGCCCACGAGATCCAACCCACTCCTTCTTTCCCAAACCGCCCAAAAAGAAGCTTGCGATACTCTCTCAAATACCTCTACATCGTCCCATCTATGTCTTAAACCGCTTTTAAGTTTTTTAAGCTTCTCCACTTCATCCGGATGTTCTTCCTTGAATATCTGGAGTAACCTAGTCAACGTTGAAAACTCCAACGTCAAACTCCCAGCTCCAGCCGCGCAGGTTTCGGTCCTCTCGTTGTATAACGGCTTAAACCCATCCTTCTCGGCCTCTTCCTCGTCTTTCCTGCACTTTTCGCCATACTCCTGTTCGTCCGCGTCATCCGCCGGCGGTGGACGAACATTCACACAGCCGTATTTCAAGTTAACTCGGGGGAACGGAATCCCAGTGTTTGTCGTAAATGCTGGTAGAAGCCTCGTAGCAAGATCATGCGCCAGATGTAATAACTCGTTATTATACACCCATCCGTTCTCGCCGATCCCGGGCTCACCAGCCATCGGTAGTATTCCAATTGCAAACTCATGAGCGGACACGAGACCCCCAACGCCTCGAATCACCGTTTCGAAGACCTGGACTTTGGAATCTTTGTTGAATCCTGTCGAATAGTATAAAGTCACCAGATCCTTGACCGTTCTCCAGAATTGTTTATAAGAATGGGTAGATGTATGCGAGAGGATTGCGAGGGCGGAGAGGGAATCGACTGCGGTGAGGGAGTAATTGCCTAGAACGTCGTTCAGAACAAAATTGGTGGGTTCGTTGTCGCGAGAAAGAGGAACGCAGCTCAATGGCCTGATCTACTAGAGATGAAGAGATTATGTCAGAAAGGTGTTCCAGTTTGAAAAAAGAGGAAACCGGATTTAGTGTAGCAACCTCGTCGGCTGGAAAGGCGTAATTATAGTAAGCATCATAGCCATGATGGAACATATCATGCGCCTCACGTCGCAGATTTTGAATTTGAGAGTTTGGCATGCAAAAGCATGATTGTATGCCTATGGTGCCCAAGAGGACTATGCTATTCGAGGTGAACGTATCGAGTTTCATTTAAGACCCAAGGATGCGAGGTCGTGGAACTGTAGCTCGAATAGCGGGAAGGATAAGATGACGAAGGAGTGATAATGAAGGTGAAGTTAGGTCATTTGAACCTAATGCAATGGCCTTAACTGGTAATTATGTTTGGACAATAAATGATTCGCGGCTGGGTAGTTTAAGGAGAGAAGAAGAGGTGGAAATGATATATCACCATGGTAGCTTGTCAACTTGCTCCATAACGCTGCGGCAACCCGAAAGGACACACGACCTCAACACGCCGATGTTCAAGGCACAACGCAAAAATTACAACATCAATCTCCCTTCAATTGCAAATTCGAATCATCCATTCGTTTGGAGCATGATATGCATCGATAGACTGGCACGGTATATGAGTAGAAATTTAAACTTTGTATTAAACTCTGCTCCAAGCAGTAGTATTTGATTTCTAATAAAGGCGTCCCCAAGGCTAGTCGCTGCAGCCGGCCAGATCGATTGGTATCCCGCGTCTGTCAAGACGTTCTGAGACGTACCTAGCCTAGGTACCTACCTGCACGCGGAATGAGACTAAGAATTACATGTGTAACAGCAATAATGAACAAGACCTGCAAAAGGAAATACTACCGACACCAAGAGGTGCTCCCCTGCTCGACAGTGGTAAATAAATACTTAAGTAACTAAGAGAGTCGATGCCGCCCTCCATGCTAATGAGGATCAAATTGGGCATGCAATGAAAGGAAATCAAACCAAAAACAAAACTTTGCAAAAGTGGTATCTTAGTTGGGAATGCATGCAAGATCAAGCCAAGTTTGTTTGATGGATAGGTAATCCACTAGATGAAATAAAAAAGACTCTTTAGAGTCTGAAATATATACACAAGGAAAGGCGGGGTTGAGAATGTCGATTGACTTTGTTAGGATCTCATGAGAAGCGAATAAAAGAGGAACCGAAGTTCTTTAAGAACTGGGTTTCGTGGGAAATATGCAAAAGAATTTCGTAATCGATCGTAATACTGCCTCTTGGAACCAAGTTTCTTTCTCTAATCTATGAAATTAAAAAAAAAATTGTTTGAAAAAAAGGATGTACAGAATAGAGAAAAAAAAAGGAATATCATTCATATATTCCCTAGGCAATATTCGCGATGATTGCAAAGAATCCGATGGTGATTCCCAAGATACCGGCTCGCACTGCGGTGGCGCCGTTCGGGCTGTCGTCCTGAGAGGTGAAGGGGCTTCCGTTGGAGCTGTCGGTGTTGCTGCTAGAACCCGAGGTTGGAGAGGCTCCACTCGATGTTTCAAGGGTGCTTGGTGAATAAGATGGGCTTGGGTAGGCGATGGTCTGGCTAGCAGGAGCTTCTGGTGTCGAAGTATCAATCAAGAGACCAGCAGCTGAAGGGTCAGAACCTGCAGAGCTGACGACACTGGTGACTGGAGCTTGCACGACAGAGCTCGCGCTCGGGGCGACCTTTCCAGGTCCGTTCATGAAAGTTGGACCTGGGGCATCGGAGGAAGTGGGTGACGCAGCAGGGTTCTTGCAGAGAGCACCAACTAGACCATTGTTCAGAGCAGACAACAGAAGACCTTGAGGGCTTTTAGAATCCTTGCAGGAACCCTGAAGAGTCTTCTCTAGAGACTGGAGTTGTTGCGCGCAGGCAGGCGAGCAAGGTCCGGGTAAGATCCCGCAAGACATGAGGGGGATACCGTATTGAGAAGCACAGGTCTTGTTGGCATCCCCGATATCGGTGTTAAGATCGGTGAGAGAGAAAGCCGTAATTGCGGATGGGAGGGCTGCAATAACTGCAATGGTGGTAGTGGAGAAACGCATTTTGAATGATTTGAGTTGATACTGCTTCAGCCTGCGGATTTGGTATTTGGAAAGATGATGCGACTGGAAATATCGGTCAGAGGTAGAGATGATAATATTTTTTTTAAATTTTTTTCGAGATGAAGACTGAAATTGATTTGAAGGAGTGTGTGCGGGTCCAGATTATTGATTCTCAATCACCAGGATATTTAATTCTCTGAAGTGAAAGCGCATGAAAGGAGTGTCGACGCTATAGATGCTGTAGTGAAAGACGGAATCTGCTGTAGTATTCTGAATATCAAACTCAACCAACATGCAAAAGGGGAAAGGAAAAAAAACGAGTGAACCCTGTCGAGGAATAAAAAAGATACAACAGAAAAAATAGAGGTAAAGGAGAGACTAGTCAAGATATAACCGAAGTTCCCCAGCGCTGCAGCCGTCAAAGTAAAAATCAAAACTATGGGATGAAAACAAGTATTCGGATATCGGCAACAGGAGTGGGCTTCAGTGGGATCTTTATTACAGAAAAGAGTCGGCCAAGAAGCCTAAACTAACGGAGGCACCGGACCCTTTTTTTGCGCAACCACGGGAATCAGCTACGTGGGTTTGGAATGATGTCGCAAGGCAAGGGCGATTGAAGGAAAAAGAAGCCACCAGGGTCTTTTGACTATCAAGCACAAAAAAGAAAGAAAGTCGGTCAACGAGAGAGAAGGAAGACACGGAGAATGGAGGGTGGAGTTCGTCAACCTGAGGAAAGGAGGACAGGATGGAAGGTAATGAAGATCAAATACAGGAATTGGACACCCGCAAGTTTTAAACGGTTTAGCACCATGTGTGTCTTCCCTGGGCCTATGCCTGCGTCTGGCTGGAGTGGATTACAGCACAGTGGAACCCCCCGCTGCGCTTTGGGGGAATAATGACGTTTGTGGTTGAGATTCGAACTTTAATACGTGCCGCCGCTAACTTTTCTTGATACATGTAAACGATATCCCTATATTTCACATACTATCCATGTAATTAATAGGCATACTTCAAGTCTCAACAGAGCAAGCTCTGGGTCGCAAAATTCTCAAAATCGGGGGCTATGTTGACAGGCGAACGCCCATCGACGCATCCGAGTCGCATGAGGTGCAGGCATCCGGATCTGATTTGACTACGCTGAAATTCGCTCCTCCTGGTTTCGTCCGGTTGAAAGGCAAAGGACCTTCGGGTCTCAGCCAATAGCATTGGTAAGCAGGTACCCACGATAAACCTGAAACGACCGATCAGGACCCTGTCCGTTATTTCCCCATCCGCCAGCTTGCTTGGTTTCGCAAAGGTCTCGCTAAAGCAGGGACCACCCTTTCCAGTAAAAACCGACGGAGTGAGAGTGGACTGGTCTCTCGAGCTCTCGCATCAGCCTCGCATTGAGCGATTCGCAATTGTGAGATATTCGATTCAACTTGGCCGCTGGAACGTATCTGCGAATTTTTATTAATCCCCTCCATCATACTTGTTCATGCTATAGAAGATAGCTTAGACATACCATATTCCTGAGCCCCTTTCGAGTCCATCCATGCGTCCAAAAAAGCTGTACAAGCCAGCGCAGAAATTCATGATGATAGTTTCCGGAATTCCGGTTCGTGGCGAATGAGATCTTGTGTCAACCGAATTGCGTTTTCCTATGTAAGATTGAACATGTTTCAAAAGCACCATGGGGTTCAAATCGTCGTCTTGGCGGGTCGATATGAGCCAAACTGATAACCGGACGCCAATAGCTTTCGAAATTTCTCCATGACGAAAAATCGCGGCTGCACAGCCTCATTTCGAATATATTTGATTTCATGCTCTGCTATGAGCTCATGAGGGCTATAGGCAAGCCCCATGAATGAAAAGGCCAGCGGGATAGACGTTGGAACATCTGTAATTTTCAGTTCTCTCTCTCTCTCTCTCTCAACCTTACGCTAAGAATTCAGGAACGACTCTAAATTCATTCAAGTAATTTAATTTTCCGACACCACCACTTAATTAGGCAATTTTTAAGAGAGATATGCAGGGGCGCAAAAATCTCCAACGGCTTTCGCGATATTGCAAATATTGCACGAAGTACTAGTGAGAAATTCGGCCAGATCTAAGCTTTTTAATTGATTGTATCGAATTTCTTGTGGACTTCTGCTGGTCATCGTCAGTGGCTTCACATGCACATGAGATGCCTAGGCCCTCGTTGAACTAAAACTCATAAGCTCATCACTATCATCTTCTTCAAAAATCGCCGCCTAGCAATCAAACCCTATATTCGATTAGTGTGTCAAATTCTTTATTCGTTTGGATGACCATTAATCCTACATCCTAGTATTGAATATGCTAGTGATGCCAGTCCACCTGCTTTAAGAGAGCTTGATAAGCGTCTGCCGACATGTCTCTCCTCTACTTTCGAGTTGATCATATCGATCCCATCCAATCTTAATACGTTAATACTCCATAACAGTTTTCAAAAGAATAGGTTTTTTTGACAGATCACGCCAATCGCCTCCAGAGTTGCAAGGTAACGAACGTCAAAAAATGTATCAGAGTGACACAAAATGACATCAAACCTTCGGCTCTTCCTTTTCCGCCTCTCGTATTCCCGCGGTGTGAATACGATCCAATGTTACTACTCAAGGGCGAGATGGCCACATGTAACCACATTCCGCAAATTATTGTATGTCTTGGAGTAGTAAAACTCCTACATATCCCTTTCTAGAACGGATCAAATTCGTGAATACTCAAAGCAGAACTCGGTACGTAGTTCCACAAAAAATACTCCGACAACTCTGATCTCCAACCAGATAATTCCTCGCTCATATGATCAGCTCTTCGACCTCCATCCCGCACCCTGAACACCTCTTCACACCCATCCCATCACCATCATCCTTCTCCAACAACTCGCCCCAATCGTGCACATGCCTCCCTCTATCCGCGCCTTCGAACCTGCCCGTCCGTTTCCACGTTTCCACTCTCGTCCTTTTCTTTAAATCCAATAATCGTTTCTGAAATTTAGCTTCCTTTCGCCGTTTAGCATCCTCCGTTCTACGTTCATATTCAGCGTCCAGGGCTTCCGGTGATCCCCACTTTTTCCACGCGAATTCCTCAACTTGGTAGCGAAGGTAAAGGTTCATAGTTGCCCAATTCGACTTGTGCGGATTCGGCTTTTCCATGTGAGGTAGTAGCTCTTCATCTCGTAGTTCCGCTGCAACACATTCATAGATTTAGTTGAATTTCCTATAAGAAAGAATATAAGGATGAGTATTCTTACGATCTGTCAATAAATAATCCTCCCGACATTCCGTCTTTGTCAAGAGACTGTACTTGTCCGGAAGTTTCTCTTTACACTTGTTACAAACTCTCGATCCAAAGACCTCCAAAAACTTGAAATCGATTTCCAAGCTCTCACATTCGTAGCATTTCTTCCCCGCCTTCGTGATCGCTGGTTCGAATGCACCCTGTTTCTCTCGTTGAAGTTTCTTCTTGAGCTGCTGCTTGTCCCAGTCTTCTAATGTCATGTTTGATGGTTTCCCAGCCGCCTCTGCGGCAGCTAGAAGAGACTGTGGATCATCAGAAACGGAAATGAAGCCGCCCTTGGTGTCATTCATCTTTGAGAGATCGTATTCCACATATTTTTGAAATTTGCGTGCCGGCTGGATTGAATCCAAAGGCCTGGCCGGAGCATCTTTGGCATTCCGAAGGTTTCTAGTACGGGACCCATCGGTTGATGGTGCACCTGCAGTAGATGTTGAGGCGACACTCTCAAATGTACGTTTTGTGCCGCGGGGTAGGGGTGCAGATGTCGAAGCGGATTCCTGCTCTTTCTGCTGACGTAGAGCTTTGGCTTTTAGTCGCTCGGTTTCCTAGATATATTTTAGTTCTTGTATTCTCTGTTCGTTTTGAAAGCTGAGGTCACATACCAGCTTTCGTACTTGTTCCGGTGTTAAAGGTGCACCGGCTTTTGAGAAGAGGCGAGATGGTGTAGTCGGCGGACCAACGGTAAGGTCCGGTGGCGGCGGCGTATTGGTACCCATCGTGAACGTATTTACTCGCTGCGGGTATTACGGTTTCTTCAGGATGGTAAATGCTTAACGTATCCGGCTACAAGATTGGTAAATGTTGCTCAGCAGGTTCTTGTCAGTGATGTGGTGATGTTGAAATAGTATTTCTAGAAATAACTCGGCCCGCGTTGAGTCAGCGCAGCGAGTTTGACGCGATCGAGCCTGCCCGGTATCACGGGATAGCCCCACTGCCAGTCTCCACCGGGGGACCTAAAAAAAAAAAAAAACTACCAATTGATTGAAATGGGAAAGACGATGTCGTATAATTAATATAGATAGAAGATTGATAGTAGTATTTTATATTAATATATTTTCTGTGGAACATTTATTTATTCAACATGTATTAGGTCATCTCTAAAAATTAAAGCTGGGAATGTAAGCTATGATATCATATTGATTAGAAAAATTAAATCTACTACAACTATATGGAATCAAGATTTAAGTAGCCGTAAACCGGCTCATATCGTCAAAGTATATTTAATATATATATTATATGTTGGTTCAGCATCATGAGCTCCATGGAAGTGGCCCCTTGTAAAGTTGGGTCTTGCCATCCACTACCGATTCCGTCATCCTACACCATCCAAGTAATCCCCTTAGCTCAGGGCACGTAACCTCGTACCCATGCCTTGTCCTGAATGGATTTCTTCCTTTCTTCTTCGCGGTTAGGGTCGGATCCGTACAACCATGCGGATCTGCCCTGAATTGTGCTTCGGGCCCTTCTTTTTCTCCCTTCCTGAAGGTTTCCAATTGCGAGTTATCCCGCAAGTTATCTATCCCAAGGTACTCGAATTTATTTGCTGGGAAGCGAAGAGCTTCGCGGTGGAGATTCTCGATACGCTGGCGTTTGAATTCGAACCCGACTATTGTTATTCTAGACGGATAGTTGGAGGTGTATTCGTGGAATCTGCAGATGCTAAAGAGGATATTTTCATAAGAATCTCTAGCAAACTCTTCAGTTGTAGAACGATTAAATAGCGAAGAATTTGGTTCGATGAGTTTCGAGAGATATGCCAAGGACTAGTAGAAATCAATATGTTAGAAATAGCTACAAGTAAAAGATTCACGGAAGTTCATGTACCCAGTAGCTCTGCGCTTCGCTGGATGGACCGGCAAAGTTTCTGGTCTCTCCACCAGTAAACACGAGCAAGCTGTCTTCGTTCTGCTTTGCAATTTTCACTCCAGACTCGATATGCTCTTTGAAGGTCTTAGCTAGTCCGTGCTGATATGGAAGCAAGGTCCATTCCTTCTCATCATTTCCAAGACTACTCCCACCCATCCAGATCGCATGACCCATAACAATAACCAAGTGTGTGAGATGGTTCTTCGGTGGTCCACCATCGTATTCGGCCACTACGGCGGATGGGTTACTCGGAGGGATGTTGGGTGACTTGAGAAATACCAGGTAGAAGACCCAGAGTGATAGTATCGTGATGACGGTCGACTGCCAGGAGTAACGCCACGGCCACCTTCGCCGTAAAATGATTGGCGAAGTTAACCCCGCGCCCAAAGCATTTGGCGTGGAGGGTCTCGGAATCCTGATCTCTGGAGGCCGGGGCGATGAAGTCCGAGATGTCGGAAGAGGGGATGCGGAGAGAAAGCCGCTTGACCGATTGTCATTGGAATTGTAAAGTGGGAGGGACAGTTCGACGTCGTGATCGTCCCGTCGCAAGCCAAAGAGTCCACCAGACATGACTATAAGGCTGTTAACTGTGTGACGAAGGGATAGAAGCAGACGGACACCGCGGGTGTAAGTTAGAGTTCTTCTTATGTGCGATACTGCATGATGTCGCGATGGCCGGACGAGACCGGGTGTCGAATATATGGTGGTCCTCTGGTGGACATCAACAATGCATCAACAGTACAATGCGATGAGGATACCATGGCAAGAGAACGCAGCGCTGGTTTAGCTCCTCGCGATGTGGGCACCAACACATTCAATCGATCAGAAAAAGTACGGACGACGCGCAACAAGCTCCACCATCGCCCTCTGCCAAGTCGGCACCTCGGCCGACTTGAATGAGAATTACAGAAAGAGGCCCTAATAATAGTAGGCGATGGTATGTATGTATGGCGATGGGGTGGTTTGAAGTGAACAATGCTAATAATCGAATGCAGGAATCTCATATATATCCGTCTCAATGTTGCGCTGCTAGTCGGCCATTGCTAGGGAACCCAACTCCAGGCTGCTCACACTAGCACCAATCTAAGCCAAGCCAATTTGGTCTCTGAAGGTCGTGTCTGGTCAGCTGGCTCGCGACCCGAGCCGACCCAATCCAAAGACCCTGCTCGTAAGCCTGTCATAATGAGGGAACAGGACATGCTTCATATGTACAACTTGCTTGCATCCTGCTAGGACGAGTGTGGCAACAGGTGGTATCCAGTGCCTGATTCTACCAATGGATGATGCCGCCCGCAAGACTAGCTAATAGGTATGGTTAGTCTCGGGAGGTATGGTACTGGTTTCCTGAGTCTGGGGGCGCATGTGGTTTCCTGCCACCTGGATTTTGAAAGAGCATCGTGGCGGTTCATGCTATTCTCTATCGCATCACCGACATTCTCATCCTGACGTCGTTGTTCGTCAATCGCATTGGGCATCACCTCCGGCATCTCTTCCCTCATCGAATTGTCTGAGAACGTTGTGCCTGTTTGTATCTGCACGATTTTTTTGAACTCCGCACGACTGCATCGCACAAGGTCAGACAGCACGAGCTCATCGAGTAAGTCGAGTCGACAAGAGATAGAGCACTCCGTATAAATTTTTTTCGCTTGCATAAAGGGTGCCACCACGGGGTGTTATACTGACACGTCGAAGAGAGCAATAATCTCTCCAATTGGGTTGGCAGTAGAGTGCTTGTATCTTTCAGGTACCTCCAAAGCGAATCTTGCCTCAGAGGATACTAATTGAGAAAACACGCCTCTCGCTTTTTTCGTTAATTCTTGTCTGTTTCTCCTTGCCGGTATCGAATCCCCGCAGGCCGACGGGACTCACTAGTCTTCGAGAAGAGCATTAGAAAGGAAAAGAAAAGAAAAGAAAGAAAAAAAAAAAAGAGCCGATTTCTTGTCTCTTGAAATTTTTTCACGTCAATTTGGAGTACTTGGAATTATTTCTTGAAAATAATTCCTTCTACTCCCCTTTAACTTATTCTTCAAACTGGATTCCGCACTCGGCTGGTTTAAACAAAACATCAACATCAATAACATCACCGAGAACATCAATAATATCACCGAGATGCCGCCGAAGAAAAATAAGGGTAAAAAAAAGAACAGCCTCATCGCGACGGCTGCTAAAGAGAATGGAGGTAAGCATCATCCCTTTTCACAATTTCCCCTCTCAATGGGCCTGTTCGGACAGCTGCAACGTGGAAGGGTTCAATCTAGGCGAACCACGTCAAATTCCTGGGTTGCGGAATTTTGACGTGACTTTATCGCGCAGGAGGGGAAAACATGCATTGCCATCTGTCAGATAGGCCATTCGCCGGAATATAAACTGATGCGTCATTTTCTGTGCTTGCAGATGTCGACCCCCTCTCCGGCTCCGTCCCGCAGACACCTGCGGATGATAAGGACCAAGTATTCTCTACACCACTCGATAAACCCGAAAACCCGTTAGATGCACCTGTAGCCAACGGCGCGACCTCAAACCCCGCAGAGACAGAAACTGTACCTGACAAGATGGCCAAAGCTGAAGGAGATGAAGCAGCCGCAGCTTGGGGCCTGGACGACGAGAAGCCCAAAGTTATCGTGGAGGAACCCGACTTTCTGCCAGATACAGCTGAAAAGCTGGAAAATGGCGATGTGCCTGAAGAAGTCAAGCACGCCGAACCAACTACAGAAGAAGCTGCTCAGACAGAGCACCCTACCGAAGAAGCTCCAGCCCCGGTCGATGAAGTCCCTGAAACAAAGGCTGAAGGGACGGCTCCGGAAGAAGAGAAATCGGCTCCACCAGTTGACTTTGATATCCCAGATACTGCTGACGCGACGGAACCGACTGTTGAACATCACTTTGAAGAAAAGGCAGCAATTGAGGAGCCGACAACCACAGAAGCTGCCATCGATGAACCACTGGCGGAGAAACCTGCAAATGAGGAACCTCCTGCAGAGCAACCTCCAACTGGGGAACCAGTTGAAGAACCACATGCAGAGGTAGCGCCCACCGACGAGGCACCTGTAGACACAGCTCCTGTCGAGGAGGCTCCTGTAGACATAGCTCCCGTTGAGGAAGCTCCCGTTGAAACAGCTGCTGTCGAGGAGGCTCCTGTTGAAGATGCTGCTGTCAAGGAAACACCCGCCGAAGCAACCGCTGAAGCAACCACCGAGGCAACCGTTGAAGAACACGTCGCAGAAAAGGTAGAATCAGTAGAACCTGCACCTGAGCCTACACCTGAGGAGCCTGAAGTGAAGGAGCAAACAGATCCTGCGGAACCAGAACCAGTGACTACCGAGGAAACCGCAGAAGTAGAAACTGCTCCAGAACCAGTGACTACCGAAGAAACCGCGGAAGTAGAAACTGCTCCAGAACCAATTGCCGAAACACCAGCATTCCCCGGCAGACCTCTTATGGAGGCGCCCAGACCCGCGACCTTGGTCTCCCTTACATCTAGCGACAGAGATTTCACATCTACTAGATATCAAGCTACAACATCGCCGCAATTCCTCAACAAGCCACACGAAGTGGCTAACCATTCTTTGGATCTCGATGATCGCAACATGCAATCATCGGTGAACAATTGGTATAAGAAAATATCTTCATTTTCAGAGTCGCTTAATTGGAGACCTGGCTGGGAGTATATCGAAGAATTCGATCATTTCATCAAATCGACCGAAGCCCCACTCTCACAAATCTCTCTATTACCTGCTAATGAATGGTGGGCCGATAAGCCTAAGGATCCTTCCATTGAGTGGGATAAGATTGATGAGAAAACGGCCAAATACGAAGAGTTCTGGGAATGGAAGAGCAAGATAGCCTTGTCTGCTATATGTTCCAACTTTGCTTGTCGAGAAATCTTTGGTAAAACAGTGTTCGGACTTGACCCTAAAATGACGAGGAAACTGGGGGTAGCTATGTCGGTGTTCTCCCAAGATTTCGGTGAGTAACTTACAATTCAAGAATTATATTTACGTGAAGAGGTTTCTAATATAATCCGAATACAGGCGATGACATTACTGCCACCAGATTCAGGCACATGACCCTAAAGCTTCTCCAGGAATCTAAGGCATTCCAAAGCTCATCTAGGAAACAGTTGGTTCACCTTGCGCAGGAATTGGCCAACGTCCTTTCCCCACTCACATCGTTCATGCCGCCTGCGAACCCAAAAACCGAGGAAGAGAAGGCGCAGCATGCGCATTACACACCACTTGTTCTTTCATTGTATGAAAAAGTTCTGCTCGCTACGCAAACGCTTCACGATACATTCCAAAAGGACCACAAGTACTTTGCCTTGTTCCACCCCGTTCCCGGTGTTGAATTTGATGAAACTACGATGGAGGAATCCACATTCGAAGGGCTCGGTGCTGGGAAAGGTGCAGTTGCGCTAGTTGCGAGACCTGGTCTCGCAAGATTGGGACTGCCGCGAGGCGGTGAACCCGAAGATATTACCATTGTTCACAAGGCGCTCGTTGTCCGAGAGGACGCGATGGAGGATGCCATCAAGCACTTTGACGAGCAATCTCGGGACCAGTTTGACGAGCAAGTTGCACCTCCTGCTGAGTAAACACCGTAACATCAACGACAGATAAACTAAATTATCTACATTGACGCATAAGTTTTGCCCCAATTTTGGGCATTTTTCACCTATTGAGGGGATGATCTCTGAGATTTCTTTTTATTGAGAAGCGCGGGAGGTTTGCTACATTTTAGCGACTGATTTCTTCATCTGATAGCTTGGTTTCATTCATGAATTACCAATTTTTCCTTTATTCTTCCGAATCTCTTTGGCTTCACCTTCAATTAATGAGTCCACGACGAAATCATCATTCAATATCTCTTATCTCATCTAATTTCTTCGGTTAATTGGTTGGCTGGTATCTTTGAATCTGTTTCCTTTGCTTCCTTCGTTAGAATATACAAAAAATTTTACGTTTCTCCTCTTAGAAAACTTGCTCTACTACTAATTAGCTTCCTTGAACAAATGTAATATACTGCAACTCTTAAACCCACGTCTGATTTAGGAAAAGAGAAAAATTCTTAGACCAAGCTTATTTTGGTCTCCTAATCAGTGCAAGTACCCTTCGGCTTGCATACCTCGGTTGATATTATTATTATTGTGAACTATGGTACTAGCATGCATGCTACGTGAAACGGAGAGCTTTATAATCGCAAAATGGAACTCGCGGGGTACATGAACATGTAAATAGCTGATATGGCTTATCATGATATATATATTCGTACTTAAGAGTTCGCATACACGTCAATGAGGTGAAAATATACAAGGCTAATCTCAAACGCATTCATGCTGAAACAGCACGACACCCAATGACGCCAGGGAAATGATTGAGACAAACTAGGAACTATCGAAAACACGAACCCTCTATCTCTTGACCAGCGTGACGATATCTTCATCCATTAACTCGTGGGAAAGACCGACTCTCTGAGGTTGGTGTTTGACACTACGGCCATATACGATCGCATATTTGAAGACTTCCAGGATTGACTTGTGGATCGATTTGCACTATGACGAGCGAATGAGTAAAATTCAGACCTTCAATAATAAAAAGAGACGAGACCAAAACCGCAACTTACGAAATCTTCAACGGTGTACTGTCCACCTTTTAACACAACAGGCGCCGAGTAATCCGGTGCTTGGCCCTTAGGTTTGGTATATATCCGTCTGAGGTTGAGTTTATCCCACATCATCTCCAAGAGCTCATCAACATTCCACATATGTTCGGACGATATTGGTACCGCGTTTGGAATTCTGTAGAGTAAATCCAACTCTTCGATACTGATAGAGTCGATCTTGTTGAGCACATATATGACTGGAATGTACCGTCTGCTCTTCGCTTCCAAGATATCTATCAAGTCATCAATCGTAGCATCACACCTGAAGGCTATATCCGCGTTGGCAATCTTGTACTCGCTGAGCACGGCTTTGACCTCTTCCGGTTCGATGTGTGAGAGTGGGACGGTGTTCGTAACACTAATGCCTCCTTTATCCTTCTTTTTGAAGAGGATGTTTGGTGGCTGTTTGTTGATTCTAATACCGAAGCCTTCCAATTCATTCTCAATAACTTTTTTATCGGTGAGGGGTTTCAGGACGTCCAGAACGATAAAGATCAAATGGCATGTTTTGGCGACTGCGATGACCTGTTTACCACGACCCTTACCATCCTTGGCTCCCTGGATGATACCCGGAAGATCCAGCATTTGAATCTTAGCACCATTGTACATGACGCAGCCAGGGACGGTGGTGAGGGTTGTGAATTCGTAGGCAGCGGCTTCAGAGTGTGTGCCTGTTAATTTGGACATCAAGGTACTCTTCCCGACTGACGGAAAGCCGATAAAGCCGACACTGGCAGCTCCAGTTCTACAAGTAATCTTAGCTTTGTGTTCTCAAACTTTGCTGTTGTAGCAGGTGGTATACCGAGCAACATCGAAACCAACTATCACCAAGACATCAGCGGAGCTACCAATGAGACCAATATTGAGATAAACACTCACCGCCTCCACCTCCACCACCGCCCCCGGACGGCGTCACAAGCTCTCTTCTTAGCTTCGCTAACTTGGCTTTAAGCTGTCCTAAATGGTAGGACGTAGCTTTCTGCACAATTCACAAATAGTGATAAGTTTCGATATTCCCTTTACTTCTTCCGAAGTTACCCCAAACTGCTCGGTATCCAGGCTTACATTTTTCTGCGTCTTGGCCATTTCGGCCTCAATCTATGTTCCCATAACCCATGTTAGCTGCGCCAGCCGTGCACTATATTCGATATCGAGTACCGCATGGATAGGTAGGCTTGCGAGTATACCTCTCGGATCTACGGACACCTTGGACGTTAGCTGCATCTGGTCCTGCACTTGGCATTTCGAAACATGGTGGCGTACCTTCTCCACTGTAGTCGACATTGTGGGCGACTATTATTAGACTATTCGCTAGCTGTAATGCGTGTGTAAATGTGATATCAATCTTGGGGGGGTCGTTCGTAACAATTCTCGGTGTTCACTCGGTTTGAAAAATGTCAACCAATATTCGAAAATGCAAATGTGCGGCGAAATTCAAATCTTGGTCTGTGCCAACCCGGAGGTCTGATTACATAATACGCACACCAACACAACCCGCAACACGACGCGGTCGAAGAGCACGTACATCCCCGCGAATCGAGGCTACCGCGACTCGAGCTTGCTTGCTAGTCGAAAGTCAGTCGAAGCCCACATCTGTCCCACGCGTGCGGCTATCCTGATTGGAGCGAAATTCGCGGTCTGTTCATCAGGAAATCGGTGCTCGGAGGCTCACGGGCTCATGTCTAGCCCGGAGTGAAGCTCTCGGCTTACGTATCCCGCTTTTGAGAATGTAACCAGCCGGCCGAAAATTTCGTATTTCCGGGATTCTAAGCAGGATGAAATATTCGAAATACCTCACCTTTTTTTTTTTTTTTTCAAATTTAATAAAGTTACGGATATGCTGGTTGCAAGACTGACAGATATATAAAAACTTTGAGGCTGATTGGAGGTAAAAGTGATCACTTTACGAGCTGCAGCAAGGCTCATGCTCATTGCATCTGATTGCAGATGGCTTTGCATATTGCATCAACGGCTGACTGACTTTTGCAACTGAGATTAAGATAAAATATAAACATCATCGATATACTGAAATTAAACTGAGAACAGGGGTCATTGGGGACCAACTTTAGACGCTACAATCAAGTACCGATAGGGCAATGGAAGCTTTCACATAGTCTTTTGATCCACATACTTCTGCTTAGGTATTTGTTGGTTAAAATTTGGTGAAAGCTATCACACACATTAGCCTCGATACCAGCACACACATTGAGAAATTGATGGAAACTTTTGCATGCGAAGGGTTGCACTAAATGCAAAGCTACGTCTGTACATATACATCGCATCGACAGCTGTTTAGAGACATCTCCTATGGATTCATGAGGTATATAATACATGAACCATGTTAGGATGCAGCGAGCTGTTGAAATTCTTAATGACAGCTTAACAGAATCACGTCAAAGAATGTGGGGTATTATGATCCTTAATTAACCTGGTGGGTCCGACAGGGCCAAGGGATTCTCGTTATGCCGCACGGGATCTAGGTCCAGAGCTTTCTTTGATAATATAATTTGTTTTTTCTCCATAAGGTGAGGAAGCAGTTGGGGGTTCGTCTGTGATATTTGCATGCTCTCTGCAGCTCCTAAGCTCTTTGGCCTCCCTCATTTTTTGTGATGGCGGTGTGACAGCCAGGTCGGTTAAACCCGCAATAAAGTTTCTTGGTTTTCAAAAAGCCGCTGGCAATTTTAATATTCTTATCGCCGTATGTATGTAAGCTCGCTAGACGCTGTAGCCGTCAAAAAAACAAAAATCGATATTACCAGCGACAACCTGCTAGCCTAGGAAGGATGCAGAAGCATCTTGAGTCGCAGTTGATTAGTATCACGCAGGATTTGATCTCACTTTGAGAGCCGCGTGGAGTTGCTTTGCACAATCAAAGGTTTTTCAAAGCTGTCATTCATTAGCGAGCTTCGTGCTGCGCAGCTGGTCTATGAAACAAAGCCAAACGATTCTCAGCGGAAGGGGAAATAGAAACTCGTAGATGACTTGTGAGGTGTGATCGAAAGATGTCTCTATCTCCATTGTTCCGGAGCTCTCCATCAGCATCTCCTGCAATTTCCTGTCCGTGTCAAGATGGACGGTAAGGGTAAAAAGTGGGAAACCTTCCCATAGGTTCGCTCCATCGATTGAGGGACCCAAGTTATGCACATATAGAGTAACATGGTGGGGTTTGGCCGGATCCCAGTTGACGTTTCGGCGTCCAGAAGGAAGGAATAGTTGAACCTTCTCTTCCCAGTAGGCGGAAGGACAAGAACTCTCATCCTGGCTTGTGTTTGCATGCTTTCCTGTGCAGGGAGCCAGGCCAGACTAGGAGCCAGGCACGCGAAAGGTGTGGTCGAAAAGCTTTGCAAGTTTGCATTGGAGAAAGCAAGACCTTCCATCTAGATTTGATCAATAATGATCTCTCTCTCGGAGGCTCTAATATTAGCACAAGATTTTGTTGAACGGCTTCAAGCGGAATAGGGGAGCTAGACAAATAGCTTCAGACATTGGGCATTTTATTTGTAATACCGGCGTCACGAGAATGGAAATTCGAGTTGAATTTTTAACCTGGAAACGCTGTGAGCCAATGCATTAGCTGGGGTATGTCAGCTCCGAGTATCTATGTCATAATTAGCGTAAGTCAGACAGCCTCATCGCGTAAAATCGGCTTGGACACACCTGAATCTTGCGTTCCAACAACCCTTGCTCGCTGACCGGAATCGATTAGAATAACTGAGAAGGTTTTCGTATCAAAGGAATGATTACCCCACAGCGGGCCAGCCTTGGCCCTTGCCGTGGCCGCGTGGAAGTTGGAGTCAATGCAATTCCGGTGACTCCTTGGTTGAAGCGGTCCAGCCGGAGATTCAGATTGAGCCCAATGGTGATTATTAAGCATCAGACCGTCGACATCCGAGCCCGACGCGAAGTGTCAGGAGCGTGTAGTTTTCGCGTTCTTGTGAGGGCCGATGGCGATTTGGAATGCAATGCCGCTGGGTGCCACGGTGCCAATTTGGATTTCGTGGCAGATGTAGGCAAGCGGCAGGCGGTCGAGTGTGTGAGCACGTTGTGCAACCATCGACCAAGCTTGGCTGGTAGGTACCGGCCTATAGGTGCTCGAGGACCAAGCTTACCGGAAAAAGCACTGTGAGGTAATGCAATGTCCCAAAGGGGCTTGATTTCGAACATTTCGAGCCCCCCCAGACTAATTTCGAGCTGTAGGGAGCGCATGAGGGTGGAGGCCCTCCCCCATGCCATGCCGATGCAGCCTGGTTGGTGATAATATCGAGGTTGCGACCCCAAACAGCTGCTTGGTGGGCTGCTTTCTTCACCAACAGCTGCCAGTGAGAAAGTACACAAGTATCGACTCCCCGTCGCTTTTCAACCTTCCCTTCTTCAAACTTTCCCAAATTCCCAACTAGCCGCCTTGACTGTAATTGCCTAGCTCGATACTCATTCCCGTCCATCGAGGATCCTTGATTCGAATCAATTCCGGCCATTGCGTATCTCATCGGAGATCTTGTCTCGTTCGAAAGTTTTGATCTAAGCTCTGTTGGATATCCGGTCCGTGCTCCAGCTCCAGGAACAGGTAAGAGCTTCTTATAAACCACTCGCTTCCTCCCGTTCCTGAGCGATCCCAGACTCCGTGGGCGCAATCGATCAAATTCGATTCAAACGGCTGGCTTTTTCCCACTCGCAATCGCCTGGGTAGCCTCACTGCTTCATTGCAGCTTGCAGTCAGTGCTCTCTAGCTGTCTCGCCGAGTAGCTAGCATCCGCGGATATAGGCTGTTGCTTACCCCCCGCACCCCAAGCCTCATTTCCCTTCGAGGGAAACGTCCACCCATACAACGTCGTACTTAAATACTACGCCGTCCGCGACTGTTCCCGATTCCGAGCCCTTCATTGTTACATCGTTGCTGGCCTTTCATTCTTTCCCTTTCCTTTGAGAATCGAATCTCTTGTGGAAGAGAACTCACACACCCCTCTTCTATGTGACACAAATCTCATCCTATTCTGTTACTTGAAATAGCTCCATATACCTGCACCGAAAAAGACGATCGGAAGTCTTCCGCCTCGGTATTGATTGGAATCCCGTTTCGTTGGATTTCCTATCAAGTCCGCAGAGTCTCTGATCGAATAAAACTAAATTGAAAAGTTTGGTTTCGCCGATTTGGTATGTTGCTTTGAGATTGATCCTTGATTCCGGACTCCCTATTTTTCTTTGGATATCACAACGCTAACTCTAGATGTCTGGTTTTTGTAGAAAAAATGGTGAAGCCAGCCAACCTCCGCCGCGAACCTCAAGATGAAGGCACCTTAGACATCGTCCCTGGTCCTATCTTTAAGACAGGTGGGAACAACGGAGTCCTTGTCAACGCTACCCAAACTGCTGTGAAGATCATTGATATCCGCAGTTCCCATGTTGAGTATCAACTGAATGAGGATATCATCAACGGTCTTAAAAAGGGTTATGGCGAGAAAACGCTACCAACGATGCTTCTTTACGATGAAGCCGGTCTCAAAGTTTTCGAAGAAATTACGTACACGGCTGATTATTACCTCACCAATGCCGAGATCGAGGTTTTGATGATGTATGCCACCGAAATTGCAGACCGTATTCCAGATGGTGCTGTCCTCGTTGAACTCGGTTCCGGAAACCTGCGCAAAGTCAACATTATCTTGCAGGCTATCGAGGCAGCTCACAAGCATGTCGATTATTTCGCCTTGGATCTCTCTCGTCCTGAATTAGAGAGAACATTCTCCCAGTTGCCGAATGGAGGATTTAAATATGTCCGTTGTTTTGGGTTACACGGTACGTACGATGATGGCAAGTTGTGGTTGCAATCGAACGAGATGGTTAAGGATCGTCCTCGCTGCATTATCTGGCTCGGCTCCTCTGTTGGCAACTTTGAGCGCCATGAAGCAGAAGAATTTCTCTCAGACTGGAGGAAGAAGGTATTGAGGCCAGGATCATCTGATAAGATGATTATTGCTTTTGATTCCTGCGATAATGCTGAGAGGGTGTATTGGGCGTACAACGACCGTCAGAATGTTACCACGAGATTCATTTTGAATGGATTGGTGAATGCAAACTCGATTCTGAAGGAAGACATATTTGATGTCAAGAAATTTGAGTACTTCGGAGAATATGACGTTGTCAATGGAAGACATCAAGCCTCCTATCTCGCGCGAGAAGATATGACGCTCAAGCTTCCAACACCAGTGTCTATCCAAAAGGGTGAGAAGATCAGGGTGGAAAGGAGTTACAAGTTTTCATCCATCCAAACCACAAAAATGTTTGAGGGCGCTGGACTCAATGTCGGAGCATCTTGGGGTCAACTTGGTGGAGAATATGGTAAGTTCACCTACCCGCTTTGGGAGAAAATCCAGTCCGGAAGGCGAGAGAGACCAGTCTGGGAATGGTTTCGGGGAAAGAAAATGTGTTGACCGTGTCTCTTTTCGTTAGCTCTCCACATGCTGTACAACCCAGCGACAGCTATTTCATTGGTTGGGAAATCTTATGCTGCAGCTCCGCTTCCCTCGACTCAAGAATGGGAAGAACTGTGGAAACTGTGGGACCTCGTGACGCTCCGCATGGTACGAAAGGACCAATATCTTACGAAACCCATTGAACTTCGACACCCCATCCTATTCTACCTTGGTCACATCCCAACGTTTTTGGATGTGCAACTTACTAGGACGACGAACAGTCCAAGTACTGTGCCAGAATACTATCCCCGAATTTTCCAAAGGGGGATTGATCCCGACGTAGACGATCCAACCGTCTGTCATTCTCACTCCGATGTCCCTGATACGTGGCCAGACCTTGAGGAGATCAAAACTTTCCAGTTAAAGGTGAGAGACCGTGTCAAAGACCTCTGTCTGAATGAGGAAACCCTCTCCTTGGATGCCAAAAGGGCTCTGTGGCTCGGTTTTGAGCATGAGGCGATGCATCTGGAAACGTTGTTATACATGTTGCTGCAGCATGACTTGACAGTTCCGCCGGCTGGTGTCCCAACACCAGATTTCCACGCGCAATTCTTGTTTGATTCCACTTCGAACGAAAAGCAGGATGGTTGGATGGATATCGAGGGTCGCAAAGTCATCTTGGGCACTGATGACCATGAGGCAGAGGGTGGATTCTTCACCTGGGACAACGAACGACCGTGTATCGAGTCTTCTATTAGCTCGTTTCAAGCATTCTCTCGTCCTATCACAAACGGCGAGTATGCAACTTACCTCGAAGCAATCCAGTCCAAGGAGCTTCCAAAATCGTGGACCGTTGATGGTAGGAACCATAGTACGGATACAATTGCGGAAGAGGATGGGGGCGATTCTACGCCTTCTGCCTTCAAAGGGCTTTTCGTCAAAACTGTCTTTGGCCCAGTGCCTTTGGTCTACGCCCAGTTTTGGCCGGTCATCGCTTCTTACGACGAATTGAGTGGTTGTGCAGCTTGGATGGGAGGCCGTCTCCCAACCCGTGAGGAATTGCAGGTCATCTATGACCATACTGAGGTCGTCAAGAAAGGGTTAGAAGCCAAGAAGCTTTCTGCTATGATCGATGCAGTCAATGGGTAGGTTCCTTTCTGTTGAGATGAAGCGCAACGAAAACTAGATAGGCAGATGAACTAACCTTTGACTCTTTCAGTCATCTATCAATGGATGGTGTCCACATCACTCCCCCAGCAGTCACAAGCGACGGCAAGAAGGAGAACATGTTCGAGGGAAATGACATGTTCGCGGATATGGTTGGAGGTAATGCTAGCTTCCGTCACTGGCATCCAACTTGTGTTTATGGGAAGGTGTGTGGAAGAGGTGATGGAGGAGCTTGGGAGTGGACTTCCACGGTTCTGCAGAAGTGGGATGGGTTTAAGCCCATGGAGTTGTACCCCGAATACACAGGTAAGTAAACGTCTAGGTGATATGTCTAATGAGGGAACAAGGGACTTTAGTAACATTTTCTGTCTAATAGCCGATTTCTTCGATGAAAAACATAATGTTGTTCTTGGTGCTAGCTGGGCCACCCACAGCAGGATTGCCGGTCGCAAGACTTTGTGAGTATTTTTTCACGTCAAATTCCGATATTTATCTTATATACAAATGTACTAACAAGCCCCTCCTGCAGTGTCAATTGGTATCAAAGGGCTTATCAATATGCATGGTGTACTGGACGTTTGGTTCGCAATGTCCCTACTGACAAGACCCAGTAACTTGTAAAATGGATATCGATATCCAGGACACGACAACCGATGTGTCGACACTTACGAATCACGCAAACCTGCTTATTGACCCAATATTAAATTGTTAACCCCATGCTGAAGTACCTGGCCCTGTATGGTCTTGTCAACATTTTCAATCTCCCTCTATCTTTAATGACGTTTTCTTTTCTTTTTGTCTTACGGAACACTCTTGCTCTGGAAAGCTACACAGTAGAGGCAGTGTCCTTCACGACCGGCTTCTACTCATACATTTCCAAAGCACAGATGTGAAATTGACTACCGCTGAATCTGTCTTTTGCTACTTGTTCTTGACCTTTTATTCTTATTTCGAGCTTTCGAGCTTGGTGCGAATCGCGCAAGTATCCTTCGACTCTATTCGACCAACAGAATGCCTGTTACTATCCTTCCTCAGTGGAGCCAACGTGGAAAACTTAACGTGGTCCTCGTTTTTGGCTACCTGAAAATATCTTTCGAATTCATGAGAGTCTTAATATAGTTTAATCTTTTACAATAATACAAATTGAAATACATCTTTTTGAATATATGCACGCCTTCATTTTGATTTGAATTTTAATCATAAGACCAGGATTGTAAAAAAAAAAAAAAAAAAAAAAAAGTATATCGTAGTTCATGCAATCTTTCAGAAAACCTCCCGACAAAAAAAAAAAGAAAAAAAAATTGCAAAAGTGAAATGAAAGAAAAACAAGCAATATCCAAGAAAGTTGTCTCGCAAGCCAGAATGCCATCCATCCACCGTGAAAGCAACTATAGAAGCCAGTTCTGCAACTGCAAAGGAATTACATAACCATGAGACAGCTTATGAAACCACAAACGAAAATTCGTACAGTTCCAAAAGCACATTAGGATATCGCAAAAAAAAAAAAAAAAAAAAAAAAAACCAACATGGGAACTTTTGATTTGTTCTTTTTCATCTTTTTCGTCATTTTTTTTTTGCTTCCAAAAACTACCATAAAGTCGCTCGCTCATCAACGATGCTGGTATTCGTTCGTAATCACAATCCAATCATCTCCACCTTCGCCTGCCTCGTCTGTTCTCAAACCCGCGACAAGAGGATTCTTAGACACAATCTGCGACGCTCTCAAGTCTTTTCCTACCCGTTCTTGTCCCTTCTCCGCCTCGACCGCAAAATCCCTGACGATAACGTTCTGGCAATTGCAAGATACCGTGGCCGGTGAGGACGACGAAGGAACGTGAGGTTTTGATGACGCCGCACTATCCTTTTCTTTATCTCTCAGACATCTCGCCCTCAATTTTGCTCTCATTATTATGCGTTTCTCGATTTCTTGGGGGGTAGGGGATGGTTCCTCCTTGATATCAATTTTGCCTAGAATTGCCGATATCCTGGTATGATCGATCTTGTGTGTTTCTGTCCCACTGAGCTTCTGCAGTCGTTTCAAAGGTTTGACCAATTTGACTTTTCGCAGGACTTCTTGATCTGCTGTGAGGTATTTTTGTTCGATTTTTGTGAGCGCGGTAGATTCCAGGGAAGGGACGAGATTCTAACAGCGAACATAAAAGATTAGTGGATGTGCGGAGAGTTTAAAGATTCTGATAACTGGCTTACATCTTCGTCCTTCCCACACTCGATGAGCTTCACTGCAAACTGTAACTTGTATCTATCGTAGAGCATCTCCTTGTACAATCCGTCTGAATTATCCTTAAGCTCCTCAGATGGAGAAACAGGCTTGATGTGGCGAGTTGTCCCTCTTTCACGTTGCTTCATTTCGTCCATATCGAATGTCTTTGCGATCTCCTTGGCGTGGTTCAACCTCTCCTCGGTAACTGCGAATGATCTTGGAAACCAAGTGAAGATTTCTTCAGGATACTCTTGTAGTCTTGCGTAAAGTGAAGGTTCGAATTGGTTCAGCCTGTGGCTATCATCACCCTTGGCGAATGGCATTTCATCAACAAAGTTACTAGGGAACCATCCGTATTTGTTCAACCGATCCGTGTCGCTCGACCGAATGATCGTTCCGAACCACCACCCGTTGTGTCCCTTCTCGATAACATCCACAATGTCGTCCTTTTGAATGGAAAGCTCTTTCCCTTGAAAAAGGATCGACTCCGATCCCGACGTCGCAGCTGTGAATTCATACAAGGCGACACAGATGTTTCTGTTCCAATACTTGGAATATACATCGTCCGGCAGGACGGGGTACCTGTGGTGCAAGATCTGAGCGAGCGCTTGCGCGCTTCCGGTGGTATACGCCATCCCGTGTCCTTCGAACCCAGCCAAGATGTACTGCCCTTCGGTACCTGGAACCTTTCCGACCCACGGTCTTTCATCAGCTGAGAAGCCCATGATTCCGCTCCACATGTACTTGGCGTCGCACATCTTGTCGGCGCTGGGATACCCGCATTCGTCGTCAAAGTACTTGCCAACGCTGGAGCGAAGGTACTTTCCGACCGCTGGGTCAACGCTGTTGTCGTCGGTGACGCCGACACCTTGGTCTTTGGCGTACTTGCGTCCACCTCCGAGGAGGAAAGATCCACCGCTACCGTCGGCGCGGATATCCTCTTGGACAAGGTATTCGGCCTTGATTCTTTCGCCGTCCACGAGGCCGTATGTGTGGTTTAGTGGCTTCTCGGTGAGCGATTTTGGTGGCTTTAGGGAAGACATTTGTGCGCGGACGGGGTAGATTACATCTCGCATGGCGGGGACAAGGTGAGATGCAAAGGCGTTTGTGGCATGGATGACAATGGGAGTGGTGAGAGCTCCTCGGGTGGTGTGTACACGGTGAAGTGGAATCGGTGCACCATCGTTCAAGGTGGAAATTGCCAATACAGGAGTGGAGGTTTGGAGGTTAAGGCCTCGGTTGTTGATGAGATCTTTGAGGATGTAGCTGACGAGCTTGTAGGGCCAGAGTTTGGCAGCATTTTTGATCGTGATGGCTCCAACGGCGGTTGGGACTCTGAGTTCCTCGAGAGCAGCTTTATTCGTTACGACGGTGAGTTTGTCGGCAAGCTCAGGGGCGTGTTGCCTGAGGAGTTTAATGGAACCAACTGCGAGACTGAAAGATTCGTGGTCGAAATATGCATCGCAGGAAGGAAGGGTGTGGAAGTCACAGTCGATTCCATTTTCCCTGATGTAGCTTGTGAGGAGAGAGAGATTTCGGAGTTCAAAGTTGATTGCTGTCAGAGTTTCTGAGATACCCAGGTCGTCGAACAGGTGCTGAAGACGGGGATATGCGTATAGCGAGGGCTTGCAATGGCCACCTGAAGAACAAATCTAATGTTTAGTGTCTATTAACTAAGCTAAGGATAAGACGATGCTTGGATCTGAATATTTACCATTCTGTAGAAAAAGATTTATTAGTGACTATTCGGAAAAGACGATCCTGAGGTAAGAATACTTACTCGACCAGTAGCTCCCCAGCATGCTTCTCGAGCCTCCAGCATGACAATTCTCTTGCCCTGAGTCCATGCACCTCCATCTTGTTCGCACAAATACCTCGCGGTTTGCGCACCGGCAATTCCGCTACCGATAATAACAATATCAGCTTCAGCCGGTAAATCAGCGGTAGTTCGATGTCCGAGCAGGAACTCGTCTGGCTGCTTCAACCAAAAGGAAGAGGTGGACTCTTCAGATGGGAGCTGGGGATCGGGGAAATGAGCGGTTGAAGACATGATTTCTTAAAAGTTTGGTGATACTGGAAAATATTTCGATGGTGGGAATAATGCTGATTTCGGATTCCTTTTTTTTTCTTGAATTTATTTTAAAATGATAATAATGTATTTTGTATCGTAATAGAATGTTCCCTTGCAGTCGGTTTTTTGTGTATAAAGTACGGTTTGATAGTGGATCTGCCTGCTGCTGCTCCAAAACGGACGCAACGACTCCCAAAGATGAATTCTTTTATATTGTTTTTATGTAAGAGAGATTCTTGAGGGAGGTGCGAGTATCTCAAGCAAGAACGAGCGAACGTCTGCGAGATTCGTGTGGGTCGAGTCGAAGGGGTTTTGAGTTAAACTTGGTTTCTTTGCGGTTGACAAAAGGCGTGCAAGCGTGACTCTGCGAATTCTGGGCTTCAGAGATCACGAGAGCGAAAGAAATATAGAGATTGTTATATCAACCCACGCGGAAGAAGCGAGTTGTCCTAGAGAGGTCAGATCACACCGGGACGAGGAGAAAGAAGGTGAAATAGAGGAAATAAGGAGACCGGAAAGAAAGGGAGTCGAGGGATCGGTTAGTATATTATATAAATATCTCGACCCGGTATTTCACCCAGCGGTGCATGCATGAGACTAGCAGGACTCCAAGACAGCCATGACGGGGGACAGTGCAGTCGGTGCTAGTATACTAATAGTACGGTGGAGCTGCTAGCGACCTCCACGTCCTTGAGCCAGACATTATTAGCTCGGATGGTTAGCGCACAAGGGAAGGGATAACTTTAGCACGGCTGCAGGCTGGCCCGGATGTCTCGATTGCGTGAAATATAAAATAACACTACCGGTACATCCATACATACAGAGCTACCACGGAGGAGGGCAGAGAAGACAAGGCGCTAGCTGGCTATGGTAGTCAGGCTAAGCTTATGCTCAATCGTGGTTCAGTCAAGAGCCAGCCAGCCAGCCAGCCAGCCAGCAGACATATCATTATTATTGTATTATATCGCATGCACGGAATTTATCAATTGCATTCAAGGCTCGAGGGATGATTTGACCGAATCCCAAGGCGTGGCCGGCCACCATGGCACAGTAGCATTGTGCATACACGTCTACTCGTCCGTCTTACGTGAAGTAATAATAATTCTTTTTATTTTTTATTTTTTATTTTTTTGTTTCGAATATACTAACCAGGGAACGACGGCCCTTTGCATGAGATAGGGCCCCATCTAACCCCCCCAACTCTTTGCAAATTTGTATTCTTCAACTTCTTCAGATCTTTGCGCACGCACTATGCCAATTTAGCTGCTGCCTTGTGGGAACGAATGAGAACGGTGGATGAGAAACTCTCTTCTGCTTTGAAATCATGCACGCGAAATCGCATGAAAAGCTATGTCTAATCTCAGCTCTTCGGGCAGGCCTCAATCGAACCATATCGTCTCCTATCATATTATTAGCTGGCTGCTGCCTTCGTCCGTTTTCTCTCGTCCGGTAATGTTCTCCTGTTCAGCATATCTCGATCCAGCAAGACCCAGGTAAAGAACGAGCGCCGACTATTTTAAAACGTCAAGCCAGCTGCCAGCCTTCAAAGCAGTGGCTTAAACAGGAGCCCATCCCTTCGTCGCCTTTTCCGGTGTTTGCTCTCAACGGCACGGCGCAAGGTCGCGCGTCCAGCCTGTTATCCCCACCCAGGTCTGCTGCAGTCGTCTGTTCTGGCCTCCAGTGCCAACCATGTCGCGGGCTAGGCAAGGAAAAGAAAGAACGACGGGGCGCTGAAAGCCGTCTAATGTGAGAGCTAGCTTGCTTGGCCCAGCACGGTCAGCCCTCAACGAATGACTGGGGAGGTCGCACCGGGGTGGAGCAAAAGTCACGACCGAACGAACGTGCCGGGTGGGGTCTGGTCTGGCCCGACCTGCCTGGGCTTCAAAAAAGGTTCGAAAGGTTCGAACGGAGGCAACGCACACCGCAACACGGCTCGGAGAAGCAGCATCGATATCCCTACAAGAAGCATGATATCCCTACCACCACCGCTCCATTGTCTGGCATATATAGCTACGCCCCAAGCTTGTGGCTCCAGACCCCAGACCGATTTTAAGGATTCAAAGCCGGGATTCGCCTTGAACCTTCTATCCTTCTAGTTCTCGTGGATTCGAGGCAAAGGAATCACGGGCTGACACGAAGGACCTGCCTGCCGTCCCTAGGCCTAGCTCTCGCTGTTGTATCGAAAGTTCGAAACTCGAAAGAATTCAAACAAATGAATGCTTCACAAAAAAACTCATATAGCTGAAATCAAGCTGCACAGAATCGAGGCTCAAAGGGACCGCACCGGCTGTGTGTCCCGTATCCCGTCTTCCACTTTGGGGCCTTTCACCGTGCATCACAGAACACGAGAGTAAAGGAAAGAGCTGCACAGCCTGGGGGGAAAAAAATTTTCTTTTCAATCGATCCACTCGAGCTCGATCGATGCTTTCTAGCTTCCCGTGTTAGGTCGTGTTGAAGTTCCAATGGTCAGACCATTCCAACATGTTCGACAGGAAGCTCCGATAGGTCCAGATCCTTCTCTCTTTTTCTTTTCTTTTCTTTGCTCCCTTCTTTTTTTTTTTTTTTTCAAAGCTTCTATTTTTTTCGCCAAATATGCAAAAATGGAGAAGCCGAATCGGCTAAGCTCTTGAAGCTTCGCATGCATTTTCCAGGAAAGCAACCCCAACTTGCCCAGGCTTCAATTACACCTTGGATTGCTATAGTTGATTATCATGGGTGGATGGGCTGACGGTTTCGCCCCTCGCTTCAGCAGATGTATGAAGCTTAAATTTTTCTTTTGCCCATTTCTTTGCCTTCCTCTTGCATCTCCTCCCCATTTTAACCTATCTCGCCAGGTTAATGGGCCCCAAGGACGGACCGGTCAAACTTTTCGGAGCTACGATTTTCCTTGATATGAAGTGCAGGAGACATTGGCGATGCATCGGAAAAAGTCCCTTTCGCATTTACCCTCCTGGCTGGGAACACGTAACGTCTCACACGATACAGACAACGTCATTATCCCTCCCTTGATCACGATTGGTAAAAAGTTTGTTCCGTTCTCGACCTCACGTTTTCCCTTCCTGATTGCCCTTACTTCACACGGGAGGAGGTCCTGAGCAGATATCGCGAGCTCGTGAGCGCGCGCACACACGCACAAAGAAGCCCACAGCGCACACACTTCCCCCCCCAAAAATATATGAACTAACCAGTAGTTAAACTCGGGACCCCACACACCTATTTCCTTCAGCAAGCCAAGCGAGCAACAAAGCAGAAGCGGAACAGTCAAATGCACAGATATCCTGCAGAGTAAGATAAATGAGACCAACCGAAAAAGAAGAAGGTTGCACTAAGAAAATAACACCAATAAATAATATAGCGACAAGACTATCGATGGTTGTAATTGACCGCTGGCGGAGTTGGGATTGGCATGTCGTTGTGAGCGCATATATCTCTGCTTGATGCTGCTACTCCTTATATGAAATCTTTGCCTCGCTCGCCCCTGCTCTTGCAGTTTTTCTAACGGCTTTTTTGGTCCATGCCAGCCATGCCAGCCATGATGATAAATCCAAATATTATAACTTTAAGTTGTGGACATCGACCCAATCGAACTTGCCCCGCTACCAAGCGGACCACAAGGGTCCGCTTCTTCCACGCGTGATAGCACGAGACGTTTTAGTCGCTTAGGTTAATCTATGAATCCTGCCAACTACCGTTGTCGATTTGCCTCCCAAAAAGGCGGGGGACGAGATGAAAGGGATCATGTGAAGTTCCCTTTCACGGAAATTCCCAGATGGATAGCAAAAAAGAACACGCGTGAGAGTCAGAGTCAGAGAGATACGTTCCGATAGCGTTCATTCCTTCTCGACCTACCAACTGATAAAGAGAGGTTGGGTTTTTGGATGTCGTTGTTGGGCCTCCTTCGGTACGTCTCGTGCCTCGGGACGATACTCATTCGCTTGGAGGCCCGAGCCAGCCAATACGACAAAACCCGACTGCTGCATCCCGCCGATCACGAACAACCGATTGGCATCTCGTCGGCTAAGCGAATATCACGCTGCGGGTCGACCTCTCTCCTCTAGCTCCCATCCATCGAATCAACAGTTGGAAGATAATGCCGAAGGGCTGGGCTAGAAGAGGAGGCCTCGTAGTTGCTTTCTTTTTTCGAACTTTCAGAAAATGTCAACGTCCTTTAATTTAAGAAAAAAAAAAACATTCTTGATGGCACCAGGCAGACGTCGACACATTTTTTTTTTTAAAAGCCCGACTGGTCAGCTAGCTACCGTCACTATCTCGCATGCTAACTGGTCAGACACATGTAGAAGAGAAAGGAGAAGAAAGGGAAGACATCTAGGTATGCACATGTACATGCACGAAGTTCACCTTTCTTTCTTTCTTCTAACTGGAAGAAAAAAAAATTCACGTCAACCAGCCCCACAGCATTTCGTCTTATATCCTCCTCCCTGTTGAGCAGGTATCAACGTTCTTTTCCGTCCTTTTCACGTTCGAAGACGTGATAAAGGATAGCTCTGTCAATAGCTACGTCGCAGGCTTTTGGGGGTGGGACACCACAATGATATTATTAATGAAAACCCCACCATCCATAGCTTAAGAAACCTTGGTATCGCATGCACATGCTCTCGTATCTTAGACCTTTTGGTATCGCATTTTATCTCCAGCTCGGGCAGCTTAGAAGCTCCGTTCTACAGGTTTATCTCCTGGAACAATAAGCATTTACCTTTTTACCTTTTTTTTTTTTTTTTTTCTGCAGGAAAAAAAATTAAAATAAATAAAATAAGATAAAAATAAGATAAATTTTAAAAAATCCCACGTCTTGTCCATCCAATATGCACGTTCGGCAAGCCCACTTCGTTTACCCGCAGGTGCGATCGAATCATGTCATCTCATTGCAGTCGCCGTGAGCGTTTCCCACGTCCACAAATCAACCTAAAATGGATACACTCTGGGCTTTGAACCATTACAGTATTATAAGAGGCTGTGAAAAAAAAAAAAAAAAAGCGTACGAGTAATCTGTAATCCGAGAACCTCGAGGTCGCATTTTAGACTTTAGATGCGTGTACTTACATATGTACATTACAGTCAGCTGCAAGTCGACAGCCGGGGAGTCGGGAAAACAAGAAAAAGCTTGTAAAGAGGGAGAAATGAAAACTCGTCCTCACTTTTAGTCCAAGCCTTAAGATAATTTTAATATACATACTTAAGTACTTAGGTAGATACTTCATCCGGTTAAGGTTAAGAATCTAGTAGCCCAGTCTAGTCCTATTTTTAAAAAAAGGACCCTGTGACATATGTATGCCATTTCGCGGGAAGGTATATCGCTGGACTCCATATTGACTTGCACGAGCATCCCTTAAGCCTTTTTACCGTAATCTGGGGGCTTTTACCAGAGCGCTTGGAATCCTCTACAAAATTTTTTTTTTAAAAAAAAAATAAATAAAAAAAATAAAATAAAATAAAATAAAAGGCGGTATTAATCCGCGGGTTGTCGCATTGCACCTATCGCGGGGCTCGTCCGAAGTATTTAATCTTAGTCAGGAGTGACTATCGTTCGTTCTATCGACGAAAGAAATCGTTCCCGTGTCTTCGACAACTAGCTAGCCTACATCCGGCGTTACCGTCGGGCTCTACCAAACGCCGAGCGCGAGCTATCCCTTCAAGTCCCGCAATCCGAACCCTTGATTTCTTCTTCTTCAGAGTCAGGGTCTACCTCTAGAATGTTTCTTAACTAACTTATTATCGTTGGACCGACGTTAAGACTGGATATATAACTGGTTCACAAATTAATTAATGCCACGGTAATGGGACGTGCGCTGACACCACCGGCACCAACGATAACTTCAATTGACGTTGATGTTTACGTTTTTCCGTTGACGCTAGGAGTCGAACTAGTCGTTCATATCATACCACCAGATTTGCAGATGACACTTTTTTAGTCCCACGGGTTTACGATTCCGTTTATTGATATTATTGCAAGCGCAAGCTTAGTAAAATATACTATACTAGCTAGTAGCTACTAGGATGTGGATATCTGAGGCTCCCTATTCAATATGCAATCCTTAAAAGCCGTTGCCTCCCCCAAAAAAGACTCGGCGCACGACCTCGTGATACTCTTAAGCCGTTATTCAAGGGAGACTAACTATATTGTTGTAATCTTGTCCTTTTTACTTGGGTACAGTGGCACATTCCGAATGGTGGCGCACACAGTACTCCAGTTGAAGAATGAATTGAGCTAGTGCGCATGTCCTGCGATCCCTTATGCGGGACCAGGACGGCATCTGGCTTGCGAGACAGTGCAACTGCGATCCCGTCTTTTTTGTTTGTTTTTTCTTTCAATCGAGTTTGAAGTCTACTGCATTAACCCTAATACGTTAAAATATCAGATGTGTAAAGTTTTGGAATACTCTCCGAGACGAAGTACTTTCCGCAGACCAAAAGCGATATAGTCTAAAGTGGGGACAGTGTATTTTGAAAATACTCGAATATAAATGGTAAACAGTGCAGTGCAGTGTAGGTTCCACTCTTTGAGCTCTGCAAGATCAAAAAAAAGAACGAAACTTCAAGTGCGGCTAGTTACTCCACCACTTTCAAATGATTGGCACCGAAATGATCCTTTTGTAAAATGTAAAAATTTTGGATCGTATAGATTTCATTTTTGACCTCTCGATCCAAATTTCCATAAATTCAGATTATCTGAATCGGTTTGCTTTTGAATCCCAACGAATTAGGAGACTGGATCTTGCGCCATTGACGTCAATTTTGCGAGATGAGACCAGAAAAATTTTTGTATCTCTCGATCTTCATCTTAAATATAGAAACACATCAATGATCCAAGGAAACGAAATAAAGGATTTCAAGTTCAAGTGCTTTTTTTTTCAATGCGGTGGAACCCTTTTCTTTAAGCGAAATGGCTTTTTTTTTGAAGACATTGTAGCAGGGTATATCTGCACGATTGCCTTGGATTTGCAACTCGATGGCACGCAAATATATTGTCGGCCCAAAAGTCGTAAAAGTCTGATGAAGATTCCCCACAAGAAATGAATGCTCTAGCTAGATCTAGTCAGTTGAATGGACAAGTAATAATGTGTCTCGATGTTGACACTTCAGGTCTTGGCTGCAGCTTCAAGCGCAAGCTAGCTCGATCGTACAAAATCGGATCACAAATATTTCATGATTACAGATTAAATACGATCGATTTGAGGAAACTCTTGTGATACAGAGAGATAGTATATATTACGAACAATAATAATTGATTGATAATCAGGTAGTTATTTGCTAGCTTTAGTCGCCAAGAATCTTGTTTGCTGGTGAAGAAACCAGCTCGTGGTTGCCAGTTAACTTGTGAGATACGCAAGATTGCAAGATATAGATACGCGGGATGCTCATCTCACATATCACCCAAATTAAAGACGAAAACGTTACCAAAGTGATGAATAACTGCAGTGTAATATTGAAAAAGCCATATCACCTCTTAAGCTTCTTTGCTGAAACCGAGGTTATCTTCTTTGGCACAATTGTATGGCCAAGGGCTGTCCGGATCCAGTGCTAGTGAACCTAACCTACGAGCGACGACAGCAAAAGAGGTGTCCCCAAAATATATCATAATATTATTAATCTGCAAAATTTGTAAAAATTTTCTGTTCTTGTAAGCCATTAGATTCTGACCCAACCAGACGCCTCAGAAGGGCATCTACCCGACGAAGCCGATGCTGGACAAAAAAAAAAAAAAAAAAAAATTCAAAACGTTGGCATATTTTTTTTTGTTTCCATCCGATTGCATTTATTTGCTAAAAGGCTGCGTACATGCATAATATACGTGACCATATTATACCCAGAACAGCAAGTCCAAGCGAGAAAAAGGCGAAGGTAAAAAAAAAAAAAAAAAAAGGGTTGAGATATTGCCTTTCTTGTGTGTAACGCTTGCAATGATTGACTGTTTGCGAAGGTATACGTAAGAGAGAAAAAAGGACTGAGGTTCTTGGTCAACGTTCCCCCATTGGATTGTTTTCATTCGCATTTAGATATATCGTACCCCAATTGATTACAGTACATAAGTATATACATCTTGGAAAGTTCGCGGCCTTGGGATTTTTTTTTTTTTTTCTAAGCGGGAAGGTTCATATGAACCCCACGTTTTCCGCTTGGATTATGTCCGCTTAAGGGATATCGGGTAAGGGATATCTTTGGGAATAGACTGGGGGGGGTCTCATGCAACGGACAGGCACATGGGGGTAGCGATTAGTCTCCGCAAACAAAAAACAGCAACAGCAGATTCGATTCGATTGTATTCAACAAAATCATACGGAGATTCCGTTCTTTTCTTCGTCTGCTCGATTGTGAACGAATTAATAATAAATAATAATAGCGGGCTGGACGTTGAAGGAATGTGATTTTTTTTTTTGGTTTAAAGTTTCCGAAGTGACTTGCGAAAAGTGAGACAGACGATATCGAGCCAGCCAAGTCGCACCCGGATGAGGCCGTTAGATTGAGAAAAAGTATGCGAGCGAGTGGAACTTCGAGCGCCCATTCTGAGTCTCGCCCGTGTGATTGATGATACTATACCATATTGGAGAGGCAATGTTTAAGCTTAAGCCTACGAGATCATCTGGAAGAAAGTGACTCGGTTTGTTTGTCTCTCCCGCCGCCGGCAGAGACTTCCGCTCCTCTTTTCTTCCCTCTCCGCCCCTCCCTTACCTACATACATACGCACCGTACCGTCTACACAACATAATCCTTTCTTAAATTCCATTTCCTTGGACAGCAGCAGCAGCAGCGGCGGCGCACCTGCGTACGTACGCACACTCACTTGAAGAGGGTACACTACCAGCTCTGAACCAATCGGATCCGTTAAAAAATATAACTAAAAGGCAGCTCAGCTTTCCCCAGCCAGCTGGCAGCCTGTGTCAAGTTTAACCCGGCCCGTCAGGCATCTAAATTTCAACCGGCAACTCCAACACCTACAACTCAAAATACACCATTGCATTCATTATTGCATTGCAAAGTGTTCCATTATCTGCTTCCCGAAATATATCCACTCAAAGAAGCGTAATCGAAGAAAAAGAGAGAAAGGAGTAAGAGAAAGGAGCGTTCTAGGTTTTGTATAGATAGATCTCGTTAGGCAATATCTACTCTATATATCCACCAAAATCCACAAAAGACCCCATCTCCTCGTAGTCGCTCGAACCAAAAAAAAAAGAAAGAAAGAAATCAGAAATCAGAAATCAGAAATCAGAAGAAGCTAGATCTGAACTCTCTGTGACCGATTCGAATTAAGCATCAAAGAGAAACGTTACCGTGCACAATAAAAAAAAAATATTCTCACACCGTTACACAAACAAATTGATTGAGAAAACCCCGAATTCGCGAAAAAACCCCGTTACAAAATATGACGAAACAACCGGACAGCACTTCCGCCAGCGGCGGCGGCCTCCAAATCGCCAGACTCGAATCAAAAGACATTGACCATGCCATAAAGACCATCCAGTTAGCTTTCGCCGACGACCCGTTCGCCGGGTGGATATACGACCGCTCCAAGTTCTCCCCGAAACGGAATCATGCTTCGCTGACTATTCGTATGAAATGGGGCATGCGCAACGGCCATATATATGTCGCACACACACCCGAAAAGCGATGCGCCGGAGTTGCCATGTGGGTGGGTCCGAAACCGTTAAATCAGAAACAGACTTGGGACGATTGGTGGCAGGATTGGGCTTTGTGGTTTCGACAGTTGGGTATGAATGCGAGGTTCGGAAGGGGAGGCTTGAAAGTTGATGTACGTTCCATATCTCTATCTTTCCAATTCGAAGGGGTAAATCAAGCGTGAGGAGGGTATCCTTTTTTTTTTTGCTAATATTTATGTGCGTCATAGCGATATTATCTTTGGAAACAATGCCAAGCAAACATGCAGTCCGAGGTTTGGACGAACCCGGAGGGGTATTGGTTTTGCAATATCTTGACAATCCACCCGGAGTGTCAGGGTAAAGGTATCGGGAAGGCTCTCATGAAGGTGGTCTTTGATCAAGCTGATACCGAAGGAGTACCGTGCTATTTGGAGAGCTCAAAGTTTGAGCCTAACGTCAAAATTTACGAGAAGATGGGCTTCAGATTCGTCAAGGACATCAAGTGTGATGACGGGGAAGCGGCCTGCACACTGTTTAGCATGATCAGGGATGCTCCAGGTCGAGATGCGGAGGAAGCAGACGATGTGGGGAAGGATGCAGAAGACGTTGCGGCTTAAATCCATCCGACCGTAGTGCAGTACGTACGTACGTTAAAACAAATGCCTCATCGGTGCATATGCATTGTGTGCTAGTAACGTAGCTACATAGTCACAGGCAGTGAACGAGTGATTGGGACTGGGCGGAATCATTTTCTTTCTCTTTTTTTTTATTTTTCGTTTCTTGGTTTTTTTTGGCTTCACTTTTGTTTCCATTGCATTTTTGACAGCGACAGCAGATAATCGGCGCAAGTTTCGGATGAAGGGAACACCAATTACCTTGCGAATACCGGCATTTGTTTCAATCGGGGTGCTTGGGAAAGAATATCCTTATGGCCGTACGCGGCACACAGCGATGCGATACCCAATTGGCCTTTTTGCATTTTTCTTACGGTGATATCAATGCTTTTTTTAGTATTATTCATCAGATTGGAACTCTGATGCTATAGGCAGAATGTATTTGTTAATGGTTATTCAAAAATGAGATATAACCAGAAAGATGATCCAATAGTGCCTTCTTATACAGTTGTGGTTTAATTGTATATCCACGGATTCAATCATTTCGTTTTTATCCGCGAGATCACTATCTATCCCAACTTGATTATCTCTGCGAAATGATGTAGATGGCTGTTCTATGCTGATTGTGTATGTATAGTGATGCAATAATTATTTAAATAACCTAAATACTTAGTTGACAATATATATATAACGATCATCTATACCCAAGGGGGAGTTGGATTCCCAGTACATTTTACTGGAAGTTGACGAACGCACCACCATCTAGAAATCCGTTAGTCTGGAACAAATAAAGCAAAGTTAATAAAATCTTTCCCCGAGGTGAACTTACCGACTAATATTTGAGCTCCACTCTGTTTATACGTGGCACAGCTACAGTCAGCACATCATCCGAGAATATAAAAAAGCAAGCCATGGTATATACACATAATATAGGATCGCAAAAACTTACCACATATCTTGCCAAATCACTTGCTAAAAACACGACGGGTCCCGCGATATCGCTCGGATCGCCCAATCTGCCCAACGCTATTCTCTGTTCCGTCCTCTCCTTCTTCGCCCGATCTTTCAAATCCTCGTCGTTCAACTGCGTTCTGATAGTTCCCGGCAGGATGGCGTTGCATCTGATCCCGTATTTCCCGAGAGCACATGCTGCGGATTGCATCAAACTTAAAACACCGGCTTTGGTGGGTGTATAATGCGTCTGTCCCGCGCCACCGACTAGAGCCGATATCGAAGATATCCCGACGATACTCCCGCCGTGACCCTGAATTTTCATCTGATTCGCCGCTGCTTGGGTGGAATAATATGCACCATCCATGTTTACGGCTCGGTGTTTCTGATATAACGAAGGAGGGAGGGAGAGAAACTCGTGAAAGTCGCAGATGCCGGCATTGGAAACGAAAATGTCCAATTTGCCAAATTTTGCGACGGCGGCGGCGATGAATTCGGTGGACGTTTCCGGGACGGAGATGTCCCCGGGCACGGAGATCAGGACATCGTCAACGGACGTGCTCGTCGGGAGGGTTGTTGAGATTTCGGATCTGAGGGACTGGAAGGCCTTATTTGACACTTGGTCGTCGAGGTGGTTTACGGCGACTGCTGCGCCGTGGTGGATGAGTTCTTTCACGATCGCCCGGCCAATGCCTGTACACCCGCCGGTTATGGCGGCGGCTTTGGATGCAAGAAGGGTGGTGTCGGGATACGGTTGAGGGGTGTACTCCGACATTTTGTTATAAATTACTATTATGTTCTTTTTATTCTTTTTTTTTGGAATTTGTCCCGATTGATCTGATCTGATTGAGAGAATTATTTGAAAATACGACGGGAAAAAAAAGTCGAGCTCGAGAGGTGATTGAAATCCCACGACCGAAACCACTCCCTTTTATGAACCATTGTTCTTTGAGACCGTATAGGCTCGTATAAGCTATCGCACGAGATCATCGTCTCGACGAAACGGCTTCTGGACTTTCTTCAATTATTTTTTATAATTTTATTTCATTTTATTTTTTTGTCGCAATTTAGACTTAGGAGCTTCCCCACATTTGAGCTTTTTCGTCTCGAAAACTCGTCTCGAGCGCCCGGATACCCCACCACCCCCAGCACGTGTAGCCGCCATTTAATATTAATTTCATCCAAGCTGATATCAATCATTTGCAGCCCCGAGACTAAATTTCTGCGGCCAGTACAGTCTAATGGCCGGTGGGTGAAATAAAACCGTCTGAGGCATTTACTTTCTTGCATTGTCATGTCACAGCTCAGTCTTGGGAATATTATTAATATATATTATTGTGCTGGCACATGCGCCTGTTGAATTAAAAATGGGAACGCTCGACGCCTTTTCATTCGTTTTCATGCAAGTCTCCCCCCTCCCCAAAACCGAATTCAACAGAATATATACAAGCATGCGGCTGCAGTTGACGTGACTCGGACCTCCAATTAATTTTCGAGGGTTTCGGGCCATCAAAAATTAAACGGATTCAACAACCGTATTCTTCGTTTATCTCGTCCTCTAAAATTATAGAATACTGACCGACCACTGCGCTGTGGACGGTTAATTGTCCAAACGGGCCGGGTGATCTCTTATAACGTCTACTTGTACCGCAGTTTTCGCCGGAACGGATACTGCTAATCGCGCAATCCCAATTTCCGCTGGGGATTCGTTATCGTTAATTTTACCATCACGCTCGTCGTTCAGCTCTTCAAGCGCATTGCGGGAATATTCCGACAGCCATTCAGCCCTTAAGTGAACGGGTACCTCTTCAAAACTAGGTTTGAAATACGGATTCGTGAATCCATGATCATCATCATTTGTGGCAGTAGTTTCAGTGCGGGAAAATGAGAATCGATGGTCGTACCATTGCTCTCTTTGGCAATCTTGGTCAGTGCAGTCAGAGGCTGTGTCGGAATCGTCGTCGGAACGGTAAAATAAGGGAGACTCGGGTGGAGAGTGGTACACGCTTGAAACAGCCTCGTAAAGAGCCTCGAGAGGACTCTCTGTTTCTTCGGTTTGGCTCAATGACATTTTCTGGAGAAGTTTTGGATTCTCTACAGATTCTATAGAAGTTTAATTTTCGGAGAAATAAACCGAAATCGATGCTGGTACGGGTATGGTAGGGTATTTTTGGGGCTAAGTGGACAATCTGAAGAACAGTTATAATAGAGTAAAATATTGCAATTTCAGCATCTATTCAAGAAATTGAGTACGGGCTATCGTGATATCATGATACATTTATTTTTCGCCCCGTAGTCATTAGAATTCAATACACGTGTATGTCCTGCTGAAACGAATTTACCTCCATGTTGCTTCTCACTTGCACTTGCAGATGGATTTTATTTTAGTAGCTTTGAGACCGCAGTCCTAGAAAATGATAAGTTCCATACCGAGCCTCTCGAGAAATATTCATTCATATCAATGTAGCTTTTTTTGAACGACGTGTCGTTTCGGTCGATGCCTCTTCAAAAGAATAAACGATAGAGGAGTCCCTACTTGAAGCTCGCTCGGAATGTGTTGGTTGTGTCGTCACTTGAGACCACAGTTGAATGTTGCTTGCAGCTTGCTTCAGTTCAAGCTCCGCGAACAACTATAGCTTACCGATATAATAACTACGATAACCAAGTCGCATCTCGGCCACGAGAAAAACTCCCTGAAATCCGCGTCGCTGATGCGAGCCAATGGCTGACTATCGACACGGTAGCCTTAATGGCACCGCCGACCTCAAACATAAACCGGCGCTGAACGCTAAACATTCTCTCTACGGTGATGACGAAGACGCGGAGGGCGAACATGCCGACCAAACGGAGCAGGACGACCTTGCCAGGACGCTCGCCAGCATAGACAAAGCCTCCACGGTCGAAGAGATACAAATCTGTCTCGCAAACCTAACCGCCCAAGAGTCCAAGATATCCTCCCGTCTCACCTCCCTCCTCGCCTCGCAAGATGAACTCTCACGCGAGCTATCCCGGCTGGACCTTATCCGCGCCAGGCTCGGCACCCAAGTTGTCGCGGCTCGCGGTCTCTCGTCCGGCATGCTCTCCGGCGCTTCCAGCACAGCTTCGCGTATTTCATCCGCTGTAAAACAGCTGGATATCGAACAGGAGAACGTTCGCTCTACGTTACAATTCGTCGAATCTGTCGTCGAACTGAAAACATGCGTGCTGGGCGTTTCCGGGAGCATGGGCGCACCCCAGGATTGGGAAACTGCAGCGCAATACCTCCACCGCGCATCGCTGGTGCCGGAGCATATCATAAATTCGGCTTTCGCTGAAGAGATGGTACCTACCTCCGAGGAGCCGGAACCACCAGGCAAAACTCTTGCGAATGCTGCTGAAAGTCTTTGTGGCTTATTCTTGAGGGAGTTTGATAAAGCCGCCAAAGCAAATGATGGGGAGAAAATCACGCGGTACTTTAAACTATTCCCGTTAATCGGAAGGTCAGATACTGGACTAGAACAGTATGGTGGATACGTGTGTAGGGGGGTTGCTGAACGCATGAGGAACGTGAGAGGGCAGCGGAACGATGGTCCGTTGTTTTATGCAGGATTGTTAAGTTCACTATTCGAGTATATGGCTGGACTTGTGGAGAGACATACGCCGCTGGTAGAGAAACATTATGGTGTGGGAAGAATGGTAAAGGTCATTGACAAGCTGCAAATCGAGGTCGATACACAGGGAGGTATCGTCATTGATAGCTTTTGGGACGAGAGGGGTATTAACAGAAAGGTGTGAATCTAATCTTTTTAGCTTCCGTGAAACTACTGCTAATCAACAGTTTTAGCTTTCTGATATCAAATCATACGCATTCTCCTTCTTGGTTCAATCTTTCATGGCTGGCCCATCAGGTACAGCTGGGACACCGCGAAGTGGTTCACCAAAGCCTGGTGGCATCGCAGCCTCTAGAAATAGCGAAGACGACGGTGTGGATGTCAAAGAGGTTGACGGTCACCTGAATGAACTTAGTGTCATGCTCTCACGGTGGTCGCTCTACTCTCGATTCATAGCCCGAAAATGCATGCCTCCCTTACCGCCAACCACGCCCACTACCAACAGTCCACCCAAAGAACCACCTCTAATCATGCCCTCTGTTATATCAAAATCAATCCTCTCCACCCGAGTTGATAGCAAGCTCGCCACACCCTTTGAAATCATGACCACCTTCTTCTTCCGACGATCCGTCGAGAAAGCTTTCCAACTCGACGAGTTACCTCACGACCTCCACCTCAACCCCTCCAGACCGCTCAGAAACACCACCACGCCCTACATCACCCTCTCCGTCGACGACGTAATGTACCTTGTCCGCAACGTCCTAAAGCGTAGTCTATCAACCTGTTCACTCTCCCTGGTGAAGAAAGTTATCGCATCGGTGAGTCGTATCCTCGAGAGCGACTTTATCGGCATGATGCGCCGTCGAATGCAGCATGACAGTTACCCCAAATCGGCCAACGTGAACGCACCGCCACCTGACGACAAAGTAATCGCATTCTCCGTCCTAACCAACAATCTGGATGTTTCTATCGAATACGTTACCAGGATCATAAAGACATTCCTGGACGAACCGGCCGAGGACGAGCATCAGAACCCCCAACAAACCGAAAATTTAGAAAGCCAATTCCCATTCGAGGGCGAAGCCGAAGCGGTCAGGAACGCACTAAACTCATTAGTTTCAGGATTCACAACTCGAGCGGGGAATCTACATGATAACGCTATCGAAGTGCTCTTCAACCAGGTTATCAGACCGCGGTTACGACCCTTGATGTCCGAGTCCTTTTCTGGGGTGGAGTACTTGATCAGAGAAGGGGATACGGTGGAGCAAGCTGAATCGGATGATGAGAGCAGCCCAGATGGTGGCGTGAATGCTGTCACGTCTAGGTTTGCGGCTGGGTTCCATCATCTCGTGTTTCCCTTGAAGAGGATCATGACGCCGAAAAGTTACGATAAGCTGTTAACGACCACGGCAACCTCGGTTGCGAATTTACTGGCTAAGAAACTATGGAGTTTGAGTGGGAAGATCAACGAGTTGGGCGCGATCAGGTTGGAGAGGGATATCAGCGGTGTTATTGCGGTTGTCGTCAGGGAAGGGAAGTACGGGTTGAGAGAATTATTCGCAAAGGCGAACGAAATCGTGATGATTTTGAATATGGATGAAGATGAAGTCTTAGAGGTGTTTAAGAAGGATAGTGACCATGAACAGGATGGTGATCTGGAAGAAGTTGAGTGGAAGCTGTCAAGAGAGGAGAGAAGAAGGGCGAGAGGGCTGTTGAGGCATTAGGGGGGTAGATATGATAAAAAGTAGAATGATAATATCTATAGAATATATAGAATATATAATCACATTTTTTAATAAAGAAAAGTTGCTTGGCGCTTTGTTCTTTGAATGTAAGAATAGATGATGATATGAATGATGAAGGAATTAATGATGAAATGAATCTTGGACATCTCAGAGAGAGACCGCTAAGGTAGATCTTGTCACGCATGTTGCATTTTGACACTGCAACGCAAATATCTCATAGTAGTAACTAACATCCCTAACCTAGAGAGGCCTGTCCCTAACCGTCCCTAACCATCCCAAACTAAGCTATGAAAATTTTAATCTAATGTATATGTATGTAAGTATTTATATATGTACGTAAGTACTTCCACAATGTACAGGATGTAGCATACTCATATATATATACAGATGTAATATACTCATAAAAATGATATAGGTTCTTCTTATGTTCTCAGTCTCAGCTTGATTCGAAACCTCATTCATAACAATCGTTATGTATTTGCTATATGTAAATATTACAACGGGCTTCCAAGATGGTGTATATCATCATCAGAATCGTTAATATCAAACTGAAGGGTTGTTTATGGGTTACGCATTGTTGGATACCAATCCGGAAGCTAAATGTTATGATGCTCTGACGGCTCGTATCGAATAACCCATGCACCCTTGAGGAGAGCTTAATGAATGAATGACACACTGGTGCCAGAAAAAACCAAACAAGCAAAATTTAAAAAACAAAAAGAATCTTAAAACAAATATATCGATGTCTTTGATGAATACGTTTCATTTTGATGGAATGACAATTATAGCCATGGTGTTGAAAAATCCAAAATGTATACTAGTGTATAAGGTTTGCGAAGGATATATATAAAGAATTACTTTTGTTTCAAAACCAAGGCTGCTCGGAAATATGAGATTGGTTTAATAGACTGGTTGTACTATTGAGGCGGATGGGTTTCGCGGGTCGAGTTGGGATCTTGAGATAACTCTCGTCGGATGCAGTCAATTGCAAGAGTTAGCTTTAGCACCATTCAGCATGCAAACCAACCCTTGACATATCTATTAGTATCATGAAACAAACTGTTTCCAGGCTATAGGATAAACTGCTTCCGCTCCTGGTAGTTTAGCTATAGTAAACTTCTGTCGTGCAAATTTAAACGATGAGGCAAGGGCAAGCGAAGGATCCAGATGCATCGATGACAGAATCCTTGTATTCCTCCAAAAATATTAATGCTAGTGCTTGAAAGATACTTAAGTATGTGCTGGCAATATTAACCCGTTGGGTCTATACTCTAGAACTTAAAAATTTTCATGTTAAATCCGCTTCCAGTCTGGACTTTTCAATAAAGAAAAATGAGACCCAATCTTGTTAACTTCTAAGCTTAAACTTTTAAATTGTCCGACCTCAAAATATTTCGTCTGATTCATGACATAGAGGCCTGTTTTAATTGATCCAAGGCACGATACTTAATTATAAACCCGGAACTGATAGCCTAGCATAAAATCAATAATATCATTACGTTGCGATAATATTACGCGTACATATACCTGGTATTCGCATGCAGCCACCTGGCCTAGGCCTAGTATCCGCGTTTGCACTTTTGGGTGGGTACAGGGTCACTTTTGGGCCGGCTGGTTTGCGTAACAACGACGAAACCACAAAACGACCTTACAAAGCAGGAAGATCTTGATTAGAGAAATATATCAGCGTCTTAGTTGAGTGCTTTTTTTGAAAATTTTTATTTTATTTTCGATTTCGATTTGAACGAAAGTCTCCAGACCAGTTTCGTCTCAGGATTAAAGAGTAAATTTTTAGTGGTACCAAAACAAGGTAGAATTCGGACGGCAGCGGACTCCGCGGGGTTGGCGCGCACCCGCGCTGCTAAGCCCTCGTCTAACAGAAAAATGGATCAAGTCCCCGCATTCGTGTCTCTGTTTCTCTATCAATTTCAGAACCAGCAAATAAGCTATTCTTGGGTACGAGGTGTGACCAGATCAAAAAAAAGCCAAGACGATCAGGGCTTAGAAATTTACCCCCCTTCTTTCCATGATGCGACAGAACGCGCGGCCTCGTTGACCTCGAAATGTATGGTCCGGTTGTCTATTCCATTCATATCAGACAGTACTGCAGATAGCAGTTGACCCAGCCCAACGAACGCTTGCAAATCAATATTTAGCACCTTCTTTGCAAGAGGCTTGGTTGAGAAAGGATGCAGCGGGCCTTTTTTTGTTTTTGCACACCCTTATGTGCTTAAGTAATTATACTACTGTGCCATACGTATGCATACGATAAGATGCTAAAATACTTGTCGTCTGGGTTATCAGGTCACTGCTCGAAAGGAAGCCTCGTTATACGTTACTCACACTTATATTAAAGATAAATTCCGATTCTCAGACCATTTCCTGGAAATCCTCTTTTGGAGACTGCTTCAGTCCTTCTTTTCACTACTAGCATTTTACAACATTATAAACACACTACTTTCAATAAAAACATTTCTATTCTCACTGAAGCCAAAAGTTTATTCCGTAACAACGTAGAGGGAGATCTTGTTTCCTAGGATCCATTCCTCGATTCCATACCTACCAAATGGCCGACTCAAGTATTAGAAAGACCCCTATCGTCGAGACTGGCTCTTCGCCTACGACAGACCCAAGGGCCATCATGACGCCAGTATATAGTACACCAGCTCAATCTGTTGTCGACAGAGATCCAGCACCTCCTCCAATGTACGCCCCAGGAACAGTACACAGGCCACCTCCTTCCATCAGCCCTTCCGATCGTACCGGCCCTTCCGAGCCTGATGACGATTACAAGACGATCAATATCAACATTTCAATCAAGGTTCCCAGCAGCTTCCATTTCCCATGCTGGCGTCGCTGCAAACACCGACATCAAGACCCACCCCCACCGCATTCTTCAATCCAGGGATATCACGCACGAAGTGATATCCCAAGGGCGGAGAAGAAGCGTCGTTTCCTGGCTGTGGTTGTCGCAATAGTATGTACCAACCCTTTAAATTTAAACTCACTCTCCAACATTACGTTAACGCGCAGGGTCACTCGATAGTTTTATATTTCCTTTATAATATGTGCTGCTGTCGCCTGGAGTGTCCGGAATGACGCCGGTGTATGGAGTGTCCCAGAAGCAGCACTAGCCCTCGAGACCTTCGCTCCCATCTTGGATATCTTTGTTCTCTACTCGACCATCATCGTCATCAAAAGACATCAGGAGAGTGATAAGCCAGGATTCAGGTACTTCCTTCTGCTTGTTCTCAACTTTGGGCTTTTTGTGCTCCACCTTGTGATCCTCATACTGGCCGCCATCTGGGCCGATGCCGCGAATAACGGCATGGATTACGGTCGTAGTTATAATTGGCACATGAATCGCAATAAGGAGTCCGTTGCCGCTCTCATCCTGTACAATACTAGCACTTTGATCCTCATCAAGTTCATCCTCTTCATCGCTGTTCTCAGGAAGCGGGCTTTGAGGCAAAAGTTTGGACAAAGTGTGACGAATGTCTCGGCTTTTATCGGACAGGAATATAGATATCACTCGCTTACCGGCGATGTGGACGAGGATGCAACTAGGATTGATAGTGCAAGGAATTCGACAGACCAGGGAAGAGTCTACCTAGCTTGAATTAACTCGATATTTCCAAAAGATAAGGTTGTCTCGGTCGGAGCCAAGGGGGTATTAGCTTGGTGGTTTTCAAGATGAATAACAAGAATCCATTATATTGGGAAAGCTTCATGTCAATTTTTCAAGCTGGAAGGGAAAAGGCTAAATATGTTGTCCTTGTTGTTTAACTCTGTTGTCTTTTTTATTCTCGATCTCTCATTACACTGATATACTCTCTCGTTCTTTAGCTTAGCGGTTAGCATTTTTTAAGAAAAGAATCTTTTGTCTCGAGATATATATATCTTGCAATTGATCAGAACTAACCGGGAAGCTTGAAGTCAACTCGAGAGTGCTTTTCTCAGAATTTCAAATTTAAATATAAACATCCAGTCGCTCGTTACTCTCGGTTCCGCGCCACGAGACTTGAAGTTTAATTGATTTAGTATACGATCGCACCGTAGGCTCGTATTATTTGCGTGAGAGAATCATGACTATCATGTACTTAAATAATCTAGCCTAGGTGGTGAGAGTAAATCAGTCGCTTTTATTAATTTTGTATGCAAAGGCACCGTTTTGGCCTTCGTGACGACCCAAGCTCGCCTCGCCTCTAATAACTCCCCAGTTTACTACGAGGACATCTGTTAGCGTTCGCTTTAAATTTCTTTCAAATCCTCGCAATCTCTATCTTTAAAACTTTAAGCTTTTCGTATATCGTACATTAAAGGAGCTACTATCACCTTGTATTATTCGACTGTCTCGAGGAATCTAAGGTAATTCTGCAGTTTTTGGTTGGCCAGCATGGCGGACATTCCAACGGCTTCAACTTCAGCCGAAACAGCAGCAGCACCCGCCAAACCCCGCGCCACGTTCAACAGGGAGCGCAACATCAAATATTGGCTTCGGTGTCTCCGCACCTTACTACCCACAGAATACACCTCCAACGACCTGAACCGTACCTCTCTCGCCTTCTTCTGCGTCAACGGCCTCAGCGTCATCGGCGAGCTCGGGAACCTCACCAAACCCGAAGAGCACGAACAATGGATAAACTGGCTCTACTCCTGCCAAGTCCCCTCCGGCGCCGGGTTCCGCGGCGGACCCGCCACAAACCTCTCCGATAGACTCACACCCGAAAACGAAATCTGGGACCCGCCGACGCTCCCAGGTACCTTCTTCTGTCTCATCACCCTTCTCTCCCTCGGCGACGACCTGAGTCGGGTGAACCGCGAGGGAACGCTAGAGTGGCTCGCGACGCTACAACGTCCCGATGGCAGTTTCGCGGAAATGCGCAGCGGGATCGAAGATTTAGAGAAGGACCATACTTTGACGCGGGATCCGAGGTTCATATACCTTGCTGCGGCGGTACGCTGGCTTCTCCGTGGGGAAGAAGGGAGTTTATCACGGGAGGTCAAGGATATCGATATCGATCAGGCGGTACGATATCTGCAAGCTGCGGAGGCGCACGATTACGGATTCGGTAGCCGTCCTGGAGCTGAGTCGCATGGTGATAACCACTTTTCCCCACATAAAGCTTACATTTTACTAATTTTGATTTTTTTTTTTTTTGTTTGTGAACACTCAGCTGGTCATACTTTTTGCGTGATAGCGGCACTCTCCCTCCTCGATCGTCTCCACCCACCTAAAACACCGGTATCCTACCCCGTCGGTCTACCCCATCCTGAAAAAACACTACACTGGCTGCTAGCCCGCCAACAGGCACCTACAGACGTCGAACACCCAGATTTCAAACAAAACAGCCATATATCACCGCCACCGCCTTGCTTCCCTCCACCTGCAACCTGCAATGGCTTCAATGGCCGTGATAACAAGCGAACAGACACATGCTATAGTTTCTGGGTGGTAGGAGCTTTGGATTTATTGAAGAAGATGCATCTGGTAGATGCGGAGAGTAACAGGGAGTATTTACTCGAGAATACAGCACATATCATCGGTGGGTTTGGCAAGGTTGCCGGTGCACCGCCTGATGTGCTGCATAGCTGCTTGGGGACTGTGTGTTTGGGTATCTTTAGGGAGGGGGGTATCAATAGGGTCGATAGTGCTCTTTGTACGGCTTTACAGACCAAAGAGAGAGCGGAGAGTTTGGAGTGGCGGAAGAAAAAGGTGGCGGTTTGATGGAGTTTGTAACGGGCGTTAACGGTTAGGACGGTGGGTTGTATGGGCCTGATTTATGAGACAGGGACGTGTAGAGAGTACGGATGGATGATATGTATAAACTACCATCTTATCAGCAAGACTTTATATGAAGCATCTCGCAAATAAATGTAAATTTCGACTTGTTACACCGAAAAAGCGTTCATATATTGCTTAAAGCGATTGAAACCCATAGCTCTTTGGTACGCCCATAACCGGTCCCTTATACCACGGCCTCGCAATTGATCTTTATAACATTACACCATGAAAAATCGCTGGGCTATCCTTCCAAACCCAGCAGCATCTAGTCTCGAATGCTGCATTTGACTAAGAAGTGGGTTCCAAGTAACTAGAAAAGGCGGCGTTCTGCGTTGGTTCTCTTAAAAAACGCAACATTTCTAAACAACTCCAGTTCGGACGGGCTCAAGCCTGTCACCCTGTCAAGATGATGCAACCCAACCTTCACCAGGCCGTTTCAAACAACAGCTCCACTATCTCACGGTTGAAACATATACCTGAAGGATAGCCTAAAAAAATAAAAAAAAAATGTTCGGACTCAAACTCGAGCTCAAAGGAGTCTGGCAATCCTTCTTACGTATCATATCACCCCCGGTATGCGTATATCAGGCACCCATCTGCCGCGAACTCCCCGTTCTCGACCAACTGATATGGGCTCTCGGAGTCATCACACACTACGCCATAATCCTTCAAATAAGTCAAATTTTATACGGCTGGTACCAAGACGTCTCCAAGTTTGTCACCCTCCCATTTTTCACGAATTGAAACATCATCCCGTCGCATATATATAAGTATATATCGATACATCTAAGGGACGGGTATACCATGTTTAAATATATTTTTCTAACTTGATGATACCATAATCTTCATTTATATTATATATATATATATATACAGAAGACGATCACTCAACCGCCTCCAACGAAGCCATGTCCCCGGCCAATCCAGGAGAACGAACCCTCGAAACATGCGAGTCGTGACCGCGAACGATGTAGCCGACGCGATTCGGTTCCACCAACGGTCGGCGGGGTTATCGATATCTCATGGCAGATTCCACATTGCCGGCCCGGTCGCCTTGATTCCGCCGCCTTACCCTCCTAGTTTTTTGACAATGGACGGGCCAAAGTTGCATTTGAACGGGAGGGTTGAGGTTTGGGCTGATGGGACTTGGGGGCTCGGAGCTGGACTTGTTCGGTTGTGACTTATCCGACTGGATTGAATACCTGAGTGTATAGCAGAAGACCTATAGCTAAGTACTTTAGTACATTGACCTATATTATAATATACTCAAGCAATTATTGAAATTTAATATTGAAATTTAAGAGCCCCCTCCTGGTGTTACCTTGTTCGCCTTGAAAAAAACCCTCTCACGTGCCCGAATATATCTCCGAAGGCTGGATTTATATTACATTCGAATATATTCACGGCCAATCGAAACCGGCGCCTAACAGCATCCAACAGTTCAGAAACACTCAAAAAGTGGGTTACATAATCGACCTTCGAAAAAGCAGCAGCAGCATTCCGAGTTTCCAAATTTAAAAGCCGGCCGGAATGTTGGCAATATACTTCTCCTTTGGGAAAATTAAAAAATCTTGAGAGGTTTTTTTCTTTTCGCAACATTGAAAAGAAAAAGTCCAATGAGCTTAGCTGTCACTCAACCCGCCCCTAAATACCCCCCCTTCCTTCCTTCCTTCCTTCTTTCATATGATCATGATGAAGTTTAAAAAATCCCCCAAAGTCAGTTGCGGTTTATAGCTCCCCAAGCTCCAAAAAAGTCCATAAATCTTACCTACTTGGTAATTAATCCAAAATTTAAATTATAAATGCGAAATATACCCAAAATCTTAAACGTTTAAATAAACCTCACAATGACAACCGTAATACTCGACTTTATACACCGTCACATCCGACCCCCCACCGGCGCCACCGCCTTTATAGGTTTCCTGGAAACCAAAAACCGATGGGAACTCCTAAGCATCGGTATAATATCATTCGGAATAATGATGAAAACAGCCGAATACCTGTTCGTAAATAGAATATCATAACACCTCCTATAGTGTAGAATAAAAATCCTCTAATATAATGACCATTTTACAAAATGATTTTTGTTCATCTTAAAAGAACAAACCCGAAAACCGAAGAGAAGAAGAAGAACACAAACGTTAACCAAACCATACGCATACCCTTCATCCTACGGCCGCCTACACCCTCGTCGCCCCGAAGTCTCAAACGCCACCACACGCGTCTCCTTCTCGCCGAACCAGAGCGTGGTCCGTACTTTATCCGAATAACGAGCATCTCAAACCTACTACAATACCTACCCCACATCGACCTCCAAGGATCGATAGGATGGAGTTACCACGCTGATGTGATTTTACGCCTGGATGAGTTGAGGAACGGCATGGATCGTGGGACGGGATACGGAAGGGCTGAAGTTTGGTGGGACGGGAGGGACGGTGTTGGGTTGGTTAGGCTGTAAAGCTGGTGAGCTGGTTCGCTTCATTATTTGTCTCAGATGTGTATCTTTTTATATTTTCAGGTGTTAGAATGGTTTACGTGGATTGGGGTTCGGTTGGGTGCCTTGTTGATTTATATATTTTGATTATTATTATTATTATCATCCTATTAACGGTCGTGATTTTAGCGGGGAAGCAAAAAAAATTGAAGTATTTATTTTGTGTTTCATTATGCATTACAGCTCTTTTTGCATGAATCGATTCCAGAACGTATATTCGAAAAACCAATCCCATCTGGGTATTACCTGTGGTATTATAATCCGTCATTGACAAGAAGGAAAGAGAAAGTAAAAAGAAAGAAAGAAACAAGGTCATCCTGCCATACCATTACTTCGTCATATGTTCACCATCATAATCCATACTTTACCCTATCATTCATCACAATATCCTCCACCCATCTTGCAGTCTTTGATGCCATCAAATCCGAAAGTTGTGCAGCTATCACAGTCCCCGCTATTAGCATAAATCTCACCATATCACACACAGTAGATCTAGATAGAGGAGAGAGAAAAGATGAAACACTCACAAACGCAAAAGCTATGTCTCACGCCATCCTCGCAAACCATCATTCGAGGCTTCCATCCATCCTTCCCCTCAACAACCACCAAATCCCCATCTTCCCCCTCCTCATCATCTTCAATCCACCTCCGTCCACCTCTCCCCCTTTTCTCGATCAATTTCTCCCTCTCCTCATCAAACACCCAATGATCTTTATGTCCAAAATAAAACAACAACTCTGTAGATTCGCCGTTTTCATCACCCCACACGGCCGCATCCCATATATCCTCCTTGATATTCAACAGCTCGTCACGACCTAGGAGCATGCCCTGTCGTATACCTCTCGGACTCTTCAAAAAATCCACAGTAGCCTTTCTAGCAGGTTCCTCGAACGCCGGCATAAAAATCTTGACCAAAAGACTCCACACCGCAGCCGGAACAATCGCCACGAGAAAATTACTCAGTAAAATGAAGAAGGAGATCAAGCCGGGGATTTTTGCAAAAGGTGAGACTTTTCGACCCGATGGGCTTTTGGCGATATGCGTTACGGCGGGGAATAGGCCTATACCGCCTATTATCCGCTTCTTGAGCTGTGGGTTGAACGTGGAGATTTGGTGGATAGCAGAAAGGAGGAGATATGCGCCCAGACTGTGGCCTGTCAATATGATTTTGAGATTCGGGTTGAGGGTGAGCAGGTGAGTGATCATGGATACTTGGCGGGAGATTTGCTCGTGTAAAGGACAGTATCCGAGTGGGAATTTGGGATCCGAATTCGTAGAGGAGACGTTGAAGCCGCCGAGGGAGGCGCCAAAGATGGTGAATTGGGCGGATGGGATGGAGGCATTGGAGAGTTGGAGGGAGAGCGATGTGAGATAGTTGGTGTAGTATGAGATCAGACCTGGGTTTCCTGGTATGTGCAAGATAGCGTAGGACTGCACAGGGGAGGTGGGGGTGAGGAAGGAGTTTAGTTGGGAGGTGGGGGAGGGTTGCGGGGGGATGAGGATGTGGTCTGATGAATCGTACGGCGCGGGAAGGAAGTCGCTCGACGTCTGATATCAATTGTTAGTGTCATAATATATACACATAAATGCCTATTTAAACCTGCGTGGACACAGCCTGAGGGAAAGCGCATTTATGGACTGACCAATTCTTCTGAGAATGAGAGCGACGGCGAGGGAAGGCCAATGTCATCCTCGAACTTTGGCTTCACGAATTCCGAGTCGCCAAAGCTGGAGATCTCAAAGGTGGAAATCTCAATTTTGTGATCCTCGCCATTATTGCTGTCGCCATTGACGCCGTCTCCTACCTTTTTGCGAGAAACACGGCGTTTCCGCGTCGTGCCAGGAGTGGCGGCATTGAAATTGTCTATCACCACCACCGGCATCGGCGTCAGCGTGGGTTCCGCCTTTTTGGGTCCCCGTTTGGCCTTCGTAGGAGACGGAGTCGGTTGGGCGACGACGAAAGAAGAGTCGTCGGCGGCGGCGGTCGTGGTGCTGTTGGCGAGGCTTTCGGCACGTAGCTTTGCTTCTTTGGCCTCTGCTCTCTTGCGCGCGGCGTACAATCGCTGTCTTTCGCGAGCGGCCGCTTTCCGTTCCTCTTCGGTCGCGTACTTGAAACGCTTCGAGGGAGTGGAGCTCATTGCGATATGTCACAATCCTGGGCTACTTTTTGATAATATTTTTTTTTCTTATATTAACTGGTATGGGTAGGTCGATGCGGTGCTAGCATGCTGTGATGGGATGGGAATGGATGGATGGACGGATGAATGCAATTGATGGTGATGTTTGGAGCACAACTTGAAGCAAGGCCAGCACGCCAGCAAGCAAGTGCAAGCAAGCAGGCACAATGCAATTACTAGCAGCACCCGGCGGTGCCAGCACCCATAGGCCTAACCTTCAGTGCACTCACAGCGGTTGAAGTGAGCAACCGGGGTGGGTGTGATTTGATAGCAACAGGCGGGAAGGAGGCAATCGGACGGGTGATATGGTCTGAACGAATATCAATGCATGCGGACGTTCATGCATGTGCCGACCGACAAGCTCTCCGTCTCGGGAAGCCAACTCATCTCTGCGTGTGAATTGGAGAGCCAGGCCGGTTAGCGTAGACTGCATGCATGGAAAAGTAGGGTGTCTCATCATATATATGCATCGATCCAGAACCCGGTGCCAGAATATATATATATATATATATAAAATATTTACTTAAGTATATAATTCCCCATAATATATATATCAATTTGAATAGCGAGACACTGGAATATCCAAGTGATTACTTACGTAAATATGTTTATTTATTCTTTGGAAAAATTTGTCAATTCTATTGAAACCCTGGTCTATTTTCGAATTTTTCCTTCAGCTGATCAGAAGAATAATGTCGTAGAAAAAATATCAACTTGCAAGCTTGTGTACTTTGGTGGCATTTTAACTTTCAAATGGTGCTAGTATAACCAGCTCGTAACCAGAGGCAAGTTTCTTGAGACTCCGAGCAGAGCTGGCCGACGTAATTCGGTTAATGGATATCTCTCTGCAACCACTAGATTATGACGGGACTAGAAGTTAAAATCTGTTTTCTTAATCCTTAAATTTTAATGACCGAATCGTCTACAGTCAAATCAATCAGCTTCGGATTTGATCATGGTTGAAATCACGTGATTGTTCTCTCTCATCTACACAATATCTTTTAATTTTGAAATTTTTATATGATTCGTCTCGGACTAGTCTCGTTCCCATCAAAAAGCGGGATGATGATCATGAGTGGACATATATCGATGCTCTGGCGGGCGGGCACCAATCGGGATAGTGCAGTTCGCAGACGGGACGGGACAGGTTAGCGCCCAATATTATTATATATGGCTAATGGCTGCACCACAACTCTGGAGTCGCTGCGTAGTTTCACGTAGACATTTATGCAAGATTCCTAAGATCCTTATCCCACAGCCGACTGGCGACGGAGCATTGACATCGCATTAACAGCGACGTTTCTCATCGAATCGTATATATATATAATTATTTAAATGCATTTATAACATTGGTGTATTCATCAGCCAAGCAACAAAATTTAAAATAATTTCAGAGCCAAAATCCAACGCCGACAAAACCAAAAATTTGAAGCATTATATTATCAAGTTCTAAGCCAGTAGAGAGTTGCCTCCTTTCAAACGTATATTGAGAAAACATATACAAATGACGGGCTAGTTTTCAAGGCGAGGGTTGTGCGAAAGTGGGTCGATTCGACGGCGGTAGACGCCCTGGCCTACACAAAATGTAAATCCATATATTCGAGCCGTCTATGAAACTAACCTATTTTCGAACTCAATACAACCCACTCAGAAATTCATAGACACGGCTAGCTGGACGGCAGGGGAAAAAAAAGAAAAATTCGTATCTATTATAATTATAGATTTGTCGTTCGGACATAGTCTCGAAGCTAGGTTGGAACACTAGTCTCGGCGATCCCTCCTAGCTCGAAATTTTGAAAGCGGTGTCGACCGCATTGAGAAGTAGTATATTATTGTTCAGTAGCAACATCACGGTAAGCAAAAACGTCCCACTGCCGATGAGGAACGCCAATGCATTTACAAAAAGAGCTTTCATAATACGGGTACCAGTAGTATATGCTTTGAGTGAGATCCGGTCTGGATATTGGACTTTGAATGCATTAGTGAGATATATATATGTCGTAATTTAAAGGTAGAAAATATCTCTGTCATACATCATTAGTACTCTAAAGCGGAACTACTAGGAAAACTAAGACGAACAGGAGAGGAGAGAAATACAATTTGTGGAATGTTGGAATCTCTACGATCGCGGCCGTCTGCGACATAAATCACGTGATTAGAAAAATTGGTGGGAGAATTTCAAATTATGACGACAAATCACGTCAAATTTGATTTCCACAATCGCCAAAGTACTACTAGACATAACAGCATAGGTATACCTCGGTCATATAATATACCTGAAATCTAAAGACGTTGATAAATGGGTCGAAACCCTTTGGAAATGCATAGAAAACACCTTGAAGCTAAAATAAATACAGGGCATGGGTCGGACGAGAAGTTAAAAAAATTTCGAGACGACAAACTGTTTGAAGGTCGCACCGTCGCACCGTTGCCCCCGTACCGTACCAACAGCTAGCTTGCTCGGTAGCTCGCCTGCTGCCTCAATTACCCAAGCTAGCGAATATGGTATACTGTATGCATTGTTGGACTCAACTCGTCTGGAAAGAAGGGGAGGACGAGGAAAAGCTGCCTTGAAAAAAAATCAGAGTGTGAGACGTTTGCTCCGGTGACCCTTGTTCGGCTGGTCTGGGTGCGATTCTGGCCTGTGATTGGAACCTTGTCTGGGACCCCCTGAATCCTACAGCCAATCGCCTGCTCAGAAGACTCATCCCAGCCGCTGGAGGAAAAGGGAAAGTAGGGTGAAAATGGTGCGCTGCTAGCAAATTAAACGAAGCCCAACCACCCGCAAAATGGGTGCACGCTGAGTTGCGTGTTACGCACACAGCCAGCCTACCCAATTTATGGTGCGCGCGATGCTTCATCTTAATCATCAGCTCATCGAATAAATTGCTAAAAAAATCCGGCGGCGGGTGTCAGGGTGTGTTAAAGAAACTAAAGAAGTGACCTTCCGCTCGTTCATTCCTCTTTTCCCCTTCTTCATTCTTTCGATGGTATCACAAGATCTTTTTATAATCTAAATTCCTAAGCTATCGCGATAGATCGATAGCTAGAATATTCCCCCCTAACCGGCCGTGGTTCGATTAAGAATTCAGTAATAAGCAACAAGCTTCCAACTTTACCTGGGATGCGAGTGTGATGGTATCCGGCGACCTGCATATATCACGCATCATCACCACTGTTACTGCATAGCGAAAGCACATACGCACTCACTCACTCACTCATTTACTCTGAGCTCTCTCACGATTCTCGTCGAAACACTATTTTCCATCCGACTCGGCCTTGACTTTTGTTCACACGTACACATACGTTGGCAAGCTTGTGTGAGTTTTCCATCACACACTGGAATCACATCGGCCTTCTATCTTTGGGTCCACATTTCAAGCCCTGTCACCCTCTCTAGCTAGCTAAGCTCGGTCCGGTCGCTCCTTAACCAGCGGTCGCTTCCACTCTCCAGATCAATCCAATCCTCTTCCTCCTGCAGCCGAATCTCTTCTTCCTCTCTTTTTTTTTTTTTTGTCACCCACAGTATTTTCTATTCGCCATACCTGAAAAGTCGGGGGGAAAATTATATTAAAATATATTGAAACCGTGGACACTTGGTCGGTTCCGTTCGATAACTGCGAACAGATATAGATAACCCCGGATCTTGCAATTGTCTGTTCACAAACTTTGAGTTTTGAGCAAGCCAAACATCTCGTCCCGTCTGGAATCTCATCGCCTATTCGATCGGCAGGGCGCATCCTCAACGCATTTTAAATCCGACGACAACGTTTGGTCTTTGGCTTTTTCAGCGATCTTTCGAAAATTACTTCGAATCATTAACAAACCCGTCGACACTAAAAATATAACACCTTTCTAATACGATATAATAATAGAATATTGGTAGCGACCGTCCGATTGTCGTTGCTGCTTGTTCTATATCGTACCTTGGTTATTGGATTTGATCAACCATCGAAAGATCAGGGAACGACGTCCCGTTTGGGTAGTTGACGGAGGGCTATAGCTATAGCTCACCGTTATTATACCAGCCGACAAATTTAGCATCATCGATCGATCGATCGATCGAGTGCCTGATTCTAGAATCTCGCCTACGAAAACTCGCGCCTGCAAACGATTGGGAACCTTTACCTATCAAAACTATAGGGAAACTTCCAAAAGGAAGGGACAAAACCGGTGTAGTTTTTTTACTCGGTTAATTGGCTTTCTTCGCGATATCGTGAGGTTTTCCTCTGGAGTTGTCATTCTCGTCGACGGATTTGGGATTGACTCTTCTAGAATTCTGAGCCCTCATAAGTTTTAACTTTTTCATACGGGGGGGTCTAACAATCCGTGGTACCTATTCGTAGTCCCTGTTGAGGAAAGGTACCTCGGTAAGGGCCGTGACGCTTTAAGCTTTTCTTTCGCCAATTTAAACTTTTGCTAGTCAGCAAAAGCTTACCCTCCTCTTTACTATTATTATGTCGACCTCCTCGTCGCCCTCCAGGCCGAGGTCGAGAACCGTGGTTACATTGGCAGACAAACGGCGGAGCATGCCGGTCGACTACGATCGCAGCAGATTTATTTCTAATACTCAAGAAGGTTTGACCACCGAACCAGAAGCAGCATATATATCCACCAGATTTTCCCCTCCCCAATCTCCACTCCTTGATCATCTCCCTCCTCACCTTGACACCTACAAGGCACAGAGACTTTACAACTACGTGATGTCTTCTTCTGCCACCCACCACCACACATCCACCCACCCCTCGCCGCTCTCTGGCGCAGCTGCGATCGGCGGGCGNATCTCGTCCATCTCCGAAAATGGGAACTTTTTTACTAACCTCTTCACGCCTGCGAACGCTCCTCAAGTAGCAGCAGCACACTCAAGAAATCAATCTCAGCAGTCAGCCGCGACCCCGAGTACCGGGCGCAGGCTATCAACCTTTTTCGGCCTGAGCGGAGGTAACGACAATGCTTCCAATTCTGGTCTTGCATTCAGTTCCACCGCTTCGTCCAAACGGTCGGTGTCGAATAGTACCACTCTGTCGAACCTTGCGTTACCCGAACACCACAATCTGGTAGCACAAGATGGTAACCCCATGATCCGCGACGATTTCGCAGGGGTTGATTTCGCGGAATTGCTAGGGGGTGGTGTACCCAAGAGTCCTCTGCAATGCACACCGCAGGGGTTCCATGCTTTGCACGATAAGAGTATGGAAATCATCGAGCGTCTTCACGCTGGATACATGGAACGAACGCGAGCGCTGGCGGATGCGCTGGCGGAGATCGAAGCCCTCCGAGAGGACATGGAGGCTAAAGAACAAAAGATCGAAGGACTGCGGTTCAGCGTTGACCAGTTGGCCAACGTGCAGGAGACACTGTCCAAAGCTTCCGAAGAGGCGGAGCGAACGGCCGAAAAGGCCAACGCTGAAGCTAAGAAGTTGAGAGCGGAGAACACGAGATTACAGTGGGAGTCCAAATCTATCCGTGATGTCGAGATGGATGATGCTTCCTCTGTTTTGTCGGTACCGCGAATCACACCGTTGAGGATCAAAGAGCGAACCAAGAGCTCAAACTCGGATTCGGGATTCGAGAGTGAGAGCGATAGCGCTTCGGTGTTTTCACATGACGGGAAGATGAGCAGTACTATTCAAAGCTCTCCTGCGCCACAGTATCCTGCCTCGATCATCACGATTGAGGAGGATAAGTTTGAGGCCGAGCCTAGCAGAGCCGGTCCTCTCGCGCAGCTGAGGAACGTTTTGCGAAGAACTGCCACGGTAGCCGATTCGCATTCTTCTGGAAAGTGCGATTGTGGAGTGATCATCGGCAGGTTGAAGAACCACAATGGGCAATTGATCGATCGAGTCAAAGAGTTGGAAGGATGTTTGGATAGTTGTTTAGATCTTGTCAGCGGTATTTAAAACCGTCTTTTCTGCTACACTATCTATTTCTAAAAAAGAACCAAAACTTGAAGATATGGATTTTGAGAGAGGTATGATTCTTTTTTTAAATACTATTGGGGTTTTTATTATTTTGTTATAGAACGGGGTACCTGGGAATTGGCGTTTTTTCTGGTTGATTTTTGGAAGAAAAAGAAATTGCCGCAATGTTGCTTTACCACACACAACCTACGATATTTTTTTTTATTACAACCATTCGTTTATTTTGGTTGTTTCTGCTTCAACTGTATTATATAAGTCCTTTTATCTTTTTATCTTCTTTTGCTTTCCTTCTTGTTACTATTGGTATCTTATATACATAAATACAGAATCCCTCACGGGATTACCAAATCGATGACAACAAAAATCAAATTTACAAGACTTTAAAACCATTTCTGGCAGGTTGCTATAAAATATCCTTTCCTAAAGAGTATTGTTGATTGAGTCCAATCGATATATTAAGAACAGGCTAATGTTAGCTAACAGGAATTTCCATGATCATAATATCATCAATTATGAGTTGAGGTTGTTGTCTTTTTCACAGTCTGTTGTGACGTCGTTGGGCGATTGGCCGGTCGGATTGAGTGCACTGCCAAATCCAATCCAATCAAAATAATGACATCGCCAACATCCCAGCCTCGCCTCATCTTGTCAAAAATCCAATCCAATCCCATCAGCTGAGAGGAGACCCACGTTCCTCTCTCTCATCCCTCTCATCTCTTATTATAGTAGTATTATTATTACTAGTATTAATATTATAATATTATATTTTATTATTATCTTTTCGGCTTACTTACAGCCTCGTCTCGGTTCCCCAAAAAATGGCAGGCTCGGTCGATTCTCTCGATGACTCTGCCGGGTCATCCTCGTCCTCGTCCTCGTCCTCGTCCGCTGGCCGAACCAATCCCGTCCGACGGAACCCCCACGGCCACGACAAATCAAAGCACACAAAACAAACAACGTCACAGCCGTCCACTTCACCGTCTCAACCTCATCATCATCATAATCAATATCGGCTAGAATCTGAGCCCCCTTTACCAACCCGATCACCTCAATCCCGTCGCCGTCGTCACCGTCGAAACACACTTACCGCTCGTCGTGCTAGCGTCATGATGGACCGTGACAACGTCCTTATCCCATCGAATGATGCACTGGACTCCGCTGTCGTCGATACCGAAACGGGACCGCTAGCACCGAGCACATCGACATCCACCGCCCGTCGATCGTCATCCTTCTATCAACTCAATATCCCCCACCATCAAAACCTCTCATCCGCCAGCATCGACTCTGCTGGCCTTCTTGACCACCGCGAGCAGAAATACACCCGTCCTCGACGTTCCAGCACAATGGGTCTAGGAGATCTCTCCAAATCCCACAGACACCACCACCACAGCTACTTCCAAGACTACACACCTGATGAATCAGCCGCAGAACTACGTCGTGGTCCTACAGGAGATTACCTCTCCGATAACGAAGAGCCACCAGAAACCCAACCTCTCATCTCACGTACGGTTCATATAACAGGAGGGGACCACTACAACAACCTACACCATACCACTGGCCACGCTACCGAACGCGCCACTCTCTTCTCCGCTCGATCGAACAACCGTCCGGCCAGCGTCTCGTCCCGTAGTAGCAATGGAAGCAAGAAGAGAATCAAGCCGCATCAGTTACTGGGCCTCCCAGCTTACGGCAGCGTTAACTTCCCACCGTCTGTTCCCAATTCACCAAGTCTAGGACCGTACTCTGGTGGCTTACCGTACTCCGCGGGTGGTATGGACGAGAGTGTATCGCCTGGTGGAAGAAGGGGAAGTCTGTTACGAAACCCTATGCTCGAAGACCATATTATCGATATTGACGGTAACGGGCGAGACCAACCGCAAACAACCTTCCTGGGTGGCACCCCACCGAGTCCTCCCACCGGCATCCTCCGTGGGAGAACAACAGGGATGGGGGAAGCCGAGGAGGATGTATGCTTCCCTGTTAGCGACAGGCTCACGGACGGAATGGGCACCCCGCCAAGGCCTGGTGAGAATGGAAGCATCAGGAACGGGCGGACGAGGCGAAGGGCGAGAGAATGGCCTGATTTAAGGGTGTTCGAGGAGTGGAGCAGGGAGGAGAAGGAGGAGAGGATCACTGCTGCGGGTGGGAATAGGGCGAGACAAGTTTCGGAGCCGGTATATGTAGGTGGAAGGTTGAGGCCCACCTTGCGTGGATGGCATAGAGAGGTGGAGGACCTGCCCTATCGGTTCACGTATTTTAACGACGAGCTCGGGGCGACGATTCACGCGCAAACTATCAGCGAGTTGGTCGCACCTGGGGAAACCACGTTTAGGGATTTATTCATGCCGCCGCCGAGGAGGATAGAAACTAGCAGTGATGAAGAGAGCGAAGGGGAGGAAGAGGTGCTGGTAGATTTCGGGGAGAGTGACAAGGGTACCGCTACGCCCAGAGGGGTGAGTAACGGGAACGGTAATGGCAGGGTCCCGGGAAGCATAAAGGGTGATAGTGTGAGGGGCAGCGTGAGGGGCAGCGAAGATATCTCCGAGCTGAACATGCCGAGTACTATCAGTTCAACGCTGCCCTTGAAGCATACCCTGACGAAGGAGACGCAGGCGACTACGCTAGGTGTGGAGGAAGGAGAGCGGCCGACGTGGTGGTTGGATGTGCTCAGTCCCACGAAAGCGGAGATGAAGGTTTTTCAAGATGCATTTGGGATTCATCCGCTTACGGCGGAGGATATCTTGATGCAGGAACCGAGAGAGAAGGTGGAGTTGTTTAGGAACTATTATCTGGTCAGCTATCGTACCTTTGAGCAGGATCCGAATGATGAGGAGTACATGGAACCTGTGAATTTCTACATCGTGGTTTTTCGAACCGGGGTGTTGACGGTACGTTTCTTCCTTCATACATCACAGCACAGTTCATCTTGACTGACGATGTTTTTGATAGTTTCACTTTTCGATGACGCCGCATAGCGCGAACGTGCGGAGAAGGATTAGGCAGTTGAAGGATTACATTGACATCACAGCTGACTGGATCTCCTATGCGCTTATTGACAACATCACCGACGCATTCGGCCCGATAATTCAAATGATCGAAGACGAATGCGACGAAATCGACGACATTATTCTCGCGGACGTCGAAACCACGAATGATAAAACAACTCCCCCCAAACCGAACGGGGTACCCACCTCCTTCGACCGGCGCAATAGCATTCTTCCCTCTCTGCGCCCTTCCACAACCGAGAAGGACGACGCGGCGACGACAACAGGACATCAAGATGATGCGAGCATGTTGAGGCGGATTGCTACTTGTCGTAAAAAAGTGATGGGGCTGTACAGACTTATGGGGAATAAGGCAGACGTGATCAAGGGGTTTAGTAAAAGATGTAATGAACATTGGGAAGTGGCACCGCGGAGCGAGATTGGGTTATATTTGGGGGATATCCAAGATCATATTGTCACCATGGTGGCGAATTTGGTACACGTTGAGAAGATTTTGAGCCGTGGGCATAGTAATTATTTGGCCCAGATTAGCATTAAAAGTAAGTCCTCCTTACAACACGATGTATTATTGCATACTTTTTTTTTTTTTTTTTTTGCTTCCTTTAGACTGTCGACGATGCTAAATGGTTGGCGCGCATAGTGAACGAACGACAGGAGGAGACGGCGGATACATTGGGCAAGTTGACGGTATTGGGTACGATTGTATTACCTATGAATATTGTGACGGGATTGTGGGGGATGAACGTTTTGGTGCCAGGACAAGGGGATGATGATTCGCTGGCGTGGTTTTGGTGCAGTAAGTTTTTTTTTTTTTTACTTTTTTCACTTTGATTCTTATCGAAAATTTTAGAGAGATGGGTATGCTAATGATGATGTGATGGGATAGTTACGGCTGGATTGTTTATGTTTGGTATTCTTTGCTTTTTTGTCGCAAAGAGGGTTTATGGGATTGTATAGGGGCCTTTTATGAGTGCTTAAGTATGTTTTTGTGCAGTCTCGTAACCAAACCGTTTTTGTGGTTTTTCTAGCTAAATGGTGCTATTTGCGTTTTTCCTATTGGAAGGTTCGTTTGGAGGGGGTATACGGGTATATATGTATATGAGTGTGTGGGAGGGTGTACTATTAGCAAGCATGGATAGGATAGGATAGGATAGATTGTAAGAGTATTATGAAGTATTAAAAACGTTTGGCGATTATTTGTATAACACCAACACCAACTCGTTACACGCCCGAGAGCCCTACTTATTTGAAGCAGGTCAAGGCATGCCTGTAACATTGGCGATATTTAACCCGACGGACCGTACTCTGTTGGATCCTCTTATTATGTACGTAGTACATATTACATATTAATTAATTATGCACCTTCCCGCCAGAGATGACGTCCCAGGTGCAGGGCTCGGGGTGATTTAAATTTGGAAGAGAAAAGCTTGTTTTTGTCCAGAAGCCGCGAAAAAGGGCTAGGTTGCTATGGGAATGCGTTGTTTGGGTGGACACACAAAGCAAGGGGGTCGAATCTATTAATTGCAGCTTGCTTGGCTTGCATTCTTGGTGTCCAAATTTTAAGATATATTTTTGAGTATTTACAACTTCACTTGATCATCTTGTCATACTCTTCTTTCCTTTCTTTTTATCTTGTAACTTTCTTTGAAGCATAGACGCTGGTGTTTTTATCTTGTTTTGGGTTTTTGGAGTTGTACGATAAGTTAGTGTTTTTTGCATAGAACGGGGACGAAATACGACAAAGCTAAGGTCGATAATATTTCCAGGCTGTATTATACTTGACCGGTACGGTTTGTTGACAGCCGGCGACAGGATAAATCAGCAGCAAATAGACGTCGAAGCTGTAGTAGCAAGGAAAATAGGGGAACAAGGGCGTCGCTTCACGGGACCTCGACTGTAACGAGCACGAGAACCAGCACGAGCCACGCAAACCTCAACCGGGGGGTACTAACAGCTTCAGCGTTCAAGCTCCGCGATTCGGTGGGAAATATAGCTCATAACTAAGTACTTACTTGGTTTCTCAGAGCTTCTCGAGTTGAGTATTTTTCTTTTCAACTCTTTTTTTATAGCTTAACCGTACACTTTATTTGAATTCTAGCTTTGAGGCATATCGAATATCGACGGACGGGGGGAGAGTAGAGTGAGTGTGCGTTTGTGTAACTCGCAGCTCGTTTCCCGTTCAATCACCTTTCCTCATTCGGCAGCGTCTACCAACCAGCCAACCAACCTCCAACGAACAAACCAACCCGACGTCGTCGTCCAACCATGATAGCGCCGTCCTCATCGGCTCTCATCGCCCTAGCCACCCTCATCGGTCTCTCCTCCTCTCAGACCTACACAAACTGCAATCCTCTCTTCGCAAGTATGTTGTTACTAACCATCTACCGTTCTCCTCAAAACCCCCGACTAACAACAAAACCCTTTTTCCCATCAAATTTAGCATGCAATGCGGACCCCGCCCTGGGCGGCTCCATGTCCGCCGATTTTACAACAGGCCCGAACGACATGTTCCCGGGTACCATCTCCACCTCCAAAATCTCTTATAACCCGCAAGGCGCCCAATTCCAAGTCGCAACCACGGGAGATGCCCCAACTATCGCTTCAAACTTCTACATCATGTTTGGCCGTGTCTCCGTCACCATGATGTCAGCTCCCGGAGTCGGCATCGTCAGCTCGGTGGTATTACAATCCGACGATCTCGACGAGATTGACTGGGAGTGGCTGGGTGGTGATAACGGTCAGGTTCAGAGTAATTATTTTGGAAAGGGGAATACAAACCCTACCGACCGCGCCGCGTTTATCGCCGTGGATAACCCTCAGGGTACCGAGCACACTTACACCATCGACTGGACGAGTAGTAGTATCACTTGGAGTATAGACGGGGCGGTGAAGAGGGTTTTGGCGGCGGAGAGTACCTCTGGAGGACCGCAGTATTATCCGCAAACTCCCATGCAAATCAAAATCGGAGCGTGGAGCGGCGGTGATCCTTCCAACCCACCTGGAACTATTCGTAAGTTGACTTCTCTCTTCTTTTTTTTTCTCCAAAATACCTCGAAGTATAAAAAACGAAAAATGTTGGAAAGTTTAGAATAGAGTAGACTGATTGATGTGATGGATGGGGTGAAATGAATTTAGAATGGGCGGGTGGATATACCGACTACTCTCAAGGTCCCTTCAACATGTTTGTCCGCTCTGTCAGCATCCAAGACTACTCCACCGGCAATTCGTACTACTACTCCGACAACAGCGGCTCGTACACTTCGATCGGCTCCAACGGTGGCACGATCGGTAGTAGCGTCGGTGGCAGTGGCAGTAACGTAGACTACATCTCTCCAACATTGACAAACATCCCAATCAACAATGGTATCCCGGGTAGTTATCAGACAGGGACGGCGACGACAAAGACACCGTACGTGCCCCCCACCAGTGCGGAAGAATACTGGGCGGGTACAGGATATAGAGTTTCTTCAGCGAGTGAGTATACTGATCAGAATTCCCCTTCCACCGTGACCCACGATCCGAATTTACCGTACATCGTGTCCGATCCACCACCACCGGCAACAACCGCGACGGCGTCGGATTCTAACGGTGGTCAAGTTCCCGTGTTTATTGTTTCTGCGACCGGTTCGACTAACAGGAATGGAGGAGGGCGACCCCAACCCGCCGGCTTGTGGATTTCCGAGCTGGTTTTCTTACCGCCGTATGTTTTCGCGTTAGGCTGGGGGGTGTTTGCTGCTCTGCTTTTATAGTTTATTGAATTTTCCGCCTCATACTTGAGAGGCTCTTTGAAGGAGGTACGAGGTGATAATGGTTCACTTCATCATGACCTTCTTTTGTGTGTTTTCGTTGTTTTTCACGATTTATATGCATGCATGCCCCTGCGCAAGTCATAGCGATGAGAGTTTTTTGTGGTTTTTAATCATGGTTTAATGCTTTTCATGTTTTGTATTTTTTACTGCCCCTTGTTTAATGTTACTCGTGGGGAGCTATAGCTGTGGCTTAATAATGTCCTGTTGTGTATCATACACGTTGTCGATGGGGTATGTTACATTACATATACATGCTCTATACTAGTATACTAGCAAGTATCATTGTTTTTTTTTTATCAAATGTACATATGCATACAACAAAGAGTCCAACGGCTTATGGGCTCATTTACCATATACCGATACACAATTACTTTCGTGAATTCGAAAAACGCTATTCAGGTCGGTCGATTATTACGTTTATCTTTTTAACAGTGTGGGCATGTCATATGCATGGAATATTTTTATCAATCACGTATCCTTTCCCCAACTTTGATATAATCCGCACGCGCAAGCATGCATCACAAATGCTGGAACGTCATGTAAATCTATCTCACGAGAGTATTTTTGAATCTTAAATCCCTGTAACCCGTCTAACCATCCTCCTCATCCCCTCCCCTCCTCCGGCCGCCACTACGTGTCCCTCACTCTCCAACGACGCCACAGCTTCCATAAACTCACCCTGCTGCATCGAAGCCCCACTCTGCTCCCCGATTCGAGTAAACACATCCAACAACCGAACGGCCCCGCCACTTCTCGTCATCTCATCCAACGTGGTCACGATCGCGGTCTTCAAATCCCCCCTCCGTCGTCGCTCACTCACTCCCACGCCACTGATCAGATCCATATCGATTCTTCCCGTCAAGGGATCTGTTGCGCTCTCCTTGATCGCTGATCGAATCAGACGTACGGCTTCGACCACGTCGCTCAACTCGACTATCTGTGATAATCTCATTTTGGCGTGCGCTTCGGATAGACGAATCATGGATTCCAGTTGACGTGTGGTGGCGGTAATGCGACGTTCGGCAGCGCGAACGTCTTCGCCTAGTTTACGCATGGCGACGTATGCGCGGACGAGCTCTTCGGATGCTTCTTCGGTGATACGCGGGTGGATGTTTTGGCGGGCATAGGAGACGTAGGAGGTTAGGAATTCGATAGGCTACAAGGCAGACGAAAAAAGTTTGTAAGTGAAAAGTGAAAAGGAAAAACAACTTTGTTGTATGCAAGGGAGTAGAGAATGTGATGGGGTTGAAACGGGAGGGGGAGGACAATACCAGGATTTCCTTCTGCGCAGCATTCTCGGGTCGATCTTCCAAGTACATCCCCACCAAGTGCCTTGCCAACATTTTATCCGACTTCTCGTCAATCTTGTCCAGCATGAGATAAATCAAATCGAATCTACTCATCAACGTAGGTGGCAAGTCAATGTTTTTAGGAACCGACAGGTTTGGGTTGTATTTACTGCCGATTGGATTCGCGGATGCTAGAATGGACGTTCTTGCGTTCAAGGTGGTGATGATGCCTGCCTTGGCGATCGAAACCGTCTGCTGTTCCATGACTTCATGCAGCACCGATCTTGTCGCTTCTGACATCTTGTCAAACTCGTCGATACAGCAGATACCTCCATCTGACAGGACCAATGCGCCAGATTCGAGAACGAGTTGCTTGGATTCAGGGTCTCTTGTGACATAGGCTGTCAAACCGACTGCCGAACTACCCTTACCGCTAGTATAAATTCCACGCGGGGCTATTCTGTTGACGTATGAGAGTAGCTGTGATTTCGATGTAGATGGGTCACCGCAAAGTAAAATGTTGATATCGCCACGATACCTTGGCGCTCCACCTCTTTCGAAAGTCTTGTTGGTTCCGCCGAATAATTGAAGCAGAATTCCTTTTTTCACATCGTCATTCTCAAAGACACTAGGTGCCATCGACCTTGACAGCAGCTCGTAAACATCATATCTCGCTGCGACTTCCTTAATCTTCTCGATTTCCGCTTCTGTGATTTTGCGGACTTCGTCGACATCTGCGGCAACTTTATCCGCCATACCACCCTCCATTGTTGTAACGTCAAGACCTAATCTCCTCTTGTCTACTTTTTGGATGTGTACGACATCGATATAGGTCTTGAACAAGCTCTTTACTGATCGCTGCCGGGGATTGACACGGACAGGAACACCTCTAAAGATACCGGTAATTTCGACACGATCACCAGCTTTGCAAACGTCTACCATCTCATCGTACAACAGCACAGAAACGGAGTGTGGCGTCTGGCCGTCGGGGATACTGTCTGGTGTTTCTTGCAATTTCATGATTTGTTTATCCGCAAACTCTGATCTGTTGTGAATAAGCTGCATCGAGTTTGGAGTATTACACAGCTCTCGGGGACATCTTGTTGGTTCTATGATTTTCCCGCGCTCAATCTCGACCTTTATATCTTGGTTGCAGACGTCACAGCGGAAAAATGCGGTCTTCATGTCGGGAATAACGGGGGTAGTACGGATGACAAGGCCTTTGATGCTGACAATTTTATCGATATCTATATTTCACCACTACTCGTTAGCGTCTGCGTGTGCTCTAGTAATGGTACATCTTGTCTCACCATTGGGATTCAACTCTCTCATATTCGCCGTGTGTTCCAAGTTGAATGGTCTGACACGGTACATTAATTTTTCAAACTCGGCCAAGTCGTCCTCAGTAGCATTTTGTTGGATGTATATAGCTTTCATCTCGTCCTTGGTGACTTGATCCATCAGAGGAATTATCTCAGCGGGATAGTTAATCAACTGGTGATAAAATTTCTTCGTCTGAGGGAAAGCGAGCAGGTTTTTGCAGTCAATGTTCAACCCGGTGACGTGTAGTTCCTTCATTGCTTTCAACATTTCGTCGTAGACTAATTCTTCGCCGACGCCTGGAGCCACAGCTTCGCCGTTGAATATCATTCTATACTTTCGTTTGAAATTTCTAAGAAAGCTGCGGAAAATGCGCATAGAATCTGGGATGGAGATGTTTGTACCCCAAATGAATCTTTGGGTAAACTCATCACCTTCAGATGTTTGAAAGGTGTTCGCATCAGATGGACCACCAGGCCGCGGGGCGAAGAAGCGAGGTTGGCCGCCAGGGCCGAAGGAATCAGACATTGGGATATCATTTCGAACTCGTGAGGCACGGGGTGTGGCTTCGCCATCTCGTTCTTGCCTGTACGGTTGTATTTAGCGATTGAAAAGGTAAGAAAGCGAGTATTTGGGTTGGCACATACAGTCCACTTGACCGTATAGCTTGATCTGAAGTTATTCGATCCGAACTGGGATCGTAGCGAAGAGGCGACGAAGCTATCACGAAAACGTCTATTAAAATTTGGATTCTTGACAACAACAACAATGGAGAATAAAAACATACACATCATAGAAAACCTAGCAGTACCGCTCGCTTTCGGAGTAGACATCTCTTCGGGGTACTGAATTGGGTCACTGCTCTCGGGGTACTCCATCGGGTCGCTCATGTCCATATCGGACCCGAGGACGGGCGCCGGCGACGAAGACGCATCTGAATGGAATAGTGGCGAGTCGGTGACCTGAGCTCGTTGTACAGGAACTGGAGTGGAAAGGTTCGAAGCGACATTCGATCTCGCGCTGCGTGTGCTTCGTGGTGTGGTCGCTTGAGGGGTACCTCGTGTGGATCGACGAGGGGTCGACATGTTGGATGGATTGCTTGAGGTTAGGATCGAGTCGGATGAATGGAGTATTGATTGGCTAATGGACCTCGAATTGAGCTGAACGGCTGGACCGGTAAGCGGAATTATGAGCTCGTCAGACAGAAGAGCAGATGTGTCGACCTCGGATTGATATCCAGGCAAGAGAGGATGGTGTGATGGAGGGAGGTTGAGTCCAGAAGCTTGGACGCGTTGTGCAGCAAGTTTGAGGTGAAGTCGGCGCCGACCAATCAAATCGCTTTCTCACACAACCTCCAACCACAAAGCTCTCACAACAACCACCATCCACACTCCCAAGCTTCTTTGCCTCAAGCGCCTGGATTCGAGGCTAACCAAACTTTTAGCCTTCTTTTTCTAGTCATACGGACATGTGAAAAAATGTCTCGCTTTAAATTGTACTTCCTTGGTCAGTTTCAACCCACCCTCTGCAAAGTCCCCAGACTAATGACATATATCTCCCTAGACTCTCTGGTATTGTGATACGTCTAGCGTTAGGCGCTTAGCTTCGTCAAAGGACCGCATGACTCGGCTCATATATTAGCTGCAAGGACTGTCCTCCAGCCTTCAGCTTACTTAAAAATCATGGTCTCAGATATGACCTTGAACCAGGCAGCACTGACTTCAACATGGATCCACTTTTAAATCCTGAGAGGGCTCGACGAGAACTAAACCGAAATGCACGATTCCCGAGCCGTGTGAGTGGGGAAATTAATTCGCACACGACCTTCCGATATACGTCATATCGGATATCCTTGTTAGATCCGCGAGATTGAGATCTAAATACAGACGTCCGCATATCACTCATAGGTTCGAACATGAAGGCAAAACGACCCGACGCCTTAAAGTTGCGTTTTTCTAAGCTTCTGCTGGGTGACTCTAGGCAGATTTCAATAATATGGCTAGTGCGCAAATCTGAAAAATGTTCTGGGCATTCCAAATTCTTTTCGCTTGCATCTCCAAGATCTTAAAACTCCTGGTGTTTGCTTAAACCGCAGGAAACATTTAAGCTTGTCCCAAGTTACTTTGCCTTTCATGCTTACATGTTTACAAGCCTCGTTCGTCTCCCCAAGAATCCGGAAAAAAAAAAAAAAAACTCCAATTCCAACTCCTTTCCTCGGAAACAAGTGTTTACTCCAACAATCGGATGTCGAAATCACACGGAAGGGAATTCGGGAAGCCACCTTTTTTTTGGCTTGCACACATTTTTAAGCCAGCCACCAACCTTTCTTTCCCTCGCTTGCGGATCAAAAACCCGAAAATAATTGGCTTATCTCGAACTGACCACACTCTCCCGCCATGGAGAAATCGTCCCAAAATTGTCAAAAAAGAGTAAAAGAGCCCCGAGACCAGTAAAAGGGTATGTTGTGTCAGCCTCGATTATGTGTGTGTGACAGTCTCAGCACTAGACCAAGCAGTGTTGCGCTGTGTGTGACACACACCTGCAGCTACTGGAATGCAACACATGCAAGGTCATCCAAGTATAAATCAAGAATCTTTAAATCCACGTTTCACTTGGTCTCGCTGGGAGTTTTTACAAGGGTTTAACGAAAAGATTTACCAGCCGTTGGGAAGTTTCCTGAAAATCCGAGAATTTTGATGAAAACCTGGATCGCAGAAGGGACATATGCGGATGTGATTGTGATAAGAGTTTGCCTGTCCATATTTATCTTGCCTGGATTGTTTTTATCAACTGTGCCGTGATAGTCTCTCAATAGGTGTGATTGTCATTCCGGCTGGCAAAAATTGCTTCCCCATGTAGGCCCTGCATTTCTTTCTAGTCTTGGGATTTCTTTCCCACTCAGCCTTCTCGAAATTTCCGGTGTTCAAGAAAAAGGAATATATAATCTTTATAATCTCGACTCGTACCAGGCCGAACACTGCATATGACATGATCCGTACATGTATCTTATTGTATCCGTGTTCTGCGCTTCCGGATAATTCAACGGGTAATTAATTATCAGAACTCCGATCGTAGGGTTTTGAAATATTGCCAAAGGGAGCCCGGCCCTGTTGCTTGATGCAGGCGTAGGTATCTCCTCCTCTAATCTGGGGGCTCCTCCCTTAGAAAATATCGCAAACCCAGGACGGCGGCTGTTTTAAAAGAAGAAACGAATCATATTATGTTTCCATGCTGATGCAATCCAATCAATTAAAGCCGCCATGAAAAACAAACTCGAATATCGTACACCCACCGATCGTGTGTAGCATGTAGTTTATTCGTATCAAAAGGTAAGTGGTTTTTCGTCAATACTTGTCTCGCAAGCCAGATGCCGTCGTCAATTCCGTCTGATAGAGTAAAGTTGCATCGTGTATACATTTCGTACCTCTGACTGCTTGAGCTTGGACCCTTCATCTGTGTGTCTAGCCCTTCGGAAAATATTATGTTTTGTCGCATGTGATGCAAAGTCGTGATCCAATCGATCAGATCCTCGGTCTTCGATGAGTTCCCTCGAATCCACAAGATCTTATTGGCAAATTATGTTCCCAAACAATCTACACACTTGCCCCTCTCCAAGCCTCTCTCTAGCGCCACCGCCTTTACGGTCTGCATATTGGCTAACGGCAAGTCAAGATTGCCGGTCGAGTTTCCATATCGAAAGCTGCAAGAAATACGTCAGGAATGTAAAATGTGGTCCACCGATTCGGCCGATGCATGTATATTCGTGACTGCCTCTCCAGCTTGCCCAACAGAATGTAAAGAAGCCATCTTGCCTGCGCCTAGAACCGGTGCCACGAGACTAAATCCTAGCTGAATCTAGCTGCATCTCGCATGTTGAGGAATAGGGGAGATGGAGGGGTGCGATGAAGTATGAACTGGAGGCAAAAATGGAATTAGAATACTGCTTCAAGGATCAAATCAAATGAGAGAGATCGAGAGATCGAAGATAGAATTCCTAGAATTCGCACCTGGGTGAAAATCCTTTTCGTCGCCATGTGAGCTGAATCGAACGTAATTGGATATTAAAATTCCGTTTTCCAGTTTCTGATAAATATAATACCAGTGTCTTTACCACTTACAGAGCATCTAGACTCGGGGATACAGGCAGACTGTTGGATTCTTTGGGAAACTCGGTTCGAGGCTAACTCGGTTAGGGTGGTATGCGAGGAAAACTGCACGCCCCTGCGCCTCAAATGCTCCCGAAGGGTCACCACAGCGGGACCAGTATTATTCATGTAAGCTTTTGGCCGATTCCTGAAGTTCGTGCAAATTTAAATATCCGAGTGAAAGTGACAGCATTATAAATCCCTTGGTGTACCCTCAGTATCTGTTGCTGTTGCTGTTGTACAAAAACCATCCGAGCTCGTTGTGCTTCTTTCAAGGTCATTGAAATATGCATTAGAGCACTCCAAACAAATATTTCCACAGATTTTCAGAAGTCTCCCCCAAGTCCTCCATAGCGTCCGCATCACACATCCATCTCGACTCCTTGCTTCTCTTGTCATCACTAGGAACTCTTGTATATTTGCTTGGTCATCCATCTTCATCTGATTCTATCTCGTCGTGCCTGTGCTCATCCTATCCTGCGCCTGGTTCGTCCTTGTCATCTGGCATCTTCTCGCCATTCAAAATGGTTGTCGTCTTCAATACTAGCCCCGATACTAAACTCGGTCCTTTGAGGACTCCCTTTACGGATATGTTCAACGTCCAGCACCCAATAGCGTAAGTATCGTTTCTTTAGTACATTAGCTCCACTTGTAGTTGTATCCGTTTCTTCCTCTTTTCATTGTTGTGGATCCATCATGGTTTGGCTCGTAAACCATAAGCTCAACATGGACTAGCCTGGCCTTGATGTACCTGCTCCAATCCATTGTTTGCTAGCGAATTTGTTTCTAGCAATGATAAGGCTTCGTTGGGAATTTTCTAACCCGTTCATGACGATAGTTTGGCTGGTATGAACATTGCTGCAGGTCCTCGCCTGGGTGCTGCTGTCATCGAGGCCGGTGGGTTTGCATGCTTGGGAGGAAACGGATATGCCAAGAGTCCTGAATATGACACCTTGACATACAACGAGTTCTATGAAGAGTTCATGGCTCATCAGAGTAAGTCCATCTGTCTTGACATATTGTGTACCCGTAATATTGACTTGCTGGGTCGTAGCTCCGGAAAAAGTTCGAACGCAGATCCAAGAGATGAAAGCATTTCTCAAGAAGCCAGAGGAGGCATCTTTTGGTGTCGATATTCTGTTGCCTCAAATCGGTGGTCGCGCCAGAAAGACCAACTATGACTATACCACAGGTCGCTCAGAGGAGATTGTAGATGTTGTGATCCAAGAAGGTGCAAAGATGTTCGTCTCAGCATTGGGTGCTCCGCCACCACATCTCGTAGAGAAGCTCCACAAAGCTGGTCTCATCGTTGGGTGTAATATTGGTCATCCAAAGCATGCTATCCGGGCTCTAGATGCGGGATGCGATTTGTTGGTCTGCCAGGTAAGTTGTACCATTTTTGAGTAATTTATGTCTTTAATGGAAACTAACATAAGTTCTAATAATTAGGGTGGAGAAGGTGGTGGTCATTGTTCGGACGTTCCCACGATGCTTTTGATGTAAGCCTTGCCCCCTTTACCTACTAGAGATATATAATTGTAGCCGGAGTAAAGGCTGATTGATATAGCCCTATGGTGATGGAACTGGTGAAGAATCGCACTTCGGCGTTCACGAAGAAGCCAATTGTCATCCTTGCTGCCGGAGGAATCTACAATTCTCGTGGTGTGGCTGCAGCCCTCGCTATGGGAGCCGATGGTGTCTGGTGTGGTACAAGGTTTGTGGCGGCAAAGGAGTCCGGAGCAAGTGACGGCCATCAGCAAGCCGTCCTCGACACCGACATTAGCGGCACCACCCGCTCCGTCATCTTTACCGCAAGTTTAACAATTATAGTGATTTCTGCTGGAGGGCAAAGATCAAACTAACCTGAGATTTGAATTCATCCACAGGGACGTCCGATGCGTGTCAAGAGCCACCACCTCATTGACGAGTGGCATCGAGACCCAACCAAGATCAAGAGCCTTACCGAGCAGGGCCACATCCCTCTCCTCCACCACCTAAAAGAGTTGGAGAAGGAAGGAAAGGAAGTGCCGGCGGAGATGGAGGGCGGAGTCCGGTGCATGATGCTGGGACAGGCGGCCGGTGCAATCGACAAGATTATTACCGCAAAGGAAATAATCGATGAGATGGTGTATGGTTGTGCGGAGCTGATGAAGAGAGGAGACAGAATCAGAAGCAAGCTCTGAAGAAGAAAATGATGATGACGACGGTGGGATGACCTTTTGGTATATATATATATAAGTACACATAATATTCCCTATCCCTCTTTGTTTTGATCCTCCAGGGCTGATTGACGCTGGCGTCCCCTTGCTTGGTCGCCAATCATAAACACCCTGATGCTCACACAACTCGCAAGGGTCTCTTTATATATATACTCACTACTCTGCTATATTTTCCCTTTTCTTTTGTCTCCTACAACAATTCTTTTATAATTTTGCCGGGGTCCCCTCAAGTCTTTACGCATCATGTAAATATGCTTTGTCTTCTTTTCGATGGGCTTCAGATGACTTTATATTTTTCGCGAATGGCTGTATCTTTCCTGCCTTTTCTGGGATGGTGCGCGGTGTTTAACGGGATCAATACGTTGTTTTCTCCTTTCAATTTTGTATATTCTTTAGCTGGAGAGAGAGAGGATGCTCCTGGGATATATATCCTCAAGTTTCGCTATATATGTGCACCTATGTGCTGCTTATTCAATATTAAGCCAGGATTGACATGTTTGTTCTCGGAAGTGCAAGAATGGCCCCATTTTAGCGTGGTTAATCAGTGGAAGTATCTTGGGTAAAATTTCCGCGGATAATGGCTAGATATATAAGTATCCTTTAACTAAAAATTCAAAAATTATAGAATGGACTAGGGGGTTCCATCTAGGCTACTCAAACCTGACTGTTTTGCTGCATTCCCTAGCAGTGTACGGCCTTTCGTCTGAAAACGGCGAACAAGCAGGTTTTCTATGACTGTTGTACTTTGTATAACACAAAAATGCAATCAACTCACTCCTTAAGTCCTACCCTTGTGATTAGGCGGGCGCTGGTCTCGCCCAGAGACGCTGTTAGGCAAAAGTTGGACGGATACGAAGGCAGGGTTGAACATTTTTATAAGTTCCCCCACGAAATACATTATTTCTTTTTCGTAAATTTGATAAATGAGAATCTGAGTCTCAGCAGTCACTCATTATGATTAAATAAATAGCTATGCATACTCTCGATCCTTGTAACATCTAGAAAGCCATGCATTGTTTCAAAATATGGATGGGCCTGTGCGTTGACAACTGTTGTATTTGGCCCAATCCGGCAAGCGCGGGTTACACAGCGCTAATGACCAAACCAAACCAAAAGCATCCCTGCCAAATTTTTCGCTCGAAAGCCCTTCACCAGAAATTAAATTTCAAGCGATCCACGACACCGACACCGACATCCAAAGCTTACCATTCGTCGCCGTACTCCTCGAAGCTTTTCATACAAGCTACCAAGATGGCACCGGAACTGAACGGCGACCCACAATCTATAAAACCGGCACCAACTAGACGGAAAGATGCAGCCGAAGAAGAGCTCGAAAAGTTGGTGTTTGGCGACCTGGCTAGCTTCCAGGCCGGCCTTCACGCTGATCGGGAGGAGGACTACTCATCTGAAGATGAGGGTGGTGTCCAATTGAATTTCAATCGTGCGCTCGGAGATGTTGAGCAAATGGAAGATGATCAGGTATATTGCTTTATCTACTTTTAATCCTATACTAGTTGATAATCGGAAATCCTCGTGCTGACCTCGCCAGCTATTCTTTGTAGACGCAGGTTCTACTAAGCCGACTGGTCTGACCGAAACACCCTCCACCGATATCATCCCCACGGGCGATTCGGATTCCGACGCCGAAGCCAGTCGACCGGCGTGGGAAGATAGCGATGACGAACGACTGGCAATCTCACTCTCTACTAACCCTCGCCTACGCAAACTCCGTACAACAGAGCTAGACGATGTCATCACGGGCACAGAATACACAAAACGTCTCCGTATCCAATACGAACGTATAAACCCGATCCCAGCATGGTCGCTACCTCAAAAAGACGAAGAAAGACCCAAGAAATCCCGTCGTACCTCGAAACTTTCACCCTCCCCGGATGCGTCCTCAGACGATGAGGAAGTTATGGACATTGACCTCCCCACGAATAACTCTCTCGCCACCCTCTTGCAATCTAGCAGCACCTACACTAAACGTTCCAAAGCGGGAAAACTACTCCCAGAAACGCTTGATATCTCCCGTCTCCGCGATGCAAACTACCTCGCCCCTTCGCACTCCGGCATCCAATCTTTATCTTTTCATAAAACCCACCCGCTGCTGCTATCCGCTGGTTTCGACCACGTCCTAAGATTATACCATATCGATAAGAAGACCAATCCGCCGGCGACAAGTTTGTACCTTCAGGGCACTCCTATCTACACCGCTTTATTTCACCCGGATGGCAAAAGGGTGTTCGCGGGCGGCAGAAGACGGTACTTTCATATCTGGGATCTGGAATCCGGTAAAGTCGACAAGATCACCAGGATATACGGAAATCAAGAGCATCAAAAGAGTATGGAGAAATTCAAGTTATCGCCGTGTGGAAGATTCATGGCATTGTGTGGTGCGCACGGGTATGTGAATATCCTAGACGCAAAGACGGGACAGTGGGTTGCGTCGGTCGTCGTGGAAGGCATGGTGGCGGATATTTGTTGGAGCATCGGTGGGAAGAAACTGTTGGTTGCGAATACGGGAGGTGAGATTTGGGAGTGGGATAGCAGTGAGAGAAAGGTAGAGAGCAGATGGGTTGATGAGGGTGGAGTTGGGTTGACGACAATATCGTTAGGGGGGAATGATAGGTGGTGTGCGGTGGGAAGCCAGAGTGGAGTTGTAAACGTATACGATAGAAAGGAGAAGATGGAGATTGAAGGCCATCCGACACCGAAGAGGGCATTGGGGAACTTGGTTACAAGCATTAATGTATTGGAGTTTTCTGATGACGGCCAACTGCTGTGTATGGGGAGCAAAGAGAAGAGAGATGCTCTCAGAATGGGTGAGTCCACCACCGACCATATGAGAATGGAGCTGTCACTAACGTGCAATTAGTCCACTTACCAACTTGTACCGTGTTCAAAAACTGGCCGACAACATCAACACCGGTGGGAAGCATCATGTGTGCAGCCTTTGCAGGCAGTGCGTCAGGCCTGTTCGCTTTTGGAAACCAACAAGGCAAGATCAGATTATGGGAGATACGATAACTTCCCTCTGATATACCCAGTAAATATATTGTATCATCTGTAATTCTATCTATAGTACATTAATTCATGCTTGATACCATGGTTACGAGACTGTGCACGTATCCAATCTCGATCTCAAACTGCACCCAAGACCAGACTATTAATCGTCAAGACTGAAATCAAAATTCTTGAATGCATTCTTAAATGCCTCCGCATCTCGCACCTCGTCTTCAATCTCTTGTGCGCAATCCTTCCAGTTCGCTCTATCTTCTAACCCAAACACGACACTGAGCACCTTTCTCCCAAATTGAAGGTCAAACCTCGTTCTCTCCTTCAACTTCATGATAAAACTCTCCACCTTCCCCGTCTCATCCCGAATCCACATTCTAAAGAAATCGCCTTCCTCCCTCTCTTCCGCTTCTCTCTCTTCCATTTCTTCTAGAGCTTCTTCCTCTTTCGCCAACTCTGCAAACGTAGATTTAACTCGTTTGATGTATTGTTTCCCAACGGGCACAGCCTGCCAGTGTGGATGGACTCCTGCACGTCGAACGACTTCGAATGTAACCATCCCACAGCCAAGAGAATTGTACATCTTCCCCAATGACTCCCGATACTGGCTCATCTCGCCAACCGTACTTTCAAACGTTTCTCGATCTTCAATCCCCTGCAACGTCGGCGTGTGTTCAAATGGAATAATTAAAATATGGCCTGGGAATGAGACTTCAGGGTTCACAAGGGGTGTTGTTAACGGTCCTTTCGCGGTTGTGAGATAAGCAGTGGAGCCGATGGATGTGATGAGGTGTTTTTGAATGTTTGGGTTGGAAAGACAGAAGAAACAAGAATCGGGGCCTGGTGGCGGTGGTTTCAGCTCGCGGTGACGGGGACGTTTGTTACGATGGCCGTAGTGAGAATCATTGGATTGGTCACCCCAGAAGAAGTTAGAACTCGAGTGCTGCGGTTGCGCGCGCTTTTGTATCGGTGCGTATGGGGAGGGTGTGCAATTCGGCGGGATAGTGGTAGCAGGTGTCGAGATGTCAAGTTTGAATGCATACATCCACTATAAAACATTGTCAACAGCTATCCAATAAAACTAAGACCTGGAATGAGGTATACCTTTGCCTTCGAGGGATTCCCATATTCCGCCAAAGCTATAAATCTCGTTACGAGCTCTGTGGCGTCCGGGCCATCCTTCTCTCTAACCTCATTCTTATACGGCTCCCTTTCGTAGAATCCACCACCACCAGATACGAAATGATAACGAGGCCGTATTCCCTGTGCCAGCCTCTGAACTGCTTTATTCTCGCCTTTTTTCTCCTCTTGAGATTCAGATGGCACCGCAACTTTGGAATTGACGGTGACTCCATCCGGCCAATCTCCCGTTATCAGCAGGTCCGTATAAGCTGCCCCTCGAAGCGTGCTAGCATCATGTTCGCTATAAAATGGAAATTTCGACTCTTTTGACGCGCCAGATAACGTGGGATCCAGCCTTCCTCCAAGTGTTATTATCCTAACTCCATCGCTGGTCGTAAAGGTAGTTCTCTTCCCCAGGAAGAACAGGTTCTCGCAAACTTCACCGGCATTGTCATCGATCTTGCCTTGTATTGAGGAAGGGAACGGGTGTGTTCCTAGTGTGAAATAGACGGGGAGTGCAACTTCGATGCCTCCACGGAGCAGGGTGCCGATGCTCTCGGTTTCGGCGTCTGACAACGATTCGGGCGACGGGAAGAGGTCACCAAGGACGACAGCGAAGGCGAAGGCGTTCTTTTTGTGTAGTGTCGATAGCTTGGACAGGATGGCAGGGAAGGCACCCGAGGGGTTGCCGACAATGATGATGCTGTGCTGTTTAGAGGAGGACATTATTGTTGACGTTTGGCGCAAAGATCATGACGATGTTGGTGTCGCGTTTGCAGGTTCCAGCAAGGGTCCTAAAGTCTTCAGAACCAACACACTTTTGAACTCGGACTGCATTGAGGCAAGGAATATTTGGGTTGTAAATATATGGATGACAGAGCTAGGAACTTCTTCACAAAAGGGAAATCGCTTGTATCTTTGTCGGGCATATGATTGATACCTAGAGTATCGGGCCGTCTTATGAGTATCACATCTGTTCAGGGTGAATGGGATACTTGACTACGCAATTGTAGTCTATGAATCTTGATGATGATCTCGTTCTCCCTAGGTTTTATTTGATTACATTACTAATAGCTACCAATTCTCTACCTAGAAAAAGAAAACTTATAAGAACAATAAGAATAAACGCCGGAGAGCACAGATACGTCTGACCACCGGCAAATCAACCTTTCATTGTGAAACAAAGTATCGATACCAATCGATCAGGCATACAAAAGGACATTTCGTTAGGATAATTTTCAGTTTGATAATTAGGGTCGGTCAGGAGTTATACAAGCTGAGCATTTCAATCTGAAATTTAATGTTAGCATACGGATTTCATAGCGAAATGGAAATAGGCAACATACCAGTCTGTGGGACTCCGCGGCATAATCTACCTTCTGCGCAGACATTACCTGGTTACGAATACTATCGCAGATATTAGCCTTTGTCTCGTCTTTAAATGAAAAATCGTTTCTTACCGCTGTTGGTCATTATAAGTCTCCATCTTTGCACGAACTCGGAAAACCCAAGTCTGGGCGACGGCTTTTTTAAGTGTCGATTCGTAGGATGACTCGTCATATTCCTAGGCCGTAGTAGTGAGTAAATAGACTCTTTTTGACCAAAAGGCATGCCACTAACCTGCATGGAATGAAGATCACTGGCAGATGCACCCATAATGATCTTGCCAGCGTCATCAAAGATATTGAGCCACGATTGCCCAGTGTGATCATAGACGGAGCATGTGAGACTAATTAAAGTTTAGTTAGTACCTATTATCAAAGAAGGCGTACATCAAGTTGAACTCACATATATCGCCAATCAGGTTCTGGCCAATTGCTATTGCATTTCTCGCATCTCCAAGAGCCGGTGTCAAGCTCCACGACCTTCTTGTTGCAACCTTCCGTCTTGCAAGCTGGATAACTCAAATTTTCAGTCTTAATGTAGCTGACGGTAGCCTTAAGCGTATAGTAATCTGGTGTATCTGACAAGCCGAGGTTTTCTTCCGTAGCTTGTTGGATTGTCTTGTAGGGTGTTGGCTTGCCTCCGGCGCTACCGGCGCCAGCGTTGAGCCCTTGATGAGAAACATAGTTTGTATCACGACCTTCTCCGTTGAACCAACCTTTCAGCCTATGTGATTCGTCCAGATCTGGGTCAATCTGCATAGTGCTGCTATTCATCATACTAAGGGATCTTCCTCCAAAATCTGAGACCTTGACTCCCTTAAAAGCAACAACGCTCTCTAACGGAACTTCGAACTTTTCCGCGTATTTGTTCCAAACCGTGAGCTTAACGTTGTAACCAGTGTTGTCAACGACCGAAACCTCACGTTTGGTGAAGGATTTCTGTGACTTTTGAGAGGTAATGGTAGCCGCATCACCAATCTCTTTGACCACAGCGATGACATCAACGATGGCATCCTTTTCAGTGTTTTGCAAATCCTCAAGCGTGACAAAGTTGTACTTAGGCATTGGGATATCATCTTCATCCTCAGCTTTCTGAACCTCAGAATCTCTATCAAATGTCAACTCGTAATCGTTGTCAACATTCGAAAACTGCTTTTTCGCAATTTGAACTTTGCACTTTGAAATGAAGTAGACGCTGCCTTCTTGAAAGACGTCGTAAAGGGCATCGCATTGGTCGTTAAATCCCGTTGCTTTGATCTCACCGGTCTGGTCCATCAAGGTGACTGCAAATAGTTTGCCGTCGCCTTTTTGATTACTCCATCGTTTGATATCTCCCTTTTGTATACATCGAGCTTTGATGGTCCATTTGTTCTGGTAGGGGGATAGCGATTCAATCGCAGACACGGCTGGTCCTCGTGAACCATTGCTAACAAAAAAAAACATTTCAGTAACATGTTCTCGCGACTCTAAGAATATTGCTATCGTACGATTTCGCAGGCCTCGATGGACCGCTCGATGCGGCTGTTCGAGCACTGGTATTAGGTTTGTTTCCGTAGAAGTTTGATGTGCTCGTTGCTTGTGCAGAGCGTTTTTGTTCTGCGAGCTCTGCTGCTGATTCTGGGGTTACTTGTTTCGGGTCTCCGAGCTTTTCTGGTTGGCCGTATTGTTCGAGGTGTTCGATGTCAAGCATTATTAGAACACTATCATGACCATTAGCTAATGTCTAATAGGTGACTGGCTGGTATGAATGTATACGTTTTGTCTTTGACCTTTCCAGTCCCGAACTCTGTCAGTTTGACGATGCTGCCTTTGTCGATTTTGCCTTCAGCCATGATTTGGTTGACCTCTGAGAGTCCTTGTTTAGCTACTGCTGTGTTGAAACCTTCTCATGAAGTTTAACTTACGAGTGGCAACCATCCCTTGTGTGAAATGGAGGCCATCAGATAGAACGACTCTGTATCTTGAAGGGGTAGTCCCTTGTGCGTCAATCTTTTTGACCAGCAGGACTTGGAGGACTGGGTCCTTCCATGCGTCCTTAGGACTGTCACACCCTGCGGCAAAGATAGCTGCGAGAGCTCCGGCGCTGAGAATATCGGCCATTAGGCTGTAATGTCAAAGGTGCGTATCGCTATTCCGAGCTTAGAGGGTCTGGGTTACGCTGATAGATGATTTCGAGGCTGTGGGTGTGGTAATGTGTATGATAAATAGGAGCTGGTGGGATGGAAGGTTGTTGCGGATAAAGGGTCCCGCGTTTGTTTTGTAGACTTCGCGTAGAGCAGAACGCAGAAAGCAGAACGCGTAGAGTGGTGCGATTCACCACTGCAGCTCCGAGCGACAGGGGACTAGACTAGTATAGTCACAGCTAACTCATAAACATCCAACTTGAGATTATATCTCAGAAAACCAACGACATGTTATTACTTAATATCTCTACATAGGCGGGGAGCGGTGGTAAAGGGTAAGCAAGCTATAACTATTATTATCACAGCTTAGATAGCTTACCAGGGATATTATTGATGCACAACGCATCCGAAACTGAAAATACAACAATGTACCTAGTAGTATGCCTTTTCGCTGCGGGGCGGTCACTGCACTGATCGTTTCTCAAATACAAGACAATTGTATCAATCTATATTGCTTGCGTCGCATAAGTCCGCTGGAGCCCTCGATGCATTGCATCGAATTTTTCTAAAGTTGATCGAAACTCTGCTTTAACTTGAGCAAGGATCACCAAGTGGAAAGAGAGTTAGGTATCAAAAGAGTCGGTTACATATTTTAGGGATAGTTTTGTAACAGGTAGATGACTTTGTACTTGGAGTGCTTAAGTCTCAATCTATTCTACATCTGGCTAATGGAAGGATTGTCAATAACATATTTACCATTGAATTATGATTTTGCCTTTGCCCCTGGCTGCGGCGAGAATCTTATAGCCTTCCAGCGCCTCTGCAGCAGGCCAAACGCTATCTATCACCACCTTAATTTCGCCTTCTTCGTACATCTTGACTAGCTTCTGCTTTTCTTCAACAGTGTAGTCCATGATTGTGAAATTTTTGAATGGTCGACCGGTGCCTCCCACCCAGGTCGTAGTTGGCCAAAGCATGTTCAAAATTATCTGCCACGCCGCGCTAATAAAGCCAGTCCAGTTCCATTTCTCAATCTTCACGCCTCCGGCTGAAGCGTACCTGCCCTCAAGCTTAAGATACCTCGCGCAATCGTTGTAAACCTCTTGTGACCCATGGCAATCGAGAATTGCATCGAATGGCTGGCTGCCGTATAATGTTTCCAATTGATTTGAGACGCTCTTTGTCTTCTGGTAGTCGACAACCTGATCTTTGATGTTAATCAAACCATATTTACCACATAATCTGTAAACTAACCTCATCAGCTCCCAAGCTCTTTACAAGCTCAACATTCTTCTCTGAACAGACACCCACAATGACTCCTTCTTTTCCAACTATTTTTTTCGCCATTTGAATTGTCATGGTCCCAATACCACCACTAGCTCCATACACCAGTACACGACTTCCCTTCTTCAGCTCTCCTACCTCGACTTGTTTTAACGCCACACCCGCGGCTTGGAGTAACCCCGCTGCTTGTTCCATACTCGCATTAGTGGGCTTTTTCACAGCATACTTTGCAGGAATTGTCACGTGGCTGCACAATGCTCCAACACCGGTAGGGAGCATGTAACCAAAAGGGACGAATGCGACGACTTCATCTCCCTTACACAAGCGGGTCGGCTTTGAATCGGCATCGGGCGCCCAGACGTCTTCTACGATCCCGCTAAGTTCCATCTCTGGAGTCGCTCGCGCGGCGCGCATAAACTGCGGTATTATGCCCATGTGGAACTGTGAGCCTGGGTTCAATCCTGTGCAGGCAACTTTGATCCGTACCCACTCCTCTGGATGAGGCGCCGACTTTGGGAGTGGCAGAGGTGGGGGCAATGTTGGCATAGCGACATCTATAAACTCGAGAACATCGGCGGGTGCGCCTCGTAAAGTGAACGTCCAAGCTTTTACTGTCGCCATCTGGGATTTGTGAATTCGAGGATTTCTTGCTTCTCCTGTTTACGAGAATAATTTGCAATTTGGTTACGAGACTGAACAAGTTGGGGATTTGAGGTTCAAGTTCAAGTTACACACCACCGCCTGGGCGATTTGTCTCTGAAGAGAGTCATATGGACGCCAAGTGTAGCTAGCGAGTCTCCATCCCAGGTGATCTCATAAATAGACATCGTGCAGGGACCCTAGGCTGCGGCTGGTCCACATAACGTTGTAACAAGGTTAAAGAAGCCTTTTGAAGCCAAGTTACCCGCCCCACCTGCTTGGAACCTAGAGCTGGCGCAACGAGAAACGGTGATTATAAATTAATAGCATTGCTTTATTAACGCATGAGACGGTGGTTCGGTTGCTGGCAAACAGAGGCGCTAATATAGAGGCCAAGAATATATTTAACTCAACGCCACTAATGTGTGCTACGGAGAAAGGCTACTATGAGGCTGTAGTTCAGTTGCTAGTGAACAGAGGCGCCGATATAGAAACCAACAATACAAATGAAATCTGAGGATTATTTATGTCTTACGCTATGGTTCAAATCGTCATCTTCTTATTATATATTTGCCAGCTATATTAAAATAGAACATACTTGCCAAACTTGTTAGTTGGAGGTATTATACTTAATTATCACTTATATTAAACATATACTGCAAGAAACAAAGCTGTTTACCCAACAAATATTTAGAATTATCGTCACATATAACATTAAGGATTTGATAATTATATAATGCCATCGCAAGGTGAAATAGAGCCGACACTAGTGGAAGATGAATATATTGTGTAAATTTACTACTTAAAGATCATTGTGAACTATGGAACATCGAAACCTTGAGCGACGAAAAAGATAGAGCTTGTAGGTTATAAACGTGCAGCGACATTGTTATTTCCGCTTGTGGCGACCTTCCATTCACATCTATAGTAGAGAGAGGAGGGGGAGGGAACTTGTATTAACCGACAACCTCCGCGAAGACACGATATAAAATCAGAGCCTCCGTATAAAAGGGCGGGATGATTTTGTGTAGAACCCTAAATAAAGCAGGGTCCCAAAATCCCATGAGGGTGGCGGTGTACCATTCAAAATACTCAGGGAAAAATCCTGCCCCATCAAAGTCTAAAACTAGTAGAGTTCCGTCCTTACGCACAAGAATGTTGCGATCATGGAGATCACCGTGCGTAAAGACAATACGATGACCCTTTAAAGAACGTACGGACTCTAAAAATTGAAAATGCCTAATGATATGGTCCCCGTAAGAATCGTCAAGATCGTCGAGACAAGTTTTCAACTTTCGACCAGAGGATCGAGGCATAGGATAACTGTCTTGTATGGCGCTGACAATACCTTCATTGAATTCTTGTTCGCAATTATATGGTCCGTATGTGATTGTTCGGTCTTGGGCGAACAGGAAAATTCCGGATGAACAAAATGATTTGTCAACCGAACCGATAAAACCAGATGGCTGTATGAGCGTCCGCATTTGATGTACATAGTTGGTGAGTTGCGATACCACAGATTCTCGCTGTTCTGGTGTTGCAGATGACCAATATTCACGAAGGGTCACCCCTTCTTCGTATGACATTATGATGAAACCTTGTCCCTCGAGGACATAGGCACATTCGACTTTGGGAACGGGCACGCTAGTGTATTTTGCCACCAGGAACATGGCTTCAGCTTCTGCTAGTCGCACTTTTTCCCCGAACTTTACAAATCTGATGTCGTCAAGCCGCCATAAACCAGGCCCATAGTTTTCAAAATTATTCTTAGGGTCCTTGATGTCAGACTCTGTTAGTCCCCATTCTGGTTTGCCTATCAACTCGGACCATTCTGGTTCAGACTCGGATTTTAGTTTTGGTATTTGGACTGGAGTAGGATTCGGATGTGGCGATTGAAGAGACATAGCTATCTTAGAATCAGCTTCATTTATCTCCCTCAGCTCTGAGAATTCGGGAGGGTAATTTTGTTCTGTCCCATTCAAAAAAGGTGACCACTGGATATCAGCAGTTTGGAGACTAGGGCCTTCACCTCCGTACTCAGAGGGGATCTGGTTTGAGAGGTAGTTGACCAGATCCGCTTTCTGGGCCACTGAAATCATGATATCTGTCGCATGTCGAGGAAGATTAGAGTATGTAAGGAGGTCAAGAGGCGGGTTGATTATATAAACATTCGAGATGAGGTTAGGATAATGATCTGCCTCCTCTCCCGATCTAAAAAAGTATTGCAGGGCACTTCGAATAGTATTCCGCCATTGGTCCTTCATTTTTTTAAGAGACTCTTGGTGTCGAATTGCTAGCGGCTCGCAGTCAACAACAAGAATAGCCTTAGCCTCCAACATAGTTTTTTCTGTACCATGATAAACAAGATTTCGGGCCATTCGCTCTGCGATAGCTCGGATCCAATCTCTCCAATCGCTTGCGCTTCGCACCCTAGGATCTCCTTTGCCAAGGGTCCTTAATTTCTGCTCGTTTAGCGTGAGCCATACAGTTAGTTGTTTACGTTTTGGCAGCACAAATTCCGGTTCTGGTGTATTCTTTTCTAATTCCTGCAAGGTCATGTGGGAGATACCTTCCCATAGGTGCTTATGCTCCAGCTGAAACTCTTTGCGAATACATGTTACCCTTTTTCGAGCCATTAGAATTTTCGATAATCTATGTAACGCAATAGATATTTGGATGTCATCTAAGGTCGTGCCGTTAGGTAGGAACTAGGATATTCGTGTCAGTATAATGAAAAAGAAGCGGCATTAGTGATATTTAAATGAGAAGCCATTTACCTTTTCCAGCACAAAATTTATCTGTGAATCTGGAGAGCTCTTAGAGCTTTCTGAATCAATCGAGACCCCGAAAATTTCCGCATATTCAGCTAGTTTTGTAACTTCCGATAGCTTTGCACGCAAGGTTTCCATCTTCAGAGAGAACCTGGAATCGATTATAAAACCAGCGACCTAAGAAGGAAGAGAGGGATGGTCTGAGGAATGAAAGAGATTGTGGCTAGCTAGGCGTGTCAGGAGAGGTCGAAGGTATTCAATATAGCCTTATGATGGGAGGGAGTCACACTAGCCTTCGTGATCAATGGCGAAAGAGGGGTTGAAATATTCGAAATGATACTTCTTGATCCTGAATCGTGAATCAGCCGGTTTTCGCGTAATTTTTGCGCCATACAACACCTGATCGCAAACTATGAGGCAGGGTTGCTTGAGAGAAAACTACTTTCTTAAGTACTCAGGCTCACAAATCGTTTAAAACACCTGAGGAGAAGGATCTCTGTTTTCGGTCCCTCCTACATTCAGGATACGCATATCGATACTAAATATAAATACTAAAAGAAGAACAGGCCTAAGCTTGGCCTTGTCGCCACCAAGACCACGTGCGCGTGCACAAGCTAGATATTAATTACGGGCTAATTAATTACGTTCATATTAGGTGTGTATATAGCTCGGCGTTTAATAATTAATGCTATAGCGGTTGACAGGTCAGGTTAATTTAAATATTTTCGATGTTTGGCGTACGTTTACGATTGCAATCGATTGAGCTCGTCACTAGAGTCGGTCAATTTGTGATAGCGAATTTGGCCAGTTTGCCACCAAAATTGCTCTACTCCTCTGCCCTCTTGTCCGCCTGGTCTCGAGGCTAGCTTTACGTAATTCTGCACAATATAATCAATATTCGTTCATCTGATGTATTTTTGCGTTGGCATCTTTCTATATAGCTATATTTAATAGAAACGCTAACTCTTCGGCATATATTAGTCTTGTATTGACTCTTCAGCAGCAAGGCATATATGCGCCTAGAAGAATTGAGTTCACAGCGCTAGCATTATCCAATTAACACCCTGTCAGTCGTCAGCATCGCCACCATGCGCACCAAACACCTCTCTGAAAGAGCGCTTCGGACTCAAAGAAAGTCAATTGGTTACATTTTAACCAGTTAATATACAGTTATTAAAACAGTGGTAGAGGACATGAGAAAGCAGTGTATGACCCTGATCTGAGTTATGTGCCGCTTCGCTTCCTGCAACCACCGTCCAGAATTCCAACAATATGCCGTCCATTTCATCATAAGCCACCTGCGTATGGATGCTAAACTAATATGCCAAGTGGCCGGGGCCCAGAATTCCAAGCTCATGAGCTCGAGTTTTCACTCTCCGGAGCATAAATAATCTAAGACTACGGTGGTGACGTGGGCCGTTTTTGGTGCGGTAGGGGTGTGCACGTGTGGCACAGCACCCACAGACAGACGGGAAAATAGGCCAACAGTACCCCGTACGTATCAGCGATCTGGTATTCATTCAATTATATATATACGCGCCTCACCCTGTTCGCTTGTCATTTGATGATATTTTTTCAAGATATATATTGGGCCCAATTGGGTAATTTCCCGTTGCTATAAAATTATACATCCGTATGAGGAAATGCAACTTTGCGCTAACATAGATATTTGTTGGATAGTACGGCAAAATATACAAGGTGGCTGCCGGAGCTAGGCAGCACATAACCCTTCCTGAAAGGCAGAACTGACGCTCCTGATGCTACTGCACCTAGCTGCCTTTCAGTCCTCTTCGTTGCCTCTCGCTCGCCCAGCCACACCCCGAGGGCACAGAAAGGAAAACTATGGCTGGCTGGCTGAAAGGCCATTCATTCAATCAGTAGAGGGGGCGTAGAGGAGCGCACATAACCCTGCTGGAAGGTGTAGCTTGCGTAGCCTTTCAGTCAGGGTTATGTGCGACCCTGGGAGCCATCCTGTATAAACAGAAGAAACCTTTTTTAGAATCTAGGATCTATAGACATCTATGCCACTACAAAACTTCGAAAGGGAGAGTGTCCTCGAGGGGGCCTGCCGGGCGCGCAGGATATGAAATTGTCTGGTATTGTAAAATCCTTGAAGCCACTGTTTTCTAGGGATTACAACTAGCCCGCATGAAGTTGAGGATTTTCGAGAGGCACAGACGCTAAAGCGCTTACATGCCCCCAAACCCCTTCTTCCAAAAATGCATCACGTCGGTTCCATTGAAAAAGGTATCAGAAATTACGCTGTAAGGATCCGACCATTTCAATGCAACATTGGCAAAAAATCTAGTACAACCTTGTAAATGACATGGAGCCGTTCACGTAAAAGCTTTTACGGGTCAATGTACTTGGTAGATGGTGAAACTTTAAGTATCTAAGCATATCCCCTTAAGCAAATGACTATAGTCATTAGAAGATACCATATTGCAAATCACTACCCGAGTTTCATAAGCTTTTTTGGACACCCTGCCTCTCTCTTAACCACATTTTAGATTATATGTGATAGCAATACTATCAATATTTTATTATACTAGTATACTCCTTCTTGTCTCGTAAACCAGCCGCGCAGCACAAAGCTTCTATCTCCAGATATTCCCAAACCTTTAGCATCGGTATATAGATTTGATATCTATATCGTAGCGCAGTTCTCTATATCGCCTTCGCTATGGATCAAAGGACCCGTTATGTCAAGGATGATCAAAAGCACCACCAAAAAGGGAGAGACCGCGGACAAAGAGACTTGTCTGGGTCTAGAGATAGAGGGGAAGGGAGGGGACACTCTGATAGGTATCACGGCCATTCTAGGAAGCTTATTAAAGATGATCCCAAGAATTATCAAAAAGGGAAAGATCGCGGACAAAGGGACTTGTCTGGGTCTAGAGATAGAAGGGAGGGATATTCTGATGTCGGGTACCACGGCTATTCTAAGGAGTCTATTGAAGATGATGCATATAAAGAGGATTACGAGCTCCGGGAACCATCTCCAGAAACACATGAATTTTCAACCGGAATCTATGGAGTTGGTGAGACTGCTCACTGGAGCCATATGATACATAAGAAAGGTGCAAAGGAGGGCACGATGTATCATCTACGAGAGGACTTGGATAATATCAATAACCCAAACCTGGTTTACAAGAGAGAGTATCCGCGTGATGTATACAGCAAGTCCCTGCATGGACGAGTCACTCATCGCGAATATAAAGGCCACGACGCCGAAAGAGCTGGTCAAATATTAGACGAGTATGGGAGCGATCCCAGCAAATTCCCCGAGGGAAACTGCCAAGATTGGGCTGTAGGCGGGCTTGTAAAACTTGAAGATCAGGGCCTTCTACGGCCAGGAACAGAACTTTTTTGGGGACAGCAGATTGCAAAGCCGATCACAGAAATCGAGAGAAATGTTCGATCAAAAGGATACGGCAGATGGACTGATGGACCAGCAAAGGCGACGGGGAACAGAAACGCAGGCCATGATGGACCTGCCGATACGAGATACGAAGAGTCCCCGCAGAGGGCGCCAAGAAATGTTGGCCGAATCGATCAATCCAAATTCGCCAATGTATTTCTGCCCCGCGGGCCCCGCAAATAGGATATTTCATGCGGCCTTTCCTAATATTATCCATTGGGGTCGACTATAGTTCCGCCGGACCACATATACATCTCTTAGGGCTTTAATTACGCATTTATAAGTTCCTATATAGATATCATTCCAAGCCAATCTCTAAGCATAGTCTCGGGCCCAGGTGGGGATATTAATACTGGATCAGATATAACAAGTTAAGGGTTCGACCGTTTTGGCCTAATACAGCCCCATGCGCATATAAAGACAGTTCTGTCTGATGTCTCGAGAACTAGCCTGCTCTACGCAGCGCAACACATTTGAAAATAAATATAAAAAAAAAGAAGAAGAAGAAGAAGAAGAGGAAGTAGATATCAAACTATTCAACCCGTTAAGTCTTGAATCATCACATCTCTATACACTTTTTGTCTATTCCTGAGTTTTTCTTTGTTTTAGTTTGTTCCTTCTTTCCGATTTGATATAATTTTCTCTAGTTTTTCAAGGACTCCTCTTTTTGTATACTGGAGCGTAAGTTTTGTTGCATTTTGTGGCAGAAAATCCCTTTATCGCTGATGCGGAAATCTATGTCAATTTTTTCTTGTTATTTATCTCAATACAATTCAATGAAGCTAGTGCAATGACTGCTCTCCAGTTTCGGATAAAAGACGGGAGCACAGCATACCGCGATTCTGCTGATAGCACTAACACTTTAACCTCGTATGATAATGCTTATTCGCCTAGCTTCAGGTTGCTATCCAGTTGCTGAGACGGACGAGGACGCCTCGACCAATTCGAAGCCGCAATTTTAGCTTTCAGGAACTTTGATACACAACATTCTGATCTATAAATGGTGACAAAAAGAGCCAGTGAATTGTGGATGGATTGCATTATTATTTTCTACTGGTCTCTTTCTAAAACTCTAGCTTGTTTTGATGGTAACTGCCCAGAAAACAGTATTGCCAATGGCGCCGTGCTAGTGCTCACAGCAGGCACTGGTGAACATGGTGTAGTAGCAGCTCTAGCTATTGCCTGGCATACCACTTTTGTATATTTTGCTTTTGTAGGCATGAGTTCTGTGTGTTAATGTTAAGTGGCATACAATAGTTCTAGTTCGCCAGTTCTCCTAGTGTACGGCTTGAGTCTTGTAGTGCCTGGCGGCATATCAGTCTGTCACTCCGCTCGGTTGACGTTCTAGACTGCCTGGTATGTGGTTTGCCAGCATAAGTGCTACTATCATTTGCATGCTTGACAGATTTTAGCTACCGTGGACTTGTTGAGGCACAATTGCATTAATTGACACGCTTTGGTGGTGTATGACTTTGTTATGTTATATGCGCCAGTATAGCACCTCTTTAGGCGTCAGTAAGCTGACAATTGGGTTGTAGTGCCATCAGAGATGTCGACTGCATCTTAGTGGTGGTGGCACTGCTGTTTGGTGATGATGGTGATGGTGATGGTGATGGTGATGGTGATGGTGACGCATAAATTGATTTTTTTGGAGTGTTGACAAATTTTTGTCTATTTTTATTTAAGCCCTTAAGAACTTAAGTACTTATATATAGAGATTTGCTTGAATTCTAGGCAATACATCTGCCAATAATAGCTGTCAATCTGTCTTATTAATTATTGCAGATATATCAATGAAGATCTTGAAGGGTTTCGTAGCACAAGGCTTTAATTTTTCGACTTGCCTGACTAGCATGGGTACATTTATATATTTACTTGGCAATCAAGTCATACCTATTGAAACCCCAAGTCTAAGCTTCTATCTGATAATTAACTAAGTAATTATTTAGTGCCATAAATCAGAGAACCATAGCTACAAATTCGAATTCCTTTGGTTCATATAGCTGCCGTCTACCTTGCGCCCAACGTGGCCAACACGGTTACAAAGGGCAAACATCTACACCGAAATAGGACTCAGTTTCATAAATAGCGCGTTTTGTATTGCATCGACCACTTCGCCATGGGCTTCCGTGATGACTGGCCGAAGATGCCCGATGGCACCGATTTTAATGGCAAGCAGCTACTAACTCTAGTCCTTAATGGCAAGAGTCCCTTTCAAAGGGTCTGGGATGTCAAATTACTCATTCGAGAGATTGAGGAGAATCTCGGTGCTCAGGTCATTAATATCCCCACGGTAAGCAAAGGCTCCAATAACTATGTAAGTAAACTGCTTTCACAGTCTAGTCTTCGTAGCTATGCTCTGACATTGGATTAATATCATAGGGTTTCCATCTCGAACTATCGAATGGACGGAACCTTCTGGCGCGTTTGGCCCGTGGCGATGTCAATATGCCTGGCTTCGACGGCTTCTCAACTGAATCACAAGTTCAGGAAATCAAATTCGAAGCAGCAACATACGAGCTTTTACGCACAGAATCTAATATCTTAGCGTCCCACCTCCTCTATTATCGTATCCCAATGCAACACCCTGGTCCTAGATTTAGCCATCCTCAGGATATTACCGGTCGCCGCTTGCTCTTGTTTGAAAGAGCAGAAGGGGAGAATAATATATTCGGTCCTAGCTCAGCCCAGTTGTGTCCCTATCATTAACTTTTTTTGAAAAAATTTTTCGCTCTACTTAATCAAACTGTGCGGATTCTTTCACTCTAGGAATCTATACTCTCTCAGGCAGCTCATATCCGGGCATCATTATTCAATTTCGACCCCCCTCCGGACTTCGTTACCACTTATCTTCGCGAACGCCTCTTCGAGCAGAGGCCTGAATCTTTCCCACTTCCAATCTCCTACGCGCGAATTTTGCATTGCTCTCTTTATCTCCAAGGTCGACGCCACGATCAGAAACATAGGCGATATGATCGGGTGGGAGGATGACAATAATGTTGTTGGTTCCATTGCTGCAGCCGCCAAAATATCTCTCATACGTCTCATCCCGCATATCATGCCTGCAGAGAATAGTGAAAAAGGCGCATTCCATCTTTATCGTTTTGTTCTCGAGCACGGTGATTTTGGCATTCACAACATGTCGATAACAGTGGATCCATCCGGTGAACCACTCATAACGTCTTTATACGATTGGGAGACTGGATGCATTCTCCCAGCTATCTTGTCTGATCCTTTGATGGCTGTGTGGGTTGATCTAGTGACAGATGACAACGGAACTCCTTCGATTACTCGAGTGCCTAAAAATTCAACCTCAGGTGATCTTGAGCAGTATGATAAATGGGCAAAGCAATACTTCGAAGTAAGTCTCCATTAGCCTAAGCTAAAAAATTATTCTCCAATCCCGAATAAAAATGCACATGAATAATAACTCATTACACCCCACGGAGGAGCTTTTCAAACAAGCTCCTGATTATAAACCAGCAATCCAGACCGGAAAAGACGCTCGCCACATTTGGTTTGCGTTACGGGACTGGCGGGGTGACAACCCGGAGGAATATTTTGGAAATCTAGGGATGTGGGCTGATCAAAGGATGAAGGATCTCGGAATTGGTTAATCATTCGAATAGTATTCATTATTCATAAAGAGTGTCTGTTGCATTGCCTTATCAGATCCTATTGTCAGAGCTCGCCGTGTCGAGGCTCCTCGAGGGTTATCATAGTGTGAAGACGGCTGGATTTCAATGATAAAGAGATAACTAGATTATCCAGCGATGATTCTACATTTATGTTAAAAAGTCTATAAATCACTAATCGCCAAGGGTTGTGGAAGCTCGTGAGGCCTCGGTATCTCTCGAGAGGCCTCATAGGCTTCCTCCATTGATTTCTATATACCTGCAGATTCTGGAAGGTGTTGATTGTGTGGTATTATGAGCCACCAGTCGAGATCCCATGGCTTGTATCGACGTGAACCGTGACACCTATATTCTATGCCCTCGTTTAGAGCTAATGAAGGTAAATATATGTTGTTTTCTGTGTAAAATTTTTGAGAAAGAAATACTAGAGAATGCGGCGAGATTATAATAATGATTTTAACAAAGTTTTAATGAAGTTTTAATAAAAATTTAATAAAATCTAAAATAAAATATTTGATATTAAAAAGAAGAGCTGGTGCCATATGGTGCCAAGATACAATCCGCGAACAGAGCGTAAATATAACAACTACTTATTTACTTAATATACAATTTAACAGTACTCCATCCAAACACACATATTACAATTGTATTCAAATCACTTTCTAAATCAGCACAGTAGTAGTCTTGTGGTAATAATATTATAATATTATATACTATAAAGTTGTAAAATTCGCATAGTATATACGTACTTAAGTATATATGTGTCAGTTGAAAAGATGCTGGGACTAGTGCTTTCGGGGTCAACACAGAATGATGTTCCAGACCTGGCCTCTCGACATGTCCGTGAGAAAAATGAGACGAACTTAGTGAGTAGTTTTGTAACTAAACTATGAGGTGGTAGTCATAGGTTGATATGCCTTTACGCTTGGAGAAACAGTATGGCCCCATGGTTTCTCTTAACATTCTTCGAGCACGTATAGAGATTCCAAGACCGAACCACCAAAATTCAGTTACAGAAGGCTACAGTACAGTCAGGATTACGTGAAGCATATTGAGTATGCCTTGGGAGACTCGCTCGTTATTATCCGAGATAGCATTCCTTACTCAGGTAACATCTCTAGCTAATATACGTATTCTATTTTTTAAATACGTACGTTTCTAAATCCGTTAAATACATGCCCTCATTGAGAGAAATGCCGTTGTGAATACGGATACAATGAAAAGAATGACATACAATTTGACCGCCCTGTCCCTCCAGTGCTCAATGGCGAGAACAATTAAACCGAATGACCTAATTGAAGAAACGCGCATACAATTCCCACAGCATTTTGGAGACTCTAATCAAACTAGAACTCCAGATTTCGAAAAATCTTCAGTCTCTTCCTCTGGCTTCTTGGTTTCTTTATTTGGGTCGATAACTTGTCTTCCTCTCCAATTGCTCATTGCATCTTTAGTTGTATCCGCAACTAATGATCGCCACCAGGCTGGCTGTCCCCTCTGGTGAATCGCACGAAATATTAGCTCAAGAATATTCGAAGAATATCCGATGGTAAAGATCGGATGGCAACGATGTTACTCACCAATCCAGGTAGCATATTATAAGTCTTTGGGAAAACAAGATGACCACTCTCGCCACTCAATATTTGGTCAACTATACCGTCTGCTACTGACTCGGGATGTTGTTCTGGGGCTATGAACGCGGAATCATTTTTAAACCCTTCAAACAGTGAAGTTCGCGTCAATCCTTGAGTCACTAGCGTCGTCCTAACCTTCTTTGCCTCGTATCTGAATTTTAACTCCAAGGCAAGACCTGAGAACCAAGTGTTAGCGGCAATCTCTTCCGATAGAATATAGCCTTTCCTCACCTTCATGGAAGCTAATAGCGGCAGCCTTTGTAGCCCCATAGTCAACCATTTGCGGTGCGGTTTGGTAGCCCGCCACCGAAGCTACAGTCACAACGTGACCATGGTTATTTTTGATGATATATGGCAAAAACTCCCTTATAATCCAAAAGTGGGCAAGGATGTTAACGTCGAAGGTGAATCGGACATCCTTCTCCGTGCCCTCTAGAAGCGTATTGCCTCTAGCGACCCCGGCATTATTAACTAGAATAGTTGGATTTCCCACGATGGTTCTGATCTCTTCAGCGACTTCTGCGATCTGGGCAGTAGATGTGATGTCGCATTTATAAAAATAGACGTTGCTTGCTACAAAATACAATTAGCCAAGTCGTATTAACGAAGACATCGATCTTTAAACTTACGAGCCTCATATGTCAAATCGATAACATCAAGAACAACCACTTTAAGGCCCTTCTCTGCCAATCCCTTCACGACAAGCTCGCCGATTCCACCGCTGCCACCCGTGACAAGCGCGACTTCTTTCTCCCAGACCCACGAATTATCCTTAACCCAATTATTACTTGTCCCCCAATTTAGATATCGATTGATTTTGTAAAAAACACCCCAAATCAAGGCGCTGCGGATCGCTTTTGATAGCGTTTGATAGTCCGCGGCGATATCCTGGCCCTTTCGGGTATATCGTAGAAATATAAAGAGAGCAAAGGTATATTTTGGATTTAAAGCGAATTTTTTGATGATATTGAGGACAGCGTCCATAACAAACCGTTCGCGGGGGATAACGGATTGTTTTGGCGCCATGCTTCTAGCCATCTAGTAGCAGTCTACGGCAACCTTGCTTGCGATAAAAATTGGTGGTTGTGAGAAGAGAGTGGGGTCCCGATTTCGAGAGAGGAATTAATTTTATAGATAGTTCAGTGTGTCTGAGAGTTCTCCTATGGTATGTGACTGGATCGCAATCAAAGGAGAGCTGTTAAAATGCATTTAAATGTGATTTCCAACATCATCTCGAAAATTGGGGGGCTCGCAATTGACTAAATACGTCGGCATCTTTCAAGGCACATGTCGCGAAACTAGTCTAAAGGATAGGTCTCCGTTTTAACCACGGCCGAAACAGGCTATTCGGTTCGCTAAATATCGATATGCACAGATGCGGGGTGTGGAGAAGTGGGTCTGGTGCATGGTCTTGGCCTGGCGCACCTACACTTACCATATCAGGAATATTCGAATTCCTGGGTATTTAGCGACAGAGATCAGGTTCTAAAAAACAAGGGATCGCAGTTGGAAAGAGGTCACGAATGTCTGCTAGATAACTTTTACTTTATTACTTATCACAGTTCTAGCTATCTACAATATCTATTTAGTTTTGTACAATATATCCGAAACTCCATCTACAGTATGCGGTAGCTATAGCTGCGACTGAGACCAATGTTCAAAAAAAAAAAAAAAAACACTTTTTCTACTTGCGTGACGGGGGTATCTTCGCGAAAGGCTCACAAAAGACTTAAGGACGTTATACCTCCTTCATTACATATACCTTGCTCTTCGAGCGTCTCTAAACACCTTACTTTTTTCCTTTCTACTTTCCTTCGAACGCTCGTGTTTCCTCATCTTCTTCTTCGCGGCGCCTTCTGGGTCCATGACTAATTGTATCGATCGTTTGTGCTTCCTTATCCTTCTTCTCTCCGAAACTGTGCTTCGGACGGTAGCATAAGCTCGCGCATATGCCGTAGTACCCATCTTCGTCGAGAGCATCTGGAGCACTTCTTTCGCGGTTGGTTTGAGATCTAAATGATCGTTAGAATAATTCAATTTTATTCAGTATGCGTAGGAGCTAAGAATACCTTTTAATGCTTCGTTTTCGGCTTCTAGTAGGTTATAGAGGGGTAATATTATTTTAACAGCGAGACCGTTGATATCATCGACTGACATGATCTGAATCATGGTTGCTATCCATTGTAGAGCGAACTTTTTGCCGGTAACATTCTAATTGGCCACATTAGATGATGTTTTTTCAGGATACGGGGATTTTTTGACATACCTTTCGTTGTATCATTTGGTCATTGCGAATAACGCTACTAACGCGATAAACCAGCCATGAGAGAGCAGAAGAATTGTCTCCCTTCCCTTCATCTTCATCCCCTTCCACATCCTCTTCGCTTTCATCTTCCTTAGCCTCCGTGCCATTGGTATCTTCAATACCACCCCATTCATCGCCATCCTCGTCATCATTCTCCGATATCGGTTTTACGGCACCGGATTTCATGAGCTTGCTGGCTTGGAAACACCGACCAACAAAAACCAAATTGCGAACCGCTTGCACTCCCAACTCGTCTGTAAGGTCTCCACTCAGAAGAAGCCCAGAGCAACCTCTAGCAACCTCGTAAAGGTCACTGGCAGTGAGCTCGAGCCCTTTCCCGCTCTCCAGAGGTAGTTTCGACAAGTCGTCTTTAAACTCCGAGAAGAGGAGCCCTGTAAGCCTTGTCGCCATGAGCTTCACTTTACCATCCGAAGAAGCTTCGCATGCCCGAACCCCTTTCCATAGACCCACATATTTGCCTGACTTTGCCTCATCCGGGAACAGAGGAACGAGTTTTGCCCACAGTTGAAGAGCGTAGTATAATTGATCCCAGGTGATTTCCATATCTTCCTCATCTTCCATCAGTTCTTCATCCTCGCCAGCCATTGCCTCCTTTGCCGCTTCTGCAATCTTGTCAGTCATGAAGCCCAAATCGCCCTTTACATCCTTCCCACGCGCATCGACATAGACCAACCAAAGCCTAAAACACACCCTTCTTAAAATTTCCTTTTGGCCTCTTCCTAGCCATTGCCGCATCTGATCTAAGAAACCTGTCATTCTCTCCTTATCTGCTCTCTCAAATATCTTCTTAACTAAAACCAACGCCATGTCCCGACATTTCTCCGCATCGTCATTGGCAACAACAACGACCAGGGCCGGGAAGAACGTCCCAGCGATATCTTGGATCATGTCGTCGCCAATCTTTGTAAGCAGCAGGTTAATCGCCTCGAGCACGGACTCTCTTCCTTCTTGATGCACATATCCCAAATTGCTAATTAAGAAAGACAATTGACCTTCAAGCTTTTTTCGGCTGTGTGGGTACTCCATCAAAAATTGGAAATATAATCCGCGACAGCTTTCTCTGACGCCCTTCGAGTGATTTTGAACCATGATCTTTGATACCTCTTCCATAACATCGTAAATCTCAGGAACCATAATTTTCCGGGACAGCACCGCCTTCAGAAAATTGAAAGTGAGACCTTGACGATCCGGCTCCACAAGATCCGGCTGGATTCTCATGAGCACGTATGATATAATCGACGGCTTGACTTGAACACCACGCTTCTCTCTCAGGATCGCACCAAGCAGCTTCAGACTAGCTTGAGCGAGTTCCGAGTTTGTATTCGGGCTATCTTGTAGGATATGATAGCAATCTTTGACGAAGACATACGCGCTGCTCTCAATGCGGGATAACGGTACCTTGATGATAGTGGTTAAGAGCCTGATACAGGAAATCTTGACTTCGTCTTCGTTGGCGCGAATATTGTCGCCGATGATTTTCACCCAACCGTCCAAGTTTTCTGGCGTCATTAATTCGTCGTGCTTTTGGACCACATTTCGTACAGTGTCCAGCGCAAAACGGAGAAGTTTGAACCAGTAAATATTCGTTCTCTCACTAGTACCTTGGGATTTGGCGCTTCTGAGGTTGACGATGAATCGCTGTTGGATCTCGTCTCGAATCGACAGCTCTTTGACCTTATCTTCCACCTTAGAAGCCCTATAACTTTCCTCAACTAGTTCATAGGAAAACACCAAGATATCCCTACTCTTGACAGCCTGGTTCTTTGTCAACCCTAAGCCAACTCGTCTGAAAAGTTCGTCCACCTTCTTGACGATGGAATGATTCAGTTTCTCAAGCAGGACCGCGCGGATCGGTTTGACAATATCTCCAAGATATGGGAGAGTGGTAATACTGGTCAACAACTCTGCCGAATCGTAACTTTTGTTTGTCTTGACCTCCTTCATCTTGTTTGTGTACCCTTCCGCCTCCTTCTCTGAAGCCGTGACACCAAAAATATCATCCATAACCACTGCCATGACTGCCGACGCACAATAATCAAGTGATCCGACCTCCCAGTTTGGTACCACGGAGACCATGATGGCGTGCACAGTGAATGACAAAACATGCAACTGATAACCTCGGAGAAGAGCGCCTCGAAGTTCCTTAAGGATGAATCCAAAGTATTTCGGCCCAAGCAATGTCGCAATCTCAGATAACGTATTTCTGGTTAGATCGCGGGAGGTTTGGTCGCGACTCCGAAGGATGTGGCACAAGCTCGTGAGTACCGGTGGTAAGTGCTTCGACAACGTCTCGTCCGATAGCACCTTCATCAATTTGACTATCGCAACCGCTACCGGCACACGAAGACTGACGGTTGATTCGTCCTTCTGCTTCAAGAATATGAGCAGTTGAGGCAAAATTTGCTGGAGGATATCGGTCTCGAGTTTGTCCGGCGCTGGCAGAGATGCAGCTAAAGCTGGAACCTCGGCCGTGACATCTTTCATCACAACGTCTTCCTCGCTTGATTGAGAGATTTGAGAGGTGCTCTCCTTGGCCTTCAGTAATGCTTCGGCCATGCCGCTTATAACCCTGATCGCTGTTTTCTCCTCTCCAGGATTTTCCTTCATCTGAGCAAGATATCTTTTGAACAACGCTCTATATTGAGGCCACTCAATTCTTGTAGCAAGCACTGCAAGAGTTTTGATAGCGTCTGTGGCAAGGTTGTGCGCGCCTTCTTCCTGATCGAAGATGAAGTGCTCAACTAGAGGGATAAGGTAGTGAGCTAGGCTTGAACTCCCAACCGTACCCTTATCAGCTATGTCTGCGAGCCTCCGTATGGCCTTGCCTCTGCGATGTTGTTGGATATGCAAGATGTTGTAGAAAAAATTGGCTTCCTCGTCCCCGTCTATCAAAAGTGGAAGCATATCCTTCACCTCAGAAGACTGACATTCTTGAACGATATGCCCTAGTACATTGACATATTCGACACGAATCAACTCCGAAGCTTCGCGAAGACCGTTTCGGATTGCGGGCAATACAATGGTGGAGAGGGCTTTCTCGTAGGCTTGTCCTTCATCTAATGTTTTTCCGGCTCTTTCAGCAAACCTTCTCAAACAGTAAGAAGCATTTGTTCTGGTAGTCAATTCCTCTTGATCCCGGATGAAAAATAGCATGTTGTAGACGATTGGTATCCATTGCTTAAGCGTGAGAACCTGGTATTTGTCTTCGTTTATTTCCGCAAAAGCTGAAAGCCGTTTGTTGAAATCAGGTTCGTCGAGAGCTTTCATCGAATAGGCGTTCATGTCTTCGCAGAACTGGGCAACTCCCTCAAGGGAGTCATCCTTTTCAGCGAAAACCCATAATACTTTGGCCAAAAGTTCTCTGCTCTCTCGATCGCGGAAGAATGAGAACTGCGATGTAACCGTTCTGAAAGCCTTTTCCGTAACATCACTATCAATATTCTCCAACAGATTAGGAAGTATATTGTACACGATTCTTAAAATGTCGCTTTTAGCTCGAGGGTTGACTCTTCTCGTGGGTTGTGACAACAAGAAAAGCGAGATATCAAGAAGCTTTCGAGTTTCTGTAGTCCCATGCGCATATGCGGCCAACTGCGATACGACTTCGACGCATTTCTCTAATGTCTCTTTCGCCAGACTCTTCTCCAGAATCAAGCCGAATTTGTGGAGGAAGGAGTCAACAAACGGCGTCAGTAACTTCTCTTCAAGTGTTCTCCTATCACTTTCTTCGACGCGAAGAACGAGATTTTGTACTAGAGAAATAACTTCGAGTACCACATCATTGCTGACCGATGGTATTGCAAGACATTCCGACACCTGTCGTAAGATATCATTGTTGTACTGCTCAAGGAACAGCACCGTGCTTTCATGTGCTGACCAGGTAACAAATATATTGAGAAGTCCGGACTTTGATTGGGCGTGTTCCGCGGCAAAATTGGATATCCGAGGCTCAACGAGCGCGGCAAAGAAGGCTGGCATATATTTTGACCAATTGTGCTCCGGGAATCTTGCGAAACACTCATTGACACAACGGAATCCAATTTGGCGAATACTTCGATGGGCTCTCGAATTTTCTGCCTCGAATTCGGAGTCGCAGTCTTTAACGCGAGAAGCACTGACGACGCAAACCATCAAATTGTCAAATATCTGCTCAATGACGTGAGTCAACGATTTTCCAAGCTGCTTGATCATATCTTCGATCATGTTGACAAAACCAAGTTGCTTCCGGGGGGAAACCTTGAGAGTAGCGAGGACGTTGGTATCGAATACATATTCAGAAGGGTTTGATTTCACGACGAAGTCCAATTCCTTGAGCTCATCTATTGCAATTTCCACAAACATTTTGATGTCTTCGTCGTTAAAGTTTGCGAGACTTGCAAGAATCGATATTCTTCGACTCTCCATTCCTCTAGCGCCGGCAGATGCATTCTTCCGCGATAAACTTCTGCCATACAATAATCGAAGCAGAACCGGCATCAACTGCCCTCGGTGGTCATCCTGAATGATACTATCATCTTTATCAACTTGGATAAAATTCGTAATCTCGTCCCGAAATTTAGATTCCCCCAGAAGATTCCTGAGATTGTCTTGATAAGGTCGAATTGCAGGTATCTTCCATGTAAAGATACATTCCAACCCTGCGTTCTGGCGTTTGGTGTCGCCAGATGACATTATATCGAGAAGTGCGCTGTAGACCTCGTCGGATTTATAGAGAACCTTGGGGTTATGGAATTTAGAAAATAGTTGAAGCATTGCCATTTGATCATTTCTACTCCACTCCGTCAATGCCAATGTTTCGTCCTCTTCATCTTCGTCCGTGGGATCTTCGCTTCGCTGCTGTGCCCATTCTAGAAACAAAGGAACAAGCTGCCTCGAACGCTTTTCAGCGACTTGTGGTATTTCGCATAACACTCTCAAGGCTTGGCTGCGGGCTATATCCTGGGTTAGGCTTGCGTCCTTAACCTTATCAATATTTGTGGCCATGATAGCTATTGGATCGGCGCAGGCGTTGCGAATTCTCTGAGCCGCCTTCTCAAGCTGTTCCAAATTTGAGCATTCGAATTCTGAAACATGGCGAGTACCGGCTTCGTCTTCTGAGTTTGAGGACAGGTTATCCTCGGATTTTGGAATCGTAAGCCACCGAAAGGCTAGAGACGACAAATCGCTATCCTTCTTTTCCGCTACTTTCGCCAAAGTTCCAACTACGTCCTCCCACAGAGGTGCGAACTTGATCGTAAGTAACCCAAAGCAAAAATGGGGTAGAAGTCTACTACCCCATTTGCCGCAATTACCAGCTTGGTAAGAGAGCCCTAATTTCCGGATGTGCATTGAAACGTTTCTCGAAGTAGTAATTGAAATCGCAGTATTCTCTATCAGTTGCATCATTTCAATAGTTTCCGAATCTTCAGAGCTCGAAGGCGCGCAAAGAAGCGAAAGAATATCCAGTGATACACTTCGAAGTTCGTGGCTTGGAGATTCTAGGTTCTTCTCCAGAACGCTAAAAACATCATCAAATTGTGCCAAGTCTTGAGATGGTGAATGCAGTCTGGCGAGATCCGTGTATATTAGAGCTTTGCACTTGGAAGTCTGTCAGATATAACTCTTACCTCTTCTTCTCCAGCCCTCGTTTAATTCCAATCAAGAATCCGTGTTGAATCCCTAGACCTGGGAAAGAGTTCCAGACATTGTCCCAAAAGTCCGAATCGCGTTTTTCCAGACCAACAAGTATGTGTAGGAGCAGGCCCATCGTAGCCAAGATTCGAGAAGAGTTACGATTTGTTTGACAAAAGACAGCTTGTAGCTCAGAGTATGCGGTTTTCATGAGCTTTGCAAGATCCGGGTCCTGTCCTTCTCTTATGCTTGAGAATTTCAGAAATTCGAGATAACCATATGCTGTTAAAAGTGTGTGGTGTTTGTCGTCTGTGTCCATGGCATCGTCACCATTCGTCTTGTATGAATCGATAAGCTTAGAGATGGCCATTTTAGCTCCTTGCAAAGCAGTTTGTGGTAAATTGGTCATGCTCCATGTTTCTGCCTGGTTAGCGTATATTTTCCGGAGTTTTGCTATGACCATCAAAATCTCGGCTTCGTGCCTGGTCCAATTGGTAACAGAGATAAATTGCTTCAATTCTTGGACCCAAAGGTCTCCAAATCTGGTCAAGCCCGTTTCTGCCAACAAAACGGAAAATGAGAGAAAAAAGGTTCCTTGTTTGTAGTTGGAGAGAGATGTGGAGATATCTCGGAATTTCGGGAGAATAAAGCTAAGCTCTGCTTGCTGGAAGACGATAGCTACTCCCTCTAGTGTACGCCAATAACTATCATCATCCTTCAATTCTGATGCAAAACAAAATGCTTTGAATACTAGCTCTGCAGGTTTTTCCCAGCTGGCTATTCTGCTGCCTTTCCTTGTGCCTACCAGTGCGAATAGAAGATCGGCGGTAAACTTTAAGTTACCAGTGTCTTTGTAGTGTCTTTCTACAAACTCATAAGCAACTTGGAGAAGGGTTCCGGCGGTCTCTTGTTTTGTCTTATGTATGAGGGCAATTATAGTTCCAAGTACCACCTTCTCCCACGTGCCACTCTGTTCACCTAGCTGCTCATCGAGACTTTCAGTGAGAAGAGCTGTGAGCACCGGTTCAGCTCTGGTATGTAAAGTGTGTTCAACCCCCATACAAGTGTCGACGAACATTGCCCGTAAGCCCTGGATGTACTGCTCAACATCCAACTTTGTATGCTCTCGGGATCTGCAGGTTGTGGCGAGATCTCTTGCGATAAACTGAATGATCGTAGCGAGGGCCTCGCCTTTGGCTTTTCGGATCAAGAATGACATTGCTTCAGCCATAAACCTCGTGGTGTAATATTTTTGGTTCTCTTTGCCGAGTAATGGCGCGACGATAATGTAGAGAGGTCGCAAGTCCTCGACCAGCAACCGGCTCAGGTACTTGAGCAGGTAAGCTAACGCCTCAAACCCCCATTCGACAACTTCTACATTCTTGGTTCGAACTATAACACCAGTTATGAGTCTGACACATCGCTCAAAGTGTTTTTCAAACTCGACACCGAGATCTCGAGCCAATTGTGGGAGCAGGCCGAGGAGCGGTTGCAAACTGCTATCCTCGCCTTCGCTTTCTGATTTGGTAATCGCATTTTCGAGATTTGTGATTATTACGTCTTGGTGATATAGGATATGCGGTAAAGATTCGGTGTATTGGGTAGTGGAGCGGGCGAAATCGACAAATATCGCGGAGAGGTAGAGGTCATTGTATTGCGTGAGGGTCTCGAAAAAGTGTGACGAGTTCTCATTGGGAAGAGCATCATCGAAACGGCGAATTCTTCGTATCGGATCGATTTTTCTATAAGGAGATAACCAATAGTCAGTTATCTTATCGTATTGTAACCTTAAGGCTTCTGTGGGAAATCTTTTACATTGATGCTATTTTTTGTGTGAATGTTTGAAACTATCAGTCGCCATGAGAGTTAGCTTGTAAACTACATGCGAGCAGAAGAAGGGAGCTTACCGTATGTCTCTTAGCGCTAGCGGTGCCACCCTTGCGAGTGCTCTTCGCGATTTTGGATTTTGTCATCTTGACGGCCATCCTAACGTCCTTTTGTCGTCGTCGCTGTCGACGGGTGGTGGTGGTCTAGTGAGAGTGTGTCTTTGCGTCGCGAAAGATTTCACTAGCGCCATCGAAAATTAAAATTTTGGACCCAAAAATCTGGGTCGTCGCTTCGGTTGCCAAAAACAGAGCCGACGACCGAACAAACAAAAAAAAAATTGTTCGGTCGCAGAATCTTCGATCTTCCGCCAGCCAGTCCTACTTAACATCATAGATAAAGCACGATGGGTCCAAAACCCACCCATTTCTTACCGGCGGCGGAGATTCGCAAACAGTTCGCCGGTCTCTCGAAAGATGACGAAAACGAGCGAATCGAGGCTGCGAAAGGTCTTCACGTTCTTTTACGAAATACTACCGAAAACCGCGAGGAAACCATCAAATATGCTCTGACACGATTGATCAAGGGTCTCACCAGCGCGAACGACTCCAGTCGCCTTGGTTTCTCATTAGCTCTAGTGGAGGTAGGAATAAATTCTTCTAAGTTGTGTAATATTGCTCGTTTATAAGGGTTAGCTGACTCTTCTAGAGATAGCTTCTATACAACTTGCTTGATCCCAAAGACCCGTTACCCATCGATCTCCCATTTCGATCCATCGTCCAGCTAATTGTCGACCATACCGAACCTTCAGGCGGCCTCTCAAAGCAAGAAGAACGAGGTTTCTTTTTCGGTCGCCTGTTCGGATTGAAAGCATTGATCGAAACGGGGCTGCTGTTCACCAAAGACTCGGACACTTCGCAATGGCAATCGGTTCTTGCGCAACTAATCGCCCTCGCTCAAAAGAAGCCATGGCTAAGAGAGTCATGTGGTCTAGTAATCCGTAATGCGGTTCTTACAATGGACAGCTCCCAGGATGACTTGATAAAATCGACGTGCGCAGAACTTGAGAAATCGGGCCTCATAAAAACGAGCGACGGCATCGGTATCTGGATCGCGCTTCTGCAAAAACACAGAGCAACGCTCGAAAAACTCAACATTAGACTTCAAAAACGAACATCCCCTTTCGAAAAGTCTTATCTACAAACGTTGGCCAAAATACTCAAAGAATCGGAAGGCAAAGACGAGGAAAATGAGAAACTGTCGCAGAAAGGAAGTTGGTCTGCCCGTTTATCGTGGGTTTGGGATGTCATTTTCGAGCATTACGCCAACAACAGTTCTCATCAATCTGAGATGGCCTCTTTCGGAGATTTCTGGCAAGTAGTCGTCAATGACGGCTTGTTTTCCAATAACGCTTCCGAGGAGCGTAAATTTTGGGGTTTCCTTATCTTCAACAAGGCACTATCGACTTTTGATGATAAGGATAACGTTTCCGCGATCTTCTCGCCGAATTTTATGAAGTGCTTTATCAATCAACTTGGAGCTCCGGAGCGCTATCTTCACAAGGCCGCTCAAAAGTCCCTACGATGTATCAAAGCAAAGGCGGAGACATCCCCTGCACTAGCCTCGGTTTTGTTAGCCTCCCTCCTAAGCAGAAATGGTAGTCCAAATTTTGAATCCATAACCAAGACGAAAGTCATCGAGCCTCTTTTCTCGTCTGCCGATGAACAAGGGCGTTTGGCCATCGTCCAGTCCTTCAAATCCCTTATCCTTAAACCGGATGCCGAAGATGCAAAATCGGTAGAGAAGTCAAGACAGTGGGCGGCAGATCAACTTTTATCCATGATTCGTAGCAATAAAGCTGGGCTACAAAAGATATGGGTATCCGAAATCATTGACATATTTGTTCTTTACGGACATTTCAATATCAAATCCAAGGATATCACACCCGAGCTGGCATTCTCCCCGGCCACGCAAGCCACATTTCGAATGAGATTATCGAGCTGTCTTTCTGAATTGATCGAGAATTCGGACTTTAGAGAAGTAATATGGCCGGCCAAAGCCGCCATCTCGATCCAGCAGATGCAAGAAAACGGGAAGAACGAGTTTGCGATAACTTTTGATGGTGATATCGAGGAGGAGATCGCAAAAGTGTTCAAAATTATTTCTCGTTTGGACAAAAAGTCCCCAGCCGTTGGATCTCGTCGATATGCATTTGAACTCATGTATTCTCTACTCCTCTTACAGTTATTCAATGGCGAGTTCGATGCTATGGATATGCTCCAAGACTTACACCTCGTTTTTGAAAAGATTGGCAAGGACAAAAAGGAAGACAAAGAAAAGAAGAAGAAGGATAAACACCGACATAAACGACAGAAACATGAAGACCACGATCATGGCGAAGAAGGGGAGGGGGAGGAAGAAGACTCACTTGAGATACTTATCGAGCTTTTACTCGGATTTCTCGCCAAGCCTTCTGTTTTGGCGAAGAAGATGTCGCAAACGGTGTTCAAGTCCTTTGCAGACTCGTTAAGTGCCACTGCTTTAGAGGCCTTACTGCGTCCCTTAACCGTTGACGAGAACCAAGACGGTCAAAGGGAGCTCTTTGATATAGAAGACGAGGACGAGAATATGGAAGACGCTGATGAATCTGATGAGGAAGATTCGGATGTTGAAGTCATAGATGCCGAAGAAGACGAAGATGAAGACAGTAACGACTCGTCCGACGAAAGTAGCGACGAAAATGACGACGAAAGCGAAGACGAAGATGATAAACCTCTCGATGAAGAAACTAGGAAACTTCACGCCGCCCTCGCCGAGGCATTAGGAACTTCCACAGACCCAAACGCCACTAGCGACGGCTCGGACTCCGACGAATCCATGGACGACGAGCAAATGTTCCTCATCGATGAGCAACTCTCAAAGATATTCAAACAACGTAAAGCTGCTCCCAACAAGAAGAAACAAAAGGCTTCCGCAAAGGAGACTGTCGTAAACTTCAAAAATAGGATCCTAGAGCTCCTCGAGATATACGTAAAAACAGACGGAAAGAGCGATGACAAGATCGCAGTTATATTACCTTGTCTGCAAGTCATGAGGAAGACAGGCAACGAAAGCGTTCGAAGCCATGCGCATAACGTACTCAAAGCTCTTACGCACTCGAATAAGAAGAGGGTTCATAAGGAAGAAGAATCAAAGGAGGTCGAAATTGGTTTCTCACAACCAGAATCGGCTTTTGAAATTCTCAAGGATATTCATCAAGAATCGACACAGGCAAAGCAAGCACAAGGGCATGCGGCTTCATGCAGCCAATGCAGCCTGTATATTTCAAAACTCCTAATCGGAAGTGACAAGAGCTGGATCGAAAAGATCACGGAATTGTATTTCTCGGAAACCATGGTGGGTTGGATGACCAGTGCAAATTCCGGGACGCAACCGTCCTTGTTTACAGATTTTGTGACATGGGCGGGCACTATTCGTAAATCTTTAACTTCCGTCCCATCTAGTACCCCCACAAAGGTTACTGGTGAGAAGGTCGAGGTTAGCGGGAAGAATAATGATGGCGGAAAGAGTGAGAAAAAGAGAAAGAGAAAGAACAAGTAGACAATTGTAGGTTATGTATCATATCATAGTGCTATTTATTTTGTAATATATATCCTATATAAACGAGAAAAGCAATCCTGTGACAGGGAGCACTTGAGTACTTGATCAATCCCTAAAACTAATTCCATTCTTCATCCCCACAAAGACGCGACTGGACCTCTCGGTACCCTTTATTCTTGAATCTCATCTTTCTCACGCACATGAATATAAGAAAACCCAACAGAGTAATAACAACAACTGGCCCCAAAACGGAGAGCGCTACTAAACGAATATATCATCAGTATAACTGCCAGAGCTAGTAAGACGGCACAAGATAAAAGAAACGGATACTCACCAACTCCAGCAACTTTGCCCAAAGTATCCCAACCATTCTCAGGTACAGGTTGAGGTGGAGGTGTGCTCACAGCGGTAGGCGCGGAATCAACAATCGGCTGCGGTTGACGTTGTCCATTTGGTAACATGACTTCATCGATCGGTTGTCCCAAAGTTACTGCTGGATCTTTCGGTTTTGATAATCCTCCCATTAATCCACCCATAACCTGTTCGATCTCACTAGCGAGCGAATCCAGAGGATTAAACCCTCCAGCGTCCATCCCACTTGGGGGTTCATCCGAACTAGTGATCCAAATCTCCTCGACGATGCCATCGTTCTTGTCCGCAGCTGGTCCGCCACCAAAGCTCATATCCATGCTCATAGCAGCCGGCATGATCTCAATTTCCATGAGTCCAGAATCTTCATCCGAAGAGGATACAGCCTCGGACCCACCAATGACTGGTCCCAACATACCAAGCGGGAGACCAGGAAGATTAGCCACCTCAAGCACCCCGAGATCATCTGGGTTGACACCACCATCGTCGTTATCTGATCCTCCTTTTTTATCACCCTTACTTTCTTGAGAGTCACTGACACCCTGATGGTCGTCGTCGTCGTTTCCTTCCTGTACCTCTCCATCTTCGGGTACATTATCACCAGATTGCACCTTAATAGGTGTCGGCCGCCCAGGATAAGCATTCTCCAATTTATGCGCCACAACGTCCCCGGCTAACACCTCAGCATCCGGATCAGTCGTAGCTGTAGCTGCAGCGTCACGATCATCCAGCACCCCATCTTCTCCAACACTCATTGCCGTACTCCGTCCCCTAACATTATTGTTGTTGTTGTTATTGTTGTTAACAATAGTTCCTTCGCCAGGCGTCGAGGTCTGCATCTGCCATGGGTGACTCCCTCTGCCGTTCCGCCTGCGCCCGGACATCCTCTTTACCAAAAATAAATAAAATCGGGACGATAACAACTAAGATGAGACCGCTAGCCCCGAAGGCGTAAATGTAAGGAATCGGACTGTTGACGTTGGCCGGAGGGTTGTTCGGGCCGGTCACGTTTAGATTTTCCGACATGGATATTTATTTATTCTTCTGGATCTTTTTAACGCAAGATCGCGATCGGGTACGTGAGAAAAAGTAAAAAGTATATACGTATGGTAAATTTAATTAACCTTCTCAGGCCAGGTAATATAATGTGGTTTTTTGAATAAATTGGCTTGTGGTTATAATGTGGTCAGAGGGGGTTATAGAATGTTCTCATTTGTGGTATTATCTGCGTTGTAGAGGGTGTAGTTCGAGATCGCTGGATGCATGCGGGTTCCTGCTCATCGAAGAAGTATATTAGTCGTATGATAGTGAATAGATTCGAGATTGCAATTGGTTCCTTGGACAGGCAAGCTTCTTTAGATATATACTTAAGTACTTAAGTACTTGGCTTATATACTTGAGTATATATACTTACTCTTGACTTAAGCGCACGTTTATTTCGTCCGATCATGATCATCGAATTGCAAGTGACCATGGTGATCAATCCCTCACTAGAGTAAATATGCATATGGAAATAGAAAACCACGTGCAAACTGAGAAGGTAAACTTTAATTATTTCTTTCATATTATTGTATCTTCGTCATCGTTAGCAGATATATAAACCTTATAATGGGTAAAATTTCACTACATTCCTTGCAAATTGGCTGGACGGGGTGGAAAAACAAACTCCCTCATGATAAAAAAGAGAAAGTAACAAAAAAGGAATAAAAAGTGTGACAAAAAGTAAAAAGAACCCCGTTCCATGTATATATATATTCGCATCGAAAAAGCCCCATATAGCCGAAAAGAGATATTCATCATCTTCCCAAAGAAAGGGAAGAGAAATGGTATATAGTACATATTAGACCATAAAAACAGAATCAAAAGGAAGAAAACAGATATAGAAAAACGCCTTCCTCGAAAAAAGATAAAAAAAAAAAAGAACCCATCCCAATGCACAAGGGTCTTTTGCCTATTATACAATAACGCGTTCCTCCACAGTTCTCCGAATTGATGAGTATTCTATATATTTGGATTTTGTTTTATTTGGTTTTTTCATTCTTGCTTTCCTCCTTGTCCTACTTTCCCTCTCATCCTTTAACAATCTTTCTTCAATGAACCCACCTCACATATCACCGCTGACATCCCCACCGGCAGCGATTGGCTGAGAAGAAGTGGCAACATTACTGCCACTGTTGCTCGGCTCTTGCCCTGGGATAATCAACTCCTCGTCACCGTCCTCATCTGTCACGAACTTTCTGTCCGAGACATGAGGCTTGCCACCATTTGGAGTCCACGTCTTGTTTTCGAATATACCCTGCTGCTGACCATCCTCGTGTTTGAACGGGCAATGCGGATTAAGGCATGGCTTAAATTTGCAGGGAACGTCAAGTGTCTGCGGTGTATGCGTGAACGGGCAGTTTGGTTTCGTGCAAGCGCTACCGAAGCGGCATGGCGGCATGGAGGTATTTGTTGGACTGTGAAGAAATCATGTTAGACTAACTGTATCCCGATTAAATAATATAAGGGGGGACTTGTAAACGTACTGTTTGAACGGGCAATGTGGATTCTTGCAATTTGGCCAGAATTTACAATCCTGTTGCTCATATGCTGGCTTTTGCGAGTTGGCTCCGCTTGCAGGGCTCGGATGCGACTGCGTACACTTCTTATTTTTGCAGTTGATGCCAAATGCACATTTTTCGCCGGCTACAAACGCGACAGGTCTGTTGGGATCGGACGCTGGCGATTGGTGAGCGAAAGGACAGTCGGCTTTCGTGCATCGCAGGCCAAACTTGCAGGCGACCTCGTCCTGATTGGTTGCATCTTCGGATGTGCTCTCGGTATTACCATCGCCCATCTCCGTGTCACCGCCGGCCTGCTGTCGTGATTTCGAGTGATGATTGTTCGCCCCCGGTTTAGGGCCATTCTCAACTCGATCGAAAAGTGACCTGCCTGGCTGTGCCGGTTGCTCCTGTCCTGGAATCCCCGGTCCTCCCATGAAGCCACCGTTCGGAGGTAGCATACCCATCATCCTAGCCTGCTGCTCCATCATTTGAAATAATTGAAATTGTTGTTCCGGTGACATCATCATCGGCCCAAATTGCCCTTGTCCCCCCATCTGTGGATTCATGGCTGCGTTCATGTAAGCGTTCTGCATGTGAGGCGGTTGCTGACCGCGACCCATGTGTCGCTGATTCATTTGCCCTTGGGGACCGTTGAAGTTCTGACGCTGGCCGCGAGATGGGTCGTGTTTCTGTATCCTGAACTGTTCGTTGCCGCGGTTATTCGGCATCCTTCGTAATGGGTCGCTCGATCGGTCCATGTTCTTTTGAATCTGGTTGTACAAGCCACCGGGTCGTCTCTGCTTTTGGTGTCGCATCGCTTTGGGACCGGTCGGTCTGCCATGAAGAGTTAGTACATTCGCTACTCGATATATTTAGAAGCATGTCTCAAAGGAGGTCGATAACATACATCCCATCGTTTCCAGAACCATCGTGTCCGTCTTCCGCCATGTCTTCATCGGGTCTGTTGGTCGAATCCGGAGCCTCGCCATCCGCTGCGGGTCCAGATGGTGGAACCGACGTGCCACCGTTAGCAGCATCCAACTCCTTCGCTAACCTCTCCAGTTCGGCGAACATCCAAGCGATAAACAGTTTGACGCTCTCGTCTTCCGGACCCAAACCCAATAGATCTCCCGACAGTTCGGATGTAATCTGAGATTCGGTCTTGCCGTTGACGAGCATGAGGACGATGTACTCGCTGAGCGGGGAGGCATCTTCGCCGTCACTACTCCAGCCGATTTCTACTATCTTCTGCTGGACAGCAGCGCTGAGTTGCTCCGCTAGCTGGGTACCGGACTGTAACTGCACTGTCATCGTGCACAGGGGTCGGATTTGAGACTGGAAATCAAGGGTTTTTCGGTTGGAATCTGTTGGAGAAGAAAGTTTTGACGTCGAGACGAAAGGGGACACGCGAGAGTATATTCGAAGAGATGATGTAGGATGATGCAGGAAGATCTAGGAGGTTGAGATGAGAGAGAGATTTCTGGTTGGCAAAAATCAAAAGCGTGAAACGTGACCAAGCAAACCGAACTGTGCGATGGTGTCCGGAAGAGGTTTGCGTCGGCAGCTGGAAAGCCGATGCCCAGGTGAATAAAAAAAAATACAAACCAGCCAGCCAGAAGACGACGAGAATTGGTGTTAGCGGTGGCGAACAGTTCCTACGTCGAAGCAGCGGTGGGACGGATGAATAGAAGGGATAAATGATGTTGATGATGATAAAAGTTGGCGGTGATAATGATGATGATGATGATGGGAATGAAAGTTAATATGGAAGAAGAAGGAGAGGAAAATGCCTGTTCGCGCAGTTGAAACATGCTTCTTCCCGCCACACAAAATAAATTTTAATTTAATAGCCGCACTCCCCCAATTAGTAGCAGCGGTTAGTTGGAATTTGGGAGAATTGGTCTCATGTATTCCAACTAGCCAGTGTTAGATACGGTAGCATCTAGATAATTGGGTGCCTCGAACGAAGCAGGACTAGAAACAGGACCGGCCGGCTGACCGGCTGGGGTGGATGAATGCCTGTTCCTGCAGAATGACATGACGGGACAGTCCAAATATCCTGCCAAGATCGATATACTTGTATCGTGTTTGCATTATATGTATATACTACTTTCTATTCTAGCCATTCGTAATATAAGTGGGGAATATTTTCATTTATGTTATATATCGGTCGGATACCTTCATAACCTCTTCTTAATCCACATTGCTCGGTCGGAAGAAGAGGGCAGACTTCCCAGCTAGAGAGATCGATAGAAGAAGGGATATTATTAAAAGAGGCAGGTCGAGGTCGGCAGATGTTTGCTCAGTGTACTGCCACAATATGTTGTCTAAACTCCACCAGCCACGTCCGAGACCGCGGCGGGTGTGGCTGAAATGCAACAGCAGCACCACACATTTCTGACTCCTCCAATTAATTCATCCTCCACACAAGTTCACCACCACCACCACCCCGCAGCTTCAAGAGGAGCTCAATTGATCAGATCAATCGCCGAGTTTGAATCGATACCATAAACATCCTCCGCTCCCCAGGGTCTCAAAGCATTTGGACAAAAATGACCACCCTGACTCCTAATGAAAAGGTCGAATTGATCAAGAGGAACCTCCAGGAGGTCCTCGGCGAGGAAATCATAAGAGATGTTATCGAAAAGCAGAACCGGCCCCTAAAAATCTACTGGGGTACCATTTGCACCAACTTCTACTCATCTACATTCACCAATCGCTAACCGGTCTTCTTTTCCTTCCCTTTAGGCACGGCCACAACTGGTCGCCCTCACTGCGGTTACTTCGTCCCCATGACAAAACTCGCCCACTTCCTGCGCGCCGACTGCGAGGTCACCATCCTCCTCGCCGACCTACACGCCTTCCTCGACAATATGAAAGCGCCACTCGACCTTATCAAACACCGTGCGAAATACTACGAACTCCTCATCAAATCCACCCTCCGGTCCATCGGTGTCTCGATCGATAAACTCAAGTTCGTGTTGGGGTCGGACTACCAAAAGGGCGAAAAGTACATCATGGACATCTTTAGGATGTCCAGTGTCATCACAGAGCACGACGCAAAGAAGGCTGGTGCTGAGGTTGTAAAACAGGTCGCCAGTCCTCTGCTATCCGGCTTGATTTACCCCCTCATGCAGGCGCTCGATGAGGAGCACTTGGGTGTAGATGCACAGTACGTTCCTCCTATCTCTCTCATCCGGTTCGAGCGGCGGCTAAATGACAGGGAAATCGCAGGTTCGGTGGCGTCGATCAACGTAAAATCTTCACCCTAGCGGTGGAAAACCTACCGACCCTGGGATACAAAACAAGAGCACATCTGATGAACCCAATGGTTCCCGGTCTCGCTGGTGGTAAAATGTCGGCGTCAGATCCAAACTCCAAAATTGACCTGCTCGATTCGAAGGCGGATGTTGAGAAGAAACTAAAGAAGGCTGTTTGTGCACCGAAAGAGACGGAAGGAAACGGCATTATCGCCTTTATAGAATACGTGTTGCTACCGATTTCAGAGTTATCGTCTCAGGACGGTAAAGGTAGATTTGTAGTCGAAAAGGACGGTAGAGAGGTCGTCTATGATAGTATTGAGAAGCTCAAAGAAGATTATGTTGCTGATACCGTAAGATAACCTTCTCCTCTACTCTTCAAAGAAGCGAACCGCTAATATTACATGTCGTCTAGATTGGTCCCAAAGAATTGAAGGTGGCGACAACATTAGCACTAAGCGCACTTCTAGAACCTATCAGGAAAGAATTCGAAAGTGATCCAGAATGGCAAAAGATCGAAAAGTTAGCCTATCCCCCCCCTGCTGCTCCGGAAAAGAAGAAAAAGGAAAAGAAGATTGGCACAGGCTATATCGCGAAAAAGAAGGGCGAATCGAGCGGGGTAAATCCCGACGGAAGTAAAGTCAAACCCGATCAAGCTGCCATAGCGACAAGCGCTACGGAGGCGATCGAGAACCTAAAGGTTGAAGATAAATAGTTATCTCACTCAATCAACATGCCGGTGTTTCCCTCTACGCATATATATATATACCTTAGAAGTATTAATATGGTACAAACGGGACGAGTGACTTCCTCTGCGACGTCTAGGTACGAGACCAGGACGAGTAGATATAATATACCGGTTCTTATTTAACATAGAATGAGCATTTGATACCATTTACAGCAATTTTTAACCATCCCCCCTGCGCCTGAGTGTGAGCCTGCCCAAGTCTATCTTAGATACATCTCTGTGAAATTCCAAAAACAAACAAAGTCGAAAAAATACAAAAGCACAATCGAGAAGTAAAATCAAGAATATTCGCCAATCCAGACCCCCGGTATACCAAAAAAGAGAAGCAATTCTAGCAGCGAAAATATAAATTCACCAACTCAAACTCAAACAATCGACCAACTTCGTACTCATTAACGCATTCATACCATCATGATATCACCTCCTCCTACCCTTGAGAAGAACTTTATTCAAAGTCCGGTTCTTAAAGGGCCCGGTGCTCGCAGTCCTCGACCACCCACTACCACCTCTGCCCCAGCCTCCCCCTCCAATACTAGGCCCCCTATCCAGACTCCTCAACTGCTGCACATCCTGCTTCCTCACCCCGCAAAGCCCAACCTGCCTCTTCTGCCTCTGATCATTCATAACCTTCATCGCCGCCTTCAACATGTCGATATCCTTTCGATCTTTCACATCTTTCTCCTTCTTGAGTTTGCGGTACACTCTATTCCACAACTGCGGGTCTTTAGGCTTGTATGTTTCCAACGCCTCCGGGCCAAAATCGCGATATATAAAGGCTTGCCATAGTTCGGCGCTGTCTTCAGCGATCTGTGGGCAGTTTGTTTGGATTATATCGAGTTTCGCGGGGCTTTCCAGCTTTTGAAGTATAGGCCGGACGATACTGTAGGGAAGGTCTCCGACGTCGTCGATCGCTATAGTATTAACTGTTTAGTGGGAAGATATTTAAAAGGGTGGGCAAGTATATGGTGAGTTTTTTTTGAAAGACTTACCGTCGACATTTCTGATACATGCACGTTTGGCCAGCTCAAAGAGGGTTGGAAACGGATCCCCTGCCTGTTGAAACATGGTTGTACGAGCGTTATAAGTGGTATGGGGGTCCTGTTGGTGTGGATAAGGAAGAACCGTAGTTACGTGACAATATGTGTGGTGAAAAGTGTATGGTGAAAAGTGTATGGTGTAAAGTGTATGGTGGAAAAGGTATGGTGGAAATTTAGAACACTTATATAGCTTTTGTCTCTTTTTTTTTTAAAAGATCAACCCGGAAATTGAAAGAGCTCTGCAGGATCGACCAATCGTTTTGATGTTTGATTCTATCAGCACGTGATTTGTCGATTGATGCTTTTCTTGGAACTCGTGGGGTGAGATATTATAATTGATATATTATCGCGACGAGAACGAGTGGAAGGATCCGGAGTAGGAGAATGTATTAACGTGGGGTCCTTCCCCCCTCCTATTGTATATTGTCCGAGTCCTCCAATTCAAAACCAATATCGAGAGCGCAATTTATATTTCCCAAGCCGTTGTTGGTGCCGGATAGAACTTGTGAGTTATATAAAATTCGAGATCCAAAGCTCTATAATTCGCGATCTGGGGCCGGACGATAACGTTGTAACTCGACGTTTGAGCTTGAAGCCACGGATATTTCAAATATTGATATCCAGAAAGCCCTAGTCAACGACGTTTCTGATGTTTGTAAGGCGACGATAGCTGGCCAAGCAGGCTGTTCTCATAGACGCGCAGGCTCCAGCGAAGATGCCTCTTTTGTAAGTCCGCTCGAAGGAAGGCGGTTGAGGGTCTCGGGTGTTTCGAAAATACCCGAAAGTGGACCACCACGCTAAAAGTTAATTTCGATTCGATTTGCGGGGTTGACGTTTACGTTCTGATAGAGATGTTGTCTAGCTCAACCAAAGCCTGGGTGCAGGATGGAATCGAGCAGGTTTGCCGGGTTCGCGTAGTGACGGGAAACGAGGGAGTATTCGTCGATAGAAAGCTTCAACTGCGTCATCGTAGATTATGTTGAGATCGATCGTGGCTCACCACGGGGTTGGGTGCCATTTGAGCTGTAGAAATACTAGCATGTGCCCCCTGTCAGCGACACTTGGTTGGTTACTTAACCGAGCTGCATGGCCGAAATATCCAACAAAGAAACGCACAGAGTCCGAAGTTCGCGTTCGAGAGACTCGGAACTGCGCTTAGATCGCGATTAATTGTATCAATGTTTTGTTTCTACAGCCATTATCGGAAACCATTTATTCAAAGAAATCCCTCTAGCAATTCATAATTTAGCCAGTATGGATATATATCCGGTTTTCCATCTACGATTGTCTGAGTGGGTTCTCTCATGGGAGTCTTCAAAGCTACCGTCAGCAGCCAAGTATGCATGCATATGCGCACCTATGCATATGTACTTTGCATGATATTTTGTCAGAACACGGATCAAAAGAATTAAGTAGCTAGAGGGATTGAAAACGGTAAGACTAAAGTTATATGTCGTAATCAGTGATCGAGCCCATAGAATCCTAAATTCTTGCTGTGACATGGTTGAGCTATAGAAGGCGGCCTCCACGCCTCAAAACGTGCTCAAAATAACATAATCTATTCGAATATTCTAGGTTCTATATTCTACAACTAGCATGTGGCGGTTATGATTCATCGTTCCTGGTATGTATTTCTTTTTCGGCTGCATGGTCCGAAGCTAGGTTATCGGATGTATAGACCGATAAATTAGCTAGCTTCATATGGGCCATAGAGCACACCTACTTTCTTGCTGTTTCTCACTAGCCACCTCGCAGCCTCGTACTTTAGTGGATCCACGAAATGATCACATGAGCTAGCCGTCAGCATTTAGTTTATAACATAGGCCGAAAGGCAAAATTTGAAACCCCATCGTATGAATAACTTGACCCGCGACGCCAATACTTTTGGCAATACTTGGATGATATCACTCGTCCTGAGGCTTCTTTGGGAGGATAGTTATACTGCCACGATTTGGCGGACGCTAGTTAACCAGTCAACCATTTTAAATTTCCTAACCATGAGGGGTAACTTTAGTAAAGCTGGGCGAAATGACCCTGAATACTCGAGTGTGTATAAAACCATCCGGCTTAGCATGCAGAATGGGCCTAGCTATCTGTCTATATCCATGTGTTATTTCAACAGCAATATTGCAATGACAGTTGTCTCGATAACTATACCCAGAAGAAAAACGGAGGATAAGACACAGTTTCGTAATGACAAGAGTACAAAAAACCAAATCAGAGCATTCATCCGATATCGCGCCACTGAACCACCAGAGCTCTCCGGGTATCAGGCTGGCGCAAACCATCGATCTTGGCGACGCTCTCTGAGCAACCGACCCGTTTTAAAATAATCAAGAAATATATATTGCAGAGAAGTTTAAGTAGTTTAATACAAAAAAAGTTGCCCAAGACTCTATTTCTATACGTACTTAAGTATATACTCGAAGTCTAGATGACAAGTCTCTGGGCGCGTTTCATTCGACTCCCTTCTCTGAAACCTTCACGTCAAAGCATCCTATGGGCAAGTGAATCCTCTTGTGTACCATTTCATTGGGCTGGATCGACTGCCGTTTAACGTTTCGGCGAGCATCAATCGAATCCAACGCCCTGCAACGCAAATAAAGGTAAGACATGCAAGATTTAGCTATGTCTCCTCCGTTGAACGGAGGGTATATTCGGACCATTACTTTATGAATCGATTGTGAACAAAGTTGAGTGGCCGGGTGTGTAATATTTGGTTTAAATATCAGTCGGGTTGGGTTTTACATCTGACCCGGGCTTCCCTACAGATTGCTTTTATAATTAAGCTTAAATTTCTCCTCGCCACGGCTGCACTTCTCAAAGGTTTGAGCATAAATATATTCGCATTTCCCTGCATCCTACATCCGTAGGTTATTTTTTTTTAGGATAGTTACCTAGTAGCAGGCTACTTTTTGTAATCCCTGGGTTTCCTCGACTGCTTATAATTATCGGGCTATACAACAATCTACACTTTCACTTTCCTTTCGACTTGGGATACCATACAAATCGCTTCGTCATTCAAGAATCTTACGAACCAAATAATTTCCTAATAACCCTCTGGGTCTATCGATACCAATTTGAAAAAAAAAAAAAAATGAAGGTATCTACGACCATTTTTGGCGTGCTAGCTTTAACCGCAAGCGCAGCCGCTCAGTATGACCATGATTACTACGGGTTCAGCGGGTATAGCGGATACTCCGGCGGAGCTGTCGACTATGGTCACGATGGCCACGACGGCCACGACGGTCACGACCATCACGCATACGGCTATGACGACCACCCTGCAGACTACACCTTCAACGGATACGGCGTCCATGATTACGACGCATACGGCTTCGACCCCCACGGCGAGTATTCCGGATACGAACCCGAACACCACCTCGAGCGACGCACCAGTTTGCTCAAAGAGAGATACATCGCGAACGCAAAAGCACGAGGGGCTAGCCCCAAACAGATCGAGAACCTCAGACGCTGTCCCTCCATCGTGATTGAGAAGATCAATCATTGGGATCGCAAGTACGGTCAGGCGATGCATAGGATCTGGCACTCGAGGGTTCCGCTTATGGAGACTTTACCGCAAGGCAATCCGAATGAGCCATTCGAGGGAGGGTTTCGACCTGATTGGGGCCGGCATCTGAGACAAAAACTGCTCGATTATGCGAGAGCCCATTCCGTTCCGCATATATTGATCGAAGCTATCAAGAACAAACCGCACAGAGAGATTGAAGATCTTAAACATATGGATTTGAAGTCGAGGGTTTTTCGTGAGTCCGAGTGGATGGGGGCTCCCACGGAGCAACTTCTGTTTCTTAAGAGAGAGGTTCCGGATAGTGTTTGGAGGCAGTTGGATATTCTGAAGAGAAAAAGACAGGCTGCTCATGAAGCGCTTATTCTGGGGGTTATCCCTGCTGTTTGAATGGGGGTGAGGGGTACCCGGGTTTGTATTTAATGTTTTTAGGGGATTGCTTTGATTTTTGTTCAATAATAGCGATTTTGTGGTCTAGGTTTCATGTTTGGTTATGATAAATAATGCAACTTAAGTGCTTGTCTATATTAAAGTGATAAATCTCCTAGATGGTGACGAAGGAGCTAAATATCAAGAATTAGCATCCGGTTCGTGAGACAATCGGGTGATCAAATTCCTAAATACAGTTAGACATACTTGAGCATAAGGATAAGCTTTGGAAATCACAAATACTCGTACCTTTGAAAGTTTAACCATATTGAAGAACAAGTTTCTCCGCCGTGAGGCCCGGGGTATCAATTCTACATTCCGAGGAGAGCCTTGACGCTGCACTGCCAATTAGGATTCGACTCTGTATTATGCGATACTGCCAGGCCAGTTGTCCTAATTGGGCAAAACCCCTCAATATCGAATGGCGGCTTGCGCTTGATTGAAAACTCGTGATGTAGCTATCACAGGAAGCTAGATCTATGTTATAATTAGATATGACAGTGATTGCCCCGCTAGCCAGATGCCGTCCATCCCTTAATTGTAGTCATATGTGCATTGCAATATGAGATCTGCACAGTAACGCTAGTTTGCCTAGGAGCTCAGACGGCCGATGATACTTGTATGCTATTGATTTTTAAATTTTTACAGATCATCAAGAGAAAAATCTTTTAAATTTCGTTTTATGGATTTGACGGTTTGTCTTTTGAAAGATGGTGCCTTGGAGCCTATATCGATATCAATGATATCTACGGACTTTTGCTATCAGACTAGTATGGCATCTGACTTAGCTAGGAGACTAGCAATCTGCCCTGAGGCTGAGAGCCCGCAGGTAGTCTCGAGATATTCGGAACCCGGCTAGCTAGCAGCTAGTATCGACTACTGCAAGTGAGTGGGTTTAAAAAATGTGCACATGTGCGTGTAGGTAGCATGCCAAGACTTTCGGCGAGCTGGCACGGCCATTCGACACCAGCAGCTAGCTTACATGTAGCTGTTTAGACTCTTCATGCATCTCGCCTCCAGTGTTCAGCATTCGGGGGCAGTCAACATGCATATGTCCCTTTTTTCTCCCCTCGTCACGCAGTTGCCGAGGAATTTAACTCTACCGAGTGGCCAGATCTCCGGGACTTGTTAACGGAAGAGAGCTCACTTTTGAACTGGGGCTACTGGGGAGCCTTGCACGGCTGGCTCGCTTTATCTAGCTAGCTAGCTCTGAGATCTTTGAGATCGTGATAAAGGATCCACACTGGTTTATCCATTCATTGGACCTGCTGTTTCAGTGGGACGTTTGCTTTGCAGCCTAAATTCTCGCAGGTTCTTTTTTCTCTTCTCCACGTTTTAAGGGTTTTGCGAAGATCGAGACGAGATGGGATCCTGTCGAGGACTATTTCTGGGTTTTCAATTACGAGACCTCGGTGTCATCTAAAACATTCATTTTTGTTAACTTGTAAATTATAGAATTCCACGTGCCGTTTATTTGCGATGCGTGCAAAGTTTAGAACTTTGGCGTGCGCATTTGTCGACCCGGTATTCTGAGAAAACGTGAGCGGCTAGATCGATGGTGTTTAAAAAAAGGCACGTTGGTTGGGGCGGGTGGGCAAATCCCAAAACTTGGAAGACGAAATTCAATCGTACGATCGATTCGTGCGCGTGCCATGTTTGTAGACGGTGTTAACGTTTAGGAATCGGTTAACTATCACGACAAAGATTCATACATGCATACACGGACATGCATATGTCGGTGGAGGGATCCATCCAATGAGAAGTGGACGGAAATTCAAGGGAAAAAACAAGAGTTTTTTTTTTTTTTTTTTTTGTCAAGGAACCATATGGGTACCATGATGATTGAAAATTTCCTTGAGAAAGCGCTGCATTTGGGCGTGCACCTGCATCGCCGTGGCTTTCGATCCCCACTGCACCGCAATGGTAATGGCACTACACTACACTACACACTGCACTGGCGGTTGGTAATGCAAATGCCCCTCCGAATCCCAAACATGCAAAACAAACTTCGCTGCGGCCAGCCCAAAAGAGGACCTTGAAACCGACCGAGGGTTTTTATATAGATAAAATCCCGAGCCTGAGATGCTTTTGCAAACATAGCAGCTGAATAGATTAATAGATTAACTGCATCCTGCAAATGTTGGAGCTTTCGATTTTTGGTATCGGCACCGGCATGCCTATGCGCTTTCCGAGCTAGCTGTCAAGCCCACTTTTGTTTAAGAGACCTGAGAACTCCGCTTGACAATTCAACCTATTGAAGACATCTTATTTTTACCTTTCATATTTTTATGAAGTTTTTTTTCTACCCCCGAATAATATTTTTAGATTTGATTTTGGATCCCCTCACTTTACTCGACGATTTTGAACTATAACGCCAACACAACCGACAACAAAGTCTGCCCTGCACTTTCACACCGTGGACTCGACTCCTTCGTTATTATACTCTGGTAGGCGAAATCGGTTGCACTCCTTTATAATAATAATTTACGTTTGCGATAAGCGATCCCCCTTACTTGGGAGAGGAAAAGAGTCGAGACAGATTTAGGTTTTGTGCTGTTCGACTGGCGAGGAGCCAGTTTTCGACGAGTGCATCCACGCTGGTTGCCGAGGGCGGCCATTGGGCTAGGACGAATCCGTGACGTTCGCGGGGATCGAAAGACCTTTTTGCTGATTTGCCTCCGTTCTTTCGAGCTGGCTGACAGACTTCATACGCTTGGTTGGACAACCTGGACCTTTTTCCCCTCTCACTCTATCCTTCTTGGGCGGGGAGGTTGGGTTTCGCTGGATTCGATTCAACCTTAAGATCTTTCGGTATTCTTTTACGCAATTTCTGTAGAGTTCAGATCGATCTGCCCACACGAGTCGAGTCGAGTCTCTATTGCAGGTATTGTAACAACTATACTAGCAATGTGTTTTAGGTTAACAGTGTCGTCGTAAACACGCTAGGCCAGCATATCGATACACGCTGCCAGCTAAGCCAGAATCGATTCGAATACCAGTCTCTTGTCAGGGAACGTACTAGCTAGCAGCACACCGAGAAGACACGGTTCTTTCGACATCTCGTTCGATCGAGTCACAAGGAGTTTGAAAAGCAAAAAAAAACGATTAAGTCGTTGGAAATTCAATCGATCTAGAATCGGCCGGTCCCGTTAAACCTTCCCCCTTCCAGCTCTTTCAAACTCAAAAAACCAAAAAAAAATGTCGGGGAAACGACAGGTATCAAGGCCTGTCCTTGAATCGACTTCAACTCCGATGCTCCACCATCACCACCACCAACACAACTCGAGCATCTCATCAACTTTATCGGCTTTATCATCGAATTCCGAATCCGCCGACAGAAGTTTTCTTGAACTTGAATCGCCAGTTTCTTACTATAACGACCTAGGCGGTCCAGCCACGGGGTCAGCCGAGAGTGCTGGCTCCATCACACCAACAACAGCGTCAAGGCAAGGCAGTTTTGCGTTTAACATGTCGGCACTGTTTGGGAGCTCGAGTAGGAGGGCAGCAAGCGGGCAGCATGGAACTGGGGATAAAGCAGATTTGAGAATTATGGCTCCACGACCTAGGTAAGTCTGGTTTTTAGGCTTGATTCGTATATTCCCTTTGTATGATATTTATTCTGAGGGTATACCTTGAGAATTTCATTTCGATGTTTCTTGAAGTTTTGCTCTATGATATGTTCACTTCCACGGCCAAGGAGTCTTTCAAGGTCGGCCCTGCAGAATGTCGTTCAAGAACCCCGCGCAGGTATATGCATGAAATGCATGCTTTTACATATACTGTGGAATTTCTATGCATTCTTGTGCATTTATCGCTCAACGCTCGATCGAATCGCACAAAGGAAAAAGGAAAATGTCGTTTATAGATAGGAACCGGGTAAATGGCGCAAGGGCACCGTAGTCCGGATGAATATCGAAAACGAAGGGAACGTGCTTCGCGGCCAGGCCAGGCACTCGCCCACCTGCATACTCCGAATTGCCTACCTCAAACAAGCCGGGATTATGGAGAAAAAGCGGGGGAAAGAGTGGTAATATTATCATTATTTTGTGGGAGCTATTCGCCAACTCTCTGGGATGTCTACACACAGAAACACACTCCGAGAGGTCGACTCGGGGAAGAAGGAAGATTATGCCTTTGCACGCTATGACGATAGCACTTTGGATAAAAATACAAATATATATTGGGATCAATATATATCAGTGTTTTAATTCCAACAATTCTGCAGGTCACGACTTTTTATTTTATTTTTTTGTTTTAATTTTTGTGCTACTTGGTACCTTTGCTTTGTCCAGCACCGGATATCAGTTCTGCTTCCCCGTCAACCTGCTGCGTTGGACGAAAAGCGGTGCACCCCAGTCTTCCTCGACATCGGATCCATCCAACATCTGAAACGAGTTCTGGGCGGGAACCCCAACCCAACGGCACAGCGTTATCGAAGAGGCTGTTTTGCTATTAATCATAACCCCCCCTTCTTTTTCGCCTTCTTCGAGATTTTACTATTATTCGTGGTGGGATGGGTTAAGCTAAGCTTTCGATCGATACGAAAAAGAGGCCGTTTGTATGTGACGGAACCTCGAGGTCTATATCGATATCGATATATCGCTCTCCATCTACTTCGTGCTTCCATCTACAAGCATCGATCTTCTTATCACTGTCACCCCTTCCCTAAGCCTGATCAACCTAACCCAGGCGCCCGCAAGCTCTTCTTTTTAGATCTTTGCTTGCCCTGCCTTAGCTTGACGTCGTCCCTTCTCACTTCTTTGCACATCGGATTCCCGATTCGGGCAGACCTACCCGCTTGTCAGCTTGCTTGCTTGCTTGCTTGCTTGCTTGCTTGCTTGCATAACATACATCTCTGCGACGTGCATGCAGAACAAACAAACGGCCGGCCTCGTGTGCCCTATCCTATTATTACTGCTCAGCTGCGCTTAGGTGTGTACTGCTGGCAGATGAAATAACATATTTCTTCTTTCGCAAGAATCGCTCAAAGACGTCTGGTTGTCTATTTTTTGAGATGTTAATAGCTAGTCGGACATAATTTATCACTTCCCCGATGTGTTACCCATCACCATCACCATCGTCATCGTCATCACCAGGCCTGCAATCCTCAATCCTCACACGAACTGGGCTTTTTTTTTGCTCGTGTTATATTCTGTCTGCGATTCATTAGCTGCCCTAGCTTAGTGGCCAGATGATCAATCTACACATGCAACTACCCGCTTGCTCTTGATCCTTCCTTCTCGCTGTGGTTTCTTGGAAGCCCGCTTTTTATATCCGCTTTCGTCTAACCTAGCCCTGATCGCTGCGACCCTTTTCATATGATCCTTCGGCCTTGGTATTTTGGATGCCATGCTATGCTCTTGAGCTAGGACGTAAAAGATAATAAACCTTTAATTTTTTTTAATTTTTTTTTTCTCTTCGCTTTTTGTTCTATGCCATTTCGCTTGAAATTTTTCTTATATGGCTAAATGCTTTTTTGCATGAGATCTTAAATTTACCCCATCTGCATCTCCGTATCAATCATTCATTAGTCATTACTATTCGTTCCCAAGAGTTTAATTTATATTCTTATCCAATTGGCGACCGTCCTTTTTATTATATCACTTTTATCATATCAGATATTCTAACCACCAGCTTCGCCGCCGCCGTGCCCGTTGTCGACATGCAAATGCGCAGAATCGAGAGACAGGAATCGCACAACATCTCGCCCGGGTCTGCGTTCCCGCCAGGGGTCGTCCCAACGCCGCCCGCGAGCAGCCAAAGCAACCTAAACAACAACACCCAAAACACCGCCTCCTCCACCGCCATTCGGTCCGGTTCCTCTCACTCCAACAAACCCGGTTCTTCGCACTCATCGTCGAATGCGAACAATTACTTTCCTTACCAACCAATTTTCCACAGCAGAGACGACAGTCAGGGCTCCTTTTCATATGGCTTGAATATGGCTCCGCTCGGAGATCATCGCCGAGACCTGAAAGTTTTGCAGAGTAGCGGTGGCAGCTCCAATAGCTACAGCAGTAGTAATCCGACCCTGACGCAGACCCCTCCGTCTGCGTCTCCCACCGGCCAGGCGTGGAAAGGTCTCCACCATTCATCGAGTTTTGGCAGCAATCCCCACGATACAACTTTTGGTGTCGCATCGGTCCTTGACGACATGAACAAACTTTCCAGCTCGCCGGTCTATCAGAATGACGAAGCGTTCAGCCCGCTAAATCTGGACGATTCGCCCCAAGCGGTCCGGAACGGGCAAGGAAGTATGGACTTTAGCTATCCGGGGAATTCGATAGAAGCATATTTCACACAAGGAGACGACCGTCGACCGTCGGTGGCATCGGTTAACACTACAGCCTCGTCAACCGGTTCAAAAACATCGCTGGGTAAGAGGCTCAACGGGAAGCTGCATGGTATCTTTGGTGATGCCGAGGGCGGTCACCACCATCACCATCATCACCATATACACCACCACCATCCTCACCACTCGAGTACAACACCGATCACCCCTCCGCCGGTTAGCCAATCCGATACAAATCTTCCCGGTCAAAAATTATATCATGCTCCTACTGCGCCATTGAGTAATCCTTCTCGACCTAGGACTCCACAGATGCCCTCCTCGGATGTTGTGCCGTTTTTGTTCCAAGATGCCAATGTGAGTGGTGGCATGAATGTTTGTATCCCTTGGATTTGAATTTTTTTTCTCTCTCTTTGATGCATGAGACTTTGAGCGCTAAATAAAATTCTATGGCTGCGGTATAGGATATTCAACAATTCGGTGAGGCACCAATTCAGAACCAACTCATCAACGATAGACATCGATATCAACGAGACGAGCAAAGTTATGACCCGAAATCTTCCGCGCACACGTTCTTCCACCGAAAACCCGAGAAATCAAAAACACCGGCAAAACCGCCTAGTAGGGATTACGACGGTGGGGCGAGTGACAGAGAACTTCCACAACATCGCCGAGACATGTTTTCGACACCGTATGGGGGTTCGACGACCCACCTGCCACGAGCAAGCTCACCATCGCCTTCGGTTCATAGTATCAACTCTGGTATGGGTTCTATCTCAAATGCTGCAGGGCAAACCGCGTCTGGATCCACAGGTGGAGAAAAGTCGACAAAGCGTTCTTTCTTGAAAGGTTTGCTCAAGGGAAGAGACCAAAAGCCAAGGGAGGACGAAATCGATCCAAACATGCTGTCGACAAACGCGCCACGTAAAGACCGACACCCAAGCATCAAGGGTCCGGAAGTTGCAACCGGTTCTTCCGGCCGGCGTCCTGATGTTCCTAAACGTGGTACAACGGCACCACTTACTAGTGAGTTTACAATCAACCCAGCGCTGTTCGCACTTCCGGATTATCACTATGGTCATGGGAATGGGAATGGTAACAGTCGAAAAGCTCTTGGGAGTACAACCCCGTTGAGCAGTAAGACGAAGAAACGTGGCGACTCTTTCGAGAAGCCCCTAGGCAAAGAATCTGGCAAATACAACAATGTCGTACCACCTGACACAACTGGGATGTCCCTGGATATATTCGACTTGACAAACATGGAGGGCATCGTTGCAGCAAATCCTCCATCGAATCATCACCCACACGAACCTCGTTCAAAGAACAAGGGAGAGGCCACACATGGTTCCTGGAATGCTCCTGACAGTTGGGCCGTTGGAGGTAGGGAACGCAAACTTGCTGGTGACACCCAGCCCCAGGAAGAGGCAGAAGACATCCCGGAGGAAATACTTCGAAAACAGTCATTATCACAGGTATGATAATTGGTGTGATTCTCAGACAATACTCTTACTAACTCGAACTTGACAGTTCTGTATCCGTGTATTCCGTGTCGACGGCTCCTTTACAACCCTTTCAGCCAACCTTCAGGCTACTGTGACCGATTTACTGCACCAGTTAGGGAAAAAGTCCTTCTTACAGGACGACCTGTCGAACTACGTGATAATATTACGGAAGGGAGAGATGGCAAAAATATTAGGTTCTGGCGAACGTCCTCTGATGGTGCAGAAGAAGCTCTTGGAACAGGTTGGGTATACCGAGGAGGATAGAATTGACGAGATCGGCCGCGAAGATAACAGCTATCTTTGCCGCTTTACATTTCTTCCCTCGCGTGTCAGCGGGCACTCCTTGGTAAATCTTCCCTTGCATTTTATATACCTAGGGATAGCCGTAAGCTGATTTTTGACGACAAAATAGGACCCTGATACGGGATTCAACAACATCAAGTACAATCATGTTGACCTTAGCGGTCGTAATCTACTTACAATCCCGATTGCGTTTTACCTCAAGGCGGCTGAGATATCATCGTTAAACTTGTCACGCAATCTCTCGCTTCAGGTTCCCCAGGACTTCATTCAGGCGTGTGTAGGTCTGAAAGAAGTCAAATTCAGGAACAATGAAGCTTGGGACCTACCCTCTAGCTTTGCTCACATTCAACGCCTAACCTACATGGACATCTCCAACAACCGACTGAAGAATCTCTCTAAGGCGCAACTCCACAAGCATGTCAACTTGGTGGCCTTGAAAATGGCTAACAACCGGATCCAAGAGCTTCCCCAAGAGTTTGCAGAATTCCACGGTCTTCGAGGTTTAAACGTGGCATCGAATTATCTGATTGAGATACCACCTCTCATTTCGAAGCTCGTAAGCTTACTTGAATTGGACATGTCCTTCAACAAGATCAAGGCCGTCCCCGAGGATATGGGTTCGCTCAAGGCGCTGGAAAGGTTGATTCTTTCCCACAATCAGATCGCAGGCGATCTCCCTGCAGGTCTAGCAGGACTGAAGTCAATGAAAGAACTTGATATCAGGCATAACCTTCTTAACTCGATAGACGTCCTCGGGGAACTAGACCGATTGGAAGCTTTGTATGCCGGGCATAACGAAATTGTGTCCCTTTCTTGCGGCTTCGAGCGACTGCGTTCATTGCATCTTAACAGCAATAAAATCACCGCTTTCGGCATCAAATCTATCACGCTGACACTTACATATCTCAATCTATCTGACAACAGATTAACCGTTCTAGCAGATAATTTCTGTGACATGTTGCCGAACCTTGAAAAGTTACTGCTTGACAAAAATAAGATCAATAACATTCCGCCACAGATAGGAAAACTCAAGAAGCTCCTTCAACTAAGCTGCGCCAGCAATCACCTCACCACTTTACCTTCTGAGATCGGTCAACTCGTAGATCTTCGGGTTCTTGATCTCCACGACAACGACATCGCTAAATTGCCTTCAGAGATTTGGTCGATGGTCAGCCTTACGAGCCTCAACCTTTCCTCCAATGTTTTAACCGTCTTTCCCAAACTTCAAACGCCAACCGTGAATACTTCTCAATCACAACCAAATGATAACTCGCTGAGCCCTGATAATGCTGAGTATAGTTTGCTCCTTCAAATTCCTCAATCGTCGTATTTAGCATCTAACGGACTTCTCAGCAGTGGCAGCCCGAACGCAGCTAGCCGGAAGGGTTCTCTCGCCTCCAACAACCTTAGAAAGGCTTCGGTTGCGTCGAAGGCCTCGGATGTCAGCACTATCGTAGGTAATGGAACATTCACGCCTTCATCTCGCAAAGATTCGACAGCGTCGAGTAGGATCGCAAACACCTTCGCTTCGAGTCTTAGATTCCTTTTCCTGGCCGATAATCGACTTGGAGATGAAGTGTTCGATGAAATCTCCATGTTAGGAGAGCTAAGAGCATTGAATTTGTCGTACAACCGGATATACGATATACCTCCCAGAGCTCTCGCTAAGCTAGTCTGGCTCAGCGAGCTCTACCTATCCGGAAATGAACTGACAACACTGCCAACTGACGACCTCGAGCACATTTCAAGCTTGAAAGTTCTTCATCTGAATTCTAACAAGTTCCAAACCCTTCCAGCAGAACTTGGTAAGATTAGAAGACTCCACGTTTTAGATGTCGGGTCGAATGCTCTCAAATACAACATCTCGAACTGGCCTTACGATTGGAATTGGTAAGCGATTTTCTTTGTGTAGCTGGTATGAAAAGTAGCTAATAATAGCGGGTAGGAACTGGAACTTGGAGCTACGGTACCTGAATCTTTCTGGGAATAGAAGGCTAGACATCAAAGCAAATTTCTCTGCCAGCGGGCCTAGAGATCAGAGCTTCACTGATTTCAATGCTCTGAAATCCTTGAGAGTGCTTGGTCTCATGGACGTCACAACAACGAATCCTTCCTTCCCTGATCAATCTGAAGACTGTCGTGTTCGTACTTCAGGAACTCAGATTGATAAGATGATGTATGGTATGGCAGATTCACTTGGAAGAAGTGAACATTTGTCCATGGCGGATATGGTTGTCCCTCGATTCAGAGGAATGGAAGACGAAGTCGTTTTTGGTTTCTACGACGGTCAGACTTTGCCTCATAGTGGGAGCAAGGTTGCCAAATATCTCCAAGAGCAAACGATATTTTATCTCCAAGAAGAAATGCGAAAACTCCGACCAGAAGAAACCCCTGCCGCGGCCCTACGAAGATCATTCCTAGCCATGAACCGTGAATTAATGTTGACAGGATTAGCAACGCACGAGGATAAGACACATTCTCCGCGCGACAGACATCGCGGAACGAGTGCTGGGCAAACCACTTTGACGAAGGACGACATTCAACTCGGCGCCACGGGAGTATTGGTATACATCAAAGAACATGATATGTATCTGGCGAATGTTGGCGACGCTATGGGTGTGCTAGTTCAGGCTAGTGGTGGACATGAAGTCGTAACTAAGAAACATGATCCTCTAATACCAGCCGAGCTTGAGCGGATCCGAGATGCGGGAGGGTATGTCTCGCGAGGGGGTAGGGTGAATGATCACCTAGAACTTTCTCGAGCATTCGGCTACTTGCAACTCGTCCCAAGCGTCCAAGCGAGCCCATCCGTCCAACATTGGAAGATTACAGAGTCTGATGAGTTTTTGATCCTTGCGAGCAAAGAGCTCTGGGACTACATGAGCTACCAGACGGCGGTTTACATTGCTAGTCAGGAAAAGAATGACCTGATGCTCGCTGCGCAGAAACTTCGAGACATTGCGATCGGATACGGAGCCATCAACAAAATCATGGTGATGATTGTTGGAGTTGGAGATCTCGTCAAACAACGCAGAAATGTTGGAAGGCGCATGTCGATTATTCCTGGATTGGATGAAGATTCAGGTGGTCGGCGTGGAGGAAGGAAAAGAGTGGGAGATGAGGACGACTCGAGATGGCGGAAATTCGGTCGTGAAATTCCTCCGCCCGAGGTTGATGTGTGCTTGGTCTTCACTGATATCAAGGGTTCAACACTGCTCTGGGAAACTTATCCGATTGCTATGCGCTCTGCCATCAAGTCACACAACGACATTATGAGAGAGCAGTTACGACTTTGCGGAGGGTATGAAGTGAAAACCGAAGGTGATGCCTTTATGGTAGCATTCCCTACCGTCACCTCCGCATTGCTATGGACTTTCAACGTACAGCTAGCTCTGCTGTCTTGTGAAGCGTGGCCTCTAGAGATCCTTCGATCTCAACAATGCGCAGAAGTTTGGGCGAGCGACGAAGAGGGTGCTAAGAGTCTGATGTACAGAGGCTTGTCTGTGCGTATGGGTATTCATTTCGGTCAGCCCGTGTGCGAACGCGATCCAATCACGAAACGTATGGACTACTTTGGCCCCATGGTCAACCGTGCTGCGCGTATTTCCGGTGTCGCGGATGGTGGACAGATCACTGTCAGTATGGATTATCTAACTGAACTGAGGAAAATGGATGCATTATACCCCCCGGAGGAAACTGCCACGGCTAGCAAGCCAAATGACTCTTTTGGGGATGTTACCTTTGAGGATGCGATCCGCAGCGATTTGAGGACGCTGAGAAACTCGAGTGGCTGGGTGATCAAGCCTATGGGAGAAAAGAAACTAAAGGGCTTGGAAAATCCCGAGATTATTTCTTTGATTTTCCCTCCATCTCTTTCCGCCAGAGAGTCCGACAAACTGATCGAGAAACACCCGGTTTCTGAAACGGGCTTGACGCCAGAGCTGGTTCTACCTCTCTACGATTGCACTCTGAAGTTAGAGAAATTGTGCTCGTCGTTGAACACGGTTGGCATGAAATCACAGTTCATGTTGGACGGAGCATATAGCAAGGACATGCTTCAGAAGAAGATACAAGAAGGAGGATCTGATCCGAGAATATTGGAGTTTGTGGAATCCCTTGTTACTCGGATTGAGGTATGTTTGCAGCACATATTTTACAATATCAACTAGCCACCAAAGCTAACATTATGATAAAAGTCTTCCATAACTACCATGTACCTTCGCTCTCTCATGAAGAACGTCCCGAACGTAGATAATACTGCCACAGGAGCGAATGCAGAGCCGTCATTGAACTTCGGATCCTCGATCAGCGACATCCTAGCGTCCCTCAAGATGTTGCTTGAGACTGATCCGCGACTTCAAATTCCCAACGGAAGTTCTACTCGCAGCAATAGTAATGCATCTACCATCGGTAGTACAGCGACAGATGAGTTTCGGAGCGAAGATTATGACGACTGTGAGATTAACGAACCGTCATATGCATCTACTTAGTCCTACACCTTTTTGGGGGGAGCCTTCTTCTAGAGGCCCTGGTTTTTTTTCAATCGTTTTAGTGTTTGAGTTTCTTTCGTACAGCTAGGTTTCCTGAAAGCTGTTTGACCAGGCGTTTTTTTTGCCCACTTCTTTCACTCTTTCTTTTCGGTGGGGTGTTTAAATATCTTTTATTAGCAGGCGATTACTTTCTTTTTTTCTTTCCCTCTCTTCAAGTTCATGTACGAAGTTTCTTTTGGCGACTATTGTTGAGAGTTTTGGAAAAAAGTCTTTAACGATTAAACTTTGTTCTTTTAATATCACTTTTAAAGAGTTGTTCTTTTTTGATGGATGTTCGAACGTTCTTCTTTTCTTTTTGATTGGAGTCCGATATCTTTGGAAGTTTTTTTTTTTACAATTATACCATTGAGCATAACTTTGACGCTTTGGTGATGTCCCTTCTATAATACCGCAAGAGTTTTTCTTTCCATGGGCGCTTGTTCTATTATTTTTGCTCTTTTAACTCGTGCCGCCCGAAATCCCTATGAGAGTTTGCCTTTAGAAGAATATTAAGTGCATGTATATTTATTATTCTGGTAATAAAGGGCATATATATAAGCTCATTTCCAATATTCAGTGATATCTTGTTCATACGGCTAGTCTTGGCGGTAGATACCTTACTTTTACCTACTAGTTAGCGGTGCAATTCTGATCAATCAATGCCCAACGAAGTTTCAGGAAGTCTAAAGTACGAGCCGATTCTCTCGCCGCGGTGTAATTTAGATCCCGAATTACGCTAATTAGGGTAACGCGCCTTGATAAATAATAATTAATGTGTTATTAAGGTTGACACACATATGCGCATGCCATACTGGTACCTAGCCCTAGAGCTGTCACCATATCGATATCGTGATGTGCCCAATCGACTCGCTAAATTATAAATCGCGCAGAGGCCGGCAGATGCAGATGGAAGCTGGAAGCAACCACAGATCTGATCAGGGGCCGTTCTTCTTTTGCTTTTTGCGGGTGCCTACATATAATTAATTACAAATGATACAATTCTTTAAATATATATGTTTTATAATTTCGATACGAATTAGTCACGAATGCAATATTCGGCATGCACTCGAGTACTCTTTGGAGCTCCAAAATATCACAGCGCAACACTCTTCTCGTGGAATTTCACATTTCGAAAGTAGCAGATATCAAAGACTCAATTCTGAATTCTTTGCACAATAAGACTTGATATACCTGATAAACATATAATAATAATATAGAATCGTATAGGGAAATTTAGATACATTTAGTTTCTTATTTAGACCTTAGTAAGTGCTTCTGATAAAGCATGAGACATTTCTATTCGTGTCTCTTCCCCTCTCCGAGTATACAATAGCATAGCCGAACTAGGACCTTCTCCGTCGGATGCTCTCTTTTACTCCAATTCCTCAACCCTCTTTCGATATCTATTTTGAATCAACTTACTCCTCCCGATCATACCAGGGGGTGCTGCTGCTCTCCTGCGAAGGTTCACCACACCGGTAGGCATCCCATTCGGCGAATCTTTAACAGCCGCGGCCACTTTAGTAGCAATTTCAACACCCATATCGTCCATTGATTCCCCGGCGAATACATCAGCGTAATGGAAAAATATCGGCCAGGCCATCACACCTGTTTTATCGGATTTGGCCAGGAAGAGAACGTAAGCTCCGGGTTCGATCTTTAAAGCTTGTTCAGTGTACTTTTGATCCGGCGCGCGGGGGTATCGTATTCTGATTTCGCCGTTTGTTTCGTAAATGTCCATGGCTTGGTAGTATCCGATTTGTAATCTGATTGCGGTTTTCACATCGGTTTCCGTGGCGGAGTCCGGAACGGGGTCGCTCGTGGGGATCTTGTTGTTAGGGATATCTTTGCTAGGGATGTGTGAGTCGTTTGGTGGACAGGGCGGGAGCATGAATTTAGTACTCGATTTGCCGTTTTCGAGACGGATGTATTTGATTTGATGCGGGGATTGGTTGTAGAATCTGGTGATTGTTACCGTCATGATGGAGGTATTCTGTCCGTATTTTTATTTTTATTTTTATTTTTATTTTTTATTTTTTCTCTCGCAAAAATAGAATCGAAATTTCCCCCAAGGTTTCTTAGTATGATTTTCACCTCCTAGCTGGTTTTTAAGCAGCAAATATGAATTCGAATATTCTTATTCAAAATCCACAAGAATCGGAAAATCGGAAATGTTGAAGAAGAGAATATATATAGCGATTAATTAAGAAAAGCTTAAGGTTCGTTGACAGTATATATGTGTACAATTTATTTCGTCTATGGCAGAACTTCAAGATTCTCCATCCAGCATTTAATTAATTAAGCGTTTGTTGGCATTTATAAATATTCATAAAATTTGCATTGTAGAAGAAGCGGTAAAAAGACCTGGATTTGATCATTTAACCCTCGAATAGACATGAGCATTAAACGCCCAGGTTAAAATGAAATGGACATTTTCGCATTCTGTCACCTTCTTCTGACTTTGGGAAGCCTCGAATTACCCGAATTCGAATCAATTCGAATCAATTCGGGTGCAAGTGCCATCTTGTTGGCGGTTCGCTTCAAGAGGCCACCACACAGTTTTGATAGCTTTCTTTGTTCGCAACAAATTCCGTAATTGACTGGTGTCCTGCGTATAGCTGTGCCAAAAAAAGGGTTCAAGTTTTCAGATTGATATCACAAAAAAGTTTAAATCCAAGGTGAGCGTAATTGTGTACTACTTAAATACTATACGATACTAGCAGTCAAAAGTTAGGAGTCTTGTGAAGGTTGACAGCAAATCAAACTAGATGGCTTGTATTCACTGGCTTGTTTCGTGGGATCTCTTTGCATAGATACTTAAGTAGCTATCGGGACTCATGTGCAAGTGCCGTGCTGCTCAGACTTTATTGAGACTAGAGATTTGGGTACGAGACCAGGGATATACAAACACAGAGCGGAAAGAGCTGGAAGTAAGGTTGTTTCTTAGCTCAGGTTGTCATTGAGCTCCTCCTTCTGCATCTTTTTATATTATATTTTCAATATATGTTAGAAGTCATAATGTTTGTAGCACAAAAGGAAGCGGGAACTGTAAGAAATAAGTCTATGGTGATCGAATCTTATGATTACTGGACTAGCTGGTGTGATTACTTGACATGAATGCTGACATAAGTAATCTTGGCATATATCTCGATTTTTTGCCGGCTATTTCTTTCCCGAGCGACGAGACGGGCCTCGTTGGCCTGATAGTCTATTTCTCTAGCTCTGTGGAGTCTTGGGCTTGTGCGACTATAGTAGACCCTGTGGATTTGTCAGGAAGGTTGGGTTATGGTTACTCAAGTATGTTTTTGAGATTGAGATTCGACGAGAAATCCGAAGTGCGAAATCATCAGGTTCTATGACGCGAGTGGCCAAAAAGCGGAATCTCGGAAAGATTGAGTCGGTCGAATTTTTAATAGAAAATTACAAAGATTATTGTCAAAAATAGAGTATGGGTTCGATTCTGTCGACGGTGTTTGTCAAAACGAAGCTACCTGCAGAAAAGGATGGAAGGTTGGAACCGGAATAATCTCAGCACATTCATAATTATCGAGCAGGGGACTGTCGTTCGGATGCTACTTCTTGGCACAGGTAGCTGCTGGCTGGCTGGCTGGCTGGCTGGCTGAAAGAAGGTGATTGCGAAAAAGCTCGTTCGAGTCAGGGACATAGTGTGATAAACCCGGCTTACAAATCGCCAGCACGGAATATCTGCAAAACCAGTGAACCGCCCGTAGATATGAACTTCTGATTGGTTACTTTTTTGAAATCCTTTCCGGCATGACTTGGCCGCCGGTTTAAGGCTGGCAGGGATCATTTCGACGATTTTGGGTGCCCCGTGGGCCCATTAATATTGCAAGCTTTCGCAAATTAAATTAGCGGTGATTCATATTTGTTCATTGTGCCGGCATATGAGAAAAAGAGTATTAATCATGGCACACCCAACAATTCAAGTAACAATTCAAGTGCTGGTTACATGGTGATTTGAATTTGATGCCATTCTATCGCTATCTCTGAGGCCGGAGCCCCCTAGTTGCCTATCCTATCGAGGAAAAGGCCGGATAACATTGGTATCTGGTCGCTACTCGATCCCCAAGTACTTAAGTGGCTGGTATACTGGTCAGTTGTGTCAACCGAGCCAATTGCCGAAACATGCCAGGTAACAATGTACCAATATACATGTGCAACCAACTTGCAAAGGAGGTTGTCTCAAGAAGTCACGGAATTTAGGGCTTTTTGCGGCTGTGGAATTGTTATCTACGTACGAGTCGTGATGGCTGATTACCAATACCTCCTATTGGGCTGGTTGTGCCCAATGGTGACTAAGTCGACTCGCGCGATTGAACCCTGGGACAGGGTTTCATCGCTGGGTACCTGCTAGCGTTTCGTTAAGGTTCCTGGAGCGCCTGATGGCATTGGGTCGACCCTCGCTCCACTTCTCGTCGGGCGCACGTTGCCAAACTAAGCAGCCGTTTTTTGTGCTTTGCTTTTGCTTTTGATGATACATGGAACTACGGCATTGATTCCCTGACTGATGTTTGGGCGGCGCTCTTCCCAGCTAGCTACCAGATGACGTGCGAAGAGATACTTAGGAAACCTTTATAAATCCATTGAAAATTTAAAATCTCGTCCTTTCAATAGTCCCCAGCATATATAGCATCCACCCTTAATACCTTTCGAATAATTGTACAAGCATATCATTCAGCCTAGCGCATATATAAGAGCCGATATTCCCACCCATTGATTTATCTATTCGATTTGGTTTTATAATACACACCTTGATCAAGTTTCTTATCTCCTTTATTTGAGGTGACAAAAAGCTAGCCAGCCGCCACCGCGACCATCCATTGGCGTTGGTGCGCCAGATTTCTCCAACAGGTCAACGCAGCACGGTTAGTTTACATTAAGACCCCAAAAATGGAGGACAAGAATATCGAAAACCTAGGCGAGATGGAGGGTCAGGAACGACCAAGAGATCGGGAAGGCAGATGGGGAGAGGAATCCGAAGGGTCTTCCGTCAATATCGAACGAGCAGAGGCCGAATTTCAAGAGTATGCATATATGCTCCACCAATTCAATTTCCAATAATTGTCTTCGTTACCCATCAGAAGCATCAACTCTGAGTTTCGTTAACACGATTGATTTCTAGGATTCGAAAAGAACTCAGCAATATATCTGCCCAAACACCCACGCAAAATCTAACGCTCAGCCTAACTCGCTCCAGGAGGCGAACTCCAGACGAGGAGAAGGGCCAGACAGAAGAGGAATCCGGAACTGAAGGTGAACAAGGGGTAATCGATCTTGAGGATTATCTCAAGAGAACAAACCGCCAGGAAGATGAGTCCGGCATCCTTCGAAAGAAAGTCGGTGTTTCTTTCCGCGATCTCTCAGTTAGTGGGACGGCAGGAGAAAAAATGTATGCCAAAACACTGAAAGACGAGATTATTGGACTTTTCGGTGGCGACCTCTACCAGCTTATCAAGAGTATTCTTCCCCTACAAAAGCCACGGTCGAGGGCCATTATCCAAGGCTTCAGTGGCGTTGTTAAGCCGAAGGAGATGTTACTCGTTCTCGGAAAACCTGGATCTGGAAGTTCTACCTTTCTACGCGCATTGACCAATCAACGGCGCCCTTTTACTTCAATCGGAGGCACAATTCACTATTCCGGCCTTCCTTTCGAATTAGCGAAAGGACAATACCGTGGAGAAATCATGTTCAACGATGAAGGTAAGATTTAGACAAATATTCTCTCTTGTAAAAGGTTCAGCGTAGATACTAATGCCAGCTTTCTAGATGATGTGCATCTACCAACACTCACGGTGGAGCAGACCTTACGCTTTGCGTTGAAAATGAAAACGCCAAAGACAAGAATTCCGGGAACATCCAAGTCGTCGTTCGTTGAAACTATGTTGAACCTCTACACCTCAATGTTTGGGATGAAACATACATTGAAGACGATTGTTGGGAACCCGTGGGTCCGTGGTGTTTCTGGTGGCGAACGTAAGCATGGAACACAGAATTCCTAAATTCCAGATTAGAGAAACTCACAAATGTCCGAATTTAGGCAAGCGTGTCAGTATTATGGAGGCACTCGCCAGTAGAGCTACCATAAATGCATACGACAATAGCACTCGCGGTCTCGACTCATCAACTGCTATCGATTACATCCGATCTCTACGCATCCTCACTACCTTGACCGAATCGACAACGATTGTAACGCTGTATCAAGCCGGAGAGTCAATTTATCAAGAATTTGACAAGGTTTGTCTCATCGACTCTGGTAGACAAATCTATTACGGACCCGCAAACGAAGCCCGACAGTATTTCGAATCGCTAGGATACACTCCCCAACCTCGAAGTACAACAGCCGACTTCCTCACGTCCATCACAAATGAATCGGAAAGGAGGATCAGAAAGGACATGGAAGGCCAAGTTCCCATCACTCCTGAAGAGCTCGAAGCCGCTTTTAGGGAATCCAAATACTACAAGCAACTCCTGGCTGAGCTAGACGAGTACGATCAAGACCTCAAGGAGGCGGAGACAACGAAGATATTTCAACAGGCTGTCAAGAACGAAAAGAACAAGGGCACCGGAAATAAAAGCCCGTATGTGGTTTCATTCCCAACCCAAGTTGTCGGTTTGACGAAACGAGAGTTTGAATTGAAAATCCAAGATTGGCCGACTCTGAGGAATTACATGCTAAACGCCATCTTCCTCGCACTTCTATTGGGCGCTCTGTTCTATAAAGTCCCAAAGAACTCCACAGGTGCTTTCTTGACTGGTGGTGCATCCTTCTTCTCTGTTGTTCTTGTTGCGTGGTTGCAATTGGGTGAAGGTTTCAGAGTTCTTGCCATGAGACCTGTCGCAGCGAAACAAATCAATTTCGCCTTCTACCGTCCTTCCGCCCTTCTCATTGCCCAAATGGTTGCAGATCTACCAGTTATGACAACGGCTGTGATACTCTACAACATTGTCGTTTATTTCATGGTCAATTTCAAATTGGACGCCGGTGCTTTCTTCATCCATCTACTCTTCTCCTGGATGACGGCATTCACGCTCACAACTTTTTACCGAGCTGTCGCCGCCTGGAGCCCAGATGTTAACGTTTACGTCCGCCTTGCATTTGCTGGGCTGAACATATTCGCTTTCTGGGGTGGTTACATGCAAAGCAGATTGAAGATGAAGGACTGGTATCGATGGGTTTCTTATCTATCACCAGTGGCTTTTGCGCAGGAAGCAGTACTTACCAATCAGTACTCCGGCCCTAGCCTTGTCTGCGCTCCCGAACAGATCATTCCTCGAGTTCCTGGCGCTTCTCCCGCAAACCAAGTTTGTAATGTTCCTGGATCCTCTCCGGGTGATTTGACTTTCAATCCATCCGCCTACGCACAAGTGCAATACGGCTTCACGAGCACTCACATTTGGCGAAACTTTGGTATCTTAATTGGGTTCTATGTATTCTTCTTGTTTGTCGCCGTTGCTGGTGTCGAGATTTTGAGCAAGGCAGCAGGTGGTGGCGGCTTGACAAAGACCTTCGTTCGCAGGTCCAAGTTTTCATGGAAATTTTGGGAATCCAACGATGACGCCCTTCTCCCTACACGAACCCAATCTAATGTCAACCCCGGCCCGCTCAAGAAAGTCTCCACCAAGTCCAACCCATCTGTTTTCACTTTCAAGAACGTCAACTATGAAGTCTCCGGCAAACAACTCCTTCATAATGTCGAGGGTATTGTCAAGCCTGGTGTTCTCCTCGCCCTTATGGGTGCATCTGGTGCCGGTAAGACTACGCTCCTCGACAACCTGTCTCAGAGAAAGCGAGTTGGTATCGTTCAAGGCGACCTCATGATCGACGGAAGACATCTTCAGCCGGATTTCGGACGTAACACTGGTTATGTCGAACAAATGGATGTTCATGACGGCACAGCCACCGTTCGCGAAGCTATCACTTTCTCCGCTATCCTTCGACAAGCTAGAGATGTTCCAAAAGAAGAAAAGCTCGCATTCGTCGACAAGGTTCTCACTCTTCTCGAGCTCGATTATCTCGCCGATGCTCTCATCTCTGGCCTGAACATTGAAGAAAAGAAACGTGTTACCATTGCTGTGGAATTGGCTGCTCGTCCTGATACCCTCTTGTTTTTGGATGAACCTACTAGCGGTCTTGACTCGAACGGTGCCCTTTCTATTGTAAGGTTCTTAAGGAAACTCGCACGCGAGTCCGGTCTCTGCATTATCTGCACCATTCATCAGCCATCATCCGTTCTATTCTCCAACTTTGACGAAGTCTTGCTTCTCGCTGCTGGCGGACGTACCGTTTACTTTGGCGATATTGGTGAAGACGGAGCCACAGTTCTCGACTACTATGCCCGCAATGGTGCCAAACCCGCTGCGGTAAATGCGAACCCGGCCGAATACATCCTCGAAACAGTCCGTCCTGGTGGTTCCATCAATTGGTCTGATGTCTGGAATGCCTCTCCTGAACGCAATGCTCTAGTCGAGCAGATTGACAAAACCAATGCAGAATTGGCCGCGCTTCCTACCACTGATCGTGATGGCATCCCTCCTACCTACGCCATGCCTCTCTCGAGCCAAACCGCCGAGTTAATCAAGAGAACATGGCGCAACTACTGGCGTGATTCTTCATACATCTACTCCAAGGTATTCACCAACCTCACCCTTGGGCTCATGGCTGGTATCCTCTTCTTCCAAGCCGGCAACACCATCATCGAAATGCAAGGCCGTGGCTTCTCAACCTTCATTGCCCTCATCACCGCCGCCACCTTGTTGACCGCTGTGCAACCCAAGTTTATGGAGCTACGAAGCTACTATGAAGCCCGCGAGCGTAACAGCAAGATCTACTCCAGTCCAGCTTGGCTAACTGCCATGATCCTCTGCGAGATCCCATACGCCTTCTTCGGAACCATCTTCTTCTTCTTCCCATACTACTACATGGTCGGATTCTCCACTGCCTCCAGTATCTCAGCATACCAGTACCTATTCTTGGCCATGTACGAAATATTTGGCACGCACATCGGTATCGCTATCGCCGCCGTCTGTCCTTCATTCGACATGGTCTTGATTGCCAATCCTCTATTCCTGGGTATGACTTTCAGTTTCACCGGTATCTTGGTACCATGGGGACAGCTGCAGAGCGTCTTCAAGGATTTCGTATACTACACCAATCCCATGGCCTGGGCCGCTCGTGGTATGATTGGAAACGTAATCCACGGCGTTCAAGTCGTCTGCGCTCCTCAAGAGCTCGTTACGTTCCGTCCTCCCAGCGGACAGACATGTGCGCAGTACGCGGGTGACTGGCTGGCGAGCACGACCGGATACTTTGTGAATCCGAATTCGACGTCGAGTTGTGAATATTGTCAGTTTAACAGTGGCGATGAGTATTTGACTACCGTTAATATTCGGTAAGTACTTAAAGAGTCCCTTCTGCTGTTGAAAATTACGAATTTGAATGCTAACTTTTGGGGATAGATATGATGACCGATGGCATTACTTTGGATATTTCATGATCTTCATCTTTACCAATATTGCTTTGATCTTTGCCGCCTATGCTGTCGTTCGCGATATCAGATGGGGTAAAGTATGGGCCAAGTATTTTGGCAAGAAGCAAGAGTAGACGATATAATAATATCACAAAAAACCATCATCTATATACTTACTTAAGTATATATATATATTATAAAAGTTGGATAGTATAATATACGATACCATATATATCATCGGGCGGGCGTTTCTATAGACACAGCGATATATTTCTTTCTTTGCAAATGTTTTTTTTTTTTTTTTTTTGTTCGTCGATTTTTCAACATCATAGCTTGCAAGCAGTTTGGTAAACGTTTATTTTAATTAGACAGATCTCATTTAGACATTTTTAAGCTTAGTTTTTTCTTTCCTTATACCTTTTTTTTTCTCGTTTTTTTGTCATGACTTGATATAGATTTAATTTATAGTAATTATTACTTTTGTAATTTAATGTAGTTACAGAAGCACTTTTGGTATATATAAAAACATTCGAAGAAAAAAAAAAAGAAGAATAAAAAGTACTCAAGCAGGGTATATAATCGATCTTCCGCCTCCTCTTATCCGTAACCAAGGTCCTTACAATCTAAACTGAACTTCAAAAGAAGTCAAAGAAAAGAGTAATAAAAAAGGAGTAAAATACAAAATAATAATTGTCTACAAGCCAGATACTCGGCCAGCTAGCAGGCGTAGACTTGAGAATATAAAAACAAACACAAAACCCCCCAAAACACATATTATTGAGGATAAAAGAAAAGAATCAAAGGAAAATCCAATTGGATGCAAATCGACCCCAAAAAAAAAACCACAAATCCTCTAAAGGATATCTGCCTAATTCAACTGACAGTCCCCAGGATTCTGCAAACACCACCCTTGAGTGACCAAACTAGCCTTGATCCCTCTGGCGACCATCCTCTCTCTCATCTCCGCTAACCGTGGCGTCACATCAACCATAGCACGGTACTCTCCCTTCGAGTCTCTGTTATAACTCCACAAAACCTCAGCGGCAGCAGAACCCCTCGGCCAGATCCTAGTATCAACAATTTCAGCATCAACCTGCTCGGACCACATGTGTGCCTCACCGCCGAGCACCAAATGCTGGTTCTGAGTAGGAACACCGTCCAAAGGATCGTAATAGTAAACCGCCTTCCAGTTCTTCTGTGGGGAACAGTAGTCTGCAAACGTGGGAAACTGAGATTGGAACGACGGTCCCCCAAAATCAAGCCATTGTCCGAATCCGCAGTCTAGATACCAGTTTAGATAATTACCAAAGATGACACGGTACCCCTTTTCAACAATCTTCTTGACCGAGTCGTTGCTCAACCAAGATTGAATGATGACGCGTTTGTCGAGCTTGAGAGGGAAGTCTAGCACCATTTCCTCCCATGCGAAGGGAGTGAATCCCGCGGCAAAGATCTGGTCGTGGAGTTTGCTGACGAAACGTTGGAGTTTTGGTGTGATGACGGCTGTGTCGTTCGATCCGACGGTTTCGTCATATGCGGCCGAGTTGACATTGTATTCGTCTCCTCCGGCGTGGAAGTAAGTTGCACCCGATTGCTTGAGACGTGCGAAAAGATCACCGTAGAGGTCGGTGACGAATTGATCGACGGCGGGAGAATCAAGCTTGAGTTGACCGCATGGCGGTTGAGCGCAAAACCCGTTCCACGGTTGACGGTTGAAATTCGCAACTGACAGACAAGACAGATTTTTTAGCATTTACCGTTCATTTAGATTTACAGTGTGAAAGTGTGGAGACTTACTCAATTCCGGTCTGGAGTATGCGATGGAAGCAGTGTGTCCCGGCATATCAATTTCCATGACGATCTTGATACCGCGGAGATTCGCATAGCTGTAGATATCCGAAACATCTTTAACCGAGTAGATCGAATCCTTGTTGTATGCGCCATTCTTGGCAAGATCCGGCATGGAAGTGATTTCCAAAGGCCACGATTGAGAATCTGTGATGTGAATGTGGAAGCGGTTCATCTTGTGCCACGACAGAATGTCGATCGTTCTCTTAATGCTCTCAACTGGGTAGAAGGAACGAGACACATCAAGGTTGATACCTCGATGTCCGAACTTGGGAGCATCCTTGATATCTACAGGCAGAGAAGGCATGTAGACGTTGTTATGGCCGTCAGAGTAGAACAGTTGGGTGAGCGAAGTTAGGCCGTGGAGGACACCAGTAGATGTCTTTCCGATAATCTCGACTTTAGCTTCCCTGGAGCTGGTCGTCTTGATGGTAAGTGTGTAAGACTCATCCATTGGCTGATCTTTGGTATTATCCGGCTCTGGATCGGTTTGGGTAACTGAAATCTTGTTGATCCAAACGGCTTTCTTCTTATCAAGGTTGGGAGTGAATTGCACACCCTTTTTGAAGAACATCCACGGTACAAAGTTGTCCTTGAATAGGAAATCCCTAGTACGAGCGACAGCACCATCGATACGTGCTTCGGCTAGCCCCTTCTTGGATGTCTTGCGACGGGTAACATGAACGCCGTCTATCGAACGGCCATACTTGTATGTCGTTGAAGACTAGTAGGAATTTGGGATTAGCTCTGGTGATTATTAATGTTTTTTTGTTGAAACAATAAATTTTAAAATTCGATCCTCTCGTTCAAACTCCGATACCACTCAGCTTTCATGTCGAGCCGGATGATCAATTGGAAATATGGAACCCAATTTTTAAATTTTATAGGAACAAATTTTTAAAAGGGCACTTGGTACTTACATTTCCTGCTGGTCCATACTTGATATCGAATTTGACTTTACCAGAGAGCCAAGCAACATCAGAACCGAGACTTTGCTCCTTTGGAAGTGGCCAGACACCTTTGGCAGCTACCGGAGCAACTGCTGCAGCAGCAAGTAATATTAGGTTTAGAAGCACCATTTTGGCGAAATATCTTGGAGCTTTTAAATGAAGTTAGCAAAGTAACTCGGTGATGTAATGAGATCGAAGCTTCAAAAGTGATCGATCGCAATTGAGCAGGTCTTCGAAATATTTATGCAGATGAAAAATGTGTAGCGTTTATACGTGGAAAATATCCAGTATATTTTATTAGAAGAATATTATTGTTTAGTGAAAGGGGTATTTGTGGAACGTCAGTCGGTTCCGAGTCAGAATATTGCAACGCTGTTGTAACACGAATGTACGAACTTCGGCACAAAGAAGGTTGTGAAAGAAAATGAGGGTGGGAGGAGAATCGAATGTTGTGAAGGAAGGGGATCTCAATTTATACCTTTTTTTTCAAGCCAGAGACGGGACTGGCCAGAGAGATAGACGAGGATTTATTATTCGTGATAGGCTTCTGTAGATACTACCGAATATCAAAGTAGTTTTTTATTTTTCAAATGATCCTCAGAAATGTATATCGTCGGTGCTTAATATAATTTAAGCTCGAGGTGATCGCTTAAATCTGGCAAAGCGAGTTGTTGCGAGTGTGGGATCCGCGAGCGAGCAACGTTTTCGGCAGGCGGTCAATTTTAATTTATTTCCGAGCAGACAACCGATGGGTAGCGATCGGGCGCCGCTGGTGGGGGAACTCTGGTCGGATGCGAGTACTTTTCAGTACCAGTGGAAGATTGGGGGGTCTTTAGAGTTTGAGAGACTCGACGGAACTCTGACGGGGCCGAGGAGGTTCGAGTGAGAGAGAGGGAGGCTTGGATTATATATTTCGGAGGCTGACCCCAGGGGATTGATTGGCCTTTTGTTCAAACGCATTACTCCCAGCAAAGTGGAATACTTTACAGCCTTTCCCAGATTAAATTGTCGATCGCAAGCGAATATTGAGGAGGGCAGGTGAATTCACAAATTTTTGATTTCCTTCCCCGCGTGTGTGTAAAAGAAGGAATGCCTTCTTTGTCTCAAAGTGGTTTCCGCTGTTGTCGAACTTTCTCTCCTGGGTTGCTCGAATCGAACCAGCATTGTGAACCTGGTGCCAAAAGTTAGTTGGTGGGTGTCAGTCTCGGGCCCCGCGTGAGACTATAGTACTAGGTTATTGGTTTTTTTTTTTTAAAGGCCCGTTCCTTTCAGAGCATGTTTCCATGTACTGCACATGGGAAGGTTGCGCGGAGCTTCTGATTGTGTAAAGCTACCGGGGTTTGTAAACTCGAGAGCTTCTTTTTCCACCAGCTATTCCGTCCCGGCCGTGGAGCTGAGTGATATAGATATTATTGCAATTGCGACGGTGACCTTGCAGCAGCAGCACAAGCGGCCGGTTGACCGAGTGATCCATGCTCGACGTGAATTGGTTTGTAGGTAAACCGGTACGGTAGCATAGCTTGGGTCACCGAGTCTGCCCCTGGGATGTGTGAGATTCGATATTTCCATGCATCCTGTTCGCATGGATGGTGATCTGGTCGCGCACAATCACGGGTGCTTTGTTATGTCTCTCAGTACTATTATTATTCGAGGATAATTATTAGGCGCGGTGAGCCTAATATACTAATAAGTAAGATTGGCTGACTCTCGATCTCCAAACCCAAACTTCAGGTTATAATAGGCTTCAACTGCAATCGCATGAACTAGGAAAACATGAAAGGTAGTCTGGAGAAGCATGAAAGGAAAAGAAAAGAAAAGCAAGACAGGCGAATCAAGGGGCTCGCAACTAACTTCATAAAACCAACCGTATCAAGGTCAAGATAAGTATCCAGACAGGGGGAAGGGGACAACGGCTTCTAACTACATACCCGCCGCGAATCGTTTGTAACGTTGGCGGGAAGACGTTACATCGGAACGAGAAGAGTAAGTATCGCGCCGGGTTGTATGGCCATGGGTCGTTGTCGCTGAGGTGAAGATTTGTGGAATATAAGGCTATAATTCGAAGTAGCTCGCATCAAACCACCCTCGATGGTGTAGTTGGTATCACAACAGGCTGTAAAAGTCTTCGGATAACCTCCGAAAATAGTAACCTGCAGGTCACCAGTAAGCTACCCCCCATCGATAAATACACCTCATATGCCCACAGCATATTCTAACAGAACGACTTAGGTTCGAATCTGGTTCGAGGGATCAATCTTCTTTTTTGCCCTTTTTTTGCATCCCAATTCGGTCTCTCTGTTTTTCAAACAACAACCCTCAACACATTTTCTTATTTCGCATCCTCTTCACTCGCAAGCCCTGTCCGGGACAGCTCATGCTACGTTACACCATTCCACGCAGTCAAAACATGCATCTTCCGTGAAACCGATTACCATATCGTGTAACCATCCCAATTTTCATGCCGTGATAGATGTGTGGGTCTTTGACGGATAGACGGAAGACGGATATTTAAATTACGACATGAAATCGTTTCAATCGTAGACGTTGTTGACGTCTAGACATTCTATCTTACGACAACTCGAAACAGTATACAAATTTTTGTCTCCCTGATAACTTGAATGCCACGATCTATCAACGTTACATCGCACAAATTAATGAACTTTTAGACCGATATCAATGATACAACGTTAATAATCGATGTCAACCAGTCGCTAATCTAATGAATTCATATAGAGTCTACAGGCCCTGATTAGGAAGGTCAGTTTTATCAAAGATCACGAGCGAACCTTTTTTTTTAATTTCTACAACTATATATCGTAAACAATCTAACCCCGCATGAACCTATTCTTCTTTGCAATTCGTACTCTATTATATCATCTTCTTGAAGACTCGAAATATTCTTACAGGAAATTGAATTTAACGTAGGAGCGCTACAGTGACAATGGATTACCCCGCGCCTGGTTAGAAATTTGTGTTCTATCGTATGAGACGTCGGCAAAGGGTGCTCAAGAACCGTTGGCCCGTCTTGAAAGTACTCGCATTTGGAGTTCTTGGTACTTTTGTACATACCGTTCGCTTGTTGGTGGGTTTGGGTAAAGGATCGACCTTTACGTACGTGCGCCGCTGTTGGCCTATAGTATCTCCAGAACGAAGACTGGTCTCGGTCTTGGACCCAAACCCTCCTGGAGGGAAACCAGGGTTAGGATTGTTATATTTGGGCGGTTGGGGTTCTTCTTCATCCGGACTGCTGTATTCCAGATTCTATTATATTCTCAACATTAGGTTTATATAATTTATGAATCAACACTACAGAGGTAGATTAAATGCATTAATGATATAGATCGTTAGTATACCTTCAGCATGATTTCATTCATCCCGGCGTTGATATATTTCGGTATGATATACGAGTCGTTCAGCCATTTGAGAAACTTGTGGGGGTCGTTACATTCGGCACTATCCATATGAGCCGCTGCGATGTACACTTGCATGATTATTACGATGCGGGCGACATGGTGCGATTTGACGTTCATCCCCGTAATTTCATTAAAGAGTTGAATGATCCCGCTGTCCTCGGCTGCCATCAAAAAGGCTTTACGAGATATCAGAGCTTGCTGAAGGATCTGTGGAATTTATGAATTTATGGTTAGTAAAATATAATTCTTTAAACATGAAATGCTAGGCAAACCAAAATCGCGATTTGTATAGATACTAGATCTAGACAATGCAATATCACACACACAAGAGAGCTAGAGTAAACTCAAGGAATAAAAATGATATTATTATAATCTTACGAACATTAAATTCAGAGTATTTATATTTCAGAAAAGGAAATTAGCATACGTACTGATATCTGACCTTTGGTGTGTTCCATAGCGAGACCATTCGTTATTACCGTTAATCCTACTATTGATATGCCCAGCAAGTGGTGGTTTCCCTTTTTTTCGTGTGCGCCTTTATTCCCTTGAAATCTTGTCGCAAGGTCCTGGAATACTTGCTCGAGGGTATTCGTTTCGAATACATAGTTTAGCATTATTGAGTAATTACTGTCTAGCGCTTTGTGAAGAAATCTGGACCGGATTTCTATTGTAATATCTTGGTATTGTAGATGATCTCACTGGGAAGCTTTCTGACTCTTTTGAATGCTGTGAAGTGATCGCGAGACAAGAAGTGATCTTGAAAATTAAAAAGTGTAGCTACACTTGAATTATAGCAAGTATAAAACTTCACAGATCGAGATTTGAATGGTGATTAGGTGTCTAAGTTATTACACTTGTAGGTTGTGTGATGTATTTCTAATGAAAAGGATTAAACCTCGATCCAATCATAGATTTATAAATCATTTAATCCGCTGGCTACAGAATTTCAGAAAGGAGCGGTAGCTACAGAAATATCAACCCTCCTAGGCTAGAGATGCCATTTTCCGCCGGCTTGGTCCTCTTGGGAGATTTCCTCGTTCTTTTTCGTGATGTTTCTTTGATGCGGGTAAGCTAATGCTCGCAGATACAACGGAATGCTGCATTAACCTCAAGCCTCATTTTCTTCAAAGAAATAGCAAGATCCAGGATTGGAAAGAAAGCCGCCTGTGGAGCTCCCTCGCAAGGGAGATACTTTTTTTGAATATCGTCCGCTATTTTGGAATGTAAGTTTGTTGAGGCGACTCTTGACGAAAGATCGTATGCCTTTGTCACTCTCGTCCCAAGTCCACGCAGATTATTGCATGTCCTGAGTCTAGATGAACGAAATATCTTATCAACAATCACATAGGTTTTCATCGATGAGATCATAGGAATACAAAGGAAGGTCCACTAAATTGGTGAACCGATGTTAACTTTGAGGTTGAAATTCGCGAAAATCAAGCTTGGATGTGCTGAAATCGCCCTGTATTTACTCAATCAAAACCATAAGCTCTGATGCTCTTGTTCTCTTTTATTTGAAGGATTAATATACACAAGTCTAGATAATTTTGAATCAGCGAGCCAGTTGGTTGCAGTTTCAGAGATACTTGTAGGGACTTTAGGCAGTTGCTCCCTGCGTATCTTCGCCCTCAGCAGACTCGTCTATCGCACCATCATCTTCATCATCCATATCGTCGTCATCGTCGTCATTTGGTGGCCGGTCATCGGTTTCCATCTCTTCGTACGCCACATCTTGTGGTCCAGGTGTCGGTGCGACGGACTGTTCTCCAACTGTTCCTTCGCGTTCCTCGCCCTCTTCGATTTCCTCGCCTTCCTCGAGTCTAGGCGATGTCAATCTTGACTGATCTCTAGTGCTCGTTCGTTCTCCCTCCTCCATTGTAGTATCTTCCATGGTCACATCACCACCCTCTCCCTTGACCTCCCCGCTCGTCTCTTCATTTTTCGGTGCGGAACCGCTATCTTCTTGGGCGGCGGATCCGGCTGTGGGATTCGGTTCTTCCACCTTCGCACCATCCTTCTCCCCAGATTCTGCTGCCTTCTCACCTTCGTCTTCATCATCATCCAATCCCTCCCTTCTCTCTTGTTCTTCTTTATCTTCTTGAATCTGTGCTTGCATCCCCATCAATGCCTCGACAATAGCACCGAATTGAGCCCTCCTCGCCGCCCACACTTTCCCATACTCCGCCTTTTCTCTCTCCAAAGCCTCAATCTCGGAATTCAGCCTGTTGATACTATCATACTGTGCCTGCCGTGTCTTCTGGCTGTTTGGGGAGGATGTGATTTCTGTAGCGATAACGTCGTATTCGAGTTTATGTTGTTTCAGCTGGTGTGCTTCGGAGAGAGAGGCGTTCAACTCCACCATTTCACTACGCGCTTTTTCTGAAGCTTCCTCTGTCAAGTTTTAATTCACCGTTAGTATTACGGAAATGTGATATTTGGAGTAGCACTTCATCATTCAACGAAATGGTGTGTCGTGACATACCTATTTGCATCTTCTTCTGCTCATATCTCGCCACTTCTTGCCTGTTCGCAGCAGTAAGCAGTTGTATCCGCATCAATGCCTCTTCCAGCGGTGCGAAGTCCAGTAGTATCTCCTCCACTAATCTCTCCGTTGCAGTTTCTATCCTTTCATGGGGTGTGGTTTCTGCTGGTTTAGATTCTAGTGTATCGGACGATGGTGCGCCGGCGTCCGACATTTCAACGTTCGCGCCATCTTTCGAGGGTGAGGAGGAGGAAGTAGGAGGGTTGGAAAGAGCGTCTGAGAGGAGGTTTTCGGAGGATATTATGATGTTGCATCGTTTCTGAACGCGGTTGATGGTTTTGACTTCGACTGTTGTGAGGCGAGATTTGATAAGGGTTTCTAGGAGAATAGTTGGGTTAGAAAGCGAAATAGCTAAGTAAAAGATGTAACGGACTGACTAACCTTCATCTACTTCCTTCGATGGGTTCTCGAAGATGTGGGTTTGCGGTACTAGAGCCATTGCGGATTGAAGATGATGTCAGGACGAGGTTGCAACGTTGTTTGAAAGAAGCGCGATGGCGGCGATTGGCGAACGAAGCTAAAGCGCGACTCTCGGTCATTCTAGCGACCAGGGTTCTTTAGAACATTCAACATCGTCACCGTCCCATCCTCCATCTTACCGTCCCCCGTCCCACCGCCGCAATGAACAACTCCCAGTTCCGCAAGTTGGTGAACGACACACCACGAGCCGGTCGTTCTACCGGTTCTAGCAGCGCAGCTCCCTCCGATACTGCACCTTCACTCGGGTCCCGTCAGCGTGCCTCCATCCCGATGACACCGTAGGTGAAACTTCCCCTCCCAGCACCTATATTCACAAAAAAATTTCATGACATTATATATATATTCACGCGAATGTAGACTAACTTTATCCCCAGACGCTCCGTCAGTTTCACATCCTCTTCGTCCACATTCGCACAACAAGCCGCCGCATACAGACTCCAACAGAACCCACCCAAGGAAAAGAAGTTCAGATCATCCGCCCCGCTCGGCTCGAAACTACCGCAAGGATATACCGATCGTACGAAACTACGCGATTCCGAAGATGTTCCCGGTGGCGATGCGGAACGACGCATGGCGTCGTTGATGAAGCTTGTTGAGGAGGGACAATTGACGAGAGAGGAGGCGATAGAACAGAGTAAAGCTTTCGGAGGCGACGCCAGGAGCACCCATCTCGTCAAGGGGTTGGATTTCAAGCTGTTAGAAAGAGCAAGACAGGGAGAAAATGTTCTTTCCGGTGATAAGGACGAGTCGAAAGACGATGAAGAGATCGAAGATGAGCTGGATAAAGCTCTGGAGAAAGAGGTGGAGTCTGTGAAACGGGGGAGAAAGGAGGATGCAGACGATGACGATGATGATGCACCTCCAAAACAGAAGACAAGAGCGGAAATTCTAGCGGAATGGAGGAAGAGTAGGGAAGAGGCTGCTGCGAAGAAGGCCGCAGAGAATTCTCTAGGGTCCAAGTTCAAGAAGTTTGGTGAAAGGGAGAAGAAATCGAAAGCACCAAAGGAAGAAACGACACGGCCTGAGGACTCTGCGCCGCGGAAGAAGAGAAAACGCGACATCGAGGATCCACAGAAAGCCAGAGAGAAAGCTATTGAAAGTGGGGAGATCCTCGGCATGCTCCCACCAGAACTCCCCTCGGCAAAGGCATCCAAACCTGTGGATGAGAAAGAAGACGAAGATGTCAACATCTTTGATGATGCGCCTGACGAATACGACCCATTAGCTGGCTTACAAGACAGCGATGACTCGGATTCTGAAGGAGAGGTGGCAGATAAAGGGGAGAAGAAGAAAGAAATGCCACCTCCACCGCCACCAGCAAACCGTCCTCGAAACTATTTCGCAACGCCGTCCAAAGATGCAGATATGTCAACTGATTCGATAGCCTCAAAGCCGTTAAGTGGACAAGATCTAGCAAATACACCAGAACTCTCGGCTGCTATTAAGAAAGCTGCTCAAATGAGAGAACTATCAAAAGCACGCTTGGATGATGAAGAAGCGAAGAAAGAGGCGAAGCACAAGGCGATGTTGCAATCTGCATATAGAGATGATGAGGATGTGGATATGGGTTTCGGTGGAAGTAGGACATTTGGAGACGATGACGATGACGATTTAGGGGTTACAATAAAGAAAAAGAGTAGAAAGAAGAAGTGATTCTTCCTCTATTAGTTACGATATTCAGACATTTTGTATGATAATATCAATAGCAGTTCCTCACCTAGAACGAATGAACTCGCTTATAAAGCAATCTATAGACTATTAAACCATGCTAAAAGATAGTAATGATAACTTTTGAGGTCAAGTAACCCCTCAAGTAATCTATTCGACTAGACTCCAAAGATCAATCCTACTCAGTACCCCGCGTTCAAAATCCTCCTGATCACTAATAGCACTCAACCGTCTCACCAAATAATCCCTCCCCAGAGGCCCCCAATTCGCACCCGTACTCGCCTCCTCCTTCAACATCTGATCATTTTTCAAAACCGCTTCAACAGCTCCACCCCCGCCAGACGCCCTCAAAACTTTCGCAATAGAAGCGTGTACGTTACAAAACAAAGGATTCGGGGCCGGCAACCGATCAAACATATCATTATCCCCAAATCTCAAAATATCCTCGTCAAGTTGTATATTCATTCCTGGTATCGGGCTTTTCGTGAGCAACCTCAACCGATAAACCGTCCCATTCTCCCCTTCAGAACCAGAACCGCTGTCCGTTGAATCCGACGCAGGGATCGTATCACACCCCGGTTCGGCTTCAATACACCATCTCAATCTTCTGAACGAGGTGTATAGCTCCGGAGTGAGCAATATACCATTCATCGGATGATTCACCACCTCCAGATCCTCCATCAATACATCCTCTGCAATCCGCTCACCGCAGAATTTCCGCATGTAGTACCTCAGCTTCTCACTAGCGGTAGAATCATTCGTCCACACCTCCCCCTTCCCCCCTACCATGCTACTCCTACTGGTAGAAGCGAAAAAGTATGGTATAATCTGCGCGGGAACAAAGTAGTCTTCTTGAACTTCCTCCTGTCGCTCGATATCATTCGTTATAATATCCTCCGGACGGTCATAATTCCATATCCCCCCAACAACAGTCCTATGGCCATCCCGCCATATTAACACATCTTTCAAAGCGGATTGTATCATCCCTGATGTTTCGGGGGATACAGGCGGCGGCAACTGCGGTGTCATGAACGGGAGTATTAAATTTTCAAGATACGACTTTGAGAAGGTTTGTATGGTTTGCTTGAAATGAGTGGAGTGGACTAGTGCCTGTGCGATGCGTTCCCAGGTATACTTTTGTAACGGTGTGAGGAGTATCCGGGTTTTGATTGAGGATATCGGTATTTCGGTCACGTTTATTAAAGCGTGGAGTATTCGGTTGACGTTTTCGTCCCGTCTTAGGAGCTCCCAGAGATGGGATGCTGTGCTTTCAGTGTTATAGGCGTATGTTAGGAGACTGTGTGTTAGGGCTATGGTGGATACTTCTTGAGATGAGAGATTGATGGCTTGGTGTTCTCCGAGGTTGAGGGTTGGGTACGGTTCTTCTCTAAGATGTGGGAGCTTTCTGTATCTCTTGGTGTCGTATCCGATTTCGAAGCCGCCGATAATGGCGGTGATGCCACGGAGGGCGAGGTGAACGGGTGTCGGAGTTGTAGAGACGGCGAAAGATGGGGTATTCATTCTTGCTAGCTGTAATCTGAAGATAAATTGATATTTGTAAATTATATGAAACGTTTCTTCTTGTAGAATCGATTCTACAAATTCAGATAAATTAATATGACGAGCCACAGAAGAGCCCTTCCCAAAAAAATTCTACAATCCAGAAATCAATAGCACATCTACAGTTTTTATATTCACATAGAAATGACCAAAAAAAAAAAACTCTACAGCTGATAAGTTTTCATTTTTTTTCGCATAACTTACAACCGGCCGGCCTCGCGAGACAAACTTACAATAGCTAGAGTTCTCGTTTAACGCTTGCGAATGTCCTATTAATGTATATATCACCGGAATCGGGCTATACTTTTATCCAACATCGTCTACAACACCATACATGCACACTGAAAAGAAAAGCTTATTCACACTCACAGTATTAATATATGGATGTTAAGTTATATCCCACTGTTAAATATACTTTTAAAATTGAAAAAGTAGCGAGGTACACACGTCATAGGGGTAGGCGGAAATGGGTATTTAAAACATAAGTCTATCCGGCTGGGCTGGTTGCGATGTACACGTGTAAGACAGGAAATTACCGGCAAATGCCTTGAATCCAGAATTCGTAAATTTGTGGCATTACTGTAGTAAATGATGGTGGAAAGGGTAGTGGGTTTTTGAGTTATAGACGCATGTTTCTAGCTAAAGTTCCAACTCTTGCACGACTATATATATTTAGCCTCGAGACCAGTATATTATAATCATTGATTTAATATAGAGATCAGAGACGCCATAGGGTCTAGGTTAGGAGGCTTCGGAGCTGAATGAATAGCTACGGACGATATGCTCCAAGATCACCAGCTGGACAGGTGCAGTTGGAAATCAAAATAAGAAAGCGGTGTTGTTTTTGTTGGATAGTTTTGCGTTGGCAAGCCTCTGTTTACAAAACAGGAAGCAGGCGTCGAACCTCGACGAACCGCTTCGATGCAGCAGGGGTGGGGCCACCACCACATTGTCGGTTGTTTCCAAGCCTATCGCCGCTTCAAAATAAACAAATGCAACTAGCTCGGCGAGATGTGCCCCTCCTCTCCGGACCAGCGCAATCGAATGCAAAAAAAAGCGATAGAGATAGCGGTCCCCACCTTTTTTTCTCTTCGTCTCCTCTGTTTCTCAGCTGAAAGGAACGTACTTTCTGCAAGGAAGAAATCAATGCATACGCTGAAACGGCATCTGATTCGCTCCAGGCGAATATCGCGAGGAATTTCTGGGTGGCTGACTGACGGGGGGTTAGTGCCTAATCGATTAGACTTTTTACCCAAGCCTTCTTCAATTCTTGCAAGTTTTGAGGGATTTGACGTCCGGAGGGGCCGACAAATAGTATCTGTAAATTTCACGAGTGTTTTTATTTTTGAGTAAGAAAAAAACAAAAGCCATTGTTGAATCGCAATCGCAAAGATCATATCATGCATGCAAGCTATGTAGCCTTGCAGATGTTGGCGCCGTAGCGTAGATCTTGACGTTGGTTAATTTAATTTCAATCGCGAGTTTTTTTTTTTTTTTTTTTTTTTATAGCGGTATATCTCGAAAATTAGAAGCTGCAAAAGAGTGGGACGGGGCTGCTATCGGTTATGCGTATGTAAATGTAACTGTAAACTGTGCATATGACATATGTCCATGTAAGTAACATCATTATCGTATCGTATCACACATACTTGGAACGCAAGATTAAATTAAATGAATATGAAAAATCGATCGCTGGCGTCAAAAGAAATGGATCTCTCGACGTCATGCATGTGCATGCAGGTGAGGGTTCAAATCTCACATAATTGATTGACAAAAAAAAAGCCCGACCCGAGGAATCTTGTTCTTCTTCCTTTGGAATTCATCAATATCGAATTGAAAAAAAAAGCGCGAGGGCAAGCTTAAGTGTATTAATTAGCGGGTCCTTTTTGTGTTTTCGGTTGGTAATATCTTATTTAAATGAAGAATGTATAAAAGTGACAAAACGTTAATAGGCCCCAGGCTAGTTAATAGGCTTAATCGATCTAACATCGAAGGGGAAACTGGTGAAAAGCTTTTTCAAAGCAGAGAATTTTCTTTCCTTTCTTCCGGACATTCCTGGCGGTGACTTTACAATCTGCGTTTGCGATAAAGTAGAGAGACGGGACGCAAGCGATTCTGACTGGCATGCATGATGCATTGCCACAGACGGCATCTTTCTTTCTTGCTCTCATGATACACGAGTGATGCTTGCTTGAAGCCCATTTCTCACACCGACTCCTTGATGATTGATTACGATTGATAAACATGCATGGGGCGGTACACATATTGGGATTGGGTAGCTTAGGCTGAAAGGAAACCCAGAGATCGAATCGAATTCCTGCTCGTGGATGGATATGGTATGAGATGATGCAGCAGCAGAGTGAGCTCGGGGTCTAGTCTTGTTGTTGATACCCCACACCTGAACATCGTGCAAAAAGGCACCACGCGATACCCTTGGCGGGGTCGTACCGTTGCCCATAGCAACCACAAAAACAAACGCGTCTTCCCTCCCAGCACAGCACAGCACAGCACAGCACAGCACACAGCATGCCCCACGTTTGATTTTTGGGTGTCGTCCTTCGTCGGATCGCGGTGCAGCGGTCCCTCGTGGGGTTTTCGCACGTTTGGATCGTGTCGCCTTCAGATGCAAAAGACAGCCAGCCTGTCATGTCAAAAAAAAAAAAAAAGAGCCACGATGCAATTAGGCGACAAGCAAGCGCTTCCCTTCATGCACCGTGTAATTTCGAGATATCCTTTCTCGGCTGCTTAATTTCTAAAAAATCTCATATAAAATCTGTGGAATGAAGCTCTCGTTCGTTTCGGGGTTCACGAGTTTTTTTTTTTTTTTTTACTTCCTGTGAAGGTGGGTAGGTAGGCGGCTGCTAAAAATGGGGATTTTTCATAAGCTTTGGTCGGCGCCACACTCTACCCTCCTTCCTCCACTCCCAGGGCTGAAGGAAATTTTTTTTCTCGCACCAGTGACCTTGTCGAGCTGATGAGCTGACCGTCGAAGAAATCCTGAGACCCAACCGGGGCAGGGGAGTTGGACAAAGACAAGACAAGAGGCAGCAAGGGAGATGCCTGTGTCGTCAGATTCGAAAGGGAGATCTTGGGAGTAGCAGCCACAGCGAATCAAGGACATATCCGAGCGCGCTCCTCTTCCTGTGGGTCCTTTGATGTTGTTCTTCTCATTCGTACATACATACTTGCTTGTAACAAAAGCCGAGAAGTCGAAAAAAAAAAAAAGCAGTACTATGTAATACTTCGTAATAGGTTTTGGCTCTGCGACTTTACGCGGGATGATGGTTAGAAGGCCCCCTGCTTGGGGGCTCTTCTTGGGAGATTTAATTTTTTCCCGATTGCCTGATGTTGGTAAAAAAAAGTCCAATTATCCCCTACGCCGGACTAATAGCTGGTATAACTGATAGCTGATTATGCTCTAGCGATTTGGGTTTTATTTCCCTCTTGCGGGTTCAAATGGCAGTTTCAACGGGTTCGAATTCGCTGGTTCATGTTTTAAGATAGATCCGTGGAGAGTTCTGAGATGTTTAAAAACATTAAAGCCAGATATGCGAGATCTGATGATCGTATATCAGCTCGTGAACTCGTCGGAATTAGCAATCAATCGAGGTGTGCATGGCTATAATTATTTTTTGATTTTATTTTTAAATTTTGACGGAGAGAAAAGAAGTCGTCATTCTCTCCATCTTTTTTGTTTTCTGGTTCGATCGCTTGCTGTGTGCCCTTCGGCATATGGCGTCTTGGTGGTTCCAAGCTTGTGTCTCGTGTGCCTGACAAAACCCTCACCCAATTGCAACAATTTAAAGATGGGATGGGATGGGATGGGATGAACATCCATCCACCCACACAAAAATACACAGGACGGATTCGATTGGACTGGAATTAACCAAACTATGCATATATGATATGATGATGTCTGAAGCGCTGCTGTGCAGGAATATGCATATGCACACCACGCTTGCTCTCGCTAGCTAGCTCTTAACTTGGGATCAGAGTTTAAACAGAGCGGTTGGGACCGATTTGGTTTCTATGGATATCTCCACCGGACAGCGGAATTGAAAAAAAAGGCCTAGGAACCAGGTTCCCTTCTCGAAAAGAACCGATTAGCCCCATGCTCGAGCCATAAAAAGTGTTACCATTGAAACCGTGCAATCTCGTGGATAATTCGCTTTTAGAGATAGAATAGCGGACGTTATTATCAGTCCATTTGCAGCGCAGACTAGCATATTTCTGGCGTGTGGCCCAGCAGCGGCCTCAAAGAAATATTTCGAAATGACCAGCGCCTGGGCCAACCGGGCGTTAATTATTGAATATTCATGAAATTTGCATACGCGAAATTTATACGTTCAATACACGAAATCAAAAAAGTGAAATAAAATAGCTAAGTAGTCGAAAGACCGGACGATATTTAATTCTCGTGCTGCCTGCCTGCCTGACGTCCTTCTTCTTTTTTTCAAGAATCTGACACACAAAAGACAAAAAAGATCCATGCGATACGTCTTCTGAGCGTGCCTGCCGGGTTGCATATATGCATGCATGGTCTTTTTTTTTTTTTTCTTTTCTTCTTCAGTTGTTATCGAGCTTGCCCTGCCGACCCGGCCCAGACGCTAACGACTTGCATCACCAAACACCGCAAATGCTGGTGAACCCAACCCCGACGTAATAACAAAAAAGCAGACAATAAGAAGGGTTCCTCTTGTTTCTTCCTTTTTTTTACCCCCTTCTTTTTCTTCTTCTTCCCTCGCAGCGGTTTCTTTTCCGGTCAGGTTTCAAAAAAAAAAAAAAGAAAGGTTCTAGGGCGGAGTTTGCTCGCTTGGTGGTTCCTCTTTCGTTCGTTGACTACGGCTTTGGCTTTTTGGCGGGTCTGTTTGGTCTCGTCGTCCATAGCAACAGCTCCCCAAAGCAGACCAAAGCAGACCAAAGCTGCAACCACCTCCACCTTTGACCTGCCAAGGCTACGCTACATACGAGCAGCAATTGTCGTTGCATATTAACTGGCAGGGCTGGCTGGCGAGATTGGAGACGCGGTGAGAGAGAGAGACAAGCATTGCATTGAAGAGTTCAAGACAAAAAGAGAGAAAGCGTGAGAGAAAGATAGAGAGATCCACTGCTGCATTGCTTTTAACATCATCTCGGTCACTCTCATTATCCCCCCCTTCTCAATTACGCTTCACGCCAAAACCTGGTCGTTGGTAATAAAATATCACCAGCGAGGAAATTAAAACACCAAAGAACAGGTCCGAGAGACTGAGACTTTTGAGGGGACTCGCTCTTTTCGGGTATCTTTTTTCTTTTTGGTCCTTGCAGCTTTGGTTTCGAGGCGTTAGTTGCCATCATAATATTTAATAATACCAACTGGGACCTAATACTAACCGACCGACCGACCGACTGACTGACTGACTTGACTAGTCAGACTGCATCACGGCATTGGCGGTTGGCTTCCAGGCCTCTTCACCAACCCAACCAACCAGATCGGATCAAACAAACGACAGGCCCCTCCGATTGGGAAAATCGACCAGGTCGCAACCTTAGCAACCGGCTCTGAGCCCTGTGGTAACAAAGATCTCTCCCGTATTGCAGCAGCATTGCATTTTGCAACGGCTTCTCTCTTCAATCCAATCCAACCAAGCCTTCATCCAATTGGCCAGCCTCTTCTTCTCTTTCTTCTTCTGCTTCTTCTTCTTCCAGACCTCTTCTCATCCTCACTGTTATCCTTCCCTCCTGCTTTGGTTCCAGCCTCAAAACCAAGCCCTCATCCTCTTCTCAACTTTCTCATCCTCTTCTCATCCATACTCTCTCCATTCCCTATCGTCGCCTTCCTGCTTTGCTTTGCTTTGCTTGCATATGCACTGATCCGTTTTGAGGATTCACTGGTCCAATCCTTTATTCCTTTCTTCAATCAATCACGCACCTACGTTCCCTTTTCACAACTTCTTGCAAAAGTATAGCGCTGGTTATTGACCTCCGTTGATTTTTGGGGTATACGACATTTTTTTTTTAATATCGTGATCAGAGACTGCTTGGACCTTTGTTATCTATTGGACATAGACCAACGACATACCAACCTGAGATTAGCTTCACACCCAGTCCAACCGAGAGACTTTTTGCTTCACCTTCCTTCCACGATATCATTGGGAGCTCTCTCGCCTTCGAATATTATATGCTGTCGTTTGCAACCCTCAGCTATCGACAAACATTTATCCGATATTTCTCCCTAGACGACATTGTCTAGATACATCACCATGGCCATGATGGAAATGTCTTCTCCTCTGGCTGCTATTAGCCGTCCAGAAGGAAATTGGCTTCAACCAACGCCATTGGGTCCTGGGTTTTCCTTCAATCCCAAGAGCCCATTCTCACCAAGACTTGATGTCAGCCAGGATTCATCCTTCTTCGATATCGACATGAACATGACAACGTCTCCCACAGAATGTTTGGCTGCTGACTTATCGCAGAACTTTCACATCGATAAGACGTAAGCATATCCTTACAATATTGATACATCATCTTACTAACATCTATCTCTCTTTCTCTTTCTCTCTTAGTCCTGCCTTCCCTACTCCAAGACGCTCTTTGTTTTCTGCCCTTGATGCTACCACTCGTAAGTCTTATTTTCATCTTGAAGCTAGACTACCGTTAGGTCGTAGAGTTTATAGTTTTGTGCTGTATACAGGTCCCTTCGTGACTACTCCTCCACTTCCGTCTTCACCAGCTTGTTCGGACATCATGGAGATGAGCCCTTTGCCTCACAAACCAACATTTGCAAAGAAACAAACGAAATTGAACCAAGTTTCTCCAATCATGGAAAGCCCTTGCCAAATTCAGCGTAAACCAAGCAATGAGTACGTCAATTCGAACACTAGGATACCTCGATATCTCTCTAACAATTATACCGTGTAGACGAAAAAAGCTCCTCCAGCCGCGACGTCCTTCTCTCCAACGTGCTAAGGCTTATACCACTAATATGGTTTTGAAGACAGCCGGTATGTCTAAGTTGGCATTCGCCGGCGAGGATGAAGAGAAGCCTTTTCAGTTTGGAAGCAAAAAGTCCTCCCCAGTGCTCAACCTCGACGATATGTTCACCGCTTCTCCTGAGAATGTCCGTGTTGGATTGGGTGTGAACCTAGACAGTGGGATGAGTAAACCGCGTATGCCAATATTCCAGGACTCGGATAGCCCGTGTGGTAAAGATGGATCCCCATTGGCAGCTGCAGGTCGTCGTGCAGCTCAACGCCCACCACCTCGCAAGATGCAATGCCGACGAACCTTCAGCATGTTTAACAATGTTGATGAGGTGATTTCTCCAAAACAAAAGTCGGAACCAAAGTTCTGTGCCCAGTCGCCATCGCAAGTTGCTTCTCGTGAGAGTCAAATGCTACCCTGCTTTTCGACTGAGAAGGACACTTTGAAGAGGATTAGCCGTGAGACTATGATTGAGGTCCTTGATGGGAAATATGCCGAACAGTATGACAAATTGAAGATTGTTGATTGCCGATTCGAATATGAGTTTGAGGGTGGCCATATTGCCGGTGCTACCAACATCAACACTCTTGAAGAGGTTGAGAAGGTTCTCTTGTCCATGGGATCTGAGGCAAAACTTGAAGCGAAGAAGACGCTCTTGATCTTCCACTGCGAGTATTCTGCACACCGTGCTCCTAGAATGTGAGTACATTGTATGCCTAAACCCTACTCTCTCTCCCCCAATACTAACATGCTATGTTTCTTCTAGTGCAAACCATCTCCGTGCTCGTGATCGTCATCTCAACATGCATCGTTATCCAGCGTTGCATTATCCAGAAATCTATATCCTTGAAGGAGGTTACAGCGGATTCTACGCAAACCATAAAGATCGATGCGAGCCACAGAATTATATTGGAATGGATGACTCCCGTCATAAAGTCCTTTGCGAACGTGAGATGGGCAAGTTCCGTCGCAACACGAAGTTTGGACGTGCTCAGAGTTACACATTTGGAGCTAACATTGCTAGCAATGATTCTCTTTCTTCTCGCCGCGCCCCACTCGGGCATGCTAGCTTTGGGCTCAATGGAGTTCTCGGCCGTCCTCGTGGAGAGAATAAGCGCATGGCGTCTTATTAAACCACACCATTTAACAATATCGCCTTTTCGACAAACCCCTATAACTTTAAGCGGTAATATTTTTCCTTTCTACAGCAACTTTCCGACCCTTATCTATCAACAAAACCCTACCGACCACTCTTTTAACGACACCGCGTAACGAATTTTTTGATTGTCTTTTGGAATCACGGCATAGCGTCCTTTTGCATAGCGTCTATTTCGGTTTTGGTTTTCGAGTCTTCTACTGGATATCCTAATTCTGGAAGACCGAATCTTTTTATTCCTTCCCCCCTTTTATTCCAATGCCCCAACATTTGCCCTATCGCTTTTCAGCATTTTTTTTTTCTATTCTCGACGTTCCCTAGCGACCAATTGTTTTACGAATACACAGAAAGTACTAAGCCTATGACGAAGCTTCTTTGCTATGGAACGCTTCGTCCGGCGAGTACTCACCATGATATTTACTAATGACCCCACCCACTTCACCAGCACCAGCACCAGCACACCCCCTTAACACCGTTTCTTCTCACCATACACCGAGCTTTCATAACATTCAAACGACGACAAACGCTAACCACCTACCGGAGAGACTCAACTATTTACTTCCTAGTCGAGCCAGCTCACGATCACCGAAACCCCACTCTCAAACAGCTTTACAACATTACATTATCCTTTTAAGATAGATGCCTGGACACATTGATGTCATGGCATTTCTTTGATCCCCCCTAATTCCGATATTCAATCGCCTTCCCAAAAAGGAGAATAGGGAATGACTCTTGGAAAACCTTTGATCGACACTCCTATCTAAATAAAAACCATTAAACCCTAACCACCGTCCCACTGTTCCGATTTACTGTGTTTCATGGAGTTGCCTTGTTTTTGAGCTTTTGTTTGGTCTTTTGTTTTTTGTTACTTCTGCTTGTGGGTTTATGCATTGGTTTTTGTTTTGTCTTTTTCCCGTTCCATTGTACAAGTTTGTTGCTATGGGATTTTCATTTTCTATACAGGTCTCCAGACCAAGCAGACACATGGAGCCTCCTTTGGATAGACAGATGTTGAACTCATCCAGAGCATATGCGCTTTTCGCTTCTTCTGTTGGACTTTTTTCTTCTTTCTTGTTTTTTGCTTGCTTATGGAGAATTTCAGGAGGAGTATATATATATGTCGTGCAGGAGTCGGCAGTATAGGCTTACAGATACAAATAACCCAGTAGAGGAGGGGGAGAAGAGAACAGATAGATCCTACCATGATTGTCATTGTTGACTTTTTTATATCTCACAAATATATATGGAGGTATGGAGCAATGATGGATCGAGTAGGGAAAGAGAGCTATAGCTAGCGAGCGATTGTGTAAGCCTTTTTGATGAGATTTACGGAGCCATGAATTATTATTATTATCATTATTATTACATCAACTTGAATTGGAAGCTTGAACGCCGTCTGTGAAAGATATATATATATAATAAAACTACCTTGACTATGGATTATATAAATGGACGGGGTAATGAAAAGCTGTAGTAAGAACGAGAATAAAACCCATCTACAATGACAAAAACCAGATGAATAGAAAGAAAGTAAGAAAACAAAAGAAAAGAAAACCACATGAACAAACTCTATCCGTACCAGACCTAGCTCACCCAGTAGCCTTCCACAAGGGTAACATACGGTTACTCTCCTCAGAATCCTTATCCTCCACCTTCCTCGCAGCCTCACGACCAGCCACGGGCAGGTTACCGAAATCCACAACCCCAATCTGCTTCAACACACTAGCCTGATCCCAATAAATATGCTCATGGTAAAGCTTGTTACCCCTCACGCACACGATACTAACCAACGCCACCGATACATCCCGTCCCGTTGGCTTGACGCCCGGTAACATCCAGTGAATCTCGCAGGTATGCGTGAAGTTACAAATCATCTCGTCGACGATGCGGTCGGAGCCCACGGTGCGGCTTACTAGGCGGAGACGGAGCGATGGAGGGTTGTTGGGGATGAAAAAGTCCTTGTAGAAACGGTGGAGGTCGGTGTAGCCCACGCCGCCGGTCATGGTTGGTATCTATGAACCGTTTTTTTCCGTTTCCACGGTAAGTTGTTGAAAAATAAAAATACCAAAAAAAAAAAAAAAAAATACAACTTGAGTTATGATATATATATGATTTTTTTTTTTTTGAAAAACTGGAAGAGAAGTGGTGGGGAACTTACGTGGTTGACATAGGGTTCTTTCACCATGGTATCCATCGTCTTGTCTACATCCTTCTCCACAAATTCGTACAACAGGTGTTCGCCCCATATATCCTCCAAATCGACCTCCGGTCCCACCGTCTCCCGTAACGCGGCTAGTGTTCTGCTATAAGCTAAACTAGCAGATGTGGCGTTGTAATTGATCGTTGCCTTTTCGGCAAACCCGGGCTTGGTGTCTTGGTATACCCGCACTTTCAAAGACTTGCACGAGTTTTCAGAGATGGAGAAGGGTTGCGCGTCGGAGAGGTGGAGGAGGATGCGGCGGATCTGGCGGGGGAAGGTTTCTGAGGGGAAGGCGGAGGGGAGACCGGTTGGGTAGTATGCTATCAGGGTTGCCAGGTGGGAGACTGGGTACATTGCGTATTCGAGGGCTATTGTTGCGGCGGTGCCGAAAGCTAATTTTTTTATATATAGGTTTTTGTTAGTTTCAATTACTCTTTGATATACATATCATACCCTCTAAGAGTAGTGAATTGAAGGTACGCATATGCATATAAACTGATTTGAATGATATAAATTTTATATAGGCAGGCAGGCAACATGTGATTTAAAAGGGCGGGGGAAATGAAAAAAAGGGGGAAAAAAGTTAATAAAAATTACCTATGATGGAGTACTTTTCATCACTTTCCATCGAATCGCCGAGAAGTTCGAGAGCGTGGGTATCAGCGCGAGGGATATATTGAACTTCATAACCTTCAGCCTCCCACTTCGCGAGCTCGTTGAGGTCAAACTCATTCGTATCAGCTGTAATGAACAGTTTCGGTCTACCTCCCTCCATGTTTAGCTCTAGGTGATGATGATGCGGGTTCGGCATATGATGGCGATTCAAATGGAAATATTCGGAGAGGCTTGACGATGGATGTGGTGGTAGTTGTGGAGCAGTGGCGGGCGAGGATGAGGATGAGGATGAGGAGGACGGGTGGAGAATGTTGCGGAGATGATGCATGATGGATGTGTTGACGTTGTTGCATTCGATTTTGGTAGCGATTGGATGGGGCCGAATCAAGGCACCGCTGCGACAGGAACCGATGACGGAATATATAAATATCACGGGGAGGTTATAATCATATTGAGGTTATAAAAGTTGGAAGAGTGTTAGGACGATCATAAGAGTCGAATATATACAAAGTATGTATTTAAGTATGTATAATGTATATTATTTGTAATATGGCGTTTTATATACGCATCTACGCATCTACGCATCTACGACACGTGTATGTACATCTCTAACGTATAAAATACCTTCAGAAACACATCCCAAGTATGAATATTCGAATGGCCGATATCAGTGATACTAATGATTGGCCACCCAAGTCTCTTCGTAAACCCATCTTTCCAAGCCAGTCATCGGCTTCCCCGCTGCCACTTCGAATGCCGCGTCTCTCCCACTCCTCACACAGTCGTTCAATCCAACTCCACCGTAGCTATTCCCAGCTAGTACTAACCTACCACCCATCTTGTTCATCAAGTCTTCGTGCGCCTGTCTCAACCGACCCGCGTGATGAACTTCATACTGTGGAATGCAATCTTTCTGTAAAGATACTAATGTTTCCATAGGCGGATCCGTAATCCCGAGATGCTGTTGTAAAACCTCCTTTGCCATCGCCAACCCTTCTTCCTCCGACGGGAACGATGCCCTACCATCCCACCAATGTCCACCGAGCATCACTGTTACTTTTGTCCCCTGACGTTCGTCTTGTCCTGGCATCGCATCCGAATCAAATATCACGCCTAGAGCTCGATGGGGATTCTGCTCTAGCGGGACGGATTTTGGTATCAAGTATCCGAACCCGGAGTGTCCCACTTTATTGAGCTGGTCGTAGAAGAGATTGACAACCATCACAGTGACGCTAGGTGTCTCTGATAACGTATCTGCCGTACCTGGCGGAAGGAGAGAAGCCGTTTTAGCTGCTGGTAATGCCGATATCACAAAATCGAACGAGTTATCGGGGCCCTCCAATCCTTGCACCTGTCAAAGTAGCCCGTTAGAACCATCGAGTCAATTATACAGTGATGCAAGAATCTTATAAATCCTACCTCAATACTTTTAGTATCATCATCGTATCGTAAACCTGTGACCTCCACCCCCGTCTTAACAACAACATTATCCTGCTCCCTCAAATCTCGATCCAAAGCTCTCGTCAAAGTCTCCATTCCACCCTTGAAAGAGTATATACTCGTTCCCTTGATATCACCCAACATCCTCGTTCTCACGCTGTACATCGATCGTAATATCTGATCTTCGAGAATGGACTCCTGTACACCCACAGCACCCCGAACGATACTTCCATATACTTTCTCGTTCCTGTATTGCTCGTGCATGAGAGAGTTGGCGCTCAGCTTCGCAATATCCCCAGCGTAGATACCATGGAATACAGCAGAGATGAGGTTATTGGTGACATTGGCCCCGAATCGACGTGTTAGGAACGACTCGACCGATTCGTCTTCCACATTAGCGGGACGACGTCGCCGGAAGGGTTCTAAGAGCATGGGCCCGACCGCGCCCTTCATCACTGGGAGACTGAGAGCTGAGAATGCACCCATGAGAGACGACGGGAGTTTGTTGAGTTGATTGGCATAATATATGTAGCGGTTCTGAGCTGCCGGTGAGGTCTTTGGCACTAGTATCATCTCCGACTCCAGTTTGAGGTGCTCGATGAGGTTTAAGGTTATGATGCCGTTCACGGTCCATGGTCGGAGAGACCGCGGGCCGGATTCGAAGAGTATGCTGCCATTGGGGGTGGTAATCTTGTTGGATCGTACCCAACCGCCGGTTCGCGGGGAAGCTTCAAGGAGGGTAACGTTGGTTTCGGGAGAGAAACGACAGAGGTTATACGCTGCCGCTAAACCGGTGATTCCAGCGCCTGCAATTGAAATTCAAGTCTCGTTAGCGAATTCTGTCCATCGGGCCATTGGCGATTAGTTTCGGAATAGGAAGAAGGGATGGAGGTTACTGTGCAGGAGGGGTCAGGACGGGAAAGAAGAACCCAGGATGGCGACTGACTGGGGAGGGTCCCGCTGCAAGTCCGGATGCTGCTCTACCGATCGGTGCCAGGCTTCTGAGGATTGAGGCATCGTGAACACATCTGGTTTCTTGGATTGACCGAAAAGAGTTCTTCGAGAGATGCAGCTGTGGATTGTGGTCGGCCGACATCTCCACATTGCTGACTGTTGCAGCTTGATCATGATGATATCGTGTCTCGATATACCGGCTCTTTAGTGTCGCATTGGTTAGTCGTTCTGTTCGCGGACGGAGAAATAATAATGTCTGCAGTGGTTTTGATATCTGATGTTTCAGTATGAAGTAGTTGGATGGTGTTTTCACCAACAAGCGATTCCGCTATGCAAGGATACTTTTTATATTCGCAGTAAATACAATTGACAAATAGACGATGCGTATTACTTATATCACCTCACCCTCCCCAGTTCATCGGTTTCTTCGCCCTCATCACCGTCAGCATCATCGCTATCACGGACTCTACTTTCATCTTTCTTCCTCCCGACACCGTGCAGGGCAGTAAACATGACCAACAGCGTCAAATCATACCCAGCCTTCAACCCACCGCTCACCACAAAACTCACCCAGAACAACCCCGTCCCACCCATAACACCAGTAACGAACGGCCCAGCCGACTGACTCAACGTCTTCGTAACCGTTACGATACCCATCACCGCCGTCCTTTCCTCGGGTTTCATAACCGCTGATAAGAAGGCCGATCTCGGAGCCTGATCCATAGACCCCAATAGTGAGCGTATCACCAGGAATACGATGGCAGGGTACACGGATGGAAACAACGGGATCAAAGTCAAGCAAATCGCAGAGGGGAGATGAGTGAACACCATGGTTTTGATCAACCCTATCCTGCGAGCTACTGCTGAAGCTAGCAGGTTACCCGCGGAGCTCACGAGATTTGTGGTGAAGAATAAGGTTCCTAGAGCTCCTGGTGGGAAATTGAAAGTATCGTGGAAATAGAGCGTGATGAGACTCGCTGGCATGAGTCCGCTCGCGAAAGAATCCACACCGAATAGAAGGCAAAGTTTGATCAGAATACTGCGAGATTCTCGAGTGATATGGGGTAACAATGACGTGAATCTCTGCACAAATGATAGTTTATGTATCGAGGATTGCTCTGATCGTGATTCTAAATCAATAGAATCACGAGCCCCTCGTTCCAAAAATGGTTCGGCCTCTACGCTACCGCTCTCGCGCTGGCTCTTACGAGGTTGCTGCTCTTCACACCTCGCCGATAAAAGGGACGAGATGACAGCGTTTGTGATACCCAGCGCGGAGTAACCCAAGAATATAATCTTGTATGATTCGAGCGGTGTCCAGCCTGCATTTTGGAGAGCTGTAACCGTCCACCCGCAGACCAAGTTTCCCAAAGCTCTGGACAGCGTGCCTGAAATGACATACCACGCGAAGAGATCTGCTCTTTCGTCCGCGGGGATGAGAGAGGCGATAGTGCTCTCTTCTATCGCACGAAAGGGACCGATTTCATTGCCACTACAAAGAAAATAATAACCTTCCAATCAGTTCACCCGTATTCTAAAATGTGTGTGTATATATATATGCTCCGTGTATTGTTTCACCGATGAATCGAGGCGGACGGACCTGGGACTTATAACCCCAACGACAGAAGTCAATACCAAGAGCCAGTAGCTCTTTGTAACCGCAAATACCGCCCCACTGCCGGCGATCAACAGCGCTCCAAACACGAGCATCCTCCTCCTTCCGATCTTGTCGGCGACAAGGGTTAAGAGCAAACTGACGACCACATCTCCGAATAGCGTCAAGGACATGAACAGTCCGATTCCATTGAGAGAGATATCCAGCGCCTTGAGAAACAAGGCCAGGATGAGGGTTGTTTGGCCATATGCGAATAAACGGATGAAGCGGGTCGTCAGGAGGAGCTTGACGTCTCGCGGTGAGCTGAGGAGGGCCGGGATGCCGATTTCGTGGTAGACTCTTGTCAACCCGGGTTTGAGGGGAGGCGGCGGAGACGACGCCATGTCTAAAAAAAATATGTTTATGTGTATCCCGTTGATACTCTTTTGATTTTAGATAGATGACATGCCGATAGTTTTTTTGGTAAAATAGCTCGGAGAATAGAGCTGTCTGGTGAGCACGAGGCTATCTGGTGAGCTGGGATCTGTTTGTGCTAAAAAGCGGTGGAGCGTGGGGAAGCCATCTTGTACGTAATCCAAATGAACCGGAACCTGCGAGCTAGCTATCAAGCTTCAAACTGTGAGGACTTTTTTGGAAATAGCTAGACTTTTAATCTCAAACTGATGACCGCCAAACATTGCAAATTGCCCATACCGGCATGGTGCCTGCTATTCTGCCGTTGATAATTGTCAGCTTGCTCATAATGGTTCTTGAAGAGGGTTAAGGTTAGTCGAGTGGTTGGCGGGGGACTTGTGTTGGCCCGTCGTCGCAGAGCCGAACTGGTTGCGGTGCGTAGCACGAGTCATTCGCTACCGATTTCTACTGATTTCATCTAACTTGCTCCGATTCTCGAAACAAGAACAGACCCCGCGATAGCTAGCTCGATTCACATCTGGAATAATTTCCCGCCGCGCCACCTGCAGGGTTTCCGAGTGCGCCCCAGTCAGATCATGTTTGATGTGTGCATGGGCCAGCTGAAGCTCCAAACCACGATCGATCCCACAACCAAGGTCATGCCATGAGGACTTGATATCGATACATCCTGGATCGAAAACTTCTCAATATTGGATACTAAGACTCAGCCTACCGAAGCATAGTTAGCCGGTAGCCTGAGAAACTGGACCCGAGAAGTACTGTACCGCTAAAAGTTGTTGACTCTTCGGACACGGAATACCTCAGACGGGTTTTACGAAATACCTCGCGCTAGACAATTTTCACTAAAACCATGGACTTTGCTTCTTTTGCGTCTCTGGGTCTGGGAAGCTTCCCACGACAGTCATTGGTCGAAGACACAGTGGAATACTATATCCACCTCGTCCCTTCCCCCGCAAACTCCATATCCCAAAAAGATATCAAATCAGAGCTCGAAAAACTCTTACGAGAAATCCTAAAGGCGATCGAACCCCTCACGAGTGATTTTATCTGGCAGCGAGAGGATTTCAATCTAAAACTCGTCGAGAAAGATGGTACACATCTACTCCACTATCGTTCCCGTCCGAACAGAACGAGAGTATCTGATATATTACCCTATACTTAGGAATCGCATATCTCCAAGGACACATTGAGTTCGGCGAATCCATAGACGACGAGTGGTTCACGGTCTTCCTATTGCGGGAGATTAGCAAACGTTTTCCCCGCTTGTGGATACGGTATGTTGATGATATCCCCACCCTTTCGCTTCAAGTTGATATATCATCATGCCATACTCATCCGAACAGAGTAGTTGACACGGATGGCGAGTTCCTCCTGATCGAAGCTGCCCATGCGCTGCCGAATTGGTTAAGTCCCGAAGTGGCCGACAATAGGGTTAGGAACAGCTCCACCGCTTGTACATTTTTAAACCACGAGCTGACGGTCGTGAGAACAGGTCTGGATAACGAACGGATCGCTGCGTATAATCCCACGATCCAAAGAAGACCGAGCAGCCGCAAAAGCTGGCCATTTGCGTTCGTTAGGCATCAAAGACGCCTTGAAATTCCTCGAAAGGTTTCAAAAGGACTTGCTACATATTCAAATTGTCGAGGAGGAGGCATTTTATCGTATTTCAAAGTAAGACTTTTCCGTTTTCATGTTATGATACAATAAAATACTTTTAAGTACTTAAGTATGATATACCTTTGCTTAACAATATACACCAAACAGCTACCCTGTCTCGCTAAAAGATCACTTTCACTACGCTCGCGTGACGGTTCCGCGAACGGTTGCCAAAATCCTCCACGAAAAACCAAAGTTGATCTCCACAATCGTGGAAACCTTCTGTCTGCGAGATCCGGTTCAATTAAAGGTTCGTCAATACCTTCCCACACACGCACACACCCCGCCGGGAACAAAACCCATCACGTCGGAGACAAACGAGCCTCCACCGCGTGGCTTAAAAGAACCCGCAAGGATGTTATATGTATCTCGGTAAAGTGTGCATATGCTAACGGACAAGGACGACCCTTGAAACTCGGAAACAGATATGCAACACAATGCCAACCTTCCCCCCACGAGATCCCGTCGACATGTCCGTTCGCTTCACAAAGATAACCTACGCGCAGTTGAAACAGCAGGTCTTCCGTCCTCCCAAGCCGTTTATCCTCCCGGGCAAGGAATCACCCCAGTTCCCAGCCTCCGAACTGGGTATGAAGCTCACATGCGGCCTCGAACTCCTGGTATCAAGTAATAAACACAAGACGGAAGGCCGGTTAGCAGCTGAAGCGAAAGATATATTAAATTGTCTCCGTTTGGTAGATGGAGAGGTCAAGCTACCGTCCGACGAGGAGATAAAAGGGTGGAATCACCGCGTGGATTCCGAGGATTGGATGAACGTTGACTATCAAGAATTCGAAGCCAACCTGGCGGGTACCACCAATACAAACAACACTAGAGGTAACAACAGCAGTACCACGACGGGATTCGAAAAGTCGGCCTTCAACGATAAAGAACAGCAAGACAAGTTGAAGAAAATGGTTGAGAATTTCGAAAAGTTTATGAACGACGATTCGGCCGGGTTTGATGGCATCAGGGGCTTTTCATCTCCTCACGAGGGGTACAATAGCGATGATGACGATGATATCAGTGATGATGAGGGAGACATCAGCACGGATGAGGAAGACAAGGATGCTAGTTTTGACGAGAGGGAGTTTTCGAGGATGATGCGGGAGATGATGGGTATGATTAGCCAGATAGTGTTCTAAAGAACGTGCGCTGATAGAGTTTTTGATATGTAGGTCTGCCGGCCGAATCCAACCTTCTAGATGAAGGTGACGAGATATCAGACGACGACGGAGAGGAGATGTCAATACGGCAAACGATGGCCAAGATGGAAGAGGAATTGGTTGCCGCTGGCGCACTGGATCCCGACCGACCCGGTGCCAATATCGATCAGCAGCAGCAGCAGCAGCAGCAAGGCAGCGTGCGAGGTCGGAAGAAATACAAAAACCCGGCATCAACAACGATGCAACAGCAGAGTAACAATCCGGACGCCGAACTCAATTATGAGATTGCGAAGAATATGTTGGAGAGTTTGAAGACACAGGGTGGAGATGCCGGACCTGCAGCGAACATGCTGAGGTCTATGGGGATGGTTATGCCTAGGGATGACGGAGACGAGGAAGGGACTATGAAGAAAAAGAAGAAGAAGGAGAAGAAATAAATTCAGTAAAGCCCGACTTATCCTTTTATATACAGCATTTTGCAGTCTTGCAATTATGTATATATTCTTTATTCTTTTCGAAACGAATCAAGAGATACCCCCCAATATATATACCATTTCATGATCCAAACCAACCACTTTATCCGTCTCTCTAAGTATTATATTTTCACATGTTGATATATATCGTAAATATAAATTCAAACCGCAAAAAAAAGGTTTATAAGATTTAGGAATACAAGTTATAACAATAGTGATATCATCGAGCAACCATCCACCCACCCAACAGACCAATCCGACCCGACCCCCCATCTTTATAAAATAAGCATGTATAAATAAAAGCATGGCAAAATATCGAAACGAAAAAAAAAGAGGTAAACTCCGTAATATTTTATAATTTTTCCCCCGTCTCCCAAAGCGAACGAACGAACAAGAATTCAAGGTACGTGTAGAATTGTGGACTGTTGTTTTTGGCAAAAAAAAAGTTAACCATTGAGTACAAGTTTCTCAATGCATATGTTTTTTAAAGCGATATTTCATCTTTTCTTTTCCCCCATAACCTTCCCATCTTTCCTTTTTTTAAGTATTTCATAACCAGTGATGAAAGAAATGATATGAAGAGGAAAAAAAAAGAAAAGCACCAGCGCTAACCGGCGTTTCGTCGTTTATCGTCTGCGTGAAAGGAAAAAAGAAAGAAAAGAAAGCGCAACATCAAGAACCCCGTATAAAACCAGTACAAACCACAAAATCAAGAACCGAAAAAAAAAAAGAAAAATCATAAAGCAAAAAAAAAAAAACAAAAGAGCAAAAGAAGGAAAAGAAAGACACCTCTAATCCATCGAAGCATCCTCATCCCTTCCGTTCAAATTCCCCAACCCCGAAGGAAACTGTCCAGGACGAAGCGTATCCCGTCTCCCTAATCCTTCACCCGTTGTATCCCCTTCATCATACGTCATCCCATCGATCAATTTCGCGTCAACTCTAGCTTCCGCAGCCGATGGCGTGGTCTGGATCGAGGCAGGGGAATCAGCGGATCTGCTACTGCTGTCACCACCGCCACCACCGTAGTAAGTTGGGATATGACCATCAGGAGCATTGATCGCGCGAGGGAGTGGAGAAACGGCGGGGGCGATGGTACTAACATGGGTGCTACTATTCATTGATCCCGCGGGACTACCGACTGTGGGAGCGGTGTTGATGGTGGAGATTGTGGGGACGGTTTGGTTGAGCATCTGCTGCTGCTGCTGTTCGAGTTGACGGCGGGCGAGGACGGCGGCCATGCTTTCGCGTTTGGCTTGCGTGCTATTCGCGCCGATTGCTTCGCCTTCTATGGAACCGTGCTCGTCGGCGAGGGAGGAGACGATGGAAGCCGAACCTGGGGTGTGAGGGATGATTTGAGGTTCAAAGTAGTCCTTTGTCGGGGTGGTGGGATCGTGGGGGTGGAGGGCGGTGGGGATTCCACCGAGACGAGCGACTCGATCAGCGGCGATGTCCATGCTTGTGTGGAGGTGCTGGCCTTCATGGCCGTCTTTGATGGCGGTGGTGGAGAGGGTGGAGATGCCACTGGCTGGGGGACCCGGGGGTACCTGGGTCGGAGCCGGTGTCGTTGTTTGAGGGAGTGGAAGGAGGGAGGTTTAGAAGAGTGGTAGCCATGGTTGCTTCCCTTTTTTTCCAGCAGTAGATGCAAGAAGACGGCTTTTTATCTGAGGGTACGTATTAGGATTCGGTAGATTATGGGAACGTGACGTTTGAGATGAAGTTGAAGGCGAGGGGGTGGTTTTCGGTAGATGATGTCTTGATGTCTCGATGGGCGATGGTAGCAACGTAGATGATAATGGTGGTGTTTTGAAGGGGAATCGAGGAAGAGCTCAAGAGGCTGAGGAAACCCACTCAGCGCGATGGTACCAATGACGACACAACCAATATGCCTCCAATGAAAGATTGTTATATTATCTTTTGGGTATCTTCTCCTACCTTCCACCGATTGACTGGTGTTTTCTCAGATCAATTCAGAATGCCTCGAAGGGTTAGCTTTAGAGAGTGCAAGCTTGTGGAAGTTGCTACTAGTTGGTAGAGGGAGGAGGTTGGCGATACGATAATACGTCCAAGCTTGGCTATATTCCGTTCGGAGGTTCCAAGTATTATCATCCCATCAGCATATAAAACCTACAACGGTAACATGTCATGCCAGAGATATCAATATATCATATCATACTGACAGGTTACAAGCAGCTCGAGCTCTTACAGAAGTACTTCAAGTAAGTAAGTATATCCCTGGTATTTTGCACAAAATTTAAAAGAGGATTCTAATAAATTCGATATCGAGCAGCATGGGGATTTCAAAGTTCCTTTCGATTCTCTCAACGGAAGTGCTTCTTTCGTGTAAAAGCTAACCATCATAGGCTCTCCCCGTTCAGAGTTGACAAAGAAAGTTACACAGGGACGGACAAGACCCTCTCTTCTCCCAAGTCACACCTTCGTCTCGATATCTATCGATCCAGGTGCATGCGTTATTGTATTGCCCAGCGCCAGGATGAAATCAAGAATGACCACTACTCCATCAAGGGTCCCCGCCATCACCATGCCATCACCATCCAACCACACCATATCACCTTCTATTAAACGCTCAAAATCATCACTAGACGATCGCAAGCATCACATTCCCTTTCGATTTTCGAAATCTAGCCCCCCCCGCCTCCAATCCATGGCTAAATGCGACCGCCGGTGGAATCGCTAATTATTGCAATGGCGGGTGTCGTGTGACGTCTGCCAAGCAGCATACCCCTGCGTCCCCCCGAATCGAATCCTGGTATCACAAAAGACAGCCGAAGGTCAAGGGTATCTGTCGATGGGTGCACTACGAAGTAGAGTGAATTGCATTGACAAGAAATATATTCCCATACCAATTGTCTTGCAACTGGTTGTAATCCAGAGGACATGTCAAGATAGCCGAAGTCTTATTATTTTTAAAAGTAAGAATCCCCACTAACCAAAATTTGATTCTTCGGACGGAGAAAAGGTTACAATTACATAATAAAAGACAAGCTCTTTCTTGACATGCACGAAACAACAAGGGGTATTCTAGAGCTTTATTAAACGAACGATCAAAAAAATGCTTGAGAGAATAGATACATAGTACGTACAAGCCTTCTAGCAGTGCAACCATCTTGTGATGATGATGTGGAGTGAGCGCTACTAGACAAGCTCTCACTTCTTCCCCCAAGACGAGTCATCAATCGTATGATCCGAGGACAACAATCGTCCCACATTGCAACATCACTCTATTCATTATGGTCATAGTCCTACAATTGGTTCACCGGCTCCGCGCATATTAGCGAGGAAATGACAAGGACCAGCTGTCCCTTGAACCAATATCACCATTCTCTCACGCCGTAACGCTCATCTGATTGCCAGCATATCCGAAACTATCTGTCAAAACTATAGATTCTATAGTCAGCCTATATATCAACTTCACAAGTTAAGATTCCGATTCATACTTGGCTAATATGATATAAAAAGAGGATTTTAATCTTTTACCATTGACACCGTGGTGGCGCTATTCATTCAGTAATCATCTTATTCGATCGAAAGGTTTGATATCCATAACTTAGTTAAAAAAAAAAAGAAAAGACCAGTCGGGTTAAATGAGGGTATGAAAAATCCTTCCATTAAATCTCATAATTGATACAATTATCAAATGAAAAAGACAATACATTTCAAAAATACATTTTGTAAAAAATGAACGAATGGAATAGAAAAATATATGATGAGAAGAGAAAAAAAAGAACGATTCTTTATTTGTGCTTGTGTAACATTAAAGTTAATGAAAAAAAAAAAGTGAAATAAAAAAAAAAAAGCCAATGAAAAAAAGATGAAAAAAAGAGAACAATTCATCATAAAAAAAGACTGCGCCAATGCCCGAATATAAACCGAATTTTTTCCGCTGATGCTTTCTTTAGACAGTTAATGGCAGCGTTACTACAAGAGACAAAAGAGGAAAAGAAAGCCGCTTCTTCTTCTTCTTCAAGTTCTTCTGCTTCTTCTTTGTACACATGTATATTCACAATTAATAAAAGGAAAAACAACGATTAAAAAGCCACATGTATCAAATCATTAATCACCTCCAAGTAATTTTATTGTCATCATTCATCTTTCAACCCCCCTTTTTAGTTTTTCTTGGTAGTCGAGACGGGGAAATGATCCGTCGACCAGCCAGAAATATCAGTGTTGTTGTACTTGGTGGGCTGGAAGAGATTGATTGGGAGATTGAGTTTGGAGCTGAGATCTCCAATGTATTTTTGGCCCTACACACAAAAAATATGTTAGAACTGTTTCAAGATGAAAGTGTATGGAGGAGAATGTGAAAAAAACTTACGATAACAGGACCAACGATCAACCCAATAAAGAGGGCAAGAAGAACAAAGTACAAGATGGAGAAGCGAATAACTCTTCTCTTCCTGAGCTTGGAAACCTTGGACGAATAGATTGGTGGTCGGATCTGCTTAGATGGTCTGAGCCAGAAGAGCATAACGCTGTGGAAGCGATCGGCGAACGGAATCATCAAGATTGGGAATTGGAGGAAGAGAAGGAAGTGGCCCACTACAAAAACTAATTAGTACTCTTTCTTGATATAACAGGAATATGAGAGAAAACTTACAAATGCAGTCAGTAGCAAAGAAACCCATCTCCGTGGTCTTGCAGAGAAGCTCACGGGCTGGTTGAGAGATGGCGTGTAAACCAAGACCATACCATTTACCAGACCAGAAAGCGATGTTACTAGCATCGGTTCTGAACTCTCGAGTAAGCGTGAAGGTGATGAGTAACTTGTAGATGAATCGTTGAATGGCTGTCACGGCAACCAATCCGAGCATGGCGCGGGCAAAGTTGAAACCTTCCAAGAACCAAAGGACTTCAAAGAAGACGATCAACATGAGTGTGGCGATACCGTGAGCGATACCAGCAAGGACTGCACCGAATTTCTTGCAGCACATGGTGAAGATAGGTCCCATACAACAAGCCATACCGAAGAAAGCAGCGCAGACAGCAAGGTTGATGGCAATGGGTCCCAAAGCAATCAAGCCGATACGGATGAGCGAATTGGTTGGCACCGTGGTGGTTGCCGTGGCTTTGCCGGTCTTCGATTTTGTGACACCAGTTTGGGCGTTGATGAACAGGTAAGGGATGAGAGTGAGGACAACCAAGGCGAGGGGTCCGAGGACTTCTTTCCAGATGATATTGGTGAGCTTGGCTCTGGGGACGTCGCCGGAAAGCTTCTCAGATGGGTCACCCAAATGCTTTCGCTTGTAACCCGTGATTCTGGTACGCGACAGACGACAGAAAGAAATCCATGACGAGTGATTCGAACGAGAGTTTCCACGAGACAACCATCTCAAGAAATCGCGGTAATCGATGAAGAAGTCGTTCCAAGCGAATTGATGTGGGTTGAAGAGATAAGGACAGACACACAAAGCGAGCAAGGAAGCCCAGAAATAGGTCAAGTGAGGCATCCAGATGGCAACAGTCGCGAAGAGCAACATCATCAACGAACGAGCTCCGAGGTAGATGGAAGGGCCAGCGAAACGCGAGTAGAGAACACCAAATGGAATACGTGCTGTCGCAAAACCACGACCGGTACCGATATATCTCGCACCACCAAATGCCAAATTGTTGAGAAGAGAGTTGGCGTAAATCTGACAGACGAAAACTTCGAAGAATGGCGAGAAAGACCCAAAGTGCTTGGCGAGACGAGTGGATGCTCTCCAGAAACCACGCTCCGTAAGCTCCTGAACCACGAGAGGTAAAAAGGCGATGGCAAACACAATCATGATGGAGATTATACAACGCTGGACCCAGTGGATGACTGGAACGAGTTCGTAGCAACCAACAGGGGATCGAGGATCGGTGATTGGGGCGCCCTTTCGGAATTCGCAGAGTGTGACCTCGTGCACAAAGGCACCGAGATTGAGAAGGACCAACATGAAGAGTTGCACGGAAAGAATGATGAACAAGTTGTTGATGTGGAAGCCCGGATGTGCGTAGTAGAAGGACAAGAATCGGTCGAGTGGTAGCTGAGTTCCGAGGTAGTAATATTCACGAGACAACATTTGTTCACCCATACCAGTTCCAATCTTGGTTGTGAAGTTGAGAATAGAACCGAAACCCAAATCACGACCTTTACCGCATTGATAGTACTCGCAGTGCTTGATACGACCACCACGAATCAAGGCGTTCATACCGGCATAAATATCTTCGTTGAGATGGAGACCCTTTTGAGCTTTGGAAACACCGCCACGAGTGGTCATAAAGATACCGTTCAAGAAATCAGGATGTCCGTAATGCAATTTGCCACCGATTTGAGCGAGAGTTCTAGCGAAGAGAGTACCGAATGTTTGTTCCTTTCCAGCAGCGACGTCACCGAGGATACCAATGTTCTCGGAGAAAATGTATTCACGGGCACCCAAGATGGCAACTGGAGAAGTGCCGTCTGGAACTCGGCCTGGAGAGTACGGCGAGACGTTATCTGTCGACATCTCTTCGAATTCAGCGAGAACAGATCGGATCTTGAGACATTCTTCGAGGTAGTTGTCCTGGTTAGCATCGATGAGTTGGATATATTCACCACGGTAGAAGATAATGGCATGGTTCTGGTTGTCAGATTTGCCGTCACCGAGAATTGGGTTGCCAGAGAGTTGAATACGGAACTTTGGTCGACGCATTCCGCTTTCCATGAGCTCAGAGTGTCCATCGATGAGAGCAGAGTAGATACGGGGCTCATCGCCCTCGTTGATTGGAGGTTCTTCGTCAAGGTAGGCAATTTGCAGATCGGGGTAGGCACGGAGCAGGAATTCGGTATTTTCCATTTCTTCCTTCTTGAACTTGGCATAACGTTGCATGGATACGACAATCTTGTATTTGCGGCGGGCCATCCGTTCGAGTTCCCTTTCAAGCTTATCGGTGTTACCGCCAAACATTTGAACAACTTCGGGGTTTTCAACACGGTAGAGGAGCTTGATGGCACGGCTGTAGTTCATGAAACCAGAGATGGTACGGTAAAGCGTTTGAGACCGGAGGGATGCCCAGATACGGGTTCTGAGCGTGTATTCTGGGGCTGCGGACTTGAAACCGATACAGTAGAAAGGAAGGTCATCAATTTTGCTTCGAGCGGTATCCTTTTCGCCTTTTTCGTCGGCGTTGTTCATCTGAGAAGTTTCATCAGCGAGAATCTTGGTGTCCTTGACGAAACAATCCCATTCGTGAGGGTGAAGTTGTTTGAGATACTCGAGGAGAGTGACACGAGAGTATGGGTCGTCTTCACGGATAATCTCACGGAGAGAAAGCAGGATCTTTTCAGCGTAGTGAGGAATGAGAACGGTAAAGGTTGGCATGTTGTCAACCGGAACTGGCTCTGGAATAGGGGTGGAAAGCGATTGGGCGAAGAAGGAGATACGACGCTCAGCTTCACTCTGGACCGGGAAGAATTCCGTCTTAAAGGAGTGATCTTCCTGGGAGACGAAGAATGTTGGGGCGCGCAAAGTTCTCTTACCCTCTTGCTCGGATGGAACCTGATGATAGAGCAGTTTCTGGACGTGATCTATGGCCAAGAGGTGCTCACGGTACATGGAGATGACAATGGCATTCCAAACCTGACTGATCAAAACCTTCGGTTTATACTTGATTTCCATATCGGTAGTGGCGAGAATCTTGGAGTAGATACGCTTTGGCAAGCGGGAGAAGATATTTCGCCAAGGACTCCAGATGGAAACACCCAAGTAGAAGGAACGAGCGACGGAAAAGATGCAGTTCAGGACAATGTACCACAGGTAGGTATCCAAGAAGAAGAGAATCATGTTTGTAAAGTACATCAACGCGAGGAGAATCTGCGGATGATATTTGCAGAGAATGTCGGATTGTGCACCAAACAGGGCGTCGCCGGAGCAGAGCTTGACGGTCAAGAGAGACAGAATACGAGCGGGATCTTTGATGTTGAGAGCCAAGAACCAGTAGGACTCGATAAACTTGGCGAAGAAGACAAGAAACCACAAACCATAGGACATCCACATATCATTACCCCTGAGACGGGGGTAGCTGGCAGTGAATGTCTGGCTGGCAACGTAGCGGCGTGAATTCTTGCTCATGTAGCTTCCGAACAGGCCACCGATAGGCATGATCGCAAAGAAGGCGACCGTAGCAATAGCGATAAAGAACTGTACGATACCGAGAACCTTCGCGACTTGGCTTGTTTGATTGATCATGAAGATATAAACCGAAGGGCCGACGTTGATGATGAGTACCAGAAGAATGAAACCGAGTCGACGAGACAGATGCTGAGCACCGGCCCACTGTCGAGGTACGAATGCCCATTCCGAGAGAGTTGCGATCAATTGGATGACACAGGCGACAGTTCCACCCAAGGCTACCGCAGACCAATACGCAGCAGCATTGGGTTGAGTGTTTTCAGTATAGACGTAATCCTTGGTGATGAAAGTGGCCGAGTTGTAAGCTGTGAAGAACCAAAACATGGAGATGTGGATGATCCAAATGCGGTTGAAGTTGACCGCCAAGTGCCACCACGAACGTGTCTCCTTGTAAGTCTTGAAGAAAACCTTTTTCCAGTTGACCTCCTTGAGTTTGTGGAAACGAAGGTGAGAAGGCACATCGACCAATCGGCTCTTATCCTCCAGAATGATACGTTCAATACCCTCGGGGTACCAGAAGAGCTGGTTCATGTCATCATAACCGATGATGGCGTTGTGATCGCGCTCCCGTCTGACGTACTTGCCGTCTACGATTTCGTAACCTTGATCGCGGCAGTATTGGTAAAGGGGAGTGATGACATTGTTAAGGTAGGTACCTTCTTCCACGGGCTCCGTTCGGTTTTGGCATTCCGGACTCTGGTAGTAGTCGTCGGCGCACTTGAAAATGAAGCAGAGACACTCTGCCATAAATCGGACCTGGTTTGCTTCACCCCAGCAGAGGAGGAAGAGGGCAACCTGACGGACTCGTTCGTGCTGAGACATCCTGTTCATGCGAGTTTTCCACCTGTATTCGGCGGCTTCCAAGCTGTTGTCACCTTCCATCTGCTCGAGAGTCTGTTCGACATCTTCGGGGTTCTTGTTCTTGGCGGCAGCTTTTCGCGCCTTTCTCGTTCTACGGTCGGTCTTTCCGAGCTTCATGTTTGCAAAGCCAACTGCATCGTCGAGATCGAGGTGAGCCGCAAAGTACCACTTGCGGTAATTGGCATTGTCTCCACCAATATAGTCGGCGTGGAGAGTCAAGAGAGCCTGATTCGCGGTCATGCGGGACGCGCGAGAGTCGAGGAGGGTCATGAAATGATCGTACATGTTTCGCATGCTGTCCCGTTGGAAACCAAACTTGGCTGTCAAATCCATAAAGATGTCTTCGATTTCCTCTTTGCTGACTGGAATTTGATTCTCAGCAGACCAAGCTGGGTATGGCTCCTTTGATCGTTGCCCGAGAGGTAGAGAATTGTAGTCAATGGCGTAGTTTGGAGTGGATGCGCCGGAGGAACGGTTTCCACCGTAAGAAACCTGGGATGATGCAGGTCGGTAACCTCTGCGTCCGTCCTCCTGATAGCTATTGTATCGTTCGTCACCACGGCCGTAGTAGTCCATTTCCGCCGCTCTAGCCATGTCTGATCTCATTGTAAAATCGCTAAAGGTTTCAGACTCTTCTTCAGAACCGTTACCACGTCTCTTTCCTTTTTGTTGGCCACCTTGTTGGCCCTGCGCATGACCGCCTTGGTCGTAATCATAACCCTCTCCGTAGTATCCTTGGTCATAACCACCGTGTGCTTGGTCGTAATAGCCGTCCTGGCCATCTTGGTAAGGATGCTGGCCAGCATTGTAATATTGACTAAGGGGGTGGAAAATATATTCTTAGTTTCAAAGTTGATCGAATGTCGGTATTGAGAAAGTAGCTTACCCATCATCGTAATAGTTATCATTCTGGTAGTCGTATTCGCCATGATATTGACCGTGTTGGTCATAGCCGTTCCCACCATGTTCATCGTAATATCCTTCTTGACCACCTTGGCCGGCATAGGCACCCTGGTGGCCGCCGTAGCCGTCATCATAGCCTCTGCCGTTACTGGCCATGATGCATGCGATTCGTGCTCGAAGGCGAAGAGGACGCCCTGTGATTGAGAAAGAGAACGTTCCAAAGGTCAGCTTCGGGGAATAATGCGGATAAATTTTGAGAGTGTTTGGAGGTAGGGACACGAGGATAGGGATCGACAAGAATATGAGAGATATCTTGTTTCTTACCTCAATTCGGCTCGCAGGCGCGTTGGCTGGGAGAACAGTGAGGCAGTGAGAGAGATGGAAAAATTCGTTGCTAGTACTATTAGAGATTAAGAAAGGCGCACTCGGGTAACACTCGATCGAGTTTGATAGTCTTTGTTTTTTTTGCTTTCCCGACGGGTGAAGGCGACTTTGAATAAGGAGTAGTATTTTTAGAGTAAACGACGGACGCTATTGTCTGCTCGATGGGAAGGCCAAAAAGGAAACCCGTTAGTAACGTTGAAAATGCAGATGAAAGTAGCTAATAAAAGTAACAGAGAATAAAGACGAATTTGCCGGGGAGGCATCGAAGAAGGGAAAGGGAAATGGCGATGGTAATAATAATATGAATGGCTTTGGTGGGGGGAAATAATGGCAAATAATAAGAATAGGGATGGGGATGAGGAATGGGGATGTCTGCCCCTTTTGCGGACTGCGGTGTGTGTTGCGTTGGTAGACGTGGTGTTTACCCCAGCGATCAGTCAAAGCAAGTAAACAAACACAGCCCAGTCGCCCGCCGACGGCACCCTTCCCTTCGCCGTAGACGAGGCAACAGAACTATAAAAAGTTTAAAGCGCAAAAATCATACGAATAAAATAAAGAGGGAGGCTGAAGAAGCAGAAAAGAGGTACACAAACATAAGGTTAAAGTTCAAAACTTGAGAGGAGAGGCTCAACAAACAAGGGAAGCTGAACTGTAAAGCGGATGATTATGATGATTCGCAAATCGTCTGCTTTCTTTTGGTTTTGTGCATGCAGCGTACGAGTGAAGCGGGTTGAAAAGGAGAGTGTAATGAGTGAACGAATGAATGATGAAATGAAAATGAGATTGAAAAAAAATGATAAAATGATTATTTGATAGACGGATCAAAGACAAAAGAGAGAGCAGCTGAGCGGGTAGAAAAGGCAAAAGAAGAAAAATGGGAAGGAAATGGGAGAAGTGAAGAAATGCACCGGATAAGACAGAGGCGCTGGTATTCCACGATGTCTCGCCAGAGCAGGAAACGGGTACCGCAGAAAAGACCCAGTTTGCAACCGACCAGAATGAAATAGCAGGTCGACAGGTCCCAGCTTTGCGTCGTCAATGTAAAACAGCCAGTGCGAATGCAGTGCGCGCAGGAGAGAGCTTCTCGGATCGGAGCTAATACCACCAAGGGAAGAAAAGAAAAGAAAAAAAAAAAAAAAAAAACCAAGCAAGGGCCAAAAGAAGACGCTAACAAGGGCTCCTATTTTTGTTCGTTCTTGGGCAGCAAATTGGGTTCGACGAAAATGGGGGTGGCCTCCTTTCGAAAGGGAAGGCCACTCGTTCGAAGTTTTGGGGGGCGGATAAGCCACACGCACTAGCCGAACCAGCGCTGCAAAATGGAGCGAAGACCTCACCTCAACTCCCCTGATTGGTCCCGGGCCACCCAACTTAAAAAAAATAAAAAACTTGCAAGAAAAAAGAAAGAAAGAAAGACATCAGGTATGATTGTGGCATGCAGCAGGACAGGCCAAAAAAAAAAAAAAAAAAAAAAAAAAATAAGAAAAGGACAAGCCTTTTTTCCCTTGGAAGCAGGCATAGTGAATCTTGTTCGTACAGAATAGCACGAGAGAAAGCTCCAAAATAGGCCCACGCAATAGGCATGGCAGGCCACGATGATCAAATCTTGCGACGCACCATTCTGTACCACGTTCAGTTGGAATCGGGATCCCTATTCATCCCCCTCAACCGATACGCATACGGGCAAACAATGCTCGTGCGGGAAACTCAAAATGATCGAAAACGGAGGGGGGGGGGAGGAGTTCATTCGATGCGTACCAAGCGAGATATTACCACCGGGTTCGAATATTTTCGAATTCAGGGGAAAATGCATGTATGCGAAACCAAAAAGAAATATGACCGCAACAAGTTACGTTTCATATGTGCTCTAGAAATATGAAGCAAAAGTACCTACCAAATTACAATAGATGAAAGCGATGGGCAGTCTCGACACCAGCCGAAGGCACGCCTTAAGTTCGATTAGAGTAAACGATTGGAATCGCGATCGATTTGGAATTTGAATTTATGCCGAGATAGTAAAGTAGTGGATTTGTGCTAACGTCAGAGGAAGTTGGACTTTCCCCTCTCGCTCTTTCTCTCTTGTTCTTTTCGATCGGGGTTTTAAAGGAATGGACGATAAGTTTCGAGAATTATCTTGGTCGGAATGCGGACGGGAAGAATTGATGTTAATTGAACAATTATTATCGGTTCCCCTCAGTTGGATGATGTTATGTTGTTAATCCCCTTTGCTTCACGCACCAGCGAGAAAAGGGAGATCAAAACGGACGTCTTGGTTATTCTATTCTGCCCACAAGCGAACGTCGAAAACAAGAAAAAGAGGACAGCGAAGGGAAGAAAAGAAGAAGAAGAAAAAGAAGAACGAGTAGCTGCGTGCTAATCTCTCCTTTCCCGTCAAACGAGAGGACGATGGGAAGAGAAGAGGAAAAAATAGAAACTTGAGGAGGGAAAGAAGGTTGGAATAAGAAGAAGGAAGGATCGCATGGAAGGGTGGTGAGAGGGAGAAGAGGGAGGATAATGATGTGAGGTCAACCAATCCATCCTTCTGCCCAAGCTTCAATTCTGCTTCCAAAGCATAGCAAAGCTCGAACGCGGGATCCAAACCATGAACAGGAACCAGGCCCAGGAATTGCTGCATCAACCTGCCTGGCACCGACCCCGGTCCCTGAGAAAGGGGATGGCACAATAATTTTTTCATTCATTCACAAATCGCGCTGGAAAGTCTAATTTTTACGAGGGGGCGCGCCCTTCTTTTTTTTTTTGGCCGGTGCATACATACATGCATGCGATCCCATATGTGCAAATGTCCTCTTACTGCGCCGTGCGACGCATGACCCGGGGTTAGGTTGCTGTCAACCAAAAAGTCCGCTTCAGCTCATTCACGTCCATTGCCCACCGATTCAACAGAAAGAAAAAAAAAAAAAAAACATGGTTAGAGCGTGAGCCCGTTCCGTCCCGGATGCTAATTGAACAGGAGGAAAGAAAAGAGCGCCAGCTAAGCTGGCCTGTCCCCTGAGGCTTTCAGCATTGCCCCTTATCGAAATCTGTTGGCAATCTACCAGACAGGAAAGTCTATGAGAATTCAAAGCTAGACAGAGATACGAATTGGAACTAGCTTGCGGATGCACCGGATCCTTTGCGCCCAATTGATTTCGCATTTCGATAGATAGAATATTCCATCCTGTTTTAATTTTACAACAGTGTGCGCGCTGCAAAAGATGCACGAAACGGAACCTCCCATATTGGATAGATCGATTCAGTAGTCACTAACTACTTAAGTAGCTACGGACTTTAAACCCCATTTGTTCATTCGCTTCAGTTACAGACGTTCTATTTCTATACATGTATCTGCAACGACTTGTGTCTTTTGCCACGGGAATCTACAACTAGTGCCTACCATCCGTGCTGGATTGAACGAAGATCTGGTCCCCGCTAGATACGCAATCAGGCATATGGCTACCTGCCAACGGTGGGGGGAGAGAAACGGCACGAAATTAACTCTCATTTCTGGATTGGCCTTCGTTCTGACGGACGAAAAAAAAACGAAGCTCACGAGGTTCGGAGGCCATTTGCATCGTCGACCGACCAGTGTGTTTTATTGGCGTCCGTGGGAGGGCAGGCAACGGGCGGCGTGAGGGACAAAAATAGACCCGAGATTGTTGCATAAATATGTATGCACCACGGGGGGCGGGTAAGGTTAAGATTAAGGTGTGTGGCGTCACCGTTTTCTCTTGGAAATAAGGACACCTTGACGCCTCCAAGTTTTTTTTATGTACAAGATACGTCAAAATCAAGCTTTCGACGTTCTGAAAAGTTGGTAGAGCCTACTTTTGTGATCCGGTGACCAAAATTTTATAAATTTACTTGCCTATTAAAAGATGGGATGTGGTCCGGAATATTACTTCCATTAGTTCGATATACATGCTCAAGTATATAAAAGGCGTGGCTAGTGTTTATTAATTGTTTTGTCAACCTGATACCCGTTGAAGACAATTATGCAACGACGTCAATCGACAGGAAACCCCCGCGCCAATTGAACCATCCCTTGTGCCTTGTCGCCAATATTATATGTACATATAATATAAAGAAACGTCTTCCAAGGTGCGTTTTTTAATATATACCCCATCGACATGGGGTTCAATCAAGGAAGACAGGACTTCGATCGAAGCGATCGAGCGATCCAATGGACGCGAAATGCAAACTGTTATCACGTTTTATGCATCGAGAGGCACACATCTCTAGCAACCGGCATGGCTAGTTCCTTGGGGCCGACATGGCATCGTTGGCAATTCTCGTGATCGAGATATCCGTGAACCGTGGCAAAGATGTATTTTTGAGAGAGCAATTACGTCGATGGTGCGCAAGTTTTTTTTTTTTTTCCGTGTGTGTTCCAATTGCTGGTTAATCTGTTCGAGTCGGGTTCTTCCTGGCAGGTAAGTTCCCAGGCGAATTGTTTGCCCGGAGAGGATGCTCGCTAGACCGCTAAGACAAGCAACCCCTGTGTGACACGACAGACACAGACTCTACCGGTGGTGTCGACGGATACGAGTACCTAAGTATATATTATGTGTTGCAGTGTTTTTGTTTGTCGCCAGATTATAACCACATTCGGATGTGTGTGGTTGTTGGACGAGATGCGCTCGAAATGGGACGGTTTGTTTCGAGTGCTGATTTTTTCTTTGCTCCTGAGACTTTCCATGTAATAACTTTCGCTGCCTTGAGTCTTGCGACCCTCTTTCAGGTTCGAGGAATGCGACGGGAGAGCGAGTTTTCCGAGTTCAGAGTCGACTCCCGATCCACATTTGAGTCCATCTAATTATCTAGCGTTGAATATTTATGTAGTACTCAACTTTTCAAGCGAAGTGATATTTAATTTACATGACGCCGATATGGCGGACTGAATGTAAGTAATTTTTGATACAAAACATCTTGAACCCATTTGCACCCATGGCCGTGGCGGGCGTGTGTGAGAGAATCTCTCCGAGGACCTAGCCGATTTCCCAAATGCAGCTGGTGCGCTGATACCCCTTTTTTTCCTTCTCTCTTCCATTTCACTTTCCCTATCAAAAGACCTCGGGATTCAGATGGGGGATCGAAACGAGATGCTTATAATTTCTTTTCGAGAAGACTTGGCTTTCCTAGGTGGGTCCCCCTGTGATGGATGATACGCATGCACAGCATACATACCGCAAGCGCGCACACACTCGGAGTCCAAAACAGAGTGACATTCTCGATAGATCCATCCATTAGTCTCAATTCATATTTATAGTTAGAGGCAAAACTATAATGTATATTTGGATCTTTCTTTTTTCGAAGGAGGTTTCTGTTATTGATACCACGCGGGCAACAACAGCTAGCTTCGTGGATGGCAAAAAAAAAAAAAAAATATTGCGACGGTCATCCGATGGATATGCGACCATGGCAATATTGGAAGATGAAGATGCTGCTACTACAATTAGAAGATACTCGTGATGAGCATTTTGCAATGTTCATCGACAGGGACGCATCCATCCATCCAACATGCGAGAGAGAGAGAGAGAGAGAGAGAGACATGCCAACCGGCGAATGGGAGTGCGCAAATAATAATATTGTAACAATATGGTGGTGGTAATAATAATCTGCTCCATCGTTGTCTTGTCTTTGTCTGGTCGCCCGCCAGCCCGCCAGCCAGCCAGCCAACAGAGTACAATGGCGACCGACCAACACCGACTGCAATTAGCACCCACCCACACACACATCCATCAGCTTGTGAGATTGGCTCCCGTGTTAATGAATGTCCCCTTGACAGCTCTCTCTTTCTCTCTCACAGAAATAGCAAAGTAGCACCTTAGTGTGCACCGCAGTCAAAAGGTACCCCGGACGGAGGGACCCTTCTTCACTTGCTTGCATTATTACATTATATTGGCAAGCGACGCGCACCCTCACACAGCCCCCCCTTCCCCCCCAGACTGTCAATATTTCCCCCTTTCCTGTTTAAATGCTTCAAGACCCGCCGGCCTTGGCTTCCCATCTCAAAACTCTCGTTCTTTCCCTCTTTCTTTCAACTTGATACACTTTTTGACATTTTTCTTTTCGATGCTCACATTCCATCGTTCGTAAACCTTTCTTCGACACTTCTTTTTCTCTCTTTCTCTTTCTTTCTTTCTTCGACACACTCGTTCCGTACTTTCAAGATTCCCAATTTCCTTCTCTTGACGGTAGTGAATTTTATTCTTACTTTTTTTTTATCTACACTTTTTCTTTCACTACCAACGCTCATTTCTTATTTTTATTCAAATTCTCATTCGAATCCCTTCGCTATATTTGTTCACGATTCTTGCGACAAAGTCATTCTTGTATTGTAAAGAAAGATGAAGTTCTCATTCGCCTCTGCAGCGGCTGCTGCCCTCGGTCTGGCGACCACAGTTACAGCTAACGCTATCCCACAAAAGCGTGCGGCCGCCACAGACCCAATCGTCATCAAGGTTAGTGTAACATTGAAGTCGTTCGGCCGTGTGACAATGTAGCTAATCGTTTTTCTCTTTTTTTCTCACCAGGGATCCAAACTATTCCACAAGAACTCCGGTCAACAATTGTATGTCCCTTGCTCCATGCAGAGTTTATATATATAAAGTCTAACGTTATATTATAGCTTCATCAAGGGTATCGCCTACCAGGCCGATTTGAGCGGCGTCAACGCTGCCGCCCTACCATCCGGCCAGAAGTTCATCGACCCTCTCACAGATGCCACAGCTTGCGCTCGTGATATCCCTCTCATGCAGGCAGTGGATACAAACCTGATTCGTGTCTATGCAATTGACACCACCAAGTCGCATGATGCATGCATGAAATTGCTCGTAAACGCCGGTATCTACGTTGTCGCCGACTTGTCCGAACCCGGCCTATCGATCGATCGTGATTCCCCAGCATGGGACTACGACCTGTACAAGCGCTACACTGCTGTTATCGATCTGATGCAACAATACGACAACGTTATGGGATTCTTCGCCGGTAATGAGGTCACCAATAACAACACCAATACTGACGCCTCTCCGTTCGTCAAGGCTGCCGTCAGAGATATGAAGGCCTACATCAAGTCTAAGGGATACCGCCAGATTCCAGTCGGATACGCCACAAACGATGATGAGAAGACCCGTGAGCCTATGGCCGAATACTTTGACTGTGGTGATTCCGACTCTGCTGTTGATTTCTGGGGTTACAACATCTACTCTTGGTGCGGTGCTTCCACCCTCCAGACTTCCGGCTGGCAAGACAGGGCCCAATACTACTCCAAGTTCAACATCCCGGTCTTCTTCGCTGAGTACGGTTGCAATGAAGTCCGACCTCGCAAGTTCACCGAAGTCGCTGCTCTCTACGGAAACGTCATGTCCCCAGTCATCAGCGGTGGTATCGTCTACATGTACTTTGAAGAAGCCAACAAGTACGGTCTCGTCACCGTTGATTCTGCCGGCCACGCCACCAAGCTCCCAGACTACACTTACTACTCCTCTCAAATCGCCACCGCCACTCCCTCCAGCGTTGCCATGTCTGCCTACAATCCCACTGCCACCGCAGCTCAAGCTTGCCCTACCACCGACGCCAACTGGAGCGCCTCCACCGCCCTCCCACCAACACCAGACAGCGAAACCTGCGACTGCGTTCAATCCCAATTCTCCTGTGTCCCAGCTTCTAACCTTGATGAGTCAAAGTACGGCGCCATCTTTGCATACATTTGCGGCCAACTCGGTGATGGCGGTTGCGGTCCCATCACTGGTAACGGTACCTCCGGTTCCTACGGTTCCTACTCCATGTGCCCACCCGTCGTCCGTCTCGGATGGGCTCTCAATGCCTACTATGCCTCGCAACAAAACGCTGCCTCCTCTTGCGACTTTAGCGGCCAAGCCAAGCTTGTCTCTCCTGGAACTGTCAGCTCAAGCTGCAGCTCCAAGCTTGATGCTGCCGGCGGTACCACCGGTAAGACCTCTACCGGTACAGATTCCGGAGACGGCAGCAGCGACGGCGATAAGCCCAACTCTGCTGTCAATGTTGCCGTTCCAGCTAGCTTTACCATTTTCGCTGCATTGGTGTTGTCCATCCTTATGGCTTGATTGGTTTTTTTTTTCGCGCGCGCGCAAGTGTAGTCGTTAAGTGTTTTTTTAAGGGTTTAGACTTTTTTTTGTTTCTCATAGCATTATTTCATTTGTTGAATCTTAGGACTATTTTGATCAAGAACGAGATTTTACAAAGAGACGTATCGTATATATCATTTAAACCTGGATTTCTCTCATTGCAAAGATGAGTATGTTTTTGACCTTCCAGGTTTGGGAAAGTGAAAATTAAAAGGAGAGATAGAATTTTGTAATAAAAATAACTTTTTATATATACAAAACGCTATTATAACATTTTAATCGATGAGTATGACGGTATATTCTCGATTCTCTCTCTTCACTCCCTGTATATACATACATACATACGCTTTCTCTCTTTTTCCTACTGGCATGGCGTCTGTTTTTTTTTTTCTTTGCATACACTTGTACTTTTTTTTCTTCTTTACTTTTTGTATGTTTCTTTGCATGTTTTTTTTATAAAAGAATCGACTGATCGTTTATAGCGGAAACTTCAATTTCAATTTTCATTCTCTTCACCTTTTTTGGCCTTTATTCTTATTTTGAACTCTTTTTTTATTATTATTTTACTAGTTAGTTTTACTTATCATAGCGTCGTATGATCAATGCTCACAGTTGAGGTCTTGAATTTTTAATTTTGGTTCTTAAAATATAATCGTAGCTAGTTACGTATACGGACGTGCTAGTAGAAGTAACCAGTTTAATCGACATGTATATCGATTGGTGTATACCCTTTTTTTTTTTCGTCGCGTAGGAGTAACTGTAGCTAAATTATGCCGCGCGCAAACGAACCCCGTTCGCAGAAAACTCGAAACTTTTACGAAACAAAAAAAGTAAACCGAAACCTCTAAATTTTTTCAACCTCCAACCTTCAAAATAACATCACAGTACATCACAGCACTACAGCCATGCCGCCGTCACGACAGCAATCGAAGTATACACCCTCGAAACCACGCGGTACAGCGCCGTCTTTCAATTCCAATTCCAATTCCAATTCCAGCCCGCTCGCAAGAAAACCGCAATCGCAGTCGCAAATATCGAAGAAACAGGGCGATGTAACAGCAGTAGTGCCTACTGCGTCGAAATCGAATAGAACTGTGACCGGGAAACGGAGGAGAAGGAGGAAGGCTAGAACTGAAGGTATGTAATGCTCCCTACGCTCTTCTTTCGTTGGGTCCATGGGTTGGGTTGGGTTGGGTTGCACAGCCTACTACTACTTGATATTATCAATCTCATTTACCTTCTTGAACTTTCGAATTTCGTTTCGATCATATCTTTCCCCCGGGGTGAGGTTTTAATTTTTAATTTTAATCTCCCCCCGAATTCCTTGTTATTCCGCACGCGCTCCGAGTAGCTATCATTTCGTGCGTGCTATTCTTGGAAAGGGCTGGCTAGCTGGCTTGCTGGCTGCGGACCGGACCTCTCAACGGGAAATTTAAGAAATGCATTAGAAGACGAATTAAGATGAGATGGAGATTGAGACATCCATTTTCGTGTCGTTTCGTTCGTTTCCGTGTTTATTTCTCCCCATTTTTGATAATTTTTTTGTCAGGAAAGAAAATGGGAAATTGGAGATTACGTTTATAAAGTGGGCTGTGTGCGACCCACACTCACTCACTCACCATTAACGTCGCATTTCCACCTTGACTGACGAATCGAAATCGAAACGAAACGGGAGGCTAAATTTTTAATTTAACTAATTGGATCGATAGTTTCAAGCTCCGAAAGTAGCAGTAGCAGTAGCAGCGACAGCGACAACGATGATACTAGCTCGAGTAGTAGTAGCAGTAGTGACGAGGAGGAAAGTAATAAAGCCGAGAAGGTGAAGAAGGTAAAGGTGGCAGTGAAGGGTAGGGAGAAGGTAAGGATGGGGGCATTTCTTTTCAATCTTTTGATTGATGAAAGGAGAGAGAGAACTAATGCGGATTCGGACGGTCTCAGGTTTCATCAGACTCTTCATCGGATTCGGATGCTTCGGAATCGGAATCATCTGATGCCGAAATGGCAGATGCTGCTTCTCCTTCTTCATCCTCCTCGTCATCCTCCTCATCAGATGGTGACGACAGTGAGGAAGATGAGGAAGAAGAAGAAAAAAATACATCTATAAAACCCAAATCTGTAAAACCGGCACCGTCAAAATCGACAGCGAACGCTATACCACCCGAACTACGCACTCTGAAAACATCCATGACGGAGAAAGATTTTGAGGAGTATTATATGAAGAAGTTGACGGAGGAGTTTGGAGACGATTTGAATTCGGTGAGGCAGGGTAAGGATTTCACGGAGCGGAGTATGCCTGTGCTTATACGAGCTTTGAGGGGTGGTGTTGGAGGGTTTACTGAAGAGGATATGAAGGTTGTTATTGCTGAATAACCCTCTCTCTCTCTCTCCCTCTCTCGATCGATCGTTGTACGGCATACAATAATATGTGGTAGTGTGGTAGTGTATAGTATATTGGAATTGTATATTATATTTTTGTATAGAGATATAGTGGCGTTTGCTGTTGGGGGTTTTTTTTTTTGTTTAGCATTCATGAATTATATTATACGGTATTACCATACAGCACTTTGAGAATTAATTATACATAAAATGTTGATTGATCGATTCAATGATATGATATAGTATGTAAGTAGTGTACTACTATAAAGACTCGGCGGCCCCTTGATCCAAATCCTTCAACATACCCTTCCCATCAAAATAATCACTTGTACGAAACACCCTCCGTTCATCATTCACACCGCCGCCGCCGCCCATATCAACACCCTTCCACAACTCCACCCGTTTCCCATCAACCAAAGCCTTCTCCTCCCACCGCACTAATTGTTCTGTTTTATCCAGTTTTGTGGAGAAATCTTTAATCTGCGGTGCTATGACCTTTGTTATCAGGTACTCGAGTTTGTCGATTTGGTCGAATGTGGATTTGAGGTCTTGGGTTAGAGGGAGGAGGGAGTCGGATGTTGGGAGTATGACGTTGGAGATTTGGGATTGGATGTCGGTGAGGGTGTCCTTGTGGGTTGTCAGGGTGGCTTTGTGGGTTGCGAGGAGGGTTGGGTAGAATGTATCCTTTATTCGCACATATATACATATATATACATGTATCAATTGGATGTTAGTTTGGGTGTATAACCAGGTGGGAGATATATATATGTGTGTGAGGTTGTTTGTGTAGAACTCACGTGAGATTGGGATAGATGGGAGCGAAGAAAGGCGGCGAGTTCGTCGGCGACTTCGGAGGGTAAGTCGGAGATGTCGAATGGTGGTAACCGTCTTCCGTCTTCCATTGTTATAAGTATACGTACTGTACCCTCGTGTATGGAATCTGTTATTGATTTATTGATTCACCATTCCGCCGAATTGAACGACCGTTTGTAGTCGCGCGCGAGAGTATTAAAGCTGGTTTAGAAAGATTACTAAATTTAACTTGGGAGTGCACTCGAGTAACCTTTTAATAGCTTGTCGTCTCAACGCATTTTTTGCCAAAGGTGTTAAAACCCATATGTAATATTCAAGTTCAATTTTAGAATCCCATCTTTGATCCGAGTCGAGTGAATATTTTTGAGACGTCTGTATTCGCAAGGTCACCTTGAATTGAAATGTAACCCGGACGATACCTGTCCCAAGATGGTCTTTTTTTTACAAAAGTTTTCGTCCATATATGCATAAAGTAATTGCGTACTCTTGATCAAAGACACACTCACTTGAGTATTATATATTATTGACTTGATCAATTGATATAAAATGTAGACCAACTGTAATGTCTCTTCGAAATGAAATACATTTAACGAACGAGAGTAATGGGGTGTGCATGCTTGAAGGTAAGCTACTTAAGTATATGCTTAATTAAAGGTAGAAATGACGGTATATATAGCAGCATATTTATATATTTATATAACCTCATCTCAGCTGTCTTTTATTATATCATATATTGATTGCTTTGGTATCTTAGTTGGTATATATATATGATCTGTTCATCATCTCATCTCGAGATCTCAAGAATCGATTTATTCTTTAAAACTTTCCCACCCGTCGTGGATATAATTCAAGTCATAGCATGCGGTCGATTGGTACGCAATGCAAGGTTGATGCAAGGTCCGCCCTCGATTCCTCTTCCCCTCGCACCTGTTACAAGCACGCCCTTACCATATGCATTTTGCATACCCACCACCCACACACACACATAACTCCCACCAAAGGACGGGGCACCAACTTGGAAATACCAAGTGGTTTAATACAATCTTGGCTCAATTGACAAAGAATTTTTAGCCTCTCCAGCTCGGAGGCGGAATTCGACTCGGATCCGCCGGGTATCCGGTACGCACGCACGCACGTTCATCCATTCATTCATTCACTCATGCGATGCGACGTCGACTGCGCCCTCGTTTAATATAATAAAATAATATAATATCAAGACGACCCTCTTTTTTCGAAGCTTGATTCTTTTCCTTAAATGATTGCAGCATCACTTTCCTTTCTTTCGAAAAGAAATATCGTCTCTCTCTCGTCAGGAATCCATCCGATTCGCAGGTACCTGTACCTGTACTCACCCCTTACCTGCAGCCGTCTACGAACAAGTCTCCGCTGCATCCCGCCGTTACTCGCTTCTGATTTTTGCGCTGCTGCTGCTGCGACCACCGCCGTTTCAACGTCAACGTCAACGTCATCCCGGCATCTGATATTACTCCAGCCCCGTCTCGTATCAACATCGCCGCTACCGTCAGAATTGTTCCCATCGTCGTCACGAGCTCTTCTTAAAAATCACAAGAGCTGCCGGTTCAGGTTCACTCAAACTCGTAGCTTCCACAATCGGTTCCGGAGCACACGATCGAAATCTGATTCTTCATACCGCTATTACAATTACCCCGCGAACCACTCCAGTCGCATATATATCACCGCTGCCACATCGGTTTTTGTTATATTTCTTAGTATATACCTTGTAGTTGATTTCCCGATAATATTCTCGACCGGGTCTTTATTAAATTTAGATTTTCTCCCTACCCTGAAAGACTTTTTTTCCCGAGTTTATTCTTTTCTTCGTTGGTGGGATTTCACATCCGTTCCCATCCCGGCCCCACCAAGCACCGACAGAGATACCCCGCGAAAGCTGCCAAACACGCACACGCACGCTCCCAACGGTGGTGGTCCTATATATACACAGGAAATCATGACGACGGCAATCCAACCTGGGCGTCCCGAGACTATCACCCTAGAACAGGAAATAAAGCTCAAAGCCTTCTGGAACGCGACATTAACCCTCTTTGGCCAATCCAGCGCTCAATTGGAAGTTCCCAAACCCGACGAATCAACCCTCACCGAGGATTTCTCCAACGTAAAAATCGACCAACCGGAACAACCGCCGGGGACAGCGGACTCGGAAACCTCAGAAAAGACCAAATCGAAACGCAGATACTTTGGCCTCTCATCCTCATCCAAAAAGGACAAGAAGGACAAGAAGGACGAAAAGGATAAAGACAAACTCCAGCCTCCGGCCTCCACAATCAGCGCCACCCCGTCGCCACCGCCCGGTCTCACAGCCGACCCGGAAGACAAATACAACCAAGGCAAGGACTTTAAGGCCGCCCTAGCCAGTCAAACGCCGGAGCAACTACGCACCACATTCTGGGGATTCGTCAAATATGACAACCCGGACGCTCTACTCCTCCGTTTCCTCCGCGCCCGGAAATGGGACGTGGATAAAGCGCTGGTGATGATGGTGTCCACGATGCACTGGCGCGGACAGGAAGTATTCGTCGAGGATATCGTTCACGAAGGCGAGCTCGGCGCGTTGGTACACACCCGCGACGAAATGGACCTGGATGCGAAAAAGCACAGCGAGGGGTTTCTGCACCAGTTGAGGGTCGGGAAGAGTTATATTCACGGGACGGATAAGGAGAACAGACCGATGTGTATTGTTTCCGTGAGGTTGCACCGAGCTCACGAACAGTCGCCGGAGAGTTTGGAGCGGTATACGATATATCTGATCGAGACGACGAGGTTGTTGCTCAAGCATCCTACCGATACTGCTGCCATTTTGTTTGATATGACCGGGTTTGGAATGTCCAATATGGTTTGTCATCCCATTTTTTTTTTTCTTTCACTTTTGAATATTACGGCTGATATTTATTTCTGCTGTTTTTAGGATTACGCACCCGTCAAGTTTATGATCAAGTGTTTTGAGGCACATTATCCTGAATGTTTGGGTATATGTCTTGTCCACAACGCTCCTTGGATCTTCCAAGGTATCTGGGTATGTCACCACCACCTTCACCTTTCAAAATCCCACATAAATATATATATATATAGTCTAATTATGTTTTTTTATGTTGGGTAGAAAATAATCAAAGGCTGGCTGGATCCGGTGGTAGCCTCCAAAGTCCACTTTACAACCAAAGTCTCCGACCTAGCAGAATTCATCCCACTCTCACACCTCCCCAAATCCCTCGGCGGCGAGGAGGACTGGACGTACGAGTACAAGGAACCCGTGGACGGTGAGAATCCCGCGATAGATTCACCGACAGCGGAAGATCTAGCGGAGAAGGAAAAATTGGAAACCGAGAGGACGGGGATCATAGAGGAGTATGAGAAGAACACGCGGGATTGGATCAAGGAGGAGTCAAAGGGGAGTTCGGAACCTACGGATGTGAAGGATGAGAGGAGCGGGTTGAGGGAGCGGTTGAAGGGAAATTATTGGGGGTTGGATCGGTTTTATCGGGCGACGACGTATTATGATCGGATCGGGATGGTGAAGCGGAATGGTGAGGTTGATTTTTATCCCACGGGGAATAATAACAAGAAGGAGGTTGAGGAGAAGGTTAATGGGGATTCTGCGGCGGCGGCAGAGGTACCGAAGCATTCTAGTGATGATGATGATGATGTCGACTGATAAGGTATGGATTTTACAAGTAGTTATATATATGAGTATATGATGTGATTTGTTGTGATACCCTGGAAGTGGGTGGCAGTGCCACTTGGCTTATACGGATCTGATCTGAGGTAACATGGAGGGAGGGGGAATAGTAATGAGTATATCAAGCTATATATTTTTATTTATTTTTGTATTATTTGTTATAGTTGCTTTTCTTTTATCTATCTAGTCTTCACTGTTTTCGTAAGTGCGTTTGTAAAAGTACTTATATATATACCGTCTTGTAGACATGGGCAATCTAAAAATATCACATATATTTAACCTCCGCCTTTTTTCACATTCTCTCCTGTTAACTACTTAAGTACCCCTTTTCACCACCGTGGATACAAATATAAAAAATGGGTTACTGATAATAAATGATATTTTTGCATTTCATCAAACAATGCACAAGGACAAGAGGATATATAAGTTACGAATCCACAAAAAAGTAGAAAGGGGGGGGGGTGATAAGTTAACACGGAGAAGAAGGAAGAAACAGACCGACGACTATGTCCTGTCGTCTGTCTACCAAACTACATCGCTATTTTTATTCAGCAACAGAAAAAAAAAATATCCCACCATTGACACAAAAACCCAAATAAAAAAAAGGCTTTAACGTAGTTTACTAATGTGTGTGTGTTTTTTTTTTTTAAGCGGAAGCGGCCTTCTTAGCCATGGTGTTCAACGCCGATCCGTTTCTGAACCACTCGAGTTGTCCCTCGTTGAAGGTGTGGAGAAGGTTGGTGCTCCACGACTTGCCGTCCTCGGACTTGAAGGTGACCTTCAATGGCTCGCCGACCTTGAGGTTGGTGAGTTCCAGATCACTATTGTAAAAATTCCCAGTCAGTATTACTGTTATTTTATTTTATTTTTGTGATTGATGTTTTCGAGACTTACAGCTTGTCAGATGGCTTGATCTTGTCGTAGTCTTCTGGGTTCTCAAAGGTGAGAGGAAGCATACCCTGCTTCTTCAAGTTGGTTTCGTGCTAATTTCGCCATATTTTGTCAATATCGAAATCTCTCAACCATGATCTTAGATCTTAGAAGGGGCAGTGAGTGAAAAACTTACGATACGAGCGAACGACTTGGTGATGATGGCGAGACCACCGAGATGTCTGGGCTCAAGGGCAGCGTGTTCTCGAGAAGATCCCTCACCGTAGTTCCAGTCACCGATAACAACCCACTTGACTCCGTCGGCCTTGTATTTACGGGCGGTAGCCGGGACGGCGTCGTATTCTCCTGTGAAGACGTTCTTGATGCTGTTGGCCTTGCCGTTCTCAGCGTTGGTAGCACCGATCAACATGTTGTTGGAGATGTTGTCCAAGTGACCACGATACTTGAGCCATGGTCCGGCCATGGAGATATGGTCGGTGGTGGTCTTGCCTTGACACTTGATGAGGATGGGGACGTCCTTGGCGTCCTTGCCATCCCAAGGATCGAACGGAGAGAGCTTTTGAAGACGGTCGGAGGTTGGGGAGACTTGGACTTGGACGCTAGCACGGTCCTCTGGTGGGGCCTGGTAGGTGTCTTGACCTGGATCGTAACCACGTTCTGGAAGAGCGACTCCAGTTGGTGGCTTGAGCAGGAATTCGTTGCCGTCCTTGTCCTTGAGCTTGTCAGTAAGTGGGTTGAACCTGAGATCACCAGCGATAGCAAAGGCGGTTGTCAGATCCGGGGAGGTGACAAAGGCGTGGGTGGCAGGGTTGGCGTCGTTACGTCCGGTGAAGTTACGGTTGTAGGATGAGACGATGGTGTTGGCTTCGCCCTTCTTGACATCGCGACGATCCCATTGACCGATGCAGGGACCGCAAGCGTTGGCCAAGACCATACCGCCAAACTTCTCAAAGGTCTCGAGTTGACCGTCGCGAGAGATGGTAGCACGGATTTGTTCGGATCCTGGGGTGACGGTGTAGATGGTCTTGGCTTTGATACCGTGGTCCAGAGCATCTTGAACGATGGAGGCGGATCGGGTCATATCTTCGTAGGAAGAGTTGGTGCAAGATCCGATGAGGGCGACCTTGACATCGAGGGGCCATCCCTGCTCGACGGCGACATCCTTGAGCTTGGAAATTGGGGTAGCCAAATCTGGAGTGAAAGGACCGTTGACGTGTGGCTCGAGTTCGGACAGGTTAATCTCGATCAATTGGTCGTACTCGGCACCCTCGTCCTCGCGGAGCTCGTGGGCGTAAGCTCGGGCAAAGTCACCGATGGCCTGTCTCTTGGTAGCCTTGAGGTAATCGTACATGCGGTCGTTGAATGGGAACATGGAGGTGGTGGCGCCGATTTCAGCACCCATGTTGCAGATAGTTCCCATACCGGTGCAAGACAGAGATTCGGTACCGGGTCCGTGATATTCAACAATGGCACCGGTACCACCCTTGACGGTGAGGATACCGGCGACCTTCAAGATGATGTCCTTTGGAGCAGTCCAGCCGCTCATCTGGCCGGTAAGCTTGACACCGATAACCTTTGGAGCCTTGAGTTCCCATGGGAGACCGGCCATGACGTCGACGGCGTCAGCACCACCGACACCGATAGCAGCCATGCCGAGACCGCCAGCGTTGGGAGTGTGCGAGTCGGTACCGATAAGGAGAGCACCTGGGAAGGCATAATTTTCGAGAATGATTTGATGGATGATACCGGAACCTGGCTTCCAGAAACCAATGTCGTATTTGGCACAAGCCGTAGACAAGAAGTTGTAGACCTATTTGATTTCCCATTATAAATACCATATCTTTAAAAATTTTTCTTTTTTTTCTCTTTCTCAAACTGAATATTGCTTTGAAGGGTTATTTACCTCCTTGTTGATCTCTTCGGCGCGCGACAAATCCTGAGCACCACCGAGCTGGGCCTCAATCAAGTGGTCGCAGTGGACGGTGGACGGAGTCTGGACTTTGTCCATACCGGCGCTCATGAATTGGAGGATGGCCATCTGAGCGGTGGCATCCTGGCAGGCGACTCGGTCCGGTCGTAGTTTCAAGTACGACTTTCCACGTTCGATATCCTGGGTTTCGGGCTCATCGAGATGTGAGTATAGGACCTTCTCGGCAAGGGTGAGGGGCTTGTTCAGCCTCCGTCGGACGATGCTGAGGTTTTCGCTCATTTTTCTATAAATCATTTTTCACCAAAAAAAGCAAACAACGAATCTGTCAGAAATCAATCTTTTTTATATATTTTATATTTTTGTTTTTTTGGTAAACAAAAGGGTATATATGCGGAATATATGATGTCCGTGAGGATTGTGGCATACTTGTAGTTAATATAGTTTCCCTATTAAAAAGATATTTTATTGTCAATGGGAATGTTTCTATTATCTATAGGTTTCGAAATGAGATTCAAAAAAAGGCTGACCTTTTCCCAGTTGTTCTGGGAGACCTGCTTATCCAGCGGGTCATTGGTGACCGTGGCGAGGCCTCGGAGACGTTGGACCTGCAGGTGGTTACAATTTTTAGCGACCAAAAGAACCGCGAAGGGACACAATATGATGATGTGATGCAATCAATGGAGGGGCCGGTCAGGAATCGGGGGCGACATACGGTTCGGTAGCCGGCATTCTAAAGTGATAATTTGCGATATGATGTCAGCGATTGGTGGGTCTATAGACGTACCGAAATGAATGTAACAAAAAGGTCCGCGACAGTAGGCGACCCAAAAAGAAAGATTGGAAGGTGGAAGATGGTTATGGATGAGACTTACGGTTTTACAAGCCCGTGGGAGGGCTCTCACCGTCGACAGCATTGGTAAACGGTGGAAATGTGGTGAGAAGATGAGAGTGAGTGAGTGAGTGGGGGTGGGGTTGTGGGAGAAGAGAGAGAGATGAGGAAGAAAGTGGTTAGGTTGAACGAGTGTCTTCCAACACTGGTTTCAAAACGGATACGCACACACTCTGTTTAAAGAGACGGATGATATATATGATGAGGAGAAGAAGAAGAAGAAGAGAAGAAGAGAGAAGAGAGAAGAGAGAAAGAGAAGAAGCCAAGCAGCAGGAAGAGAGAGAAGAAGAGAATAAGTAAATCTGGACGAAGGGAAAAGCAAATCCGAGCCGAGTATCTTCGCTGCCAGACTAGTTTAACTTGTATGCATTGCCGACGACACCCTTTCCACCCACCCGCAAAATTTCTCACCCGGGGCACATCCACCCCGAAAAAAACCTCAGAGGCAGCGGTGACATCAGCCAGCATAATATATTATCATTGATTGTAGATTCGATAATATAATAATATATTTTATTTCATTCGTTAAATCTATGCGACTGTATATATTATTATGAAGCGTGGTAATCCATATAAACTCCGCCAGACATCCATTCAACTGTCCACTTATCATGAGAGTATATAGTATATATCTCTTGCACATGTCAATGCAGTGCTGTAATAAAGCCCGACCGAATTCAAACGAATTCGCCGTTCTGTTTTCCACTTTCCCCCCCCCGGTTTTCCCTCTTCTTCTTTTCTTCTTCTTCTTTTTGGTGGTCAAATCAGAATCAGGCCCGTTCCCATTGGCCGAACCGATGCTTCCCCCCTCGTTCTTCTTCCCAGTCGATGTTGCCCTAACCGTTTCCATCGAGAGGTCTGCAGGTCAGTTTTTTTCTGTTTGACATTGCATTTGCGCCCAAAAAAATAAAAAATACCACGCTTGAAATTTTTTTCAGGTCTGGAGACCACTTTTTTTTTTGTTTTTGGCGACTCCAATGTTATATCGAAAAAAGTTCCCTCGGCTTCGATCCGACCTTCCCATATAATTTCATCCATCCCATCGCGACAAGGGCGAACCCTTCCCATTAAATCCCGCGACCTCGTCTCAAGCTTCGGCCCGTCTTTGTAAAATCAATCCTAAGCCAATTCGATCCCCTTTGACATTTGATATTCGACCGACAGCGAATCTATATTCGTCTTTTTTTAAAATCGAATTTTGAACCATCATGGGTCCACAACGGCTGCGAAAGACCAGAAACAGGACCCGGTACGTTCCATCTCCATATCCAGATATATTACAAATAATCTACACATGGTATCTGGATATATTTATATATATTTATATATATACTAGTCAGAACCAATTCAAGCAAAATATTCTAATCTATATCGTACAATGTATTAGTGACCTAGACCAAATCTCAACCGACCTCAACAACCCCCTCCGCCTCCGCCAACACCTCTCATCCCTCCCCCTCGAAGACCTCCCCGCCTTGGGACAACACTACTGCCCACCCTGCGCCAAATTCCTCGAATCCCCCTCCGCCCTCTCCCACCATCAACGTTCAAAAGCTCACAAGAAACGCTTAAAACTGCTGCTCAAAGAACCAGCCTACTCTCACGAAGAAGCAAATGCCGCGGTGGGACGGGGGACGGATAACGGTATCTTTAAAACGGCACCGGATGATGTTATAAATAGGGTATTGAGGGAGAGAATGCTAGCGAAGACTGTAGCTCTATCGGTGGTAAAAGAGGAGGAAGGAATGTCGATATGTAGTGATATGGAAGGAGGAGGAGGAGGAGAGGTAGTCGAGCTCGATGGTGCACCGCAGCTCGTTGTCGATGTGGATGAGGATTTATGATCGATCCATACTTCTTTTTTTCGTCTTTTATATTTATATTATTTTCCATTCGATTCAACAAATGTTATCGGGCGACAGGAGAGCGGGGAGTTCCAAGGCGTTAGTTACATAGATCTCTATCTTTTATATCAAAATGTATCATATGATCAGAAAAAAAAAGTCATCAATGCAATGGTCATGACTTTCATGAATTGTATACTATTAAACCTTGATGCAATAACTATAAATGCTAAAAAAACATATTAAAACAAGAGTATATACATACCGGCACTGCCATTTTTATTCTTCATTTCCGATAAGCTACTAGGCTAGCTGTTTAGGTCTATTTAATAAACTTAACTCCTCCCCTTCCCCGTCACCGACATGACAAAGCTAGCATCCACACTGATCCTCCCCACCACCCACGCCGGCCACCAAACGCACCAAACGACAACCGGCGTCCACATCCCCCATACCCACCACCCAAAACTCGCCTCCCTGAGGATATCCTCCACCCCGAGTCCCCAGTACCCCGCCACGATAAACAACGCCGCGAACGGACTGGTGAGCTGTAATAAAATACTATTCAACAGAGCTAGTGGTATCGAATTCGGTGTCGGTCGTGCAAACATTAGCGGTAACGAGAACAATCCGATCAAGAACGATAACGAGAAGTTTAGTGTGGCAAGCGTGGAGAGGAACATTCCTAGAAAGAGGAGAGAAAAACACCGTGAGAGTTGAAATGTTGGGAGCAGACGGTTCTCGGATGTGGTCAATGTGATGAGTCCTGATAACAGAGTCGGAAAGACGACGGATACGGCTATAAAGATGTAAAAAACGTTCGCCATGGACTATATATATACCAATCATATATATCAGTTTTGAATCACATTACGGGGAATAATATATATGAAGGAAACACATACCTTGTAATCAATCCAATTAAAGACGGCGAAAGGGATGACACCGCAGAAATGTGCCCCAATGACAACAGACAACGGCAAGAACAACTCCCTCTTCGGTCCTCCGTCGATAAGAGTCTCCACCGCCGCCGCAACTTTCTCCCCTTCACTCTTCTTCTCAATCTTCGTCTCGATCACCACCCCTCCTCCTCCATCGACTCGACTCCTACTCCTCGGATCCACCCACAACCGAATCGCAGTCAACGTCAACCCAACAGCGACCAGCATAGCAGATGGTAAATACGTCCCGATACTAACAAACCTCTTGGGCGCCATCAACAAATAAAAGAAAAAACTCTGATGGAAATGTTCCAGCAAATTATTCAAACTCCGAAACACACTCTCCACCGTCCTCCCCAACGACCCTTCATCGTGCCACCCTTCACCGTGCGTGGCAAGCGTGATGGCATCGATATGATACGGTATAAAACTCGAATGCGGACCCGTCGAATGTCCCAACGCTTGATTCACCATCCCCCTCAACATGGTCTTCAACCGATGGTTGTAATTATCCCTATGATCCCACATCTCCTGTAAATCCGTCCGTAAACCCATCTGATCCCGCGAGATTTGCACCGCGGTATTGATCAGATCCAAATTCGGTAGCTGTCCGTTGATCCCGTCGTACATTATATGTAAGGATTCGAAACGACCGCCGGGGTAATCCACAACCACTACACCCTGTATCGCGCCGCTCTTCACGGATAACGACTGCACGTTTGGTCCGTGGAGGTCATGGTAGGCGTCAACCCACGCTTGCGGTCCGGCTCGGGCGTCGGATGAGATTACAAATATGATATCCTTGGACCATAACGACCATCGTTTGAAGTAGCGGCTCAGGGCGAGGGTTAAGGCTACCCCTCCCTCGTTTAAAACATGGTCGATATTCTTCCACGGCGCGCAGAGGACGATTGCTTCCGTTGCGTCGCCGCGTGGGGCGTGGAGGACCGCGTAGACGTTTTCGCCGGTGTAGGAGCCTCCGGCTGCGGTGTAGGAGTATCTTTGCGTGCCGACTTTGAGGTTTGCTGAGCGGAATATTTCCGCGATTCGTTCGGCGACACTAAAAATCCAATATAATAATACATTTTTAGCCAACCAGCCCGTACTTTTATTATCGAATTGTTCATCTTTTTTAATGCTTTTGCACTTTTTTTGTTTCTATTTGTATTTTTTTTTTGTAAGAGGTAGGGGGACGTACACATTTGATGTGCTATTCCCCAGCGACTCCACTTCCCTCCTGAACGCCCTTACTATATTCTGCTCGCTGCCACCGAAATACGCGTGTACTTGACCCGGGAGGAGGGCATTTTCGGAAATGTACGTGCGGCGAGAGTACTCGTCTAACGGGAGGAGGAGGAGGGAAGCTAGACCGACTATTACGGCGCCGATGCTGAGTGCTTGAAAGGCGTAGAGGACCACGGAGAGGTTCTTGCGGAGGTTGACTGGTACTGTTTTTTTTGTCAATTAAGATTACGCAAAAGATAATAAAAATAACTAACGAAAATATATTCTTTTAAAATTGAGAGTATGCGGGGGATATATGATACTTGCCTCGTAACGCCATTGATACGGAAGTTTTGATGTGGTTTGGTGACAATGGAGTTATTAGCTAGGTATTGCAATTGGGAAGACGTGCCGTGGAGTCGTTAAAGCCCGGTGTGGCTGGTGTGGTGTATATTTGTGGCTATGTGTAACCATCACAACGCAGAAATGCCCAGGAAAACTCCAACATCCGTCTCAACGAGGTCACATATACTAATATGATTATAACGTTATCAACGGCGCATCAATCTGTCCGACTCATAAACATAAATACGTGATAGTATTCAATGCCAACTACCTGGTATATTTCTTTCCTTCATAATTTTGGTTGATCGATATATATACCTTTCCAATCGATTCTGGTCAAGTCTCCACCTTTTTTCACACCAGAAGAGCTTCAAGCTTCAGTTGGTGCTAGCTTCAAGACTAGTCGACTTCAGAATACTATACTATATTCCACAACCAGCACTCTTTCACGTAACCCATCCGAGTCCAAAATTGATATAATAGTAACTACTTATATATTATAAAGATGCAACTCTACATCGAAATCCAAGCCGACGACTGCCCCCGCGCCGTAAAATTCTACACAACCCTCTTCCCATCCTGGTCTTTCACCAAACCCGACGAAAACCTGCCGATAGAATACCACCGCGGCACTCTCACCCCATCAAACACCCAAACCGCCATAAACATTCTCAAACGACCCGTCCGAGCCCCCGAACCGGCGGAACACGGCACCAACGCATTCGTCTGCTCGTTCCCGGTGGAGGATGAGAAGGCGTTGGATGAGTTGGGGGGTAAAGTGATAGAAATGGGGGGGAAAGTTGCCATGGAGAAGTTTGCGGTGCCCGGGAGGGGCTGGCATGGGTATTTTATCGATACGGAGGGGAATACTTTTGGGGTTTTTACTACCACTTACACCGAATAATTGATATAAAGAAGCATTCTTCGTGATATTTATATATATTTATATATTTATACTCTGGTATGCATGTACTGAAGATTATGGAGCTTTCGTCAAAAGTGTTATGTTTTCTATATACTTAAGTATATCGCTATATATTATGAGATTGCTCAAATCTACTTTTGTTTAACGTACATATTTCCCAGCTTATTGCATTGCATTGCATTCGTACAATATACAGTCAAAGTATAAAAACTTATACAAGATGAATGGAAGTGTCGTCTCATCGAGTTTGTCCTCACTCGTTTAAGTGTTAACTTTAGAAAGTCTTGAGGTTTTCGGAAACCTTAAACTCCGGCTCGGTTACCGTTCGAAGATGTGCTACGGTCGTCCCCTCTGCGATTTCAACCAGTGTGAGACCCTCTTTATGGTCTACATCAAATACAGCCTAAAAAAAATCCAATATCAGTAAAACAACTTCCCTATATATTATATATTATCTGTATTCTGGGTAATGCTGTCTGTAACTCACGAGTTCGGTGATGATCCTGCTAACACATCCCTTTCCGGTTAACGGGAAAGTGCATTCTATGAAAAACGTTCGTTTAGTGTTCTCGTACACCTGAGTGATATATTTCACGTCAACTTACTCTTAACAATCTTCGCTCCACCCTTCTTATCCGTATGATCTGTCAAAACGATAACTCTAGTCTTCTCAGGATTCGCTACGAGGTCCATCGCGCCTCCCATTCCTTTGATCTTGCCCGGTAACGCCCAATTCGCAAGATCACCGTATTCGTTCACCTGCATGGCTCCTAGCATTGTCAGGTTGATTTTTCCAGAGCGGATCATACCGAAGGATTCGTCGGAACCTGTATAAATGACATAATTAGACGGAACCGTCACGAGTGTATTTATATATATTATCGCTTACCGAAAACTGAAGCACCAGGATTGAGAGTTACTGTTTCCTTTCCGGCATTGACTGAAGCGACAACTATTAGCGAGATCTTTAATATTTGGTGAAATGAAAGATTCGTCGTACTGAGATCTGGGTCTGCTTGTCCTTTTTGAGGATACGGGCCAAGACCTAGAATGCCATTCTCGGATTGTAGTGTCACCGAGGTATTCGGGTCCACAAAAGTCGGAGCGAGCATTGGCATGCCGATACCCAAGTTTGCAAACATCCTGTACAGCCATTCCCCCCAGTTAGCTTTTATTTTCAAAACTCGAGTCTTTCTTAACCCGCTGAAGACATGATTATAATACCCATTCTGAAACTCCTTCGCCGCCCTCTTCACGATCTTTTCTCTCTTGGATCCACCCCCACCTCCCGCAACAGCCTCTTTAACCTCCTCCTCAGACTTTGCAAACGTAAACTTCTCAATATCCTTACCCTCCGTGCTCTTGATAACCTTACTGACATAAACACCCGGTAAATCAATCGCAGCAGGCTCAATCTCCCCGACCTCCACAATCTCCTCGGCTTCCACAATGGTAACCTTGGCACCTCTGCCCATCGCCCCGTTGAAGTTCTGCGCGGCGAGTCTGAACTGTGCGTTACCGAGTCGATCTGCCCTCCACGCCTTCACGAAGGCATAGTCGCCATTGATGGCTTCCTCCATGATGAAGGTCTTGCCGTTGAACACTCTCGTTTCCTTCGGTGTGGAGAAGACGGCGACGGAACCGTCCGGGTTGTATTTCACGGGGAGTTCACCGGTTTGACGCCAGGTGCCGTATCCAGCGGGGGTGTAGAATGCCGGGATACCTGTTATTTTGAATGTTTAGTCTTTTTTTTTACCATCGATGGATAGCTATGTTTTTGAGATGTTATATATACCTGCGCCGGCAGCTCTGCACCTCTCCGCCAAAGTTCCCTGCGGTGTCAACTCCAACTCAATCTCCCCAGAAAGATACTTCTTCTCGAAAGTTTTCTATCCCAAATTTAAAAACATCCTAATTAGTATATGATACCAAATAACCTTGTAGCGAAACGATTATTTGGAAGGTCTCACGTACGTTCTCCCCAACATAACTCGCAATCATCTTCTTAATCTGCCCGGATGCCAACAATTTGCCCAGTCCCTTCCCATCCGTCCCCGCATTATTGGACACCGCGGTGAGTTCCTTGATTTCAGGCCGTTTCTCGAGTTCATTGATAAGTGAGTCCGGAACGCCGCAGAGACCGAAGCCGCCGACTAGTATTGTCGATCCGGAGTTGACATCTTTGATCGCCTCGCTAGCAGAAGGGACGACTATATATTAAATATTTCGCAAAAAACCATTGCAACCGGTTTGGTGAGTTATGAAGAATACGTACGCATGCGCATTATCAATATAAATGATCAAAAGGAAAAGCTCGGAGTGGTACAGTACATACTTTTGTCAATTCTTCTGTAATTCTGCGTTGTCGCGAATGTTCGGAACGAGGAATAGAGGATGTTGCGCTGTATATACATATATATATATATATATCCCTCGATTAGTAAATCATGATCATCCGTGGCTCTGGTTTTAGGAGTGGATGAGTATATACTTGTGCACGTACTTTTAGTAAAGACTTTGAGCTGAACGCCCGTGTCGTTCGGTATAATAGTTCCGGAGACACCATTTTCGCAACCAATTGTAACTACTCAAGTAAGCAGACTCGACTCAGGGTGGACGCGCGAGAGTCGACAGAATTCTAGATCTTGTAAGTGTATATATTCGGAGAGCAGAGGCGAACGACAATTGAGAAAAATAGATTGAAATTGAAAAGGGGAAAATGCTGAAGATAGTTTATAGTGTCATTGTGCAGTAGTATATCGTTCTAGAGGCCGGGTCAAGCGGGGTGTAAGGTACTTTTATGCACCTGTCATTGCATGGTATCGGAGCTACCCCAGATTTGTTGGTTCGGAGTCGCAACCTTTCTCGAATCGGCTAGCATCGGAACGATGTCGATATCGTAATGGATTACTTTTTCTTAACAGGTGCTTAAGCTTTGTCTTTTTTTTTTTTTTAAAAAAAAAAAAAAAGGAAACCTTTATTATATGAATATTGAAATCATATAATTTTGACGGAATGGAATTATAGAGACAAGTGAGTACTTAGTATCGTGGTAGTATATACTTGCGCTTCAAATGTGAAAAACCCCCAACTTTCCTCCGCCATCAACCCAGCTTATCAAATCCAAATGACCAAAAAAAAAAAAAAAAGTAAAAAACTAAAAAGAATCTGGAATCCGCAAACAACATGGAGGGATATCCTTTCATAATGAGTACACGGTAATAGGACATGATGCGACGCGGGCCCGTAAACAAAAATATAAATCGCCGAAATTAAACCGTAACAATCGTTAAAAAAAAAAAGCAAGAGTACCCAAGCAGGTATATAATAAGGGAAAAAAAACAAGTATCATATCTACAACCTTATGCACCCTCGCTACCAAACTCCGCAGTCCAATTGTTGCTCTTCTCGACATCCTCCGCGCTGACCGTGGGTCTACTGCTTTGCACGGCCTTGACAAAGTCCTTTAATACCAATGGCGGCTCCGCCAGATCCTCGCTCTTGACATCGACCCAAGTCATCTCTTGCGCACCTTTATCCCCGGGACTGCACGGTGTCAGCTTCTTCTTCTGTACCAGCTTCTTCTCGCCTGTTGCCGGGTCTTCTTCGGTTACCGCCACATCAATCCACTTGTAATGTGTCGCCATCTGGATCTTTCTTATAGGCTGCATGAGCGCGTCGTTAACAGCGATACTGATATCGGAGCCGCTGTAGCCTTCCGAAATCTTGCCAAGTTGGCGATAATCTCCCGGTTGCAGGTCGCAGGGTGTGGATCCGACGGCGATTTGGAACATTCGTTGACGGGATGCAGCGTCTGGTAGGGCGATGTGTATTCTTCGTTGGAAACTGCAAATGATTCATACATAAGTTGTGTGTTTTGCGGAAAACCCCCCCCACAGCGAGGACGACTTACCGTCTACGGATGGCACCGTCTAGCTGCCAGGGAATATTGGTAGCACCGAGTACCAAGACACCAGTCGAGTCGTTGCCGACACCATCCATCTGCACCAGCATCTCTGTTTTTATTCTCCTGCTAGCTTCCGATTCTCCTTCACCTCTGTTGCCGCAGAGGGCGTCAAGTTCGTCTATGAAAATAATCGAGGGCTTGTTCTCTCTCGCCATGTTGAACAGCTGCTTCACAAGTCTGTCAAACACCTTTATATCAGCGTCACGATCTTGAAATAACTGTCACAGTTGACATCCCATACCTTTCAGACTCTCCCATCCACTTGCTGACGAGATCACTACTGCTCACGGAGAAAAAGGTGCTGTTCGCCTCCGTCGCCACAGCCTTCGCCAAGTAACTCTTACCGGTACCCGGAGGACCGTACAGCAAAATACCCTTCCACGGCTTCCTCTTCCCCGTAAACAGGTGGGGAAACTTTATGGGTAATATAACCGCCTCTTTTAAAGCCTCCTTAGCACCCTCCAAACCAGCGACGTCTTCCCATCTGACGTTCGGCTTCTCAGTCAAAATTGCACCGGATAAGGCACCCCTCAGTTTCTTCGAGTCTGTATCCAAGTCGTCGTCGTCGCCCTTTGCTTTCCCCCCGGACCCGGATTCTTTGCCGTTCGCACCTATCGCTTTTGGCTTTTTCTTGGTAGATTCGTCGTTCAGATGGGTTTTAAGTTTCTCGGCGCGTTCCATGTATTCTGTGGCTTTTTGGCGGATGAGTTCTTTGGATTTCGGATTCTTCTCCCCTGATATGTTGGAGTCATGTTAGCTTCTGTGAATATGGGATGTCTGATGCGAGGCTTTCCTCATGAGTGTCTCTGTCTTTGTGTGAACGAGAATAGATATATATATATATATATATATCTGAAGATGAATCGTACATTTGAGAGCTAGCATGAATAGATTCAAGGCATCATAATAGCCTTGGTATGCCTTCTCGTAGTTTTGGGCAGTGTCGTCCTCAATGGCTTTCTTAACCGCCTCAATAGCCCGACTGAGAAAGTCTGTAGTCATGATGAAGGTTCGGATGTTCGACCCTTCAGTGAAAGCGAAGACGTGAGTATCGAACGGACGGCCTAACGGATGGATGTCGTTACGGCGTCAGGTGGTGGAAGAGCGGAGCTTCGTGGATGGACAAAGGTGGGGAGGTGGTCGTTTTCGAGCGAGAGAGTCTCACGATGGAACGTGGAGAACGAACAGATCGATGCGACTGAGATGGAGAGAGGAGGTACTCTGCCGTCGTTCCGAGCAGCGTTCGAAGGGATACGTAGTTCTGCGGGTGGTCGTTCGTGCAGAACCAAGCCAGCAAGAGGAATGATGACGAGCGAACAAGACGAGGGGAGAGAGCTCGAGTGCGGTTAATCAACTGGTGGTGCGCATGGGCCGTAATTACTCGCATGGTTAGTCTCGAAACCCTCCACAACACAAGTTTTTGTGGTAGCATGGTTGGGGTCTGAGAACCAAATCAACCATTGTCATCCCACGAGTCAAAGTAGCCTCGAGACCAGGAGTCAAAGAGTACCCGCTATAGCTAGATTGCTGGATGGTATCGCAGTACGATCCCAGGGGCGACGCTCAGCCGCCGCCGAGCACTGGAGCCGGACAACAAAATAAAATGTTGTCTGCCTTCGCGCTACTCGGGCAGCAATCAGCAAAGTTCTTAGACTCTGCCATGCACTGCACATCGTGAAAGGGTTAAGTTTCGCGTGAGCAACAAGCTTAAAGATAGAGGATTTCCGGACGAGATTGAAGCCTCACTATATATAGACCCCCAGCTGCAGCGATGTCCATGATAGTACGTATCGAGTAATTATTTACCGATAACACCGGCCTTTGAAAGTTTACATATTATAACGCAAGTGTTTCATTTCTTCACTCACGGATGCTAATAGCTAATTATATTAGGCCGCTCATGGAATTTGCTCCTTGTGCAATATATAATTAGAGTTTTTCAATTTTGTAGGTGTTACAATCGATGGAATCAGGATAGTATATAATAGTATACTAGTATCGAGGAAAAATGAAAGTATGGCCGGTAGCTAGATGGTATTCCATATGGCACTGGCTTAGCTTAGTATATCAAGAGGAGTTTATTGGTATGTGGACATTAGTCTTGTTGTCTGTGGACATGTTATCCCCCAATATGTTGGATATATATATAATTTCGTAGCCTCTAGTCACTGGTCTAATTTTTTTTTCCAGACACAGTAAACGCTACACAAATCTTTTATGGCCGTATGGATAGTTATTTAAGTACTCAGGTATCACTGAAACTTCAATTGTGACAAGTTAGAGGAAGCAAATTTAACAGAAGGAAATCTCACCGGGTAGGTGATACGTCTAATTGTCTTTCAACTTGGTTAATGTTCACAAGACTGCAATACCACATATCCATCTGCAACTTAACTTTACTGCTATTATGTATATTTTAGCCTCTGCTAGTGGAGCGTGCAGTCCAGTAGTTTTCACGAGAGTAAAGAATGATCCATTGAGGATGTCTGTTTTCAACCTTTTCACTATTTCGGGAATGTAGCATACTTAGGTCGTGGTCCTGAATAGATATTTCGGATCCTCGAACTTGGCTACTTAGGCTTAAGTATTCGTAGTCTGTTGATCGAAGCGGTTCCGCAAAGTAGCGCAGGCCCAAAAATTGTGGCATATAAAGGTCATCTGATCAAATGGTGTAGAAACATCAGCTTCAATGTCTGGGCGCGAGCTCACTCAAGCTAATCACTGTCCTACCTAATCTTGTAACACGTCCTGAGATGAAGTGTATATGTTCGTTGTGATCTGCAAGAATAGGCCGGTTTTGTGGAAGAAGTATCTGGAAAATCGCAGAGCTAATATATATATATATATATATATATATATAGTTGCACCGATATGCAATTTGCGCATATTTACATGCGTTCTGTATTTAAAATGACCGTTCTGCCTTTGGATCACTGTCTCCATTTTATGTCGGTTCCCAATATAATATTAGCTAATTACTATTCTCCAAAGGTTCTTTTTAACTAGTTAAGTAGTTAACTCCTATCCGACCCTAAGGAGAAGACCTCACCAGTACAGTTAGAAAAATATCCTACTCGATTCGTTACAATGGTCTCACATCGGAACTCCTTTGCTCTTGGTCCCTACGACGTACGCTGGGACGAAATGTTCCACAAAGTAAATTACCGCACCTTCTCGAAAGAAAGTTATCCAGTACTCGACCCCAACATGAGCAAACGGCGTGTCTACAAATACAAAGAAATGGCTGTTAAATCAGGCGTCTCGGTTCGAGAACAAACAATGGCGGCACTGGCGGGTGACACCTGTGTCAAAATCCTTGGTCACGTCTACATATTCGATACTCCTCCTTCTTCTCCTACTTCCTCTCCTACTTCTTCTCCTGCCCTTGAACCTCGAAAAATCGGCTTGACAATGGAAGTCGCACAACCCTTCTACATTTATCGTGCAACGGGATTATCACTCGATGAGAAAAAGAGAGTGAGAGACGAAATGATCAGAGTCGTGGCTACGTTACACGACACGAAAAACATGATACATGGAGATATCAAACCCCCGAGTTTTTTGAAATGCAGTGATGAGAGAATAGTATTATGCGATTTTGAATCTGCGCGGCCCGCAGATGAAGACGAGCAGGTGTGGCTTGATGGAACTGGAGACGGGACTGGCAAATATATGAGTCCCGACCACCTCAACAAGCTAGAAAAGGTCAAGGCTGAGAGGATATACAGGCTCCCTGCTACAAAAGTCGATGATCGGTACGCTCTTGCTATCTCCGTGTGGGAGCTTTTCACTGAGAAAATGCCGCTGTCACAATTAGATTATGATGGGCCGCCTATGGAGAACTATGTTATGGCTGGGGGAACAGTGGATGTCATGGAAGTTGAAGATTTGGAAACCCGAGAATGGATTGCTAAGGTATTGAGGGAAGGTGGCGCAGTTGTCAATATTTAAAATTGCTCCAGAAAAGATATTTGTATGAAGCTATTCGATATATTCGATTTATATTCACTTCAAGTTGGTCTCGCTGCTTCAAGTTCTCTATGCTAGCTACTTACGTACTTAATAATAATACTTGGCCAAAAATTTTACAATCACACAAGGAAGTAAAATGACATTTACATTTGAGTATAATTATAATATAAATAAATAATAAAATTAGTAAAACTGCTCCCCTAAGTAATTGGGTTCGGATCCGCAAAAATCACCAAACAGAGGGTAAGTCACGTACCCCGGTTAATAGGGTCGAAGTGGAGGTGCATCGTAATAATCCAACAACTGTTTGCTTGCTTGGCTGAGAAACACTCAACCAGCTCGTCTATATTGTTATTAGTATTATTATTATTAGCACGTAGCTCGATATCGCATCCATACCGACCCACCTGACCAGACATCTGATCTCTCCTTTTCTCTCTCTCTCTCCTTCTTTTCTCTCACGGTGTTTGGAACTGGTCGCGATACGGTAGACATGGCGACTTTGCAACAGTTGACGGACGAGTACACCGATCTCCAGAAAAGTAAACCCAGGTCCCCCCCGGCCCCACTATAATATATCCCACCATCTCACCTACGCTAACACGAAAAGCTTTGGATCAGAAATACAAGAGGTCATCGAAGCTCGCCAGCGACTGGACGCACAGCTATCTGAGAATAAAGCTGTCCAAAAGGTACTTCAACCTTTCTAGAGTTCCAATCGGAAAAAAAAAAAAAAAAATTCTATACCCCGGTATTGATATGGCTGGCTTTGGAATAGGAATTCGCATCTCTCGATTCCGATGCCAACATTTACAAGCTCATCGGCCCCACGTTGATCAAGCAGGAAAAGAGCGAGGCGATAATGAATGTTGACAAGCGACTGGACTTTATCGAGAAGGAAATGTAAGCAGAATGGGGAACGTTGTGTTCAGTTAGGGTAGGTAACAATGGCTAATATTTTTTATGCCAACCTTAGAAAGCGAATAGAGGGGCAGATCACCGAGTTCTCGGAAACTAGTGAGAAGAAGAAGGGAGAGATAATGCAACTTCAGATGCAGAGTCAGACGCAAGGCCAGTCATGATAGAATATTGGGATTTCAATCAAAGATCAAATTAAAGATAAACGGTTTTTTTCTTCCTTTCTTTGAATTTCATTTGCATATGGCGTAGGTATACCAAAAGCTATGGTTGTAAATATAGTTAATGCCACTTTTGCATATTTATATACTATTATATAAAAGATTAGTGCCTCGTAGTAAGATAAATCTTTTAGCATTTGGGAATATCGCTCTAAAGAGATGAAGGTATATAATATAGTAAATTGTTCCGAGCATAAAAGACTAAGCGCTGGATTTATCCTTCTTGTGCTTCTTCTTCTCCTTCTTCCCTCCTTCGTCTGTAGACTTATCCTTCTTTTCCTTTTTAGATTTAGTCTTCTCTACCTTGGGTTCTTGAGCAAGATCCCCGTCCGTGTCAGCTGGAATATCCTCTTCTACCGGCTTTGATTTCTTCTTCTTCTTCTTCTCCTTTGGTGATTCTACAGCTTCGGCTTCACTCTTTTTAGCCTTCTTCGGGGTCGGAGCCGCAGCGCTAATATCCTCCATGGCTACATCCTCTCCGCCCTCCTGGATTAAGTCTTTCCGTGGCAGGACCGCTCCGTTGATGTTGAGATCAGACTCCTCCCCATAACCCGCCGGCATGAACCTCATCCTTAGCCCCTCTGGCTGGGCTCTTGGTAGAGGGGGTGGAGCCTTTTCTGTTGCCTTCTTTGATCGCGTAGATGGAGGTGCTTCCGTTATCACATACTTTATTGTTGGTGCAATCGAGGCTATAGGTAGTATACAAATCAGCGCCTATGATTCTTGGTTTTGAGAATGCAGCCTTCGATAACATACCTAATTGATATCCCTTTTTGCCCTCCCTCGGCACGGCCAGCCTCATACTCGAGCTGACAGAATCCGCTGACCGTCGAATTGTAAACTTTGACTCCCCGGTTTCGATCGTCTCACCCTCCAATCCACTGTGAAGCTTTATCTTTTTTACATCGGAGAAACTGAAATTTGAAGGTGCTGTGAAGAGGAGGATTTGTTTGCCTTGTAGCGAGGACGGAATGGAATCTGATGATGTCGAATCGAGCGGTGTATATCCCGCCGGCACATCTCGGTCGAGAGGTAGGGTGAAGGTAGGGGTATTTTTCGACTTTGAAGATTTAGTAGGCTGTGAGGCTTCACTTTCGCTCTCTTCGCCTTCTTCCTCCGACGACTCCTCTTCTGATCCGCTGCTTCTATCACAATGGATTAGCGCATGTTTGGTACAAGTCGGCCATCTGGTGAGTAACCATACTCTTCACTCGATTCTTCCACCACTTCTACAACCTTCTTGCCCTTCTTCTTAGAAGAACTGGCGGCTTCCCTGTTGCTAGCGTTTTTCCCAGAACCATTGACCTTCTCTGTGCCATCTCTATTTCGTTTTTTCGACGTCTTCTCGGTAGACTTTGGAGTTGTCGTCTTTTTCGATGGCGCATCGGTCATCTGCTCATCGCTGTCGTCGGAATCGTCGATGTATTCGGATGATTTTGGAGCTTTGGATTTAGACGGGTTGAGCGACTTTGGATTCGGGGTTAGCGCAACCCTGGTGGTCGATTTTGAAGGCATCGGAGCGGAATTCGGATGGTTGACGGTCGAGATGGTCTTTGTTTTTCGGCTGTGTCGAGGGTTTGAACTTTTTTTTTTTCTATTTCGCGTGGGCTCGACACGAGGTCTGATTTCAGCAGGGATTCTCATATTACTTCGACAAAACTTCAAAACCGACATCACCAATATTGCAATTCGCGCACATGTCGAAGAGGACGAGCGATAGCAAAGTAAAAGGTATATTATCTCCAGATTTAAACTCTACCAATTATAATCCTGTTGCTAACAGAGCTACAGCGCCTCTCAGCGCTCTCGCGGCGAGACGTTTGCGCCAGCAGCAACTGGCAGCGGAAGCAGAATCAGCACCATCGACACCCTCGACGCCAAATAACCAGACCCCGTCCGTTACTCCCGCTGTCGAACTCACACCGGTTATAGCCAGTAAAGATGCACCGAATGGCGACCCGACGGGTCAACAGGCCGGAGTCTCACCATCAAAACCACATGAAACGGAGGCTCCCGAGGCGCCAGACTTAAACAATGTTATTTTACCACGGTAAAAGCGCATGTATATGCACTCGAGCCCATGTTTAAAAGCATACGCTAACGAAAAAAAAATCTTATAGCCAAATCTCGAACTTTACGCAAACCGATGAGAATTACGTTCAGGATGCATCGAAGGCCGAAACTACGGTTAAACTACGCCGTGGGGAGTCTTTGGTCGTACAAGGAGAGTTCAGGATGACCGTTATATCCGGTTCCGTTTCGATATACGGTGCTATTTTGGAGGCTCCATCTTCACTAGATATAATCGCATCAGCTTCGCAAGCATTACCGGTCATAGAATGCTCGCCAAAGTCGAAAAAGCGAAGGGTTGAGAAACCTTCCACTGGCGACAATGAATACGATGTGATATTTACCTTGAAGAGCACTCGTACCGGGTTGAGTGATATAGGGAGGATCTGTCCGCGGTTCGACAATATCTGGAAGCCATCGTTGATGTGTACAACGCTCAAATCAGAAGCTACAGAATCGTTCGCACCTGTGAGTTATCAAAAATCTTATGTCCGGAGCTCGCGTATCATTTGATTCTAACACCAAATATAAGATCCTCACATCACTCCAATCAACACCGATCCTCACGATTCCCCCATCCTGGCAATCCGCAATAACTTCTCTATCCTCTACAAAACAATCCCCGAAATCAATCTTTATAGTCGGCGGAAAGTCCGTCGGGAAATCCACATTTAGTCGATACCTCTTAAACAACATTACAACATCCCAATCCTCTTCACGGGCAATTGTATACCTCGATCTAGACCCGGGACAACCGAGCTTTACGCCACCATGCATGCTCTCGCTGCACAGGATCACATCTCCGGTCGTATCCCCTTCGTTCGCAGCATTCACATCAACAGAAATCATAAAACAGCATCATATAGGGTACACCTCTCCCCGCGAAGACCCTAAATATTACCTCAGATGTGCGAGAGACTTGGTACATGAGTATAGAAGACTGGTAGAGGGAGGCGAGAAACTCACACTGGTGGTGAACACTTGCGGGTGGATAAAGGGGATGGGAAGGGAATTGCTACAAGAGCTGGTACTGATTTGTGAACCAACGGATATGGCCGGTCTCGGTGACGTTGATGGCGTCTTTGCAGAAATAATTCCCCAGGCAGCAGTAAAAAATGTTAGGAAACACATCTTGGAAGCAGCAGCAGCAGTTTCCAACTCCAACTCCTCCAACGGTACAAGTATCAAGAACGGAGGCGGTAACGCTCAACAACAACAACAACAATTCACACCTGCGGATTTGAGAATGCTGCAGACGATAGCTTACTTTCATCACCTTCCGAAGAAACCGGCCGCCGCCGCCGCACAGACTGTTTCTTTTGATTTTGAAAACCATCTTACGGCTGTACCACCTCTACTTGCCGGGTACAAGGGTGCAGGAAAGGTCATTGATGGGATTACAGTGCTTGATGCAGATATCACGGCGGAGTACGCATTCACAGCTATCAACGCTACAATCGTGGCGATAAATTTGGTCAAAGGAGATGAGAAGGAGCATCCGGTTGTAGAATATCTGGAGGGTGTATACGGCTCTGACGATAATGTTGTGCCGTACATCCCCTCCCGTCAGTTCGATGGTACGAGTGGGGTATTACCCACAGAAACCACATTCACGATCGGTCTAGCTATCGTGAGAGGCGTAGACGAGGAAAGGGGGCAATTACAATTATTGACACCAGTATCAGACGGAGAATTGAATCGGTGGATCGAGGAAGGGTACAGGATTGTGTTGACGAGAGGGAGAGATGAGATGCCAGTGTGGTTGGTGTGGGATTGGAGGAGGGATGTACCTTTAGACAAGCAGCGACGGAGAGGCACGGGAAGCGGTAGTGTTGGTGGAGTGGTGGTGGAGAAGATGCCTTATTTGGACTTTGTGGTTGGTGGGCAAGTTACCGGCAAGGGTGCGAAGGAGTGGAAGGTGAGGAGGAATATCATGAGGAGGAGCCAACATCGACGTTAGCGGACACGAGACTTGCAATGCAATGTACCGTACCATATTCTAAGCTACGAAGTACTTTTTGTAATATTTTGAAGCCGCCCGTTTTTTTGAGGGATTTGCGGCATTGGAATGGGAAGGTTTCAGTTTGTTGCAAATGGACGGCACGAGATTTATGCTGTAGAAGATACTTTGGATCGATTGGAAGCGAATACAAGCGATGGGAAGCGAGTGAATTGATCAATCAATCAACCGATACCTTTTTGCGCAAGCTTGCATGAAGGGCGCTAAGATGTCGAAAGCCTTTCAAGCTGAAAAAAAAAAAAAAAAACAAGCTATCGCGGACTAGCTACATGAAGTCGCTGATCAGAGACGGACTTCGCATTGAGGATGGCCTGGAATTGAACCTTTTCCAATCAACATAATATACAAATATACATATGATAATAGTCAGGAAAAAAAGGCCGGGCCCGGGTTCGATTCCATCGGGTCCACTATCTGCAAAAAGACGATGGGCTAGTTTTAGTGCCAAGCGGGGAGCGCAGTGGGATCAAGTAAGACCGCTTTCTTGATAATCAAGCCCGTGCTTCTTCAACGCTCACATGTCTAGATACTTCTTCCTCCATCGCCCATCCATCCAATACCCATTGCAGGAGTATCGTCATTGAAAGGTCACGTCTCATCACGGGACAGGATGCCATATCCAATCCAATCCAATCCAATTCTTTCAGTGATCAATCCATGGAGCCTCAATGGAATGTGTTGGAAAAAGGATGGAGTCCAGAACAATTAAAGTGCCTTATAACGGTGACCTCCGTCATGTATAAGTACTTAAGTAAGTATATATATGTCAATAACAATGCAATAATGTTATGTCTATTGTGAGCAATCACATTTTCGGTTTTTTTTTTTTTCTTTTCAAATCTTCCATTCCTCGGAATGCAAACTCCTCAATTCACACAGTTTTACCGATAGATGTACATATATATCTCGATTTCCATGATTATGTACGATATGTACTTGAGTAATTATATCCGCACTTCCGGTACCATGAAAAGCTAATGTGTGATCTCGAGATGCATGCAGCGATCAATATTGCAATTAATGGAGGGGCGTTCGCATGCCATTCCCTTAGACTCCTTGCCTTGCCTTACCCTGCCTTGCCTTGCCATTCCTTGCTTTGAAGGGTTCCATTACATACACTATCATATCGATTACGATCCCGGGCTCCCTGCTAGCATGCCAAGTTTTTTTTAATTCCTCCCGTTTGATTTTAGTTTCGTTTCTTGTGGCGGGCCGGCTGCATTTGGCTGCTTTGCAATATGAATCTTCGCAAGCAGACGCCCAGGATTCAAAGTAATGTACATACAGTATGTAAGTACTTATGTAACATGTTTAGCTGGAACGGTCTATGATCGATCGCTGAAGCCCTCTCTCTTGGGGAAAAAAAAAAAAAAAACGCGGCAGTATGATTGGTCAATGTCTTGCAGCAAAGACCATTTCTATCAACGGGCTAGTCCAATCGATATCTGCCTGTGGTCTCGAGGTACTTAAGTATGTATGTACACTCGATGCGTCTTTGCAACATACTTGCGCAGGATCATCGATTGGGCGAGATAAACCATGCGAAATGATCACTACTGACATTCACTGACATGTCCGGACTTCCTTGGGTACGTACGTGAGTGCGTGAATGTTTGATTTCGACTCCGACTCGTGGGCAGCACAGCAGGAAAGAAAACGATATTCGCACATGTGACGACACAACCTTCACACAACAGGCGAGCAACAAGCTTCCCCCTCCCCGTCAGAGAAATTTAAAGACAAGTGGGGAGCCCCAAAAAAAAAAAAAAAAAAAAAAAAAATCCTTTACAGGTTTCGATGGAGAAAGAAAAAGGAAAGAAAGCTACTCCGAAGAAGCAAAAAGTGTTTAAAAAAAAAAACCCGTTTAGAAAGGTTTCATGAATCAATATTGCAATAATAGGGTGGTGGGCTTTCATGTTAATTTGAAGCGAGATGGTGGTGTGGAACCTCCTCTTTGTCGCCCCTTCGAAAGCTCAAGGGTAGCAAACTTGACAGCTTGGAAATGAAGAGGTCTTTCACTTTCTTTCAATGTTCTGGGTGTTTGGGACAATTTTAACTGGAACCGCGGATGCGGGTACCAATGAATGGTGGGCAATGTGGGTTCACAAATCTTGAGAGTTCTTTGAGTGGTGCAGATACGGTGTGTGGGTGTGTGTGGGTGTGCGGACTGGCGCTAGTGCACTGATGTAGCTTACGAGCTTTCTTCCCCGACGAAAACCTTCACCGAAGTGGAGCTCGAAAAATTAAGCTAAAAAGTTCGACAGGTACGGTGTTTGGGACCAAACAATTTTTTTCGCACAGCTCGCTAGAAGAACTCACTGAAAAAATCTTTTTTGAAGAAGGATTTGAGGGGGGTTTTAAATTTTGGTGAGCTCAGTGATGCCTGGTGATGCATCTATGGAGTCTCTCGAGTAGTCATACCCAAACACCGATATCGCGATGGTGGTGTCGCTCGTTCGCAAGGCAGCATTTGACATACGGACGAGCTCGCGGGCAGGAGTTCGGGTGCGGCTTTGAGAAGTTTGCTCAGTTCTCTCTGCGAGAGCACGGCTGGCGCTTTCGAATCTCAATGTTTGTTTAGTCATAAATTCTTCCTTCATCGATATCCTCAAGGGGCGGAGATGCCGAACTAGTTTAGTGTCGAGCTAGCTAAGTTCTCGCGTTTCCCAAACTAAAATAAATTAAAGCTTGTGGTAGTATACTAGCTAGCTAAACTGGGATTAATCAATTATCGTATTTATAAGGCCGGCCGCATCGACATGTTCAAACTAGTCGAGGCTTGTTTAGCCGTTGATGTCCACCAGCCATTGTGAGGAGGATTTAATTTATATTAGCGAGCTCGAGCTAGCTGATGAATTTTTGAGTCAGTATACTAGTAGTGATCATTTTTTGTTCCGACGAGTGGGGAGTAATCCCATAGATAGCCGCGAGACAATCGAGGCAGTGAAAAGTGTAAAGCTAGCTAAGGCGCCGGATTTGACATCGTCCGGATCTCTAATCAGCGTAGTATATTTCGACCATAGCTATAGTCACGGAGGGATCGATTGACAAGCAAAATTCGACACTTTCGGATGGATCACAGCTCAGCTGATTTGGCGTGTAACGAGACACAAATAACATTAGATGAATGCAATGGGGACCTACGCTCGAAATAGCCTTGTGCAAGGTGAGTGATCGATTTTTAGAAAAACAGAGTATACGTACATGTATGTAATGGTACATCGAAGTGATCCTTGTATGTGTGACAACAACGTCTCTGGATACCACGTACGAGGAAGGGCTAAACGACATTCTTTTTTTTTTTTTTTTTTTTTTCTCTTTGAAGGGCACAGAATGAAAATGGAACAAGCATGATCTTTGAATGGTGCATATGGCTTGCAGAGTTGAGACTATATCACCATATCATCGATAATAATACTGTCTATCGGTCCATTTTCCTGGAAAATGGGACCGACCGATACTAATATACCATATTGCTTTTTGATTGCTGTGTGAAAGCGAGAGAGAGTCCACTGATAGTATACTACATGTACCTACCCGCCTTGGAAACTCTGGGAGCGATCTTCAACGGCCTTTTTAGTCGTACTCGAGCCTCATTCGTTCATTCGTCTGATGAAAAAAGAGACCGTGTTGGCTTGAACTTTCTGGTTTGCAGCATGCATGCATGATGACCGTTATCTCTTGGAGATATATTAACTGAAAACTGCGTTTTTGCAAAAGAAGAAACTTTCACAAATAGTATCCATAATTATTATTATTATTATTGAGAATTCAAGAGGCTGGCAAAGTGGAGTGATCTCGACGGAAGATAGCTTTTGTCCACCAAACGGACGAGACATCTTGAAATGGAAAGGGCATGGATTCGGGATTCGGAGACATAATTATGGGAACTGATAACCGAAAACTAATACCTCTCTTGGCTTGTGTGGTACAGAAATAAATTCCAACCTCGAATTCGGACCTGGTTCCATCGTGTCAGCGATATTAGTATTTAATAATCATTATATTATATATTTTTTTATCGAATAAGAGAACGCACGACCCTCGTATTATTAAATTCTTACTCAAGCTCAAGTACTACTTGTTTAGCAATGCATCCTGGGTACGAGACCAAATGCATCTAAGTGTTACTATTCTTGCGATCGTACGATCGAAGATTGATTGCAGAACGGGCATGACAGCGCGCTGTACCGTTAACTTTCACTGGCATCAAAATGTTATAATTCGTAGTTTTAACGTTCCGGATGATCGGATCCGTGGGTACCCTAAGCATTCCTGAACCGTCGACTTCGTTCTCGTCCATTCCATCCGGTGATATTTATCGAAAAGCACCCGTTTTCAACGAACAAAGTTCACCGAAACGCCATATCGGAAGCGTAATTCAATTCGATTCCCACCCTTTCGAATATCTGCAATAAACTGAGAAGAGAAAAAATAAAAAATAAAAAAAAACAGATATAACAGCCAGCCCGTTCGCTTCATTCGGGCTGATGAACTCGAATGAAAACTGCAAGGCTATTGGTCCATTTCTCGCCCTTCTAGAACTCCTGGTGTTTGCAAGCTGGTTGCTCTTCTGCAGGTAATAATAATATGCAGCAGCAGTAGTAGCGTTTTTCTCATTTTATCCAACGGGTATATTCTGATAATCGATAGCTCAAAAACTCGAGCCACTCCAATCAGACACATTTGATTCAACCGGGATCTACTTAGTCACGGGTCGGACAACTAGGGGTTTCCCTCTGCTTGATGTTCTTCATCTGAAGAAACAGAAAATCGATCCTGGAGACAGTGCGGGTGCAGTTGCAGTGCAGTTCGACGGGGAGGGGAAAATACGGAAGAAATCAGCGAAAATCTGGAGAAATAAACAAGCAGCAGCGACAGGGTAATTTTTTTCTCGATCCGCCGCCGCCGCTGTCAAGGTTTTCTATTCTGAGGGATATCGTGAAACGGACATACATACATACATACATACATACATACATACATACAGATCACGGTCACGGTAACGGTCAGCGAGCGAGGGACTTTTTGGATTTTCTCTTTTCGATCGAAAGCTGGGTCTCAAGAAAGAAGAAAAGAAAAGAAAGAAAGAAAGGTAAGACCCGAGAAGGTGCCAATTGGCAAGCTGCACATTTGATTTGCTATAGCATTGTCAACTCGAGGATTGTCATTGGAGCGCTTTTTTGGCTTTTTTTCGCAAGCGTGTACATGTTGCTTGCTATGTACTCCTCCAGGTTCCCCTCTGCTGTTTTCCTCCAACAAACCCCAGCTGCAGTGGAGGACTTTATCAAATCAATGCGCATGTGGAAATTTCGTCTGGTCTGCTCTCATGCAGATAATCAAGGCGACAGTCTTGCTTTGGCGAGGGGCAGCGCTGTGTTCGTTTCCCTTCCTTCCATTAATTTTGACATGTGTCTGACTGTCGACGGTCTTTTCATCTGAACCCGGCAGGGTATTTGACATTATGGGAATATCGAACTGGATATGTCTATTCACCGCGAAATAAACGAGGCACGGACTAGAAGGTTCGAGGTCTTGTCCCTCTTGATTTCTAAAACACTTTCTTTTCCCTTGCGCCTCGGTCCGTCGGACACGAGGAAGGAATTGCGGGCCCGGGACGAATTGGGTTTGAAAAGGGCCCTTTTCTTCAGACCCTTTGACATTAACTGTCTTCGCGGTGAGAGAGATAGCATGTGGTGGAGGGTATGGTTAAAGGGCGTCGACAAGTTCCTATACCTAGGATACCTGCACTTGCGATGCCTTTTAGTTTTCGTCGCCCTAGCGCAAGAGTAGCGCCAGAAGTTCGCTTTTTATTTGACAGGAGAACACCGAATGATGTGTCTGTGCTCCCACCAAAAGCCCCCCTTTCAATTTCGTATTCCGAGTGTATTTTGTTTGGCAGACATTACACGAGAAGAGAAAGTGTGTCGACGAAGAGCGAGAACGAAGAAGTGGTGTGGGAAAGACCATGACTGCGGGTTACAAACAAGCCCAATCCCGGCTTGCTGTGGGCTGTCCAACTCTTTGGGGGAGCCTTTTTTCCTTTGCTTCGCACGATCCAATGCAGCACAGCGACCAGACCCTAGTCTAGTCATTCAGGTTCGAGTATGTATGTAGGTACTTGAGCTTCGTACCTAGTACTCATGTACCTTTTATTTTCTGAGTCGACGATGGTTTCGTTTCTTCTTAGTTAATGTTCCGCAACGACCGACGCTACTGGAAGTCTGGCTGGCTATCCGCCAATTGACTAGCCCAGCTCCCCGACCTCGTGTGCTAGCGTGTGTCCGGCCTGTTGTCTGGAGCATCTGCGGAGGAAGGAGGTTGCAATCGCTATCCTGTCCTGGAAGGGAGGTCCTCGGAGCTGGGAGCTGGTGCGGAGGGTGTGGAGGATACATTTTAATAATTAAAAAGATGGTGTGGGTGGGCCTCTCCTTACAAAGGAAGAACTGAGAAGTACCTCTAGCAGCAGCAGCAGCAGCCCCAGTCCTTCGAGCAGCTAGTCAAATTAGCGTGTGTGGTGGATGTTTGGTAAGAGCAATAGCGGTGTGGGTGTGTGGGTGTGGGCGGCGGTGGATGTTTGGAGATGGTTGTGGGAATTAATAAGGCCCAACGTCCATCGAAGAGGAAAGAAGCCTTGCCTTGTTTCTCGTTCTTTTTCTCTTACGCTATCATATCCATCGTCCCTGCACATCAACCACCACCACCATCAACCACCATCATCAACCACATCTCCCCTCTCCTTATCATCATCATCATCATCTTCTTCTTTCTTCGCTCTCATCATCATCTTGACCTTCTCTTTCGTCTTCATCTCTCTTCGGTTTCTTTTTTCTTTATACTGTACAGTTTGTTTAATTGAGACAGAATTTTTATAGACGGTCCTGCTATATATCATTGCAACAACACCCACCCTACCTCGTCGTCACTTGGGCAAATTTTGCCACCATGGACTTCATCGTAAGTTTAATCCCCCAATTTCTATATTTTTTGATACTGTGAATTTCGCCTTGTCTATCCATTGTTCCCGTTCACGGCACTGTGATTGATGCTCTTTCACTTCTTGCAAAATTTCGTCGGCAGAAACTCTAACATTTTTTTTGCGATCAAACATTCTAGTTCTCCCTCGCACACTTTTGCGAAATCCATGGCCCGACATCCATTCTCTGTACCCAACTTCTACCTCCCTCTTGTCAAACATGCTCGATGACAATAGGTCCATACGTTGGATATTCAAGTGACGACTCCCCTCCGACATCCACTCCGACATCCTCCCCTCCGTCCCGTGCCGGTTCTGTGAAGATATCCTCTCGGTCACCCAACTACTACCTCCCTTCGATATCCCCGAACACTTCGCCTGTCGCGACACCTCCTCTGTCTCCCAAACCTGGGCACACTTCGCTTGCCGGATCCGCCAACCAATCGCTCTTGTCAACTGCTTCTTCGGGATTGTCCGACACCTGCGCCAATTGCAACCTCAGCTTGCCCAAGAATCTCCACGATAGATTGCCTTTAAAGGATGGCAAGAAAGCACCGGTGTTACGTTCGAAAGAAGTAGTCTTGGCCGGAGGTAGCATGGAAGAGAGACGGCGACATCAGATGGAAGCAGAGGCGCAGCAATATGCTCAGCAAAGATCGCAGTACCGACACGGAAGGCGACAATCGTACTATCAACCCAGAAGGCCTGCTACTTCCGACCATGAGGAGCCCTACATCCAGCATCATCCTCGAAGGCGTTCGTTATCATCTGCTTCCTCGTCCAACTCGTCATCCAAGTCTAATCTCAACGATGATATTGACTTTCCTTCAAATGCATCCGAGGAGAGCCAGGAACTGTACGACAGATTCGACACTTATATCCCACCTCATAATCACAATCTCACGTACCTTTCCACTCGTTTCCCGTCGGCGCCTGACAAGTTCGCAGCACTGAGGAGAGCTTGTGTTAGAACACTCTCCTGTGAAGCGCTACCTGGACAGACTGGTCCCATCTTTGTTGGTGACGAGGCAGCAGGACATACGATCGCGTACGTCTTCCGCTTGGTGGATCCTAAGATCCGAAGTAACCGTCGGACGTATGCCCTTCTCTGTCTCTGTCCGGATGTCAAGAAGATTGTGGCAGCCTACGGTTATATCACCTCGGTATTCGAACAGCTGGTCACCCGTATCAAGACCCTTGCATCGGAAGCTTCCCGTCCGGTATCTCCGAATCCTCAGGACCAAGTCCGGCAGGAGCTTTCCAGTTCCACCTTCATCAAACACAGCACTTGTCCTGACGGGTTTCTGAGACGTCCGGCGAGAGTGGAACGTGGCAAAGATCTCGCAGAGCTCGTGGGCCGAGAGCAATTATTCGTCGAGGTCCACGCTTGTTTTGCCACTTTGCTCGGAGCGCTGGCTAGACGATTCGGATGCTTGGATGCAAGTGTTCCCGTTCTTTCGGCGTCACCGACCTCCTCGTATGCTGGTATTCCTGGAAGCGTGACCTCGGGTAGATTGACATATGACGAGAGAGAAAGCGAAAGAGGGAAGAGAGAAAGAACGGATATGAGACGAGGTGTCTACATCTAGACCTCTCCTTGAATCACTCTTTCCTCTTGGTATTTACCTCCTCATGTGTCGGTATATACCCTGGTCGGTTATCTTGATGCATGTCTGATTTTACTTGATCTCATTGCTGCGGTTTAGCGAAAGAAAGTGCCCTTATTTTTCTTCTACTGGTGCGGATTTTTTTCTGGGATTTTTATCAAGGTGTCGGTTTGGGGTATTCTCTTCGGCTTCATTTAAAGCAGTGGTCCGGTCCCTGTTTTCCTTTTCCTATTAATAATTTCTGTAATATCTTGGGGATTGTGTTTCGGCGTTATTGCTTGAGTCTTCCGAGTTTTTCCTTATTTCTTTAGATGGTCTTTACTTTCTTCTAGAGTTCTTGTTTCCTCCACGTTCGGTATTAGTTTTGTTTTCAGGTTTCTATTCTTTCAATCTTTTTTTCAAGTTTCTTCTTATAATGACGACGACGACGACGACGACGACGACGACGACTTATGATGCTTCTTTCATTCTCCCTTTTTTGTCAAAAAATTCTTCTGTACTCATCCGCCTTCAGAAAAGAAAAAGAAAAAGCTAACGAAAAGAAAAGCGAAAAAATGTCAGCGAAAAAAGCTTGGTTCTGAAAAAAAAAAAAATTGCCATTGAATGGGAATCAACGGCGAAAAGCAAAAAAGTTGGGATACGACGAAAAGAAATGAAAGAGAAAAGTTGAGAAGAATTCAAAAGAGCAGATGGTCTTTTTTATATTATTACTACTAACCTTTATTACTTTATTATTTTTATGGTTATGGCCTTTTTTTTATATTAATGGAATGCATATTTTAAATAATGATGTTATAATAAACTTTCATGGAGTTTGATGATTATTGTCAATCTCAACGCTACATATATTTGTTGCCACGATGTCGGTTTATGTGAACGATCGTACGGGTGAATAGAGTTCTGATGGCTCGAAGGTTAAAAATTGGGAATTTATATAAGGATTGATTAGAAGTGAATGAAATGAATGAATGGCATGATCTGGGTATGTATACATATACGTGTATATGAACGGTCCGGGGTACGCACATGGCGTCTTGGAGGTGAGGAAGCACGTAATTATACTGCACGAAAATACCCTGGTCTTTTCTCTAATAAATTAAATCCCGAATTGTAATATTATTAATTGACGAACGAATAAGTCGGAGGCTGAGTTGTATGAATTTTATATTACAATCTTTCGTGATTCGAATACTACTTAGGTACTTAAGTAACTAACTACATGTAGAGTTAAAACATGTTGGATTGTTCAAGGCCTTTAGTTAGACGGTCATCGCAAAATCGAGATATCTGCAGCGCACCTATATATTTTTCCTGCGAAATCCATGGCGAATGCACGGACTAGGCCCAAGATGGTGAGATTCTAGAAGATCAATAGGCTCGTAAAATCGGAGTTTCAGTTTTTCCCAATCGAATTCCGATTAAATTACCATGGGGGGGGTTGGAAGTGTTTCTAAAAATGACTTGATTGCTCTTTGATTTGGTGATAATATATCATTTACATGTACATGATAATGTCAGCTCAAAAATCTAATGGACGGGCCGATGCAGCTTGAGCAATCAAGAACAATGTGGGATACGTCAACTGGTACTGTGCCTGAATAGAAATAATGAAGATGGTTTTTGCTGCGGGCAGGCGCAGGATCCGATCAATCCTGCTGGTTTGTAACGGACACCCGAATAATATTATATCAGTTCCGCTCTCCATCTCTTCATATTATTTTTCTGAAGATTCAATCTACATATGTCAGTCCCATCTCATCGTCAACTTTCAGCGTCCTGGTCTGGTCTGGTCTGGTCGGTGCGGTGGCGAGAGATCGGGCCCGGGATTAATTTTTGGCGGGCGCGAGTTTGAGTTTCTTCGCTCCGGTCAAGCTTTTTCTCGCTTGTGAGTTAAGTAGCTAAGTAAGGAATAATTATAATTAAAAGAAGGAAAAATATATAAAAATAAGTTATAATTCCCCGCTGCTGGCTGGCTGGCTTTGGTTGTTTGCAGAGGAAACCAACCAACCTTCTTCTCATCCGAACGAGCAGCAGCAGCATCATCCTCACGCAACAATCATCACTCTGTTTTTATTATTTTATTTACTTCCACCAACAACATCGATCATCGTCATCAGCATCACAACCGCCGCCCATCGCTCAACTCAACAATCATCCTTCCTTCATCGCTTGCTTCCCTCTCTCTCCCTTCGACGATTCTCATTCCCACAGTCGCCTTCTTCAATCGCAATCTCCCCATTCCTCACCCAAACACTCCCCCTGTCCTCCGTCTCCGTCTCCGTCTCCATCTCGCTCCTTCCCTTCTCAATTGGGACTCCGGATCCGAACTTTCCCTGCCTCGCGACACTTCTCCCAGGACCTTTTTTTTCCAGAACAGCAAATAATAAAATAAAATCTCCTCCCCATTCAAGCCTCATACCACCCTGGACAACTTCACGTGTCTTCCTCCCACATTGTCTTCAAACCGCTCGATATACCCCGCCAACCGGGACCACCAGGCAAGATTGACTGATAGCCCCGGTGGTCGCCTTTCCTGAACCGCTATCAAACCAAACCAAGTAACGATAACGAAGCGAAGACGCCGACTACAAAAACAGAAAGAAAAAAAAAAAAAAAAAAAAGAGAGATTGAGGTAGAAGAAAGAAAAGAAAGAAAAGAAAACCCACTACCGAAAGGGGGGCTGGGTATACAACTCTACCATTTTCCATCATGCTCCTCACATTCCCCCCTTCGACCAGGTTTCCGGTCACGATCACTCAAATCCATTTCGCGCAGCACGCCGAAGTCAAAAAACTCCAGGCGATCTTCACTTACTCCTACAAGTCGCTGATAACGGAGGATAACGAAGATGGAGAGGAAGTTCAACAGGTGACGGATATCATTTCCAAGTTTGAGACGCCAGTTGGAGGCAAGATTGTGAAATGGATGGTGGGGAAAGGTTCGGTTGTTACTTCGCCGTCGTAAGGCTCAATTTTATATTTCTTTTCTAGCATCATCATCATTGGATTCTTGGAGCGCTGACTTGTTTTTGGCGATTGGTTTTGTAGCACGGGTATCGTGGAGATTGAGGAACCTTGTCCGCATCCTGTGGTTTGGAATAACCAATGTGCCGTGTGTGGTATGGACTTGTCAGAGTAAGTGGTTCTCGGCATTCAAATGGAGCTTGCGATAGCTTCTCGGAGACTCTTTTCTGACAGATTTAAATGATGCAGACAAACATACATCAACTTCCACAACATTGAAACCGCAAATATCAATGTCACCCACGATAATACGGGATTGAAGATCAGTAGATGGGTATGGTAGTCTGATGCTCGTATCTCCAGCAGCGCCACTGTGTTAATAGGATTGCGTGCGATATTAGGAAGCGGAAAACATCGAAAAAGAAGCGAAGAAGCGACTGCTATCGTCGAAAAAGCTATCCCTCGTCGTCGATTTGGATCAGACCATCATCCAAGCTACCGTGGACCCTACAGTCGGCGAATGGAGGGACGATCCTTCCAACCCCAACTATGATGCCGTGAAAGATGTCGAAGCATTCCAGCTCCTAGACGAAGGCGCCGGGGGAAGGGGTTGCTGGTACTACGTTAAACTCCGGCCCGGGCTCAAAGAGTTCCTTGAACATATATCAAAACTCTACGAATGCCACATTTACACCATGGGAACGAGAGCGTACGCTATGAGCATCGCTAAGATTGTTGACCCAGAAGGCCATATATTCGGTGAGCGGATATTGAGCAGAGACGAGAGCGGGAGTTTGACCTCGAAAAGCCTGGAACGGTTGTTCCCGGTTGACACCAAGATGGTGGTGATCATTGACGACAGAGGGGACGTGTGGAAGTGGAGCGAGAATCTCATCAAAGTTACACCTTATGATTTTTTCGTAGGGATCGGAGATATCAATTCGAGTTTTCTACCGAAAAGACATGACTATCAACTCGCGCAGCAGGCAACTGCTGTTGTGAACGCGCAGAAGAGTGACGATCCCCCAGTAATCAATCCGGAACAACTCACGGCACCACCTCCGATGCCTACTAACGGGGCGGAGGATTTTCCGATGGTCGATTCCGTAGAAGAGAAGAAGGAGGAAAATGAAGAAGAGGACCCCGGGGTATCGCCTCTAGAAACGCTGGTGGAAATGGGGGGCGGCGATGATCCGGACATTCTCGCGGAACAAACGTCGCGCCAAAACGAAACACTGACAGCGCAGCAGAAGGAGCGGCCTTTAGCTAGGAAACAGGAGGTGCTGGATAAACAGGATAGCGATAGCGTCAGCAATCACTCCAACAACGGAGATACAAACAGCGAAAGCGGCCATCGGCATAATCTGCTGCATGACAATGACAACGAGCTGGAGTATCTGACGAAGGCGCTCACGGAAGTTCACCTGGAGTTCTTTGAAGAGTATCAACGGAGGCTGGTAGCTAGCAAGGGAGGGAGAGTCGCGCAAGTCAGAGGTGGCAAGGGGCCGAAGAAACCCGCTCATCATGGTGATGGCGATTATCTGAGTAATGTACCTGACATCAAACATATTATGCCTCGCATGAAAAGACGGGTCTTTGATAATGTCGTTCTCGTCTTTTCCGGCGTCATTCCTCTTGGTGTTGATGTCCAGAGGTACTATTGGCATTAAACCGCCCCAAATCTAGAATTATGGAACTGACCTTTTTATTAGCTTCGATGTCGCGCAATGGGCAAAGTCATTCGGCGCCATGGTGGTCGAGGGGATCAGCAAGACGGTCACGCATGTCGTTGCTGCTAGGGTGAGCTCTAAAAGTTGTCCTACTGTTCAAGCTTATACTACGCTAACTCTCACTGCGAAGGCGCGCACGGCCAAAGTACGCTCTGCGGCGAACAAGTATCCTGGTATCAAAATCGTAACGCCCCAATGGTTTTATCAATCAATACTAAAGTGGGAGAGACTTGATGAAACGCCATTTTTGATCAATGTCTCCCCCGAGGATAGATTCGCCAACAGCAGCCCGCCGTTGCCTTCGAGTTCTATGACATTCGACGACCTGGAGGACCATATGGAGTTGAGTTCGGACGAGGAAGAGGAGGACGATGACGCTGATAGTGACATCCATACGCTTGATGGAAGGCCTAGCGTGATACCTGAATTGATGTTACCGGAAGAAAGCGAGCCGCCGCCGGATCTCCACGACCTTAATTGGGACGAGATGGATCAGGATCTAAAGGACTTTATGGGTAGCGACGCCGATGACACCGACCTCGAAAGCAGGAACGGCGCCGATGCGGACGAGTCGGATAACGAGAGCAATTCGGGTGACCACCCGCCGGGCAGTCTCAAGGTCTCACTCAGCACAAAAAGGGACAGGAGTGCGACGCCACCGCCTGATGAGACTGATGAGCAGAAGATAACGTTTAGTGAGCCGAAAGAGAAAGAGTTGCTCAAGAGCCCCTTATCAAAACGGGTTCGTCTCTCCAACAGCAGGTCATCCAGTCTTAAAAATCTTTCGCTCAGTGCCGAGGAACCACAGGTTGGAGAATCCGGAATGCCATCACCGGCGCAGAGCAATGGTGAGAAAGAAGGCAGCGTCCGCGGCGACGATGAAGACGATTTCGATTTGGAGGCAGAGTTTGCGAATGAGTTTTCATGAGCAATAAACCTCCTCAGCCTTTTTCTTCCTTCCGCCAGCCACGATTATCAAATATTTACGACAAGCCAGTTTCCGCTGCGGCTGCTGCGTCGCCGCATCACGATGCCACGATATGATTCGATGTACTCTCGTTTATATTTGCTTGCACTGATATCCTGGAATTTTCTTGTTGTTGATAGACGATTCCCCACGAAGACCGCTCGTGCTCCTTTCCGGGGTTTTAAATCTCTGTGCGTCGCTTCAGGTCATTATAATGTGCGTTTTATGAGCCTTTTCCCCTCCATCTTCTTTTATTCTGGTGTTTTTCTGTGTATTGTATAATATAAGGTTATCATTATATCCCCAAGCAAGACCGCATTGTTTGGAAAGTTCTTATACCATTGTTATTCTTTTATCCAATTAATTGCATTTTCATGACTGGCGTCAAGTATCGACGGGATGTTTCTCTTTTTCTTCCAACTTTCTTTTCTTCCTCTCATTTTCTTCCTTTTTATTTTTCTTTTTGAAGAGATATATATTTTTATTTCATTTCAGCGGCGTTACGAGAACGAGAATGAATAGTTTGTATTATCTCCATCAGATGATCTACTTCCATCTTGCACGATTGTGTGTGTATATATATAGATATAGCTCTCCTACAGTATGAATAAATGAGTGAATTGATCCGAGCGGAGAGGCTTCCCGTGATCTGAATTATAAAACCTTGCATCGGCGTTTCTGGGCTTTCTGGTACCGAGAGATGTGCTGTGCTGTGCTCAGCATGCTGGAGCTCCAAGCTTGCTTGCTCAGTAGCTCGCTTGGGTCCAACTGCATCATCCATCCAACCAAACCAACAAACGCCAAAACGTCGTCCTTACATAATTAACACCATCCCATCCCATCAACTTCCTCGACCGCGAACGAGTCCCCTCTCTTTAATCAACCCTCCCCATCTCTCTCTCTCTCTCTCTCTCTCTCTCTCAGCCGGTACCTCTCCCTTTCTCACGAACCTCAAACTCTACACGGCTTTATTCCCGACAACCAGCAGCCAAGAAAGGGGAAACCAAAAAGAGACGAGAGGTGAACATTTATAAACATTTGCGCCGCTAGCCGTCCATCCCCCCCTGCTCGTCCTCTTTTACACTCAAAAGGAAAGGAAGAAAAAAAAAGTCGGCAATCCCGTTTCCGTTCACCCGTCGAGATGCTCGCGAATTTAGGAAACATACCGGAACGGCTATCGTCGACCATTCGTCGGCTTCCGATTCTCACACGAGGGGTATTGGGACTCTCTGCCGTTCTATTCGTGCTCGGTCGCATATCCGAGTCCGATGCCGTGCTGGAACTTAGTGATCCGAATTTTGGGATAACTCAACGTAAATACAACTTTAACCTTTTTTTCTCTCCCATATTTGCTATTTGCGTATACGTATAGTTTATACGCGGATATATAATATATCAAATTGTGGGAAATGTTTTGAGGGATAAAAACAGCATGCTAATGTTTTGTGGGAAATTATATTGTTTTATTTTTATTTTTTCCCCGGTGTAGTACATAGGTTGAACACTTACCCGTTCGTTCACAGGGGATGGATACATTTGATTATCAACCTGTTGTTGGTGACATACCCTCTATCGCGGTTCGAGAAGGAGAAGGGAACGTTACACACTCTGTTGATGGTTGTCGGACGTGAGATTATACCTCCCCCACCCATCCATCCATCCATTCATTCATCCACTTCAATCTTCAATTCTCTTTCCGCATGATATTCCAACAGGTTTATTTATAATTTGGTGGTGTTGGTCTGACTTTTGTGGGTGCGCGACTAGCATTCTCTACATTTCCGGCGCTCGGATACCTTTTCTTCGATAGATTCGTGTTGGGCGGCGAAGGACGGTACAGCGGCCTTTCGGTGTTCTTGGTCATGTTTGCGGCGATGGATGCGAAGAGGATAGCGAAGCAGAAACCGTTCTACTGGGTCGCTGGGTATAGGATCCCCAGTTGGACGCCGGTGTTTGGGGTGTGGCTTTTCCTCGAGATATTTGTGTTTGCCGGTGCGGGTTGGTTGATTCATATATTTGCCATGGCGGTGGGGTGGGCTTGTGAGTTTTTTTTCCCCCACTCCGTATTCGCCATGCTACCGGTTAAGTTTTAGTTGATGCTGGGGGTGTACTGATGAGATTGTGTAGATGTATCGGAATACCTTAAGCTGTTGGAACCACCGGAGAGAGTTCTCAAATTTGTCGAAACAAAGGGGAGGTTCTTGTTGTCTAAGATTCCGTTTTATATATCGTTGGAGTCGAGGGATTCGCCGGGACATACCCTTGTTCTACCAACCTTCCAAGAAGAACGAGGGATCGATATGCCGAGTTTGAGGATGAATCCTAGGAACAGTCCCTCAACGAGCGCGGCGGGGAGCAGCAATGGAAACTTTGGCGGGGTCGGGAGGACGTTGAGCTCTTAGAAAGGTTCTGAGAGGACGGCATTTTTTAGTTTTTGGAAATATTTTGGCAGGTTGAAAAAAGATTAAAGAGGCTAAGCTAAGTCGACGGCGGGTTGGAGACGAAGGCCTCAAGGTGCGAGAGTCTCGTTTGATTATGTTGATTGAGGATTATATATATATAATTTTTTTCGTTCGTTCTTTTCTTTCATTGTACACATTCTTTGAGTCGCTCTTTTTTTATATAATTTTGGATCTGAGATTAACGTTGTGGGATGTATAGAATGCTTTTGACAGTGCTATCACCGGGGAGGGGTCTGTCAAAAGAGAAATTACCGTGTTCATCATGATGCATGAAAGCGATTCTTAATTACTAATATCTGTATATCTTTCTGTCATTCTTTTTTTCTTTTTGGGTATCTGGAAGAGATGCTTTTTTTGTTTCATATAGTCATGCCGCATGTTATATATCTGATGTAGTCGGGATAGTATAATAGACAGAATTTACTTGAGTACTTGAATACTTGCTACTAAAAAAGAAAACAGCTGCCTTGTATCCCGCTTGCTGGTCGTAGCCATATCGTCTAAGTACTTAAGTATTTACGCATACAATTATATAAGAACAGTGATATTTCTAGGATTATTTTGCGTTGCGGGTGTGGTATTATATTTCAACAGTGCAAAAGTCAAAAATGCCAAGACCAAAAACCCCCCAACCCTCCTGCGCTATAAAAAAAATGCTAATAAATTTTCAATTTGATTGCCAAAGCACACTTTCACTCAAACATCATCACCCACACACCAGCCATCACTCACTCACTCACTCACTCACTCACTCACTCACTCACTATAGTACCATAAAACAAAAACAATACAATACAATAATATATGCAAAACAATGGTGATAAAGCGGTCCGTCCCTTCCCCTGTCGCCGCACTACCCACAGAAACTCGAGTGGCATTACCCAGCAACAACGGCAACAGCAATAATGATGATATAATCACCCTGCCCATCTCCAAAAAACCGCGTATCGGGTTCAAACCGCCCGGTGAATTCAACGGTATTATAAACCCGGACAACCTCCTCGCCGGAGCTACCGATCGTACGTTAATTCCCCTTCCCCATATCATATATATATATTCTTAAGTATTATATTTTATATTGTGGGGAAAATTATTCATGTGCTAATTGTCTTTGCGAAAAGTTAGGAATAGGCTAGCCTCGTTCTTACCCTCCCTCAAAGCAGCGGATGAACAACTCGAGAAGGAGAAATTGGCGGGCAGGATTGCCGAACGGAGAATCGAGATTGAGAGCGATGACAGCGAGAGTGGATCATCCATTTCCGACTCCGATTCCGATTCCGAGTCTGTAGAATTTGCAAGTGATGGCGACGATAGTGGTCGAGATGGTGATGGTGGTGAAAACGAGGAATCGGTACCGATTGTGAAACCTATCGCTGAGGTTTTGATATCCAGTCTTTTAAATCAACCTGACGAGGAGGGTGCTGCTGCTACTGGCGGTGGATCCGCGTCTACGGATGATGTTTCAGAGTTGGACGGATCACAGTCAACATCAAAACCACACAGGAAGAAGAAGAAGAATAAACAACCGTATATCGAGATGGTAAGCTAATATCTATATCCTTATTTCTCATATATTTATGATACACTTCCCCCTGTTACCTACCTTTTTATGCTTTTTTTATTTATTTATTTATCTTATAATGATGACATTTTACCGCTTAACCCAGCTCACTCTGAGCATCCCCTCCCTCCCATTTATCGGGAGACAAAAAAGGGGGGGACATGAAGCGAACAGCGAAGAATTCGAATCTGAAATACATTTACTACCTTGATTACCTTTTTTTCCTTCTCTTTTCCCTCGAAACCTGCACCGAAACTTTCTCTCTTTTTTGGCTTTATGATGAAAAAACCATGCTAACTAGGGGTATTATTATGGTTATGAAAGAACTTGGGATTAGGCGTCCTCGAAGAATTAAAACCCTCGAGGGATACTGACGGGGATAAAGAACTCGATGAGAGGAGGGAGTTGGTGAGCCGTATACTAGAGTTACGCAGGTTACAACAGGAGGAAGTCGATAGGGATGATGAGATTGATAGCGGTGATGAAGGGGTGGAGAAGAAACTTGTGATCCCAGAAGAGGGGAAGAAGGTTGTGATCGAGGAGTTGGAGTAGAAGTTTAAATCCTTTTTTGTTTAACTATTTTGTATGAATATATGAAGTGCGAATTTGGGTGGTTGGACGTCTTTTTAGCAGAGGTGTTTAGTATACGGTTATCTTTTTGATCCACCGATGTCTTAATTGTTATATCATAAAACGAAAAAACCTTTCCCTTCGAAAGTGACTGGATTTGAGGAATAAATGATCTTATCTTATTGAAATTCTTTCTCTGATGGTTGTCCAGCTGTCTGCTGTCTACTTTTGGTGGAGAGAGACCCTCGATCTGGACGATAACGTCTCTCAACACGAAAAGTTCATGTTGTAATTTTTCTGTAACAAGCACCGTATATATCCAGCCTGCATGTCAGTTGTGGAATAAAGTACATACAGGACTTTAAATCAAGTTTTTGTAATCTAAAAGGATATTTCAAATACTAGAAAAAAATCTAATGTAGAGGAGGAACGTCACAATCAAGCGCGACCCTAAAAACCCGGATCAGCTTGTACACCTGATTCAAAAACTTCCAAGCCAGCAGCGAACACTTTGTAGCCTGGAAATAAATCAGCACATCCCCATGCGGACGTGGCGCCTCCGTCACCTCCTCACTATACTTATTCAACGCCTTGAAATACGTCCTCTCCAACGCCTCCAGATCCCTCGCGAACGCCTTGGGTATGCGAACCCTCAACATCCCGGGCTTCTCAACGGTCGTGGAAACACGATACTGCAGCTCCTTCAGACAGTTCTGGATACATCTCGAGATACTAGTAAAGTACGGTCTCAACCCCACCACATCCGGCACCGCTGCTCCAGCTCTCTCCTTGGGATGTTCTGGCACCAGAGCCACAATCTGAATCCCCGCTTTAGTCATCCCCGCCATCTTTGAAATCCTCGCCGTTGCCACATCCAAGAAGAGATGTTTCTCCATATGAGTCAACATACTCCCATCCCCGCTCTTGTTAAACTTGAACGAACAATTCCCCGCCTCGGTATGTTGTAAGAAGCCGCTGAAAAACTTGAATAGTTCGCCACATTCCTTCCCGGGACATTTGAAAGGGTATGCGTCCGGGTCTGTACCGTCAAACATACACTGAAGGACACCCTTTCGATTGTCAACCAACAAGAGTTCGGCAGCGTGGTGGGCCGCGAAGGCGCGGAAGACGTCGCGGAAGCCGATGGTTGAATCGCAGGCGCCGGATTCGAGATGGACGTACATACCGCCCACCGTTGGGAATTCCTTCCCGCAGCGGCCGATACAGGCGTGTATGTTTGTTGATCTATATTTATGTTCCAGCTCGTGCTATAACGTTACCCAAACACATATCAGAACATTATTCTCCACGTTTTTCAATGCTGAAAATCATATATATATATCGGTTGGGTGTATATGGAAGGGGATAAAGGAAGATTGTTGACTAACCTTCCTCCTCTGCCCTTCATCCCCCAAATGTCTATGACAGATAGTACACGCATGTGCACTCCTCATATGTTTATCCCAGTACGGTCGTTCATACCAGCTCTCACACCCCATACACTCACACTTATGCCCGCTGTTACGCCAATGTCGTTCCTGGGCCTCCACCGTCGCGGCATCGTACTTGCACACCCCGCAGCGCCAGTGGGCGTAGTTTTGGATGTAATGTTCTTCGAGGTCGTCGGGTGTTTTGAAGGTTCGTTCGCAACGACGACACCAGATGTGCGGACAGTGGTCTTCAAAGTGGGTGCGGGCCAGGTCCAGGTTGTCAAAGTGGAGGCTGCAGGTGAGACATTTGTTCCAACTGTTTGTATACATGAATGTATATAAGAATCGTTTTTGTGAGTGTTTATGGCCCTGTATTTTCTTCTTCTTTTTTGGATTAGAATGGAGATTAAGAAGCTACGTACTGGTGACCTTTACACGGCCCTGTATCCACAGTCAAGACGGGACTCTGGTCGTCCATCTCGACTTGCATGTGTGAATCGTAAGTCTTCGCGATGACGGTCTTTGTATGACGGTTTTATTTTTTCTTTCTTGCTCCTTGTTTTAAGATTTGAATTTATTGGGTTGTATGTGAAGAAGGGAAGAATAAAGGAGTGAAGGAGAGTGTGCCACGATGGCTTGGATATGCGTATAGCCGAACCAGTAGATGATAACCGTAAATTGTCGCGATACAGAGGTGTAACCTCTCAGTCTCAAGAGAAACAAGTCACAGGCTCGGTTGCAGGCGAAGGCGCGGAAAGTTGTAGGAGTTATGGTTACTGAAAGGAGGGTGAGAAAGATGAGATGAGATGGATGACGGATATAATATATAGGTGGGTGTTGATTCTTCACATTGTTGTCATCGAGCGTGCAGGCTGCGCTACACAGCATCCCAGGCGAACACCAAATCTAAGGCGTTCTGTCTTGATTGGTGAGCCTCGAATTCTAAAAAATCCAAGATATATATATCTACTGGAGTATCTATTCAACTAGAGATATGTATTAGAATATATCTGAAGAATTTGAGACCTCTCCACACATAAGCAGCTGGCTATACCGGAATCCAGTAAACCGCTGTTAACTAATTTAAACTAGGACCAGATGGTCGCATATATATATAATAAATTATTGTTCATCATTAATAACCTTGGTTATATATTCCTTCGTCAAGCATATCGTCATGGTTAAACTAGTAGGTGAAATCTAGTCCACAAAGCTAAATCGAGAAGCTCCCCGCTAGGACAAAAATATTCCTCAGCAGGACTAAAAAAAGCTGACTCTCGCAGCACGATATAATAAGGAGGTGGATGGGTAGGGTGGCGGTGGTCACTATTATAAGTGGCAGTGCTTCTCAAAAGGAAGCGTTAGAGGGTTACATAAAGAAGAAAAAAAAGGACGGATATATGTGTATCCACAGGCTCCAGACACTGTATATAGATATAAGAACGTGCGACATAGGAGGCATCCAAACAACAGGATATTCCGCAAACTTCACAAAGATGACAAAAATGATAATAGAGGGAAAAAAGGAGACAGGAAGTGAAACAAAAAGTTTATTACAAGAATTCAAAATCCTCTTCTCACTTATATCTAAGACGAAAACCACTTTTGTGCAACTCCATGTCTCTCAACCGGAATACCTGCCAGAATCTCCTGTGGGTTGATACCAGGTGTTTGCAGTAGCGTTTTCATGGAAGCAACTACCCTCTCTGCGGTCTGCCCAGTCAGCGTATCGGCATCAAGAGCCTGCACTACCAGGTCGAAGACTCGTCCGGGTTGCGACATTACTGCCGGATTTTTCCTAATAAAAAGAGTATTCATTAGCGTCGAAAAGTGAAAATCCTTCACCTTATTGTTTGAAACTTACTGGTCAACTAATTCCGCTAGGAATGCGTAGGCATACGGTGCCGCCTCCTCATCATTGATGACAGGCAGAGTATCAATCCATGCCGTAGCGATCGCCTGAACATCTGGAACTTTGGAAGAATTCGAATGCAGTATCTTTGCTATCGATGCACATGCGTTCTCAGTTGCGTAAACATGATCTTCGACACGCGCTTTCGGCAGCTGAGTCACTTGGAACAGAGCGGGGAGCGCTGCCGCGACAAAATCTGCATAAACAGTCCCTCCAGTCTTTGCTGCGATACCAATACCGTAAGCAGCCGCTTGTCTGATAGCCGGGTTATCATCTCGTAGAGAATCTGTGAGTGGTTTTAAGAAGTATTCGCGATACTTCCAACTCTCCGGTCCGCAAAACTCAATACAGTCGTCCACAATGCAGAGAGCCCACTGTCGGTCGCTCGCGTCCCTACTCGCGATAAACTTCTGATAGAGGCCAAGGAGCGGTTCGAAGAAAGCGAGGAAGCGGACTGTAACACTCTTGAAGACGTTGTGGAACGCCTTGTTCATATCCGCCAACAGAGTTTGATCATCTTCTATCGCAAAGACGGTCTCCTCCGAAAGTTCTTCACCCTCTTCTAAGGCTTCCATTTCTTCTGCCCGGGCATCGACACGCTTGAGGTAGTCTTCGAGGGTTGTTTGACAAGCGTGAGCAAAGTTGGCCAGATGTTGGTCTGAAAGGCAGTTTGGTCCAACAACCTCCACACATTCGTAAAAGCAGCTATAGATCTCCGCGAGAGTGTCAACAGCTGGTTCGGTGTTCATCACATCGAGGATCTTGGCCACGGTAGGACCCCAAATCGTCGCCATATTATTTGAATTCACTCCGTGTGCTTTTTTGACTGCGTTCAAAAGTTGTGGGATGCATCGCGCAGATGCAGTTCGTACTGGGTCGTGGAAGAAGAATGAGAGCCCAGGCAGGGCAATTTGTTCGAGAACGCGAGGAACGTAGGGGTCGAAAGCAGCCTCTAGCTGTTGGGCGTATACCACTAGCAACTCAATCGCCATGTGTTTTTCGTCAAGCACGGAAGTCTTAATTCCAATGTACTTTCCGCGAACTGGAACCAGCTCCCAACCTTCTTCCTGTTCCATCTGTTGTACTTCCTCTTCGTCTAATTATAAGGTTAATATTGTTCACGCGTGATAAAGGGAAATTGAACATACCATCCATGAGCTGAACATCGGCTCTAGCGCTAGCCAACTCAAGTAGGGGCGGCATAACAGCTGGGAGGTAGGGTAGGAAATCTGTTCCCATAACGCGACACATTCTGCCCCAACAGTGTAATAGGTATTGTCCTTGCGGGTCGTCTGGCTCGGTGACGCTTTCTGTTATAGGCTTAGCATAGGTCTTTTTTTGGTGATGGATAGGATTCTAGCTTACGTTGAATCTTCCCGAGAAGCTGTACGAGTTCAACAGCATCCTTTCCAACCTTTTCCTTACCGACTGCGAGAGCTGTTCGAAACAACAAAGATTAGCGGCATGTTTTATTGCGAGATTCTGACGTCCAATTGAAGCATACTGATAAGTGTGGCACACTCCATGGCCTTCGCGCGTAGTAGTCTTGTATCCTTGGTCTGCTCTTGGCTCAGTGCATTAAACAGTAGTGGCATGAGATGATCGTAGTATCGTGCGAAAGCTTGCTCGGCCGAATCTGCGATTGTCGCAATTGTCGACAAAGCCTGCTCCTGGACATAACGTTTTGGATTTCTAAGCAATTCTAATAGCGCAGCGAGCAGTCTGTCGAGATACGGTTCGAGTATTTCCTTTTCAGCTTCTTCACAGAAATTGACGAGTGCGGCTGCAGCGTGAGATTGAACACTGTTCCCAATTCAACGTTAGAGTCCTCGCTCTGTCCATATCAAAAGGTACTAGCACACATACCGTGGTTCAGCAGATCCAAGCACTGGGATGATGTTGTCCATAACAACAGCATGGTACTTTTCTTGCATAATACCAGCAAAATCTGTGCTCATTTGGCCAATGGCATTGCAGCCTGCCCATCTCACTCGAGGGTGCTCATCCTTTAGTGAAGGCACAACCAATTCCAAGACCTTGTTAAGCTCGGATAACATGAGATCTCGGCAGCCCTCCGAGATGGCAGAAATGGCCATAAGAGCGGCATGTCTGTCTCTCCAAGATGCCGAGTTCATCATTCGCGGTAGCCAGTTGAATGTGGGTGGGAGCACTGTCTTTCCGCCGAGCTTGTTTGCCAAACGATCCATGCACTGTTCTCCAACGACATGATTCATATCGCTTTCATCAATGTCAAGCTGTGATTATATTATTATTATTAGCGATTGGATTTGTTTTAAATTGCTTTCTTTTGGATACCCACATCATCAGAGTCATTCCACTCGGTTGCATCATCATCATCCATTCCAATATCTGTCATTAAGCTCAGACATTGAGTCACCATGTCTGCGGTGTAATTGGGATCCTTCCGGCACAAGCCAGGAGCATTGTCTGCAAATGTAGCCAACAACTCCAGCGCGTTCTGTCTTGTCTGATCGCCCAAATCCTTGTCCTGAATGCATTGAACACCGAACTTTACTAGACCATTAAAGACTGTCTTAAACATCTTTGGCGAGATTTCGGCTAATTCTATTAGGGCCATTAAAGCTCGTGACAGGTTGTCGCTCTGTTCTGCGTTTTGCAGTGGTACAAGGATGTTGAGCATATCAGGAAGAAGGGAGCCATATTGGGCTTGCTGTGCTTTGCGAATGGAATGGAAGAATGAACTAAAGGCCTCCATAGCGGAAATTCGAACAGAGACAGCATCATCGCGGAACCCATCCTGGAAGACACTTTTGACAGCATCGGCATGGTTCTTTTCGATGATGGTTGGTGTTGTTGCGAAAATACGGAAAGCTGCCTCTCGAAGAGTCGAATCAGGGGATTTGCTGGCGGCGAACAAAGTACCGAGCAATTCTGGCCAGTGTCGTTCTACGCGGGTTGATCGTAAGCTTTTTTGATACCGCTTTTTAACCCCGAGATGATATCTCACATACCGTCATCATATATCTGGCGGGCAATGTCGGCTATCGCATCACCGATTTTGTTTCTGACTTGAGGGTCTTGTTCGGTTCCGAAACACTGAATGAGAACGTTCTGCACACCAATCTGTGTATTCTGATCTATCGAAATGAAGAGGTCGCGAGGTTCGGGTTTCTTGACCGTTTTGGACGCCATGCGCCGGAATAGGACCGCAGCAAACGATCGAGTCTGGAATCCGAAATTAGCATGTCGTCGGCGGTCCGAGACTTTCCAGTATACAGGCGACACTGCTTAACAAGAGAGAGAAGGTGATATCAAAGGTATGGCTGTTTTTAAACACGGAAAATATGCTCCAGAAGGCGTGAAGGAAAGATACACGTCCCGAATGTTAGGAATCGGGTGAGTATATCCATTTAACGAGGTACGATCTCAAAGAAGAAAAAAAAAAAAAATAAGAGAGAGTAAGAACAACAAAGAACATCTGCAGACTCCCTCGATATCGGTCGAAGCGGTATGACAGCCGAGAGAACACGGGTTGTGTAACCAGAAGGACGTGTGAATTCTTTGACAGAATAAACTTACGGTGGAAGCTTCATGCGACTGGATCGTATTTGCCAGGCCATACATCAACATCTCAGGACGTTGTCCGACCCATTCGTTGGCCAGGACTTCTTCGGCTCGAGATCTCGCAGCATTGTCGGTACTGGTCAAAGCACCAAGGAGCTGTTGGAGCTGTTGGAGCTGCTGAATGTTTGCATCCATCTTGGGACGACTTTGGTGCTGTTATGGACAGGCCACAGCAGGACAAGGGATAGATAAAAGGATGGAGGAGCTGGCGAGTGGGATGATAGGAGGTGGAGGCTGATGTCAGTCTGTTGGCTCGGCTCCCCGATACGATAAGAAGAGGCTCTTGAGGAGAGGGGCTTTGATTTGATTGATTGTTTTTGTTCTCTCTCACTCTCTTTCTTCCCTATACTTCCTTTTTCTTTTTTCTCCTCTATTCGCGATAACGAAAGGAGGAGAAAAAAAAAAAAAAGTGTTTGTTGTTACGCGAGGGGCAACCTTTTTTTTTTTTTTTTTTGGTGGTGGTGGTGGTGGTGGATGGATGCTGTCAGCTCGAGGGAAGCACGCAGTTAGCCTGCAGCTGCCAGCAGAAGACGTAATAAGAGAGAATTAAAACGGACGGGCGTTTTTTTTGGGAGGGGGGTTACCTCGCTCCTGTTATACTACGCGGAATGATATAAACTGAGGGAGGTAAGCTGGATGGAGGTCAAGATACTCTCGTAACCCGGGGAGGGGATACCAAATGAGCGAGCGATTGGGAGGAGGAGGAGGAGGTTGAGGAGGAGGTTGAGGAGGAGGAGAGCAGTTGTGGTGGGGGAAGGAAGCAAGCTGGAAAGGTTGTTGATTTGACGGAAGGAAAGAGGAGAGGAGAGAGAGCTGTTATTATTATTATTGTTGTTATTATTTATTTTTCTTATTTTATTTGTTATTTCATTCAATCAGATCGAGTGGAACTAGCCAGAATTCGAAGCTCTGCGGCCTGCGGATGCTTGCTTGCTTGCTTGCTTGCCTGTCTGTCTCTCTATCTGTTGCTGCTGGCGGCTTCGACAGGGCGACGGAAATACACCAACAATCGATTCATCGATCAATCAATCAATCAATCGATAATAATATCAATAACAGAGGTGTGATACTAACGTAAAATGATAATGGGAGCAAAGAGGAATGGATGCGATGAAAATATAACCCCTCCAAAAAAGCCCGTCGTTGGAATGGGAAGGGGCTAGCTCGGGTCGAGTTATATGGCACGGACAGACATATCATAAATACACACATAACAACCAACCCCGTCTGATCTCGACGTCCTTCTTAGCTGTGTAAGTGCTGCACATTACATAGTAAGTACTCGAGTACTTAAGCATGTATATCGGAACCAAAATTAAAGACAGGAACGAAGGCCTTAAGGTTCAGTTTGAAGCTAGCCAAGCTCGTTCACAGCTCTATTACTAATTTGAAATCTCACGATTGAGCACTACGAAGTTTAATTCTCGTCCTCCATATCTGCAGACCCGAACTCGATCCCTTTGAAAGGTGGAGATTCGATCTCCTTGCACTGTATCAAATTATTTTGTTCCTGTGGAGCCGGGCAAAGCTGGCCCTGCAGCTGGCTTGCTAGGGTAAGCCGTTTCGCAGCGGAGAGCAAACGAAGCGATCAAAAAAAAAGTACGTATAGCGGACAAGAATTAAAACATCAGCGATGACCTATCTAGGCCTAGACTATGAATTAGGCGGATTTACTTTTTTATGTTTTATTTTTTTTTCTTTTCTTTCATGTGGTCTTTGAATACTCTATTACTTAACCAGAACGGAGAATTTAATTTGTATCAAATGTCCAAGTTTTTGAAACACCAATGCTGAGACAGACTTAGACATAGCTTAAGCAGCCGGCGGGGTTTGCTCATTGAAGCTCATAGCTTGAGCAAAACAAATGGACCACTCACAAACGGACGCGGAAGCCAATCGTAACGCACGGAGGTGGAACCCGGGCGCCAAACAGGGAAAGATCTTGTTTATAACAAGAAGCTAGAGGGTCCACCACCCAGATCAGCCAAAGTGGTAGCTTGAACCCAAATCCGTGGCGCAGGAGTACACCGTTTATGGTGTGAACGAGTATGTCTGAATTTGAGTGCATCGGAAGTATGGCCGTATATGGCTTTCGGGACTTATACGTAATATGTGTATGTATTGAGGAGGAGACCCAAAATAATTTCTACCAACTATCAAATACATTTTTTCCTTGGTGATACACGGCCGCTAAAAAAAAAAAAATCATTCTCCGGCATTCGTAGTAAGAGTTATGCTGGTAATGTTAGAGAGAGGACAAATTTACGGGAAAGGAAAATTCCGACAAAGGAGTGAGCAGCGTTCATGACCAACGAAAAAGAACCGGCAAATCATTTCATAGTATGTACTAGAGAAACAAAATGAGGAGTCAAAGTTAAACCTATGAAAACAATTTTCGCTACACACCAAGCTCGTTTCTCCAAACAACCCCGGGCAGATCACCTGATGCATCTATTGTTAAAATGCAAGGAGAAAAATTGAGATCCATTATCTCGCAAGAACGGTTAGTCAGCGGCTACCTGATCTGCCTAAAACGAAAACAATGATGATGGCTACAGCCAAAGTAGCTACAGCTCCTGGGAGTAGCAAGTCATTGGGAACTCCGGGTATGTGTTGTTTCTCGAGAAGTTCATTCTGTTTCTGATATCTCATTGACTCTTCGGCAATCTCGACCTTCTCAATGTCAACCGGAGCTGGTGGCGGCGGCGGTGGAGGAGGAGCCTCGATCGTTGGAGGGTGGTCGGCATCGTGAACGTAAATATCGACTTTATCTCTGTGTTGTCGGCGGGCAAGGCTGATAGCATCGAGAAGGTCCTGATCCGATGTAATGGAAACGAGATCATTTTCGTCATCAATGTACGATATCGCAAAACCCGTCTTCTCAATATGACCCTCCTCATTCAACACAGTCTCTCCACCAACTTGGGAGATTTCATTTCCAAGTCTCGAAGTCACGGTGTGAACTAAACCAGGGAAGCCGGCCGATGGTATAACGGCGAATCTGTGAACCCGGCCGGAGGGTGCTTTGAATTTAAATGTGAATGGATTGCTTTCGGAAAGAGAAGGTGCATGGGAAGGCGTAAGCATGACTTGAGAATTGGGTGGCGAATCGTCTCCGACGTGTGAAGCGGAGTCGTTGGGCAAAACGGAATGTGAGTGTGAGGTTCCCGGTCTTTCGTAAGTCGGGTGTCTCATCATACTCGGCGACTCGGAACCCATGAGCGACATGTGGTGAGAGACGCTATCAGACACCACAGACTCGGAATCGTTATCCATCGATAACCAGAATTTGTTCCAGGCAGGGCCTTCATTATCTCCAGTTTGCATACTGTTGATTTGCTCCAAAGTGGCGTATGTGAGCTTAAGAACATCAACCATGCCGACAATTTCGCCCGAGTCGTTCATGACGGGAAGGTTCAAATAATGACCATCTACAATCGTGTTGTTAGCTTTTGCAAAGGCTATAAAAACAGAAAATTGTCTATTGCTTACCATGCATCTTTCTGAGAGCAGCCTGGATACTCAAATCCATAGCCGCAAAGTCAGGATGGGGTGTCATAACTCGCACGACGCTACAAGTTGTAGGGTCGAGGCCTGGCGCAATGACACGCAATACAACATCTTTGCTGGTGAAGATACCAGTGATGTTTCCCTGGTCCTGAACCAAAACGGCGGTAGTATGATTCTCTTTCATGAGAGCCGCTGCTTCTCGAACACTAGTTCTAACATTCACCGTCGTTGGCGGGATGCCGCTAAGCACGGTCTCCAATGTTGGACCGGCCATCTTTGATCTCAAAGCTTCTACATATTGAATGATCTGCGTGGGTTGAGCCCCTCCAAGTTCTTGAACGCCTTCTAAAGCATCGTGAAGTTTGCGAGACATCGAATAGGACCTTTCCAATTTTTCCATCGCCTCGTAAAAGCACTTTGTGATATCCAAGACACCGCTGATATCCTGATTCTCATCCATGACGGGAAGATGTCTGAAGCCCTTTCGAACCATGAGATCCAGAGCGTCAGTGGCTGAGGTCTCCGTCCGAGCGCACATAGGGTTCTTGGTCATTATATCAGAAACCAGGACATCTCGAGAGTCAAGACCAGCACCAACAACCCTGAAAGCAAGATCCTTGGCTGTGAAGATCCCGGCGATTCTATCGTCATCATCGGTAACGAGAACACAATCCTCACGTTTGGCTGCCATGAGCTGGGCAGCTTCAGCGACGGTTAGGTGTGGCTTGACTTGTAATGCTTGGCCGGGTCTCAAGGCCATGACAGTACCGGGGACGGCTTTGCTACGACTTCCTCTGGACCGGGCGCTGGACTGGTGCTTCTTCTTTCCCAAGCTGGACTCCATCTTTTGTCTGATTGCCTGTTGAGGGTCATATCGAGTTAGCTATGTCTCAAATCTTGCAAAAAGAGAAGCAGGTTGTTATTGTTGATGCGTACCTCATCTCGCTTGATCTGTCGGCGCCTGCTATCAGTAACACTGCTTTCGCCATGGTGATGACCCTGGGCGGAAGCCGTCCGTTGGCCTCGACGACCGGTGGTGGACATTTTTATAGCTTGCTTGGGGCGTGGGTAAAAATTTCCTGCAATGCAACGAGATCGAAAGATGGATTGGGGGAAAGGAGGGAGAAGATGAAAGGTTTGGCGGGGCGGTTGTTGACTTGTTGTTGCTGCTACGAGCTCCCAATCTTAAACCACTCAACGGCCAAATCGGGGGCGACATGTACATGACCTCGGAACTAATCCGCAGTGTCAACGAGAAGGCTAAGACTAAAATTTGCTAGCTTGGTGCCTGCAGTAGGGCTCGTGATAGTGGTCCCGATATCATTCTACAACGGCCGCTTTACAATTTGGGAATTAAATTCTTCTAGTTGCTCAACCATTTGAACACAATAATACAAGGGAAAATTTAAATATTTTAACTCAGACGCATAATGAGGACCAAAGTCAGCGCTCAGTTTTAGGAGAGTGTTCGGCCCTGTAGAACCAAGGTATCTCAGCTCATCTGCAGCTACCATCCATGATATCAACGTGCAGAACACCGTACTAGCCATGCGTCGCTGGATCGAAGGAACCTCCACGCGGCGACGGTCCTGTCGCCCACCTCGTCGCTGAGGGTTACCCCACTTTGGCCAACGCAGCAGTCGACTGCCGCGTCTGTCGCGTCTGACATAAGCGAGAATGTGTTGCGCTGTTGAGCCCTACTCGCCGTAGCTTGAACGGGCAAAATTAGCGAGACGTTCGCCCACAAAAAAAAATTAGCCTGGCTGACCGAGCAGACCTCCAAATCTTCGAGATACTACCACTCAGCAGGAAGTCCGACAAGCATCATTTGACCAAGTCTACCGACACCCCACCGAACCATCTTTAATCCTCCGATATCGAATTTCGATAATCCACCAGGTACGACAGATATATCCCGTGCTGGACGAGAAGTTTTCATCCGACATATATTACGTTCAACAGCAGAGGTTAACGAATAGGCATCAACCAGATTAGTCAAAATGGTAAAGAAGCGCGCAGCAAAGTATGTCGATATACATCACCGGATGGGATTTTTTGGGTGTAGGAAGAAGAAGGGTTATTCTGACAGGAGCTTTTGTGTATAGCGGCCGAAACAAGAAGGGACGTGGCCACGTCAAGCCAATCCGTTGCTCCAACTGCTCGAGATGCACACCAAAGGACAAGGCCATCAAGAGATTCACCATCAGAAACATGGTTGAGTCTGCTGCCATCCGTAAGTTCTGATATCTTTTGGAATTCTAGATGGGAATAGGGAGCTATTTGAAGCTTCAAATCAAGGGGGAAATGGCAGACATACTGATTACTCGTCTTACACCTACGCAGGTGATATCATTGATGCCTCCGTTTTCTCCGATGCTACTTCCGGATTCTCGTACGGTGGAAACACCACCCAATACAGCATCCCAAAGATGTACTTGAAGCTTCAATACTGCGTTTCCTGCGCTATTCACGGAAAGATTGTTCGGTACGACACCTCCCCGAGATCGCCGGAATTTGTTATATGTAAACAATGGCATGGCTTACAAATACATCTTGTAGTGTCCGATCGAGAGAAGGACGACGCAACCGTGCCCCACCTCCAAGAGTACGATACAACAAAGATGGCAAGAAGTTGACCTCTCCTCAGGGTGGAAAAGCTGCCGCATAAGAGTGTGCTTAAATGGTTGTCCTTTTTAATGTTTTATAATATATCTGTCAAGACCAGAATCCTTGATCCCTACGTACGAACCGCGATGAAGACCCCTTTCAATCCGCTTCAGTGACACACCTCTTTCCTCTCAATTCTGCATTATCATCATTAGCCACCTTTATACGGCTATTGCTCAGCTTTTCATAAGAATACTATATATACTCTTTTTTTTGTGGATAAGGGGCATTCTTGTTTTTGTTACGACTAGGTCCTTTTTTTCTCTTCATTTGCGTTTTAATGCGATATATTTCCTTGGAGTATTCCTCAGAGGATATCTTCTTATTCATCAATGTCGTTATAGTCCGAGAATTCGATATCTGATGCAGTAAAATATACACATACCTTGTGTGTGACGTATGTAACAAATTCGAGAGCACCAAAGCTCTATAGCAAAGCCTTGATGCTCTCTATAGCAAGACCTACTCTCGAGCATTTCGCTGAGCTTCTTGACAACAAGACTACTCTCGAGCAAGACCGAAGAGTAAGAGGTAATAATAATAATTAATGTAACGCTCTGCCAACTTGTCAGCCAACATCTCCCTCGTCGGTTTCCATATTAACATTTCTTTGTTGGACGGTGACACAAAGGGAATTGTTGTATTTTGTGATCCGTGCGTGCAGAGCAGCTCAGACAACGCAATGTCCATCCAGAATGTATATAAACACCATCGACGCTCTTCTCAGATCTTAACTTCCCTCCCTCTTCCCTTGACAAATGTTCCTTCCATCTTTATAAATATTCCTCTCCCATCGCATCACCATCGCATCATCACCATCGCATCGCCATTGCATAACCATCGCATCATCAGTATACTCCCTTTCTCTCTTCGATTTCCAATTCAAGGGATCTTTCTTGCTTTGCTCTGTTACGCTCTCCGGAGCTTCAAATCGCATTCGATATCTTTCAGACAAGCTATAAACTTCATTTTGTTTTGACAGGAGGCTTATCTCCATTCTGACATAATGTCTAAGCGTCCATTTAACGAAATGTCGTAAGTCTCGGCTTTGAACTCTAACTCTTCTACTTTGAACTCCTAAATCAGAATATCCGTTGACAAGTTCTTTCCAGACCACCATCGAAGACTTGCAACCGATGCAAGATGGAATTCTTCTCCGTAGACCATGCTGAACACCACTTCAGCCAATTTTGCCAAGACTTGTGGTGTAATATCTGCAAAGAATCCTTCAGAACGCCAGAAGAAGCACAAGAGCATACGAAAATACACCAGGAAGGCCCTTGCACTTGTCCAAGATGTGGCTTCAATCCTGGCATTGGGCAAGATCTCTTCACCCACTGGAAGGAAACTAACTGCCACATCCAATGCAAGGTTTGCAAAGATTGGTTTTTCTATGAGAGCTTCGAGCCTCATTTCGAAATGAGCCCATATTGTCGTCGAGCTCATTTGCACAGAGAGGAAGCTGCCTCTGGTTCTAATAACAAACCCTTTGCTTCTGGGTGGGAAATGGTATCTTTTGGCTCTGACTTTAAATTTAAGCCTCTTTCTTCTGCATCTGAAACCAAACCATTTATTTGCGGCTCCGAGAACAAACCATTTGCCTCTACTTTTGATCCGAGAGGTGATCAGGGTTTGCGAACTCGCGAACATGTCGCTGGTACTGCTCTTAAAACTGGAGCTCGAGTGGAGAGAGATCCATATCTTGTCAACGGGCAGTCTAAAAACTTTACAAGGCTCGATGATGTTGTCCACCGCGTAAGTCATCATTTCATATGGTTTTATCTAGTCTTGTATTGGTTTTATCTATTATACTATGGAGATCTGATGGATTCTATAGGAGATTGCTCAATTTGTCCGCAAAGAGAAATACGTCAACGGATTCGGTGGGGCAACAAAATATTCCCCCGAATCTAAGACACCAAAACCACATATTGAATGCTTCAGCTGCGAGAAGTTATTCCCTTCAATGTATGCCATGATTGCGCATCTTGAGTCTGGCGATTGCACATCCAAAATCACCCGCGGAGATGTAAACCACACCTTCGCGAGCCATCCGCGTTCAGAGGCGCTGATGCCGAAAGATGGCCGCAAAACACTATCCGCATTGCTCAGCTATGGGGAATGTGAGAAACCATTCCAATGCTCTAATGTGAACTGCAATGCCGTTTACAAACGTTTGAGCGGACTGATTTGTCATGCGGAAAGCGGGCATTGCCGCTTGAAATTCGAGTCTGGATATGGTAGCATGCTAGACCACATGAAAACCTGTGTCTTCCGTCAGAGTGTTATTCGCAAGATTGAAGTTCTTGGAGCCTCCACTCGATTCGGAATTTATATTTGCCCGCCTCCTTCCAAAGTGTATCAGTGTTTCCAAAAGGACGCAGGTCCACTTTGTGAGCGGTTGTCTGATCTCATATCCCACGTGGTTCGCCTTAACCAGCATCCTTCGCTGGGCGAGCCGGGTTCTGGACAAAATGCACACGGTCACGGCCAGAATGGAGGTGGAAGTTTGTTTGGTCCTGGCCCTGTTAAACCACGGGATCTTCCTGTTAGCATCGCAGATGCTATTTCCAAAATTCGGAAAGAACTCAGAAACCTGGACACTCTCAATTCGGGCAAGGTATCTCATGACATCTCCATCTCGTTCGAACAAAGTAGGAAGATGCGACCAATTGGGTGGTTTCTCGAAGACGTCCAATTGATCCTCTCTCTCATCGACAACAACACTGATAGACTTGGCCGTGTTTCCGAAATGGATATACATGTCTTCTGAGTGCTACGCCTGTTCTACGTCTACCTTGTTTCTTCGATCATACCGATCAAGAACTTGTCGCTAGGTCTACGACTGTGCTATCCTCATGGACATGATGCATTTCAAGGCGTATATTCTTTGCACTTTTCCCACGTTGCTGCTACTTCTTTTTTTTTTTTTTTTTTTTTTTTTTTTTTTTTTTTCCCTAAACCTATCCTTTTCTTTAGTGCCCTACTTTTATATATTATATCCTAAACGCCAAGCACCTGCATTGCCTCAACTAAGTATACTTTTTCATGTTTACAAGGCTGCTATCGAACTATTCTTTCATTCGATATCACGAATGCACGATAGAATTGTCTTGGTATACGAAAGAAGTTATCTTCCAAGGGGTGGTTTCCCCCTCTAACACATTAGATAGATTCCATTGTACTAAAAAAAATCCTGTATGTACAAATGAGATAAATATATTCGTAAACCCTCAGCGTCTAATATCCGTCAAGGCCAGTCAACTTTGCCCGTTAAGGAAAAGGTCTCCCACGGCATCCCCAACTCATCCCACCCCGGTCCCGTAGGTATCGCCACTTTATTCCACCCTCTAATTGTCTCCCTCCAATAACACATCTCCGCACTTTCTGACAAATAACCCTCTTCCACGAAAAGCTCCTTCTGTCTCCTCGCGATACCCCTCGCAATGCTAGGATTATCCATCAACCACATTATCGTTTCCTCTAGATCACTCCAATCCGATGACACAAAAATCGCGTTGGCCTCCTCGGGCTTGAATCCCTTCGGCCACGCCTTCCGCATCCGTTTCATGCCATACTCGCCCATCTTCTTGGTACTCTGGAACCCCATCGTCCACGAAAACATGGGCTTGATCAAATGCGTCGTATGCATCAGATAATTTATCGGCGTCGTGATCATGACGCTTTCGCAGAGCATGTGGAACGGCAGGCGGCCAGAGTAGGTTATACCCTCTGTGTATACGACATATTTATACTTACACACGTCCTCTATCTGAAGTATGTTCTTGGCGCGCCCCAATCCCGTCCATTTCAACTGGTTCGTATCCGCCCATTCCTTCCCCTTGGTCGCTTGAAGGAGTTTTACACGCAGGTTCCCGTTCTGGAGAGGGTTGAACTCGGTCGATCCGCGCCAGAACATTTTATCAATCTTGGAGTCGAAGGGGAGGGTGGTTTCTATGTCTGAGATTCTGTTGACCACGTCGTAGAGGGAGCCGATGTATGAGACCGGCCAGGACCAGTGGCCGAAATGGGGGACGGGCCAGTAGTTTAGGACGTCAGTGTGGTCGTACCATTTGGAGTAGCCCCAGGAATTGTTTTTGGGGTAGTCTACTGGGGTGAAGGAGAAGACGGTGTCGGGGAGGGGTTCAGGGGATGTTGTCAGTGCTTTATGGATTTGGTGGAGGGCTGCAGACCGGTGCTGTATTTTCACGGAATCTATTAATCCTCATCTAGATTCGATTGAAGATATGGATCTTGATATGAATGTCAAGATATATAAGGTTCTTACCAAAACGTTTACGCTATTTTGTGTAGAGTTACTGCTGCTGATAACAAACATCTATGACCCAGTTAAGTAATATGTCAGACGATAGATATCTCAAAAAAACCTCACAAGGTCTGGTAGTATACTGTACCCTATTCCCCTTTATCCTCACGTTCACCAAAGCAGTATATTCATCAGGTCCTCTCAAGAACTCAAACTCCCCTCTCCCAACCGCCTCGTCAATCGGCTGAAACAATAGAGGGTATTGTTTCCTACACTGCTTCTCACTTAAAAGCAGCGAGCGTTCCCCCCATCCTCTTATCTTTCTCCCTCCAACCGCCANCCAATGGAGGATACGTTGATGAATCCGAATCCGAAGAAGAATAAGAGTGGGGACTCGGATTCATGAAGTTCAAAAGCCCAGAACCGTCCGAGTTGAAGAGGTATTTAAGAACTGCCATCACCCCGACGGCCGCGAAGACCGCCTCAGCGAATGCGACTCGCAGGAAGAAGGGTCGTCTGCTAGGACCACCCATTCTGCCGTATCGACCCATTTACCTCATACAAGATAAATATATATATATATATAAGTATATAAAGAGATCTTTTAAGTTGAGATCCGCAAAAATCTCAGCGATTTGACTTCATGAGAAAATTAAAAAAAAAAGAGTTCCGAAAACCAGATCCAGAGCCCGCCCTGTTGTATTTTTCCTACAAGAGGAGGAATCTTGGTGAATATCGGACTCATTGGCACCAGAACACACTGCAGGGTCCCCTCCGGATATATAACCGATATTGATGCATGGTGGGTCCCAATTTATTGCCCATACATGCATACGCAATCATATCATCGAACGGGACAGATTGTAAAATATCGGGGTATGGCTTCGGTAAATATTTTGTTTAACGCTGATACATACAACTTCCAACCTCCAAGAAAATGCCATGGCGCAAGTCTCGTTACGAAAATGCCGGAACCGAGCACTTTTGGATGAATGTGGTATCACACAAGCTTTCTTGAAGTGTGGAGGAGAGGTAGGGGTCTGGCACGGCGCTCGGCCCGACGTTGTCGAATTTTGTGGGGCGTTCAGGAACGAATTCGCGAAAGCTGGATGAAACCAGGGGCGGAATTTTCCGGGGAAGACAATTGTCTCTTGAATTTTCAAGGTATCATTTAATTCCCTTCGTTCGAAAGCGCTCGGGCCGACTCGTTGCGAATGGCATGTTGTTAGGGCTGGTGTTTCTGAACCCGTGTTAACTGGGGTTGCGTTTGAGACTAGTTTGAACCCATGTAGCGACCTGTCTGTGCTACCATAAATTAATTAAATTCTTACTACCTACAAGGTGAGAGAAATAGGTCTAAAGAGGCGTCAAACCCTCCAACCGATAGCAACCGAGAATGAAAACAATTTTTTTTCAATATGGTACAGAGAAGAGAAGGGGGGGGAAGAGCCTGGAGTCTATATATATGCACAATTTAGAGCCACGCTAAACAGTGGTTATACGTATTTACTGAAACTTTATAATTATTCATTCGACCATTTATTCTCCTCCTCTTCGAGCATGCCAGCTTTCCGCAGTCTCAACTCCGCTCCGAGGAACGGATCATCGGCTCTCCACGGCCAAAATTCATAAGCCTTCGCGAGAGTAACAATCTCCGGAACCGAGAGGTACACCGTGTGCTTTTCCGCTAGATCGGGCATACCTTTGAGCGTCTCGTCGGTTTCGAGCAACATCTCAGTACCACTCCCCATCTTGGACAGAGCGTCTCTAACGGAATTCTGGCGACTCATCATCATGGATGTGAGCATGTGGTTGAAATATTTCCAGGGTTCCGAGTCGGGCACGTCGCCTCGTAAGTAGTGCATTGGGTAATTAGGTGTGATTTCTGCCAATGTTGACTCTGCCCAGGACACCTGTGGCCAATAGTCTTCGAGTTTGAATTGGACCGGTGCTGGCTGATTGGTTTCTTTGAAATATACGAGTTCCTTGTAATATTCGACGCCGGTTGTCTTGTCTTGATCGTTCAGTTTGTGAGAGGGCATGTTCCAGAAGTCTATTCTTTTGAAGAATCGATGTTCCGACCAAGTAAATTTTTCCGGCGGTTGGGCCAATACTCGGATGTCTGCCAGAGCTTGAATGAGAATCGCCGCTCGATTCCTTCTCCCAAACGTTCTTGGTACGTATCGAGACATCATCTCCTCCGTAAGCCATAGTAGGCACTTTACGCGCCCGTACTGAAAGATCCACTCCTCTTTGCCAATGTTGTCGAGGATCTGTGCCATGAACCTATCACCCTTTGTATCTTTGTGAAGAAGTCCTGTGATGAGCAGCTTCTTGTTTACTCCCTCCTCCCGAGGGACCTTTGGGATATCCAATTTTCCCATGGCAATCAAGTCGTCAAGGGTCTTCCAGTTGTAGAAGTCTCGCTGCATAATTTCGAACGATTCGTGCGTGCATATGCGCTGGAGATAGGGTACAAATCCATGTTCCCCTTCGAGCAAGATATGCTTCTTGGGTTTGACGGCGTCGTTTAAAGCTTTGGAAAATATACCATATCCAGGGTTGAAGTCAAGGATGGTACAATCTTTATATTCAGAGAAATCAAATCTCTCAAAGATCTCTTTGCACCTAGCCTCGTTCATAATGGCAGACTTGTCCAATGACTTGGAGTCCTGCAGATCTTCTTCTTTTAAGATATTTGCGAGTGTTGGTGCCGCATCTTTCACCTTGCTCAACCTCAATTTTCTCCACAGGTTTTTCTCTGGGGAAGATTTTGCTCCCGAAGGTGATGTCGATGGTTTCTCTCCATCCTTTTTCGTCTCCTTCACGGTCGTCCATTCCCAGTTCTTTGTTTCCACCTCTTCTTCTTTATCCAGCTCGAGGTATTCCCTTGCCCGCCTCGTCAACGGGCTTTCGGGAACATTCGCACGGCTAGCGATCAGTCCTCGTGCGTCAAAGATTCCCATGTCAATTCTTTTCGCCCTCTCATCTGCTTTCTGAAGTCTAAAAAGCCTACGCATTTCTCTGAGCCCTTCGGGCAGGAATCCAGTCGGGTATAAGGGATTAAACTTTATCGTCACTGGCCTCCCATTCCTCATCACAACTCTGGTAGGCAGAGCTGGTCCTTGCTTTTTTGGTCGTCCCAAATACCCCTGTGATTGGTAGTTGTTTTCGGTGCGACGTTTACGAACCGGCTCGTCGGGGTCATCCTGTGTGCGTGGTCGCCCGTCAGCGAAGTTCCTGCCTCCTGGGGCTTTAGGGAATCCAATTGCAACTTCTTGGGGTTTTATATTGAGCTCTTTTGCCAGTGCACGCTTTTCATCCAGAGTTGGTAGAGAGGGTCCAAATCTTCCTTTTCGTCCTGGTGACTTTGGTTCTTCGATAGGTTCCTTCGCTGCATCACTTCGTGAAAGCTTCTCCTCTATCACTTCTTCATTTTCTTTGGTTCGAGTCTTCGGACGGCCACGCGGGCGCTTTTCTTTTATCACTTCCTCTTCTTCTTCATCTGCGGTTCGAGTCTTCGGACGGCCACGCGGGCGCTTTTCTTTTATTATTTCTTCTTCTTCTACCCCTCCATTTTCTTCAATCTGTGCCTTTGGGCGGCGGCTGCGTGGGTGCTTCACGACCACTACCTCTTCATCTCCTTCGATCAGTATCTTTCGAGGACGGCCCCGCCTGCGCTTGGTGATCATCCCGTCAAAATCGCCGGATTCTTCTGGCAGGTCATTTCTCAGTCTGCATTCGGGTACCGAGCATGGGGTTGTGGTGGTAAAGTTCCTGGGTGTCCATGGGGACGAAGTAATTGGCGTCCGAGGAGCGAGCGCCCGTAGTGCGACAGAGTCAGCGATAATGGTCCGGACGAGTGGAGCTACTCTCATGGTGGTAAAAAATAAGGATCGTGGAGCTGCAGATTGATGAAAGTGATTGTGCGATCTGGCATTCGAGTAATTTTGTTTAATTCCGTTTTGTGAAGGCCGCAAGCTTTGAGGTGGCGAGGAGATGGTATAGAAAGGTTTCTGTCGAAAGACGTTGCGGAAAAAAAAAAAAAAAAAAGGCCTACTGATGAAACAACACAACGCTAGTTACTTCGCAGCACTCTGAGAAATCCTTTTAAAACGTTAGCTTGAAAAATATGCATTCGAAAGTGCCCTTGGTATTCATTATCATCGAGTCTTTCTTATTCCGAGTGGTTACATATTTGACGATATTCGCCATCGATTGGGGAAATGCGGTCGCGGCGGCATGCATGCAACTACCCAGTCTTCAACATGCAACATATGCAAAAACCCGTTATGGTCATCTAGCTTTCTCGACCGCGAGGCTAGGCTGGCAAGCCTAGGCTGACGAAACTACGTCTGCTGAACCGGAAGTTGGGACCAATTTTGAAATATGGAGCCATCAGTTTGGCCGGACGGCGAGCTTCGTTCGACCCATCCCCAAGCGATACAGTAGTGCTTTGCAAGCAAAACCCATTCCTCACGCTCATCGAGCAGCTCCAGCTTATCGATCCTCTCTTTCTCTTCCCCTCCTATCCACCTGTCATGAATAAAGTTGACATCACAAGCGCCCATACCGCTACTAAAGCCTAGTACTCGCATCCTCTCTTTCTGTCTCTCAAGGGTCGAATATCTTTGCAAAGTTTTGAGTACGATCCCTCGTTGAGATAGATTCCGGACCATAACTTTCCCAAAAGAATCGTCTCCTCCGATCGGTTCGTAGAGAAGGATCCCTACTCCATTAACTCTTGATTCTGACGCCTCCCCAAAGGACGTCGTGATCCATTTGAATATATCATCGGTTTCGGAGGGCGAGAGATATATCAGGCAGCATTCCGATATGAATAGGGTAGGGAGTGTTGGGTCGATTCCTTCTGGTAGAGGTGTCCCTGGCTTCAAGGTTCTTAGGTCGAGTGGGTGTATATAGTAATTCGCCGATCGGAGGGATCCCGTTCTCATATCAGTTTGGAAGCCCGAGCCGGCACCATCAAACGCCTGACCGCTAGCCGATGAGAATTCGGATATTATCGACGATAGCTCCTTATGTCTCCTAATGGCCTCAATCTTACGGATTGTCACCTGTGGAAAGTCGAATTCGTGGTAGAGCAGTTGAAGCGACTTGTTAGCAGCAGCAAGTCGGAAAAATCTCGTATCTGAGCCAGCGCCAAGGGCTATGATCTGCTTTTTGCCTGGCGACGGCCGCGAGAGAAAGCCTTCGACTAGTTGATCTAAAGCCATTGTTCTAATGTATGTACCTGTGGTGATATGACATCACGCGAGCCATTAGCGTTTCCGCGCTTTTCTCGGTTGTAAAATCTGCACGACACTCTTCTGTCTCAAGTGTTCACCTCTTTATTCACCTCTGTTTATCAAAGGATATCTTCTATCCCTGGGTACAGATGCTTCGAGAAAAAGTTCCGCGTACGGATCGGATAGATACCCGGTCTTTACGGCGCTACATCGCGAAACCAAAGCATCAATGTCGGTCTGTTGCACGATCCGATCTTTGTCAAGACCGACTGCGGATCCGACCGGGGAAGGTGTCGCGAATCGGGTTGGCACAGCCATCATGCCGTCGAGGCTGAGCCTGCTGGTTATGGTGGAAGAGAAGCAAGACCGACGAGGGAGACGATTGTTTGTTTTGGTGGGGCGATAAAGTTAAGCTCCGAATCAACGTGCGAGCGAAGAAGAATGTCCCTGTTTTGTATCGATACCAGCGGAAAGCTAATCGGATACCGGAGTCGCTGAACTGCAAGGGACCCTGCTGCGCTTCTTGGCTATCAGATGTCTGCAGGCTAAACGGTCACCCGTTTCTGATGCCCAGGCTACGTTTGCCTTCCTCTTCTTCTGCGTTATTGGCTCGTTCGTTCGTTCGTTCGTTCGGATATAATATTAGGAAGCAGCGGTGGAAGAGAGGTGGAGTGGTTGTGGTGAGGAGGTAGGCATCTACCAAGGCAGGCATGCCAGATCGGACAAAGTAGTTGATAATAATAGCGCCTGTTAATTAAATACATCATTGCATCGTCGTAGACACCACCCAAACAACTTCACCATCTCTCGCATATTTCTCCGACATCCTTCTCAGTCTCTTTTTTGTGTCTGTCATTCGCATTCAAATATATCCGGTCCACTTAGGCGTCAACACGAAACCAAAAGTTCCAAACGAGAAACCTGTCAGGCCGTACGGCGTGCCTGCATGCATGGCCATCGCTAGTGACTTCCAGCCTGGCCGATAGCAGTACCATATTCCCCCGTTCGCCTCTGGCAATAAATACCTTCCCGGCCGTTCTCACGTTTCGACTCCATAGACCGAATCTCGTCTAGTTGGTCGTTCGAATTATATACCGAGTAGGACACTCGGACGACAGTTACTCGCTCCTCCAGCTATCCCTTGGGCTGTGTCAATCTCGAAAACCTCGGAGTGGAACCCGATCTCAACTCTTACCAACTGCTATTACAAGAAGAAGAGAGACGATTTCATGCCTTCGGAAACGGGGCAGGAGTCATGGAGACAACCGAAATAGAGCAAAAACCGGAGGAACAACAGTTCTGGGATGGTATGACCTTCCGATATACTGTCCTTCATCTTCGACCGTGACTGTTCCCCGGCTTACCACCACCCCTGCTGTCACATTTTAGAAATTGATGCCATCCTAAGCACTCCATGTCCAACGCAGCATCAAATCGACGTTCAATTGAGATCATATTTACAATTGATCTCATCATACGGTAGTAAGTCCCAAATAGAATCATGGATGAGCAATTTTACTGAAAAGTCACATGACCAGATGATTTCTTGCAATCTGAATACGATGTCGCCAGGTGTGGCGTGCATCTGCTAGAATCCAGAGTTTTCATTGAACACAAAAGTTATGTGCGACGACGCCTGGTCGGGCGGTTCTCCAAAGTAGGAATCTTTCACTCCCCTTATATCTGTAATAGTACCTAACACCACTCTAAGGAACCGCCGAATTCCCCAAGACTCCACGTTATAACCTCTGCATTGATGTATGACGGAATCGAACACCCCAAAACATTCGAATTGATGTTAGAACAAAGCGCCTTTGAACGTCTTATCAAATTGATATGGGAAGATGTCGACAAGGAGAACTTTGGGTTTCATAAACTTCTATTAGAAGTGTTTTACGAGATGTGCAGGATACAGAGACTAAGGATGCAAGATCTAGGTAACAATGGTTGGTAAAATGATACAGAGAGCCCAGCTAATACAAATTACCCAGAAATCCTGCAAGATGAATTTGTTAAGCATTTATTGGAACAAGTTGAGGAGGGGCGTGGTGACCCGGATGATCCTTACAACTATGCGGTGATAAAGGTCTTGGTAAGATTGATAAGTCTATACGTCTAGCTCTATGTCGAATAAAACTTACTCTTGGGGACATAGCTTGTATTAAATGAGCAGTACATGCTCTCAGAGCATAGCGGCCAAGAAGACTCACCACAATTGACGAATAAAGTTGTCAAAGTTCTGTCTTTCTACGGTCCAGACTTTAAAACGTTCGGAGAGAACATTATATTACTTTTGAACCGAGAGAGTAAGCAATGTCAGACCTTCAAAGCTCCAATTTCCGCTGACAAAATTTGCCAGCCGAGACGCCTACCCAACTCTTAATATTAAAGCTCCTCTTTTTACTCTTCACAACAAGCAAAACCTACGAATACTTTTATACGAACGACCTTTGTGTTCTTGTTGATGTCATGATACGGAGTTTATCTGACCTTCCAGAAGAAGAAGATACGGTATTAAACTTATATTGATCTATTCGATTTGATAAACAAATCTGACATGAACTCTTTAGCTGCGGCACATGTACCTTCGAGTCTTGCACCCGCTTCTTTCTCACACTCAACTCCGACATCCGCCACATTATAAGCGTTCCGAGATCCTAAGGCTCCTCGACCAACTTTCTACAATCCGTTCTCAGCACTTTTCTCCCGTGGATCCGACTACCTTGCGCCTCGTCTCTCGTTGTAACAAAGTTGAGTGGCTTGACGATTCACCAACGGAAGCCAAAGCCCTCAGTTTAGCAAGGCAACACCTGGGAATGACCTTGACCGACGTCGGAAGCAGCATGTCGGTCGTAGAAGTAGCTGCTGTCAAACAAGCTTCGCCAGCACCTCCTGGGTCGAAGAAGAAAGAAAGAGGTGCACCCCCGCCCCCACCCCCTGGTAGAGTTAGGGGAACCTGGGGGGGACTGGAAAAGGCTCCCGAGATCAAAATTGAACCTGCGCCTGGTGATAGTCCGAAAACATCACCGGAAGTAAAGAAGAGCTTGCCCTTAGGAAATGGTAGTATGCGACGGAGGGGTCCACCACCACCTATCCCGTCCGCACGCTCTGTTCATGCCGTAAAGGTGGGAAACCGGGACTAGTTTTATCTTCAGAGTCACCGATAGGACTTTTACATGACATTTTCTACCGTTTTGTTCCGTTCTTAAGACCTCGTCAACCACCCTACTGCCTGACTGCCTACGCTGGCCTGTTTCGTGATATCCATTTGCTGCATTTCTCTTCGTGTATTTACTTGCTGGTATAGCTTTCCCCTTTAGTTCGCGTTTGTTTGTCTGCAGCTTAACCCCCGGTTCTTGTTTCCGGACCACTTTGCTTTGAAGATTGCCTTTGGTTCAACTTATATATTCATGACCTATCTTAGCCTTGGCGTTTTGACTTTTTGGTTTTTGATATTACGATCGAGCTTGCATTTCCTCATGAAATTGGCGCTATGAACAGGCAAAAAACAGGGCGTGGCAACTGTTAACATGTTTCAACTTTTTTGGTTTCTGTCGGAGGGTGTTTTTTATCGACCCTCAAGAAGTGTATGATACCATGATATATCCCACATCTAGTCAGCTTTCGAAATTTCATGGACCAAATTTTCAATTTTATCATTCCAAAGTCATTACTATATTTATACAATTAAATTGCTAAGTTCTATGTGGCTATTTAAACAACGCCATGAATGATAATGCTTATTGCTTAGAAGAATACCGAGATCCGGTTCTAACCCATCGGATCCCCATCGTCGTAACTTTTGTGTTTCTTAAAGAGTCCGAACGCTTTGCATAACCCATGCATTACCCTCGATCCTGCTCTTCCATTCACCATCTACGAGACCCCTCATCACTTTAGTCATCTCTTCAGGCGCCATCTTATCCGCACCCTGCTGCTGCTGTTCCACCTTTGCCTTCCATTCGATCAACAACTCCTTCAACAACCTACTCCCCTCCGCGACCTCCTCTTTCGAAAACCGATCAATCATCGCATTCTCATCATGTTTTCCCTTAAAGTCTTCCAACTCGTCCGCCTTCCTCTTGGCCATATTGATAACCTTCTCCGGGAACCTCACCAACTCGGCCACATGGATCCCAAAACTCTGATCGCAAACCCCTTCGTCGACTTTATACAACAACGTCACCTCCCTCTTCTTCTCCCCGTTTCCGACCTCATTCTCCCCGACGTGTGCCACGACGTGCAAGTTTTTAACAGCAGGGTACTCGTCCACCAACGCCGTCAACTCGTGGAAATGCGTCGCAAACATTGAAAAACACTTGATCTGCTTGACGATATACTCGCTAATCGCCCACGCCAGCCCGAATCCATCATAGGTACTCGTCCCTCTCCCCAACTCGTCAATAATAATCAAACTCTCCCTCGTCGCGCTCTTCAGTATGGTTGCGGTTTCCAGCATCTCCGCCATAAACGTGCTCACTCCCTTCAATTGACTGTCACTCGCCCCGACCCTCGCGAGGATGCAGTCAAAGATTGTCAATTCCGCCTCGGAACAGGGAACGAAGCAGCCGGCTTGGGCCATCAGTGCGATCACGCCGATTTGGCGGATATACGTCGATTTACCACCCATGTTTGGTCCCGTTATTATGAGAAACTCGCTCGAGTCACGCACGAGACTGACGTCGTTGGTGATGAATTGGATGTCGTCTTGCATTTCCATGCACGGATGGCGGGCTTCTTTCAGGATCGTGTTTCCTGTTCCGCGTGGGTGCATTGTAGGTCGGACGTAGGGCGAGGGTGCGTGGACTGAAACGTGTGCGAAGCTGACAATGACGTCGAGGTGGGCGAGGACCGCGGCGAGGTTTTCGAGGACGGGACAGTATGAGGATGCGACGTTGACGACTTCTTGAACGAGCCCGGTTTGCGTGCGGTTGTAGTTTTGGGTGTATTGGTCAAAGTCACGGCGGAGGGAAGAAAGTTTATCGGTGGTGAAGTAGACGCCGTTCTTTTGGGTCGAGATTTCTTTGTACTGGCGGTTGTTACGGATGGAGCCGGCTTCCTGTATTTTATTATACTCGAATTAGCCGCCGTTTTTAGTTGTATGATAATGTGGAAGCGCTTACGTTTCTCGTGAGTCTAAAGCACCAGCCGTGGACTCTATGGTTCTCCAAGAATAACTTCTTGTCCATCTCCTGACTGAGGTCATTACTGACGTTGCGATGCTCCTTTGCCAAATCTCGCTGCAGGGCGTCCAACTTTGTTCTGATTGTTCGCAAGCTATCGTCGAATTCAGGTTTGATGATATACTCGTGATTCTCGAGCGCGTCGAGATCAACCGTAGTTTCAACCATCTCCTCCAACTTTGACAGCTGAGCTTGAAACTCCTTCAATTTCCTAGTATAAACCTCATCCAACGGATCCTTATACTTCTCATCCATCACCCCTTCTAGCGTCCCGATGAAGCCTGGCAGTTTTATTACCAGCATGTAAGCTCTCACGACATCCTCCAGATTGGCCATATTTCTCTGAAACTTCTTGGCCAACCTGTACAGATCCGGCACGGCCTTCAAATGTTCCTCCTGCATCGTCTGTCGTAGTTCGGTATCCTCCACGAACGCCTCCACGAGCAAATGCCTCTTCTCAATCTCCTCCAGTGACATCAACGGCTGCTTCAACCACTGCGCTAACAACCTCGTCCCCACCGCTGTCTTGCACTTATTCAGCAATCCGTACAGCGACATATTCTTCGATCCGTCTCGCGGACCGGGCATCAGATTCAATGCCTTGAGAGCCGAAGCGTCGAGTTTCATATACTGTGCTAAATCGTGCTGGTATAGCCTGTACTGTCCGAAATTCAACTGATCAGACATCAACCCTAGATATCTAATCAAGGCGGACGCGGCACCCATCGCAACTTTGAGGTCAGCTTGGGGTAACGAGCCGACGGCCACCTCATCCTTGAGCAATCTGGTAAGGTCCTGCTCTACATCCTTCCCAGCGAAATCGGTCGACTTTTTATCGGTAATAATGACACCGCAACGGTCAATCACCGAACGTAGCTTTGTATTTTCAACATCTTTTTTAGATTCGTTCGCTTGGACGATACACTCTTTAACTCCTAGTTGGATGAGTAGAGACTACACCATACATTATATTGTAAAAGCATTAGCAAATCTCGAGTTGAATAAAACGCCCATACGATAGGAAGGGAGAGGAATAAAAAAAAAAAACGTAAACTTACCTCAAAATTGGAATACAAGTCATTATCCACAAACTCACTAACCCCCAGCTCTCTGACACTGGCATCCGCAAACGCCACACCTACAACCCTCTGGTCCGCTTTCGCGGAAACCTTCACAGAAAGGATGATGGGACTCGAATCGAGCTGTCCAGCGATATCCTCCTCCACATCTTGTAGATTCCCCGGTGAAGCCTTTTTGGTCACTTCCCAGCTATTCCGTCCCCTTGGCGACGACCAGATTTCGATCTTTTTGCCCTGTTGGAATAACGCTTCGCGGAGGAAATTTCGAAAGACGGTGATGGAGAGGGTGCACGATGGTAAAGCGTTTTTGCCGCCTCCTAGTGATTTTAAAACAGAGTTTGTTTTGTAGACCTGTATCTCAGTTAGCTTGATCAGCCTTTACACTGTACTCGTTCAGTTTTTTTTTATTTTTATTTGTGTATTTTTCTGCTGTTGGGGTTTTTACTTGTAGTGATGGATGGCAGTTAAGGGGAAGGTGGGAAAGGTTACATGTTGTGCTACAAATTGAGCATCCTCACCGTGAACGGTGTAAAAGTCAGAACGCTCAAAGACTCTGATGGTACTGCTATCTTTGGCGGGTAATCTGTTGAAGAGCGAGATGAATCCGTGCTCGTCGTCAACTTTGAGTTCTGGCCGCGACGCCATTTGCTGTTTTTGCTGCTGCTTTTTAAATTTCCGTTGTTTGTTGGATGGATGGAATGAATTCAATTCAAGCTAGGGGTAGTTTCTACGTATAAGCTCTTCGAGATCTTTTTTTAAAGAAACAAGTCAGATTCTAAATCGCAATTGCGCAAGGAAGAAAAAGAGAGGATTGGGATGTCAAAGTACGATATCGCGTATGATCCAAAGATGCAGGTGTTATTATTCGTAGATGAAAGAATCGATTAATTTTCTTGTGAAAGAGATACCAAGAGCTGTTGATAAGATGCAGAGAATGAGAACCGAAAAGTTGGCGTTAGACACGCGAATATTGTGCTGCTTGCTCGCTCGCTTAACACGCATAAAGTCGCGTGTCTGTGTGTGGCTCCAATTTGATCCAAGCACCGGTATTACAAGGGGGGGCAAGCTTTGTATTCTCTAGACACCAAAAAACTAAAAAGTTGATTTCCCCCAAGACGTACACAAGTAGCTAAGCTAATAGTTACACAGGTCTGAATAACTAGACCTTCCAATTATAGCTAGAAGGACGAGGAGCTAGTTAATTCGCGGCCGGCTAATGGTACAAATACTAATCCACCAATTACTTTATTAAAGGCAAACTCTCAACATGTCCCAGTGTCAGCCTCCAGTCAACAAGCCGGAGCCCAATTTCTGAAAAAGTATGAGAAATCCCAATGACAAGCAACGGTAAAAATACACAGGCAAAAGAAGGTGAAAGAACAAGAAGCGAGAAGGTCTATCTACTGAACAAGGCGGTAGCTGGCATCGCTCCTATCCTATCCCTTCCATCCAAGTCCCTGCAGCTCCTTACGCACGGCTTCCTCAGTATTAATCTTCTTGATCTGTGTGTCCTCTAGCTTTTCGCCCGTCGCAAATCGCATCTTCAAGTCCTCGATAGCTCTCAGCTTCTTCAGCAAACTACGTTGTTTCTTCTCTTCCGGTGTTCCACCACCCGGGGTAATCGGTGTCATAGGGCTAGTGATCTCGACCTCTGGTGGTGCCGGAACAGGCAGTCGAAGTTGAGGATGTCGAGGTCCTCCGTTCTCGGTCGGAGAAGCACCCCCCGAGTTGCCTTGTTCTCCTTGTCCTTGGTTCCCGCCATCTTCTTTCTTCTTACGCTGGGATCGTTGGCGTTGTGGATTGTTACCACCACCGGGAGCCGGAGATCGATGTCGCGGTTGGTGCTCCTTAAGTGCCTGTCCTAACGAACCCTCACGATGATGGTGGTGTCCGTTCCTGTCATTCCTATCATATCGGTCGTTCCTCTCACCAGGTCCTCCCTGTCTGGGTGGGCCTCTACTCCTACTTCTCGTCCTGCTGTGATCTCGTCGTCCACCCTTGTTGGGAGTGTTTCCAGGTGCAAGCGTCTGACCGTTAGTCTGGCTCTGTCCTTCGACACCTTCCGGGTTCGCGGCCGCCTGTTCTGCTGCTTGAGCCTCCTTGGCCTTCTTAGCAGCCTCACGCTTCTTCTTATTTTTAAGCGCACTTTTGCTAAGTCCTCCTTCACCCTTGTCTCCGACTCCGGTTCCTTCCAGACTAACCCCTCCACCCGGCGCCGCTCCAGGAACCGAAGCAGGAGTGGCACCGGGGACCTCACGTTTGCGAGGTTTACCAAAGCCGTTGGAGCCCTCGGAATGCCCGTTGAACAGACCGCTACTTCCGGGGACATGGGCTGCTCCTCCTTCATCCTCACGCTTGAAATGTAGCGGGGTGGCTGAGCCACGAGCGTGGGGAGGGCGATACGCTCCTGCTGGTTTGGCAGGTGTGGCAGATTTGTGACCAACGGCGGATGCGTGCGGGATCGGTGGAGGTGGTAAGGTGGCACCAAGTGGGAAGCTACTGGCATCTTGCGGTCTCCATGAAATCTAATTTTTCAAAATCAGCAAACAAAAGTCAGACGTAAGAGTAAATCGGAATAACTCACATCGTAGAGCTCGGTCATCTCTTCGTTGTACATGAGATCGCCAGTCAGAGCGTACCAAATCTTTACACCATTGTCGACACGTAATCGCGGACTCGTTGTAGCGGTCAAGATGTGTTTCCCATCCGGACTCCAATAGCAGACGGTAGCGTTACTCGCTTCAAATGTAGCGAGCTTCTTCATCCCGTTGACTCTGTCGTATACATCGATTTGTCCCTGCAAATTTCCAAACCCAGCAACCAACAGCAGCCGACCATGTGGAGAAAACATGATGGTATTTCGAGGTCCGAGAGGTAGGTTGGTGACCGGGTTCGCTTTTGCATCGAAGATTGTAGTCTTCGCAGGCATGTAGCCATACACGACACCAAACTCTTCAGAGTTGGGCGACCAGCTAAAGTCGGAGATTGGGCCATCCTTGTCTACAAAGCCGTGTTAGCAAACTATTCCAAGCCAATCTCTAAAAACATCGAAACACTCACCCAAAGTGACCCGAGCATCGACACCATTCTTCACATTCATCATGTACAAATTCGTCTCGCCATAGTAGTTCTTGCCCGTCTTGTCAACCTCGGTTTGCGTCAGGAACAAAACGGCAGTTCCTGCGGCGTTCCAAGTGAATTGAATCTTGTCTGCCTTGTAGAACGACTTTTGCATCACCGGTTTCGAGAAATTCGGAACAGCATAGACAGCAGCCTTTGCGGGCTGGCCCTTGTTTTCCGGTACAAACACGGCAACGTGGTAGTTTTCTCCTTGCGACAGCTTGAATTCACTGACGCCCTCAACATCTAAACTTTCGCAGACCGTGGTCATGTTGCTTGGCTCGTAAAAGGCAATCTTGTTCGTGGTAGATCGTGCACAATACTTCTCGTCAAAGGTGTATTGAATAACCCTACATCGGCGTTAGCATTTAGCAAGCTAACACGAAATATTTCATATCATCGGGAGTCATACGAAGCGGATTGATTCTTTTGGACGAAAGCGACAGTTTGTTCGCCGGTATCCGTTCGCCATATTTTCAAGTTCTTCGCTGCGTTCCCGTCTTCCAGCTTGGCTATAGCAAAAGAAAAAGCAAGATTAGCGATATTCGGATGGATTGCAGCCTCAGCAAAAGATGGTGGTTATCTCATACATGGCCTTTCCCAGGTGGTAATAAAGCTTCCTTTAGGCGAGAAGGCTAGTTCGTAGACCGCTGGCGCCGGTATGGAGACCAAAAGGCTACCAGTGTTCGAATCAACTATCGCGACACTAGATGGAAACAATCAGGACACCGTCACCCAAATATTCCCAGAGGAACTGATATACGAACTTGTCCGGGCAAGCGTAGGCAAAGTATCGGCCGTCAGGAGAGTATGTACAGCAGCGAGGAGTATTCTCTGGCCTAAAGACCGTTCAAAAGTCCTAAGGTCAGCTCTAAAAATCCAAAAAAAAAAGCTATAGAGATGAAGTTGGTCGTACTTGCCGAATCCCGATAACGCCTCGTATTCGGGATATCCTTCCGTGATCCCAATTGTTTTCTGGGTACGGTCTGTGGAGATAATAGTTAGCTTTTGGCTCTTTTCATCCCTAGAGGAGGACAGATGATGTGAAACTAACAGGCGAATTGTGTCAAGGACATGGTTGAACGTATGCACGTGTAACGTGTGCGGCTGGCTCGAACAGAAAGAAAAGAAAGTATAAAAAAAAAAAAAAAAAAGTGTAGCAGAAGAAGAATGGAAAGGTGTGTCCTTATCGACGGGTTGCCGAGTGATGAAAAAAAAAAGACTGGAAAAGATCGGAACTTCCTGTCGGGTAGCTGCTGTAGCTGAACTTCAATAGCAAACGATAATAATTAATCGTTTGCTTGAACCCCCACTAAACACGATACTCTGAGACTGTCGGTTCGCTCAAATGGTAAGTGATTACTCTGCCGTAGCGGCGGTCGCGGCCGGGAAATCAAGGTGGGTCGGATAATTGTGTGGAGATGAAATAGCACGGTAGCAGGGCCACACTCTATCTCAACCTTGACGTGATCTGAAGAGAAACCTTTTTTTGTTCGTTACTCTTAAACGATATGAAGATGTCTCCAAAACAGAGCTCAGAAGAGGTGAGAAGACAGGAGTGGTTAGGAAGATCGAAAAAGATGAACCAAGACCACCTCTAGGGGTTATGATTGACGAGAAGAATTTAAATCTTCGACCTCAATGAAGCCACGCAAAGCTGACGGGGAGTAAATTTTTTTTTTTTTTTTGGGAATATTTTTTGGTGCAGAATTTTGGGAGACAGCAAAGTTCCTTTCAGCTGCAGACTAAAATAATCTTAAAAAAAAAAAAAGGTTGTTTCGGTCCGTTGTAAAGTGGAGAGATATCGAGTTTGAGTTTTTTTTTTTTCTGCTGGATTGGTTTTTTGGAAAGCAATCGTTTCCTTGAGAAAAAAGGTAATGCCACCGAATGGATGGTATAACACTTATTCTAGTTCTCTGTGATGGTAATATGCCGTGTCGATACAATCAATCCTTTCGAACTGATAGCTCAAAATCACAAACCGATAAGCCAAGCAGTTTGATGACGGAGAATCGAGACAACAAGGGCAGACGCAGGCAAGCCAGGGCGCACGCGTGAACGACCTGTCGACGACGAGGAAGCCGGAAGTTGAGGGGGGGCGAAGGGAGGCGAAAGGAACGGGAGGCGGAACGGACGAGCGTTGGAAGAGGGAGGAGGAGGGAAAGGGAAGAGAAGAAGAGACGAAGAAGACGAAGACGAAGTGAAGGAAGGATGCGTGAAGAGAGGAAGAAGAGTTGGCCGCCGCAGACGAAGGATATTATTTTCATTAAATTTAGCACCTTCGAGACACCAGAAAAACAAACACCAACCAAAACCAAACCACACAGCTCGAAATAAAATAAAGTAAAATAAAATAAACTATATTATCATATGGGTCGAAACAGAGTTTAGCTGTTAATTAGCCTAGCTAGAATTCCCGCCTGGTTGAATATTCTTTTATTCTTTTATTTTTTATTTTTATTTTTTTTATTTATACAAACCCAAAAAAAAGAACCCGAAACATACCGTTTAAGCAAAAGCCAGTCCCTTCAATCCAGCAGCTGGTCCCGTCCGGGTCTCTCCAAGTCTACCAAATTAATTGCTGCTGCTACCAATAGCCAGTAACCTACTTCTTACTTAGCTAGCTCGGTTTGCTTGGGGTTGGGACTGTTCAAGCAAGACAGGTGGCCAACTCGAACTCGTCTTTTTGTCCATTCGAATTCTAGACCCCTCCATTGCTCCCACCAACAACCCCCCATCTCCAGCAGCAGTATACCAGTAGCAGCAGCAAATTTAAACCCATGTTGACATGTTCTGTGTTTCCTCTAATGTATCCTGGAGGGTTATGTATCCCCCTGCCTTGCCTGAAGGCCCCCTTGCCTGTCAATTCAAACCAGATCTTTTCCCCAATTCTCCCACTAGACGACGGAAACTGCGGCGGGAAGCTTGTGCTGCACACCATGCATATCCTTCCCGCTAGTACATGTACAATGTACAATGTATGTATGTAAATATGTACATGTACCTGACGACCCGGAATCTTCACCTCCAAACAGGCAGAAAAGAAAAGAAAAAAAGTTTTCACTTCAACTATTAAAGTTTATAAGCGCCTTATGTAATAGACCCTCAAAGAGAGCTTCATAAGTAAGTATATAATATATTATACTATACCTTCAGTGTTTCGAGTTCCTATGTACCGTATACCTTGATCTAGCTATAATATATATAAACATGCTTAAGTACTAGCTTCATGGGTTCAAATGATAATATCATAGTATACTAGAATTACAATATTAACACTAGTACAACTGGGATACTCCCTAGCTAAGTAGCTACAACAAAGGTCAGATAGTTAGGAAGGAAAAAAGAGAAGAAGAAAAAGAAAAATTGCCCCACATGCATACACGTGCTACTCTCGTGCTCACCTCAAAACGCCGGCGAAAATGATGCCTTATTCAAAGCTTTAAAGGCGAAAAGGACAACTAAAAAATACTAAACCAATGCAAAAAAAAGACTTCATGAAGAACAAAATTACCAAACGGAAAGAACAAAAATAAAAAACAAAAAACAAAACAAAAACCCGTGGTTCCAAATATATGTATACTTATATATATACCAAAGCAAGCCAGGTGACGTCAAACGAAGGTAAATATCATTATCGCATAAGCATTGCAGTGACCGACCTCTCAGCTCCGTAAATCGTGTATCTTGAACTGCAACTTATCTACCTCGCAAACATGACCTGGCCTAAGAGCATCCGTATACACATGTGGGCTCGAATGAGGATGGAACAAGCCGGTATTGTTACAATTCTTGATCGCCCTGACACCATCCGGATCCGTCAATCGGAAAACACCCCACCTATAAAGAAAAAAATGTCCCCAATTAGCATATCGTCCGAGCATTTTGTCTTATACTATCTTTCAAAACAAGTGAAGCATTACAAAAACTTACGCAGGCTGGCTCGAAGGAGCGCAGACAATGGCGATACTCTCTCGCAGCATCATCTGATATCCACAATGAGTGTGCAAATCCACTGAACTCATAAAACAAGTCTGCGTCGGATGCGTATGGATCCATCCCAATACCATCAAATCTTCGCTGTCAATATAGTCGAACAGCGAGCTTTCGTCCATCATGTTGCAGGTATCCGATGTAGCCTCCTGTTGGGGTATCACGAGCCTATTCACGAAAAATGCGTTATTCCTGAGAAATCCAGCCAGGATACCACAGGTCTCCAGATTCCTCTTCGTATTCGGTGCTGCGATTGCTAAAAAGTTTCGTCTCAAATCTCGGGGTATGAATATTGTCCTCAACGGCTTTCCTCCTTCCGTATAAGCTACGCAGTCGAATATATGGTTGGTATCGTTTCGCTTTGGTTTCTCCGGTGGCTCCATGGCATTACCTGGCTTCGCCGTCTGGAAGCCCGAGATCGACATTGAGGACGACGACATTGCCCGCTCTTTGAGAGGACGAGGAGGCGGTGCGTTCGTCTGTGGCGGAATATAATTCGGATCATACTCATCCTTGATCTTCGGAGGCACAATCGGCATGCGTTCGATAGACTGCCTGTACTGTTCCAGTTTCGAGGGATTCGCAAAATCGTCAAGGCTAGGCAATTGGGTTTGAATCGGGGTGAACGGATTCCTCTTGGGGACGATGGGGTACTCCATCCGCGCCTTCCCCTCTGCCAGAGGTGGATACTGAAGCGACATCGGTCTTTGACTCTTAAACTTCTCCTTTGCCTCCCTTTCCCTCTCTCTTTCCTTCTCCTTATCGTCCTTCTCCTTCGCGGCTCGCCCCGCCTGCAAGGCCAACGGTATCGGCGTATGCGTTCTCAATTGCAACTCCTGAAGCCGTTTCTGCAGATCAAACTCCTCGTCCTGCTTCTTCCACGATATTCGCTTATTAGACTCTGTCGGCGTCGGAATCGCGGGCTCGTAGCTCCACCCATGCTCCTCAAAGTGTTCTCTCGGCGTAAAAGCCGGATGCAAGCTCGGAGATGTGTTCGAACTAACCGAAGTCTGCATACTGAGCCGCCTCCCCATCTTCTCCAACTCTCCCGGTCGTCCCCGGCTGCTCTGCTGGTCCGAGAAATACGACCCCCGTCCGTCAACCATCTGTCCGTATCCGTACGCTGAGGTCGACCCGTTCGAGGACGATATCGAAGATCCCCGACTCCGTCTATGCTGTCGTAACGCCGCCTGCTGCTCCTCATGTTCTTTTTGCATCTGTCGCTGTCGTTCGCGAGTGTACGCTTCAAATCTCCCGTTAATATTCCCTTTGAGTTTTTCCATCCGACTAGCTATCGCAGGGAATTTCTACAATAAAGATATTTCATAAGCAACATATTTCCAATATAACGAGTTTGAAAGAGAAAAAGACTAGGATATACCGTATTCATCTCCACGAGCTGTCTCTCGTACCTCGTCTCACGCGCCTGCGGATGTGACGGCAAATGGGTCACTATCAGACTATATCCACACAATCGCTTAGTATATATATCTCCCCAGAAAAAAACAAAACCCAATCGCTTTCGTAGTAAATGGTGTCGCGGTAGCTTTATGTATGTACGTACTCCATATGCCGCATATACAGCAAAAAGGCCTGTTCCTCGTTTCCTTCATTGAAATACACATCCGCCTAGTATACCATTACGCAAGTTAGATATCGAACTCTCTCTTATAACGGTGTGTTTATATTATGAGATAAACGGGAGTAGAAGAGATGGAAAACACGTACCTCTCGTAATAGTGTAGCTGCAGTCCGTAACCAAGTCGAGAGCGGGACTTGGTCGCTGTACTCGTAATCCAAAGCTCTCTTGGAGATTTCTTTGGAAGCAACCGGTGGTCCGGCGGACGAACCGTGAAAAACCGTCCGACTCATTATTTCGTGTGTGAGATCCTTTCGTCCCAGCGATAGAGCTTCTTCGAGTCTTATGTGTATTAGGTGTTTAAATCTATTTTATTTTGAGGGGGGAATTTCCTCGCAGCGAGGACTCGAGGGACGAGGTATGGAGCTGTTGCGGGATATATATGAAAGAACAGGGAGGTGGCGAGCAAGGTGGGAATGATAAGGGAAGGGAAAGTCGAGGTTGAAAGGCGGGGAACAAAAGGGTTACAAACAACCCGGGATTCGAAAGCTCGAGTTCGCGAAAGATTAGGAATTTCAAGAGAGTCTTAGTTCATAGACGGCGGGGGGGTTGTTCAGCAAATAGTCATCGCGGTGAGTACTGAGCTGTGCAGCGGTGTGGCCATTAGCGCATGACTGACAACGGAACCAAAATATTTAAATGAGGTTGACTGCGATCATTGACAAGCAGCAAAGAGAACGAGAACGAGAACGGGGACTAGGTAGAAGGGAGAATCAAGGGAACGAGTGCGTGTCGCTGGTATCCACTAACTAATACTTGATTAGGTGGCTAGAGAGTTGCATGCGTATTATTATATGTCAGTAAGCTTTTCGCGAGTGAGCGCTGCGCTAATACCTGTAGCGATGTTAACTTAAGTATGCTAGCTTGCTTGAGCTCGAGCCGAAACAGCAGCAGATGGAGCTCAACGACGGCTTCGCTGGCTTGGTTCGCAGGCAGGCGGGTGGGTGACGACAGGTTTTGCCCCACCGCCGGCTGGTTGGCGGGTTGGCAATTGGTGCTGCTGAGTTGTTTGCCAGGCAGGGCTAACCAAACCGAGCAAGTGATCTCAGCGCACCTGTTTCATCTGAGGCACCGCCCGCCAAATATCAGTTTAATTATCGATAATATATATACTTAAGTAGTCATCAGATATCAAATCCGTATTCAACACCAAGATGTCGATAGCATTGTATGTCAGTCTCGGAGTCAGGTTCTGTGTTTTCAGTCCGTCTTGTATTAGATGCATAATAGGTAAATTTATAAGCGCTAAGTGAGAAAAAGAGGCGAAACCCTATATTAATAAAACATCGTCCCTTCCAAACTCCAATTCCAATTCTTCCATTCTAAGTCTCAACGGGAGGCTATTGTTCGCCTCGAATTCCAACGTCATGTTTCCATCTTGGATGCTATCCAATAGCAGATTTTCGTCCTACAATAACCTGCTGGATCGTATCTCTTCGTTCCGATGCGCAGCGGTCCAACCCTCCACGATGTTCGCCGCCACGTTCTTTCCCGACAAACTCATGGTCTCCATGCAACTTATAAACGCCTAAACATTACATTGTTCGTTAGGTGCACTTCGAGTGGAGGGTATATAGGAATGGTTGTGAACACTTACCTCCATGCCAGCCGTATACCAAAGGCCAAAATCAAGCTGCGCCTCCTGAAACGTTGATCTTGGTTCTTCCATCGGGTATGCTTGCCACTAAACATCATAGAGAAATTCAGTTAAATGTGTATTCCATGTCAAATATGTCCGACTAGCATCTTACCAATTTCCGATAAGACCATGTCAAGGCGTTGGCATCCTTAGGCAGGTCCATCATTTCATAAATATTCTCATCAGGCCAATACCTTGGCGAAAACACTTTGTAAAGATATTCCCTCCTCATAACCCCATTTTCCAACTTTCTGTCCAATGTTCTCAAAATATTCACACTCCAAAACTTGGACGGCCCAACTCTGCTAGTTTCCTGGTCATAATCAATCGGAAGCGTCGTGAGAATCATATCCGGCACAAGATCCTTATTGAAGTTGAAATATTTGGGAGATAATCTGTACGGCGACGCGAACAGCGTAACGTGGAGATCGGTATACTTTATTTTCTCTGGTGCCTTTATCGATTGTGATGTGATGTTGCTAAACTGGTACGGTGCCGCGATAATGACTTCATCGTATTCGTCTTCCAGTACGTCGCCGTTGCTCTTTGTCGCTTTTACCACCCAGGTTTTTGCATCAGGCACTCTTTCGATATTGGTTACGGTAGTCTCGGTCAGGATGTTCGACTTTGAGGTTTCGATCATTTTGTGGAAGATCTTCCAATTCCCGCCGGTGATAGCCATGGCGCCATCCGTGGACATGGCCACCATTGTTTCCAATCCATGTATGTGTCCAAGATTCGAGGCATAATTAACCCTTGTCGACGCCTGTATCACCTCGCTGCTAAAAGGGGCTCCGATCTTATGGTTCGTTAAAAATTGCTACAATCGTATTGGCATCAGCTGTATATTCTCTTGGATGTGATATATAATTGACGATATGCATACCAAGCCATCAATCGAAGTAGCAGGAATCAAATCCAAATCCATCGCGGTTTGCGTGAGTGACTTCCAAGGGAACACCGGCTCGTCGTACATCTTCAAAAAGTTCCCAACAGTCTGCTTGACAAGGCTGTTGGTTCTGGTGTAAGACAGCCCGTACCTCCAGAGCAATTTCGCACTCTCCCACCAACCCCCATCACCATGTATCGTAACCACGAATTGTCGTCCATCCCAACTATATCACCACATAAATCCCAATTAGCTTTCCACGAATCAGATCCCCCATTTGATGAAAAATCAAAGAAAAACTGAATTGAAATACATACACTCCAAGCTGGTCCGCCCCATCCGGACTTCCAGTATTGTAATTCGCTATAGGTAATTTGAACGATTTCGCGGCTTCGTACATGTTCTGGTTGACCTGTACGAATATAGAGCCGCCTAGCTCGACAGGCTCATCGGGGTCATCGTAGGCATTAACCGTGGTGGTTCTTCCGCCGATGTATGAGTTCCGCTCGTAAATTGTAAGGTTTACGTGGAAGTCGTGCTTTTGGGCGTAATCTTTAAGATAATATGCTGCTGACGAACCGGCAGCTCCAGCACCTAATTATATTAGGGAGATAGATGGAAACCCTTTAGCGAGTGCCCAAAAAGATGAAAAGAACGAAGGCTTTCATAAATGGAAAATAACTAACCTATGACTGCGACACGTTTTGAAGGAGCGGGTTCCGAAAGAACAAACTGCTCATTGCCTGTTGATCCTAGACTCGAGGCATGTCCCGGGAGGAGTAGGTATGTAGTACATAGCAGAGCGCCCAGGGAGACGAAGGCAACACGGGAAGATCGCGAAGCCATTATAGACGGGGCTTTTGTCATGGCCGTCAGTTGGAAATTTTTGACGAAAGGGTATGGATTAGTGAAATGCTAACGGTCCTAGGAGGGTTTTCCTTTGATGATATACGGAAGTCATGGTATTATATATCAAGTAAGGGGGGGTTACGAAGCCCTGTGGGGCGGACAAAGAGGTCGCCATGCTGACATGATCTGCCTATATACAAGTAATTTATACCCATCGGAAGTTAGCGAACCCGTTTTTGGTAGGGTCTAATATTCATTTACACCGTTTTCTCCCACGCAATTTAAATTCTCAAAATGAAGGTTTCCTAAACTTGAAGATTTTATATTAATATTGTTTCGAAGTGGGTTCTGTAGCGTGTCAACTGTTCTCATGGTTAATTGTAACAAAGGGACACATGTATTTGACTGTTACACCAGATTCGATCAGACTTGATTTAGTCCACTTGAGGAACTATTGCAATTCGAAACTTTCTAACATCTTCTTTGTCATCTGAGAAGGGAAACCATCACCTTTATTTATCAGTCTATGATGTGCTCTTACATTCCCAATCCTAATACTATGTAAGGAGATCGAGCCCGCTCGTGGCGACGGAGTGTTGCAACGGGGTTCGGACCACCCCCGCAAATCAGGCGCGTCTTCTGCAGCAATCATATTATCACGCGTCCAATGAACCAACATTTTGTTCATATATTCGTTTGATCAATCGGCTACCAACCTTAAACTGAACATTTACGTTAACAACATTCCATTTCCTTGTACAGCGTTCCTGAAGCATCTACCTTTTACCCTTAACCTCATACTTTTCTCACGGCACGGGACACTCCCGTTCGCGATGCTACAACAACCTGAGCAACCAAAACCTCTGAACTGAAGCAGAAGAAACAAGCGAAACCTGCTCGCAAAAACAAGCAACCATGCAGACGAGAAGGACCACCCGGTCTGTCAAACCGTTACAGCCAACCAACGTCAACAAACCGTTCAAATCCCCGGTCATCAAAAAGGACGTCGCCTCGGACGAGGAACCCAAGCCGAAAAAGTATCTAGGCTTGCTAGACGAGATCGAAAATAGCGACGATGAAGCTTCGCAACGACTTCCCAGTTTATCGCCTCCCAAAGAATACGCAGATATCGACTTTGAAGATGAACTGGCGTCTCAAATCGCAGCTCCAACTAGCAAGCTCGATAAAGTAGATGATATTGAAGATGATGAAGCCGGGGAAGAGAGTCAAGCTGCGCCCTTCAAGAGCCTCGCCCGGTCTAATACCGCTGGCAAGAAGGGAAGATTCATGTCGAAAAAGGACAGACAGATAACAGAGTATCGAGAGAGTAAAGCTACAAGAGTGATGGAAAAGAAGGATACATATGTCAAGCCTAAAGGTTTACAACCTTATGCTAAACTGGCCGAACTCACTGAGAATTGTACGGACAGTCAACCCGTCTGTTCTAGTTATTACTGAACTGACGAATTTACGGCAGTGGAAAAATACGACCCAAAAAAGATAGCAAGCGAAACTCCAAAGAAAACTCCCAAAAAGAAGGATATTTTGGGACTAGCAAGATACGATAACGGTTCGTTTTTCTCAAGATGGATGGTTAAGTCTGAAATCGCTGGTGTTAATATTCAAGAACAGTTCTCAAGAAAAATGGTCTCGATCCAAAACTCCTAGCTCTTCTTGACGACGACACTTTGGATAAAAACGATTCGGGCTCGGATTCCGAGGATTCGACTTCAAGTAAGAAAAGAAAGCGTTCTCCCAGCGGAACCCCAGAAGACCCCATCGATCTAGAGGGCGACATCACACCCAAGAAATCCAAATCTAAGAAACCCAAAAACGTCAAAAAGAAGTATACTTGCTTCATGTGTAATGAAGAGGTATCGAAAGAACTTTACGAATCATACATGCCCGACCTGCCGAAGAAAATGCCGCTCAAACGAAAACTCCACAAGTCGCATAAACTGGAGAAGGCGCACGCTAAGAAGAAAGAACTGGGGATTCCGGATATTGACTGGGACAAGTTGGAGGACCGTTGTAAGGAATACTTTTCTTATCTGGAGGATATCATGACCGGTAAAGCGAAGAGCCACTATCGTGGCGTCTCAGAGCAGTTTTTCAAGGCGAAGCACAGAAATGGACAGAGTAGAACGGAAGCGGTATTTCAGAAGGGCAATTGGGAGAAGGAATATCCGGGGTACTACGGGCCCCGTGGACGTGATATAATGTAGGTTCGATCTGTCAAAACAATGATATCGAGCGATGACAACTAACATTGCTTGTTCTAGTGCGGATGCGATCAGTGGGAGCAAGATGATACTGGCAGTCCTCAAAAGGCTGAAACAGTCAAGGGATGTAACGCTTGTAAACTCCGGAGAGGGAGTCTACATTCAAAGCATTCTCATTCCTGAGCTTGCGATTCGTCTCATCATGGATGATTTCAACATGGGAGAAGATGAGATTGAGAAGGGACGAAAGCTCATGGTTGACACGATAGATGTTGGATTAGCACTCAATGACGATAATGATGATTATTCTGAAGTAAATGATGGAATGGACTGGTGGTGGAAGGAGCAAGAGGAGAAACGACAACAGGAGGAAGAAACCGAGCCTTCGATGTCACAGCAAAGCTCGATATATATTGAAGTTGATGGATGATCTGTCGCCGATGGTTTGCATGGGTCGATGCTATATTTGATGATGTGCTACTGTTAGCTACTTAGTCTAGCTAGGGTAGATGAATAAAAATTGACGTTTGGGATTTTGGACCCGAGAGAAGACAGGCAACGTGACTTGCACGTTTTTCTATATTCGGTTAAAACACTTCAACCGCAAAAAGACTTTCTAGAATGAAAAGACATACCATACCATATCCCGGTACCGAATATTGTATGAATTGACATGAACTAGCTAGCGTGTGGGTGTGGGGGAAGGTCGGATAAGCCGAGGCATTCACGAGTGTCTCGGTTGACAGACAGCGGCGGCGGGAATAAGGAGCGAATGCAAACACTGCCACTTGAATGCAGTTGCCCCCTTCCGTCCAATTCTCTCCTTCCCCTTCGAATCCATCCATCACAAAATAACAAGATATTACTATTTTATATCAATCACCGTTCAAAAACTAACCGCTCCCCTCCTCTTCCCATCGACGGCATCCCGCTCTTCTCCATTTCGGCCTTGGATTCCTCCTCTGCTCTCTCCCGAATCTCTATCGCGCCCTGACGGAGCACATCACGGTCGTTCGCACAGTTAATTACGTGCCTTACCTCACCACAACACATTATACCCGAAAAAGTCGAATGGCTGGACATTGAGGCTTGTTTTCATTTGTTTTGGTCCCGCGATCGATCGATAGATTCCTTCCATCCAACCTGCCGACCGTCGCAAACGTCGTCGAACTCACGCTCTTCGGCCGTCTCCGACATCTCTTCTACGTGACGTCCCACATCACGTCCGTATCTTACATAGACGGCAAGAAGGAATACGAGCATTCCTTCTTTTTCTAGCCGTCATTCCCGTCACAGCTAGACCAAAACATCATAGTCTCTGATGTCTGGAGTCTCGCCCCCGAAACCTTGGGAATTAGCAGGTGTTACCGCCACTCGTAAGTCTTTTCTCCAAATGAAAACCCCAAAAAAATCCCGATTTTGAGGTGTAATAATATCCTAACCATGGTGAAATCAACAAAAAGCAGCCGCCCCTTCAACCTCGGCAGTCATGACAACCCCGACCGCAGCAGCTGGAACGGCTGCCGCCTCTTCATCAGCACCCGCCCTTCCCGCCAGACCAGCCGCATTGGCATCCACCGCCGTCAATAGAATAGGCGCGACAACTACCGGTTACGGTGGATATCAGAACCGCATGGGTACCGGTTACGGTTTGGGCACAGGTTACGGCTCCTATGGCTCATACTCCTCGCCGTATTCGTCGCCCTACTCAAGATTTGGGGGTGGTTATGGAGGATATGGAGGATACGGCATGGGAGGATACGGAGGCTACGGCGGGTATGGCTATGGTGGTATGGGAGGACCGGATCCGAACGATCCCAACAGCTTGATGAGAGGGATGGAAAATAGTACTGCTGCTACGTTCCAGATGATTGAGAGTATCGTTGGAGCGTTTGGCAGTTTTGCCCAGATGCTAGAGAGCACCTTTATGGCGACACATTCTTCATTCTTTGGTAGGTTGAAACTCTGGAGTTTTACAGATTATGGATGTGCGCATGCTAATGGTTATGTGGTTCTTTCTAGCTATGGTGTCTGTGGCGGAGCAGTTTGGAAACCTGAGAACGACGTTGGGACAGATCCTGGGTATATTTGCGGTCATCAGATGGGTCAAGGCCGGTTGGGCGAAACTCACGGGACGACCGATGCCGGCCAGCGTTGGAGATCTGACGCCCGATGCATTTGCCAGCTTTACTGGTGGAAAAAATGGAGCACCCGGACGAGGGTCTTCAACACCGTCCAAGAAACCCTTCGTCATCTTCTTGGTGGCAGTATTCGGATTGCCATATCTTATGGGCAAACTCATCCGTGCGTTAGCCTCAAAACAAGAGGAAGAAGAGCGAAGACGACAAGAGGCTATGAATGCTGCAGCTGGTGGATCGTTAGATCTTGCCGACTCGATGAAGAAGTTGGACTTCTGCAAGGTCCTCTTCGACTTTACCCCAGAAAACCCAGCTGTTGAGCTCGAAGCCAAGAAGGGAGATTTGGTTGCAGTCCTCTCCAAGCTCGACCCTCTGGGCAACGCTTCACAATGGTGGAAGTGCAGAACAAAGGACGCAAGGATCGGGTACCTACCCGAGCCATACCTCGAACCACTCGTCCGAAGCGGCCAAATCGTCTCCGGAGCCAAGCAAATCACCGACGGATCGGCCAGCAGAACAGGAACCATGACTGCTGCCACGGTCAAGTCCGCTGGTCTCGAAAGCCGGACGCAAACGATGACCACGACAAAGCCGGGCGACATTAGCCTTGAGAGTTTCCAGAAGAGCAACTTTTTTAATAACGGAGCCTAGCCTCAGTTTTCATTCACTTTCCTTGTACCACTTTTCTTTTTGGCATCCTTTCCCTCTGTTCCCATTGTTTTTTACTACTCGAATTTCTTTATCATGAATAAAGTACATTTGAGCGACCATTGTTGACCCCTTTTTTTGGATATTCTTTTAACTTGTATAGCTGGCTGCTGCTGATTTATTTCCACAAAAGGAGTATATATGACTTTGTGATGCATTTTTCTTTCGTTTTTTTTGGTTCATGGTTGATGGGTTGATCGAGGCTGGGCATACGATATACTGGACGGGGGCTGTTGTACTCTGTTGTTACTTTTTTATAATTCCTTTGCTCCTTTTTTCTTCTTTTCTTTCAATGAGTTTTATACCTGTGGGAATGGTATCTATATGGTACTTGTGTAGACAGAGGGAATTGAGATGTACAGTGTCATGAGATATAGATAGGACAATATTACTAAGAATCAATTGGATTGAAAACGTGGGGTATTCTTTTGATCCGAGCTACATATAGTACATGTTTATTATTGTGAATGGATATGGAGATGACGGTATTGTTATATACAAGTGGAGACTCCCAATCACATGAGTAGTCTCAGCAGCCTTTGACCCATGGAAACCGTTCCCTCGAAAGTTTATAGCCTTAGCTACTACAATAAATCTTCCCTCAGGTGTATAGGCACGATCGCTCGTTCTCTTCGTTTACCCACGAGGACAAAAGGGGCCCTAAACTCGGTCCGTCTCACGAGTTAAGCTCAATCTCCTTCCACGACTGCTCCATCTTTTTCCGCTTGACCATCGCCACATCCCTATGCGCTTTCGTCTTCGCCTTCCGTTCCTCCGCGAAGCAAATGTTAACTTGGCGTTTGATATCGTTACATTGACCGAGCGCTTTGTGGATGAAGCCCTTTGCGTGGCATTCTTCGAGGGCCATCATGACGTCCAGGCAGCCTGTTTGGTTCCGGGTTTTCCGGGTGTGATCGTTAGTATTCTGATTCTTCTTTTTGATGAATATGGGGGATAGGTGGGGGAAGGGAGTTTACCTGGATGCTTATGGGGAATTAGATGGGAATGCATTGTGGTGGTGGTAGTGAAGGTGCCAACATTTGCCTTCCGTTTTGTTGAAAGTTTGAGGTTTGAGGTTTTTCCTCGGTTGGAGTTCGATTTGGCGATTCGAGTTCTATACTTAAGCTAAGCAAAGCTAAAGTGGGCTGATATATACATGTCTCCACCACCACACTTAACAAATCCTCTGTCGCATTAATTCAACTTCAACATCCCACCTACCCACCTTCCCCCCACGATCCGAACGTATAAATCATGTCATCGGCATCAACATCAACCGCGCAGGTCGCACAGCAAAAGAAACAGCAGGGTCAGCTTCCCGTTTCCCTCCTCTAAAAAAAACCACACGTGCCAACGCTAAAGTCTTTCTTTGACGGATACTTCCAGAACTGCAAAATACATACTCAAACTATAAATCCACATTACAACAACTCGCGCAAAAGATCGGAGATGTAGAACAAGACGCGGACGAACACAAGTACGGTTTTTCTTTCCACTACTAAATACTTTTTGTTTTTTTAAACCTACAATTATTACTTTTTATCGTTCAGCATTTACTTTTTTACTCATCTTTTTAACCTACCCACCTAACTTTTCTCTAAATTAATGCGGTGTGTGTGTGTGTGTATGTGTATAGGCTTGTATTAGAATCACTCACTCCAGCCCCGGCAGACCGTAAATGCTTCCGCATGGTGAATGGAGTCTTAGTGGAACGAACGGTGGGAGAGGTACGGCCGTCGTTGGAAACGAACGCTGAGGGGTTGAAGAATGTGCTGGATGGGTTGGTGAAGGAGTATAAGAGGGTACAGGACGAGATGGAGGCTTGGAAGGTATGTAATAATACATCTTCTCCCCCTCCTTCCCTTATTGTTCTTTCATGGGGAGTTTTTATTTTTTTTTTTTTTATTTTTTTATTTTTTTTTGGGGAGTGTGAGGGGAGGGATCGGGCGTGGGATTGAAAAAGCTAATGATGGTGTGTATGTATACAGGCGAAGAATAATGTGCAGGTAGTACGGGAATGAAAACAGTCATCATTAGCATTAGCATGTTAGGTATCTCTGTTTATCTTATGCCATTAGATACTTAAGTATGTGGAAAGAGTGATACTGTTATGCTTTAATGATGATGTATACTCCTAGGAGCTTGGATGGAATTTTTAAACTATCCGGTTGTCTTGTGAGATAAACGCCTAGTCTCGGGACTAGAATAGACCGAGGTATATTTTACAAATTCTTTATTTGACAGAGAGAAAAAACCGCATTGGAATAAGTCTCGTAAAACTTGTTGGAATCTACGAGAAGGTATTCTTTCAAGCATCTCTGCCGTGTTTGAAAGTGTGAGGTGTGAGGCGAGAGTCATGCGATATACTACCCCGATTCATTCATCACGCCTTTAAATTACGGTTCCCATACTGTCGGGTTTATAACTTATAGTATACTTATCGATATCAGGAGATATGATGTGCATGAGTAATTTACTTATCCAATCGCTTTTGAAAACGACCGGGCCGAGGCGTGGAGGACCATTGGCGACAGCTAGATGAGAGCCAGGGGAAATATTAAATTCGACTCGTGCTCTCTTCTCTTCCCTTCTCTTCCCTTCCTTTCGCTTCGCTTCTTTGTTTTTCTACAAATATTATATCGAAAAGAAATGTTTTAGATTTACCATATGAGTTACTTAGCTATGTGGTTTTATTATATTATTGATATTGCAGGAACGGATATACATCATGGGTGTATCCGTCTTCCCCAATCGTTAATGTTGCAGACGATGTAGGAAATGCATTTTCTTTTTTTTTTTTTGGACATCTCATCACGCAGGGTGCTGCGGGTGGTGATGCATTATGATGATGATGATGATGATAGTAAATTGGCGGATAAAATATATATAAGCGCATAAAGATACATCGATGTTAACTTATCTGCATCTGGATTATATTCGCTGCACCATTAATTAGGTCTCGGCATTGAGCGTACGTATATGTAAGTACATAGGTTAGTATACGGGATCTAGATCACGAGGACGGGAGCGAATAAAATGAAACCTGTGCTAATTGACTTTAATCAATTACAAAGAATTTTTTGGAAGATGATAGAGTCGAGTGATTGCAACTAGTATGTAGAAAATTCGAGGCTACGGCGGTTGTTTGTTGCATAAAAAATTATGATGAGAGATCCATGGGAGTGACTTGTCCACGGCACAATCCAGCCGGCATTGTACGTATGTCATACCATGCAATACGCTACTTAGTAATTTAACCCCCCAGAAAATTTTGTTCCTTCGCGTTTTTGTTTTTGGCCTTTAATTCACCCCCAAAAAACTCACATCCGACAAATGAGGATATATCGTCAACGCCAGCTAGCTGTTCCCGATGGTCTGGCCATAGGTTGGCGGTAGGTAAACTGCAGGTCAGCTTTAGCAAAAAAGGGAGGGTTGCCAACTCACCCAAGGCGACCACTCAGCTTGCATCCGTCCCCACGCGCAAACCCCACAGCCTGCCGTAGACCAATTTCAGGACTCTTTTCCCAGGTCCGTGTGAGATGGGCTTTGTCCCGAGATGGTGGGTATTGGTTGGAAAGTCCGTAGCATCGGCACACTCTCCCCCCCAAGATTTTCAGAATTCGAGACAAAGTTCCGCTGATGGTTTGCAGGTTTGTCTCAACTGGGCGAATTCGGTTGGCGGATTCCTTTCGTGGCGGTCAACATTGAGGAATGTTGAAGCCCGTTTCGCTCGTGGGTTTTCTCTAGCGAGTAGGATTTTGTGGGTGGGAATGGGGGATACCATACCTTATTTCAACCTCCTATGCGATTTCCCTTAGTAAGGTACGAATACTTTGGTACCGGTATACGTTCTTGGCTGAGTCTGCGACTCAAGACCAGCTGAGGACAGACAATTAATTACTACGAACTACAGAGTAGGACACTTCCGACCCTGTTTGCGTAAGGTATTGGTATTAATTATCATAATATATTGTATTATGACAGCTGCTGGGTCCGTGGCAAGTTTTGAAATACCCGGTGTACCGGTGGCTTGTCTGCCTCCTTTTGTCCATGCTTTCAAAAACCAGATTTTCGGCCTCGCGCGGAGATACTACTTGCGTAGGCACAGATGCGCTGGCCGGAGTTACTAGAGCTGGATGCGGACTCGACTCGAGACTCAGTTGGAATTTGCGCGGAACCGATACTTTGCACAGAGTTGACTCTTTGCACGTGTATCGTGTACATGTACCGATGGAGGTACTACTTGGAAAATCGAGAGCAGACGAGCGCGAGCTTGCAGCAGCAGCGGCAGAAGCAGCAGCAGCCACATTATATTACCAGCGACGCATCGATGATACCGATGCCATGCAGAATATTTGATCAATTGAGCCGAGTGCAGCTGATATTTTCCCCTTCCACATCAATTTGATCTCGTGCGGCGTGGAGTCGCAGCTTCCAGGCCGTTGCTAGCCTAGGTTTTTTCTTCTTGAGGCGCTTAGAAGCATGGAATCCCGTCTTGTGATGTGATATAAACGAAGATTGCTTCAGCAAACGAAAGGTAATATAGCGATCCGATGTAATCACGGAATGTGACTGTGATGGATGGCCAAAATGTAAATCTCTTCAGCAATTTGCGGATTTTCTCCGAAAACCCAGGCTAATTCGAATCTCGCTCTCGCGTGGCCGCCCGTTCGGTGATGAAATTATTCGCAGGGCTAATTAGCTAGCGTCCTAGCTATTTGCGAGCTTTTTGGGGATCTCGAGCCTCCACAAAACGAGCGGTTTCGTAACATACCAAGGGTATGAGACGTTTCTCGAAGCCAAAGGAAGCCGCAAAAATAAGGGAAGAGGTCAGGGCATGCGACAGCTCTCTGTTAAATTCCATTTCTTCCGGTATGGTGATGCCGGTGTGTGCTGCCCCATTGCCATGCATATGCGAACGAGCCCAAAATTGACCATGATCCCGGGCCCTCTAGCTCTTTTTTGCATGGTTCCATTTTTACATCATAAGTATCAGCCTCCGAACCCGACAATGGTCAAGTTAATGTGAGTTTGTGCGATCGGTGAGAATTTGAAAACCTGAAACTGGCGGGTCAGAGCACGTTCCCATTCGTAGGTCTTTTGCAATCTCGGAGGCTCCTTTCAAGCTGGGAAGACGTATGTATGATTGTGACTCCCCGTGATGTCAGGCAGGACCTTATTAATTAATCGATCGAGCTCCAGGGTTTGTTTAAACATGGTGTTCGGAAGGAAGAGAGAGAGAGAGCTCGATGGGGGAGACCCCGGCCACCGCCAATTCGAAGAAAAAAATGGGTAAAAAAATAAAATAAAATAAAACAAAATAAAAAATGGAAAAAGTTGGGCATCTTGAAAAGGCTCAAACTCGCCACCCCATTCGCCCAACTTTGACCAATCTTCTTCCTCCTTTCCCCCAATTTCGACCAATCCCATTCATTCATTCATTCTCTCTCGCTGCTCCTCTCCTCGAAAGCTGTCCCTTCTAATTATTATTATTATTATTGCCCAACACACAGGCACTCGCCCAAGTTCCTGCGCCCTAAACTCGAAAAGCTGGTGCTTGCTTGTCAGCGAAAAGAGGAATTGAATCCCCTGGTACATACCGAGATCTCTCTCTCTCTCTCCAAGCAGCAGGAGAAGTGTGAACCAAAAAAAGCTCCATTTTCCGCCTCTCGCATTTTCATGCGCAGTGTTTGAAAATCAATCAAATTCAATTCGGTATCCATAAAACTTCCATACTCACTTATCCCCGTCATCCGAGCTGTCCTTCTCGCCCGCGTTTGCATCTCGCGCGTCCCTTCCTCTTCCATTGTTTTTTCTGCATTCGATATACAATAAGGAAGTGACCATTTGAGGCTTTCTGCTTTTGTGCTTCCCGTTGTCCTACCATTCCACGGTCCGACGAGAGAAGTTCATTTCCCGCGTTTCCAAACAAGCAGAAAAGAAAAGAAAAGAAAAGAAAAGAAAAAAAGCTAGCACCCGAGCCGGCCGCTTAAACCTAACAGCTTTGGTCACCTTGCTACCCAGTCGACCGGGGCAAAACACCTGCGAGAAGGCAATCGGCTGGTCGAAGCTCCCAAAGCTGCGAAGTCGAAATTGTCCAACTGCAGCACAAGTCTGGGACGCGCAGATCGATATTTTTGGGGGGTGGAAATCCGTTTCGGGCGTCTCGACGAGCTAACGGGATCTTATCGTTTTTTGATTCTTTTTTTACCCGGAAACGCATACCTGACAGACATAAGGTTAGTTTTTCGAATATCTCTTATTTCATTCCCCTTCGCGGTCTCTTTTCTTCTTTTTCTTGAAGTTTGCAATAGCCCTTGTCGTTGCTGCTGCATATGCACACAGTTAAGCTTGCCGAGGACAAGACTGGTCTGTTGTCGTTAAAGACCGACGACCTATATTATCAGCCATATGCACAGCTGGCACGGCAGCCCACATGTCACTGAGCTGAGGGATTGTGGAAGAATACGATACTTTTTGTGCCCAAAAGACACTCGCACGTCAAGCTGCTTCTTTCTTTCCTTCTATCTATTTTACATATGTACTCTTTCTTCGCTACGTCAATCAACATGCTTCGCCAAAGGAGAAGGAAGTTGCTGTTACGTTTCATCCAGCCCGGCCGACGACCCGTTGGTGGCCCAAGCAGCTACTTCGCTGTCGGTTCGTCTGTTTAGCTTTTGTGTTGCCTGCCCGGGGAACTCGAAGCTTGGTTGCTGTGTTGCTAAGCTGAGCTGGACAAGCGACAACGGACGAGCACCTCCGCTTCAATAATACGCCGCCAGCCGACTCGAGCTCCAGGCCAGGAACTGCCCCCGCCCGTACCTCCCCGTTGGACCTGCGCCTCGACCTTTTGCACGTTCAATATATCAAGAAGATGAAAACAAAACAAAATAATAAAAAAAAAAGATAAAAGTACATTCTATTGAAAAATATTATGGGCACTCGTCAGGGTCCGATACCGCTGCTGCAAACCAGCCTTGCCAGCCAACTTTTGTGGTTCACTCGGACGGTCCTCCTTTGCGTGACGTCGGCTGGCCTGGAAAGGGACCTTTACACAAATACGTCCCAGCCATTGTCAAGCCTCTCCCTTCCCTTCCCTTCCCTTCCCTTCCTCTGGGACATGCTGGCTCGTTTGTCCTGCCTGCGCACAACAGCTACCCTGGCGACAAGGGAAGGGAAAAAAAAAAAAAAACAAGCCCAGGCGACGTGGGTCTTCAGATGCATAAACACATCCACTAAAATATGCAACATTTCGTTGTCCGTCCCATTTATATACCATGAAGAAAATTTTCGCTCCTCGATCTCGTCGATTGAAAATAATCAAAAATACTCAATATTGCAGTGCCTGCAGCTTAACCTTGCAAAAAGATGGCTGATTTTTAAACCTTGCTCGCGCAGAACAGTCTACGTCTAGGGTCTTCTGACGTAGAAACTTGACAGGGGGGCCTTCTCAATCAGTATCCATTTGGTTCTTCTATGTAGGTTCCTCTTCCTTTTTCGACACCCGCTGTCCGAATCGACCTCCCCGGGGGCAAGATGCCTAGACGGATTGCAGTGCAGTTGTTGGCTGCAGGCTTCTACCGCAAGGGAGACGATGATACTCGGCCAATTCATCATCCACGGGTAGAAGGGCACTGCAGCTCTCTGTCGTCTCGCAAGGTACTTTGTCGGCGGAGTTGTGGGCAAAAATAAACACTCCCTCGTTCATAGGAATCTAGTACGAGATTACCTGTTTTAGATCAGCGACTGATGTTGACCAATGGATAGCCTAGAGGAAACATTATAGGCCCACGCCCGGCGAACGATATTAGAGTGTCTTTCACGGCTGCAGCTGGTGTTGGCTGCCAATTACGAGACTCTCCCCTGATATCCTCTCATATCTGTCTTAACCCGTAAGTACTGCTTATCTTGCATTATTGATACCCTGTAGTCCCCCCGGGGGGGAAGGTGCGGCCGGCGTCAATTATCACGAACCTTTCCCTTCCGAATACTTCGAGAGGAAAGAGTACTATTGTTGTTGTTGTGACCTCTATTAAAATCCTTTCGGATGGTCGGTAATATCAAGTGGACCAGTTTTTTCTCCACATCGTGCTGCTGCTTGTCATCCTTTTCTTTTTAACCATCTCCTTTTTTAAACCTGCATCTACTCCCCACGTCGAAGACGCACCTTTCCAGGATACGTTAGCCTTGCATCCGCTTCTGCAGCTTTCACGCATATTACGCATCATCATCACACTTTCTCGCAGATTTATACACCCCCAGACTTTACACGACATTAGACCTGCATACGAACCTCCCGTGTCGCTGTGTGCTGGTGATCTTCGCTTCGACAGTCTTCCCAAGACTTCTCTGCACCGCCAGCAACACGAGCCTCGGAAGTAGGGGGGGGGTTGATTAAGCTTTCCTTTGCAAATTCACTTACTATTTTCCTTTTGCCGGCTGCCTCGATTGAATACCTTGGGGGTCAGAAGGCACATTTGCTGACACGTCATTAGTCTAGGCTCATTCTGACAATCCCAACGGATCGGAAGTAGAGTGAGGCGAGAGAAGAGTAGAAGGGAGTTCTATACGCTGTGTCGTTCGCGTGGAAGCCCTTAGTTCCGAGCAAAAGTCTATAAGCATGAGTGCGTCCCCGTCAAAGGCTGAGGGGCAAAATCTGGAAGAGGATGTCCAGTCCCCAGAAACCGAGGAGAAAGATCAGGAGCAACCGGCCATGTACGAATTCGAAGTAAAAGAACAAGATCGATGGTTACCCATCGCCAACGGTAAGTCTCTTCATCGTTTATATCTCTAGTATTATCGCATTCCCTACACTTTTGTACCTATGCCTAGATGCGGCTAGCATCCAGCTTCTTTTGATTTCGTTTTTATCGATATCAAAAATAAACCCTTGAGAAATCTTCATGGGGGATATCTGCAAGTCCTTTGGGACTATCACAACCTCTTCCGCTCCCCTTCCGCGCCGTAGCCTTCCCCCCCTTTTCCCCCCCACGGCTCGTCTAGCTTTTCGAATACTCGCATCCCGTTCCAAAAGAACCTTATTCATGTATCCTGCGCTTGGATACATCATGCGATATGTGATTGGCTTTGATGGCGAAGACCCCTAGTTCGACGCTATCCCACTCCGAAATCTCGCCTATTGGATGGTACAGATTTTGCGTTATCATGCAGCAATCCGCACCCCCGCCTTGAGTGAAATATTTTTCTTATTGATTTCTTTTCTTCGTTCCGTCTTTTCTTTTTTACTTCTTCCATCATATGATATATCATATGCATACCGGGATGATGGAACAAGTATATGCGGTAGAGCCTTCTTTCGTACTAACGATATCATCGGTTATGCAGTTGCCCGTATTATGAAAACGGCACTTCCAGAAAATGCAAAAATAGCAAAAGAGGCAAAGGAGTGCATGCAAGAGTGTGTGAGCGAGTTCATCTCGTTCATCACCAGCGAAGGTAAGATATACTTTTCGATCAAGGGCGCGCTACTTATCTTTATATCCTGTAGGACAAAAAGAAAAAACTGACTCTCGAGGATTGTGACCGATTCTAGCATCGGAGAAGTGTCAGCAAGAAAAGCGAAAGACTGTCAACGGGGAAGACATTCTATTCGCGATGACTTCTCTTGGCTTCGAGAATTATGCAGAGGCCTTGAAGATTTATCTTGCAAAGTACAGAGAAGTATGCAACAGAACCCTCCTTGCTCCGCTTGTGTTATTCCTTTTTTTTTTCTTGTCATTTAGTAGATTCTTTTGAGTTCGTTCCGTCATGTTCGAGATACTAACTATCGTAGACTCTGTCGAGAGGAGGGGAATCCCGAAGCGGTCCGTCCGGATCAACAGCAGCTGCAGGTTCGTCATCAAATTAGGAAGGAAAAGATCAGAATACAGCATCGAAACTAGCGCTAAGACCAGCTATCATCGACAAAGGCCCAGGCGGTTATCCCGATGCTTACGGCCATATAGGAAATGGAGTCAGCGGTGCCGAAAGCTATTAAATCCTGGGACCGACTTATCAATACTATACTCGTTCTACAATAATTCGCAGCCTCTGTTCAACTATATGGATTCGAATCGTAGGGGCATTGGTTAAGAATTATTTAAAACGACATTTCTTGGGACAGTATCTGGAGGAACTTTTCATTCATCTACGACAAACGACAACGACAGGAACTCTATACTTCACTTGTTTTTTTCTCTTTTAGATTTACTCAGTGCGCCGTTAAATTGTACGCTACACCCTTTCCTGGTTCGAGGATGTTTCCCTTTTTCTATGCCCAAGCATCCGCCCACAACCTGGTTACGATCTTTACACCATCAATATATTTTCCTTTCCGGTGCGACAATTATTATCTACAACAAGGTTCCCAACTGATTTTTTTTAGCTGGTTTGCGTGGTTCGACAAATAGGTGTCGATTGGAGGGCGTCCTTTTTGCTTGTTTCCATTGTCATTCGTATAACTCTTTTCTTGAAACTCTTAATCGTATTATGATAAGGAGATTCTCGAAAAGGTGGGTTGGGTTACTAAGGTTACCTTTTTTTTCTTTTTTTGTGCTTTTCTTACATTTTCCATTCGTCTTTTTGTATTTCTATACGATTGCTCTTTTTATTTTTTGTCATTCTTACTATTTGGCGTAAAAGATCAGAATGTTCAGTTCAGCATGGTTTCTCTTTTCATCGTGGGAATAACCGGTCCTGTTCTCCTATAAACCACACACACACATACTATAGTACTATAACTACAACATTTTCCTTTGTTCACCAAAAGCCTTTACAAATCCAAAAAAAAACATCCTAAAACGAAATCAAAAAATCAAAAAATAAATAAAGAAAGAGAGGGGAGTAAGAATGGCTAAATTTAATAATTTTTTCTTACAAAAACGGCCGCGGGTTTTTTTATTTTTGATTGTTTTATTTTTTATATAGATTGAGATATATATCCATCAGACTTGCGAAAGCTACAGGCGTGCGTCCTTTGTCTTGTCATTTTTTGATATTAATTTATTATTTATTTGTTTGTTTTCAATTTAAGTTTGTCGCTTGTCTGTTTTCATTTTTGTTCAAGTATATATTCGAATCATTTAATCACGGTTTTTTTTCCCTCTTCGTCAATGCATATATTACGTGATAAGTTCGTTCGTAACTTTGCAAAGTTTGGGGCTTCATGATCGTGCCGCTGTCTCTCATATGCACGCACACCAGACAAGCAACTTGGAACCAAAAATACACCTTTCCAATAACAGACTAGTCTCTACTTTCTACCGAATCGAGAGTCCTCCAACACGTCAACACATTACATGGATACGAGAACCTCTTATTGGCAAGTCGGGTCACCACCATAGCCTCGAGAACTCGTCACCCAACCAGCAAGTTTCTTCTAGCAAAGCCACATACATGCACATACTGGTATCTTGCGATTGGGTCGAGTAGCACGATTGGTGCCAGATCCTAGCTGAAAAGCAGACCAAAAAGTCTTTTTTTTTGATTAATAATATTTGATCTTTCGTATTCCGATCATTCTTTTTATCAAAGCTCGTAAGCTTTAGTAAAAATACATGAGTCTCAATTAACCCCCCCCCCCCCCCCCCAATAATATTCCAACATGCATGGAGTCTTTCGAAAAGGAAAGGAGGTGTGGAAATCGATACCGAAGGATCAGAGACAAGAGAAGAAAAGAGAAGACAAAAAAAGAAAGATCCTGGTCCCAGACCAAGGGACCCCAAAGGAAAAAAAAGGAGAAACATGATGTATTAAGGATTAAGAATTGCAATTGGATGAATACCGGAGCCTATAGGCCAAAGATATTCATTCTCCTTTTTGTATGCATGAATCATTAGAGAGGTACGGGAGTTTCAGCCGGCCTAGCGTGTGCCAGGAGACATCCTTCGTAATCAAAGATGAATAGCCCAATCACGAGTTTCGGGAAAAAGATAAAAAACTAAGACTTATCAGACTCAGTGTCGTCTTGAATGGTAGGATCGAATCCACCAGCCCCAACACTGCTTCCGGTTTGTCCACGTGCACTTCGGCGACGCTGTCGTTCCAGCTCCCGAGCTGTCTGGCGAGACAACGGACGGCTGCTGTGTCCATCACCTCCACCTAAACCTCTACCTCCACCTCCACCACCGCCTCCGCTAGAAGCAGCAGCACCAGAAGCGCCGGTGGTGCCACTACCGTCTCGGTCAAAAACATTAGCAACAGAAGCCCTTCCTCTGCGAGTGATACTTCTAGCCGTGCGAGAGATCCAGCTTCCAAAACGGCGGAGAGAAGATCCGACATCTTTTTTCCCATCACAGTCGGGGCACCGGCCTCGCAGTTTCAGATTGGCATTGTAGTTGCACGCGGCGAGATCAAACTCCTCGCATTCAACATGGTTTCCGCAAAAGTGACCGCATCCATCGAACCTCATCGGGTGCTGATGGGCACCGGGAGCAGGTTGGTCGGCTATGGTGATCGGGATTCGGGATCCTGGGCCTGATCCGAGAACGGGTCTCCTTCCGAGGCTGCGTCTATTATTCGATCCGAAAATTGGTCGCCCGGTTGTTCCGGCCGCGGGGCGGGAATCACTATTGAGACCAAAATCTGAGAGCAATGGAGGAGCTGGAGCGACGGCACCTGGATTCTCAACGGCGGCGGCTTGATTGATACCGAGAACCCCATGGTCATTTTCAGCGACGAGTGGATAAGTGACAGTGAGCGGACGAGGAGGTGGATCTCGTGGAGGCTGAGGAGGAGGTGCCCTAGGCATGTCATCACTGGAACTACTGTCGGTACTCGAACTGCTAGCCTGAGCGTTACCAGAATTGGTACCAGGTTGAGAAGATCCGGAAGGTCCAGGGTCATCACCGGCGCCGTCAAAGCCTAACCACTTAAAACCGCCATGGTTCGTGCTTCCTCCAGACTTTTTCTTGGTCCCAGCTGAGGTATTCTTGTCATCACTGGTGTCAGGGTCTACTGAAACACACAAGGGAATATATCATCAGTTATCTAATTCCGTGGTTATTGCGAATATATATATATTTCGCGCATATAAGAACGAAGAATATTGCTTACCTGGTTCAGTTCGTCGTTCGACTGATTGACGAGAGCCGGCCGCCTGGCTCTCAGATAAACCTCGACCGGTTTGAGGAGCTTTGCCAGCTGAATCCATGCCAGCACGGGGCAAAGTATTGTCTTTAGAAGACTGGCCCTCCTTCGGTTTCTTGTTAGTAGACATCTCGATCAAAAGTAGATGAATGGAGGTCGTTAAACAATGATGGAAATGCCGAGGATAGCAAGAACGGTCTTTGAGATATTCTCACAGACAGGAAAGTTGCGAGAATAGCGAGTAGGAAGAAGAGGGAAAGGAGAGGTGATTTGTGATCAAGATGGAAGAAGCTCAAGAAAGCTACAGGGACAGGTGGGAAATACGGACGTATTAGGCCGCCGGACCAAAAGCATCTGCTGTATTTATGGAGTTTATACGTTGAGCGGTAGGAGTGATCACCCATAAGATCGTTCACATATATTGAATGTATAATTGGGGAGTACTCTGAAGGTATATCAAAAAGATAACGGCAAATTGAGAAGCACATGTCGATTGCCTCGATTGATTGTACAAGCATGATAATGAATATATAAAAATTGCCGGCCCAAATCACAAAACTAGTGCGCTTCAACTTCGTAATGAAAGACTGCTGAACAGAAGTAAAGACCGAATGGGAATTGCCTCAAGGCTTGTTGTCAAAGACTGCAATTGAAAACTTTACATAACATAGAGGGTGCGGGTATCTGTGGGGAAATGGTTAGAATCAGTAGCGAAAAGTTTAGTGGGAGAGATTTAGGCTTACCCAGCGGGTGGCTACAGCTCAACTGTGGCTTCTGAGCGTATTTGCCTTCGAGTTCTACACGAATACTGTTCAGGAGCTCTTGGTAGCTTTGTTGTCCATTCTTCTTCAATGCATTGATGAAAGCATAGCTCATGGCACCAGTCGCCTCACCGCCCTCAACCGTGTCGGCCCTACGATGCGTTGTTAGCTTTGATAGGATCAAAATTAGAAGGTTTTGAAAATTAGTACATACGAAGTTTGAACGTCCTTCGAACCAGACCACTGAATAACATCTGCAGGAGAGGTTTTGGTTCTCTTGGACACTTCGTGTGCTGAATTTCCGCTGGTAGCCTTTTTGAGGAATCCTCCAAGTGACGATGCAACACCCATCATGTCCTTCTTGCCGTACGCCGACAACGCACCAAGAAGACCACTTGCGGCTTCCTTGGCCAAATTTGGCTCCTTGAGAACACCTTTGGTTGAATACAGATAAGGTAGATCCAGGGCCGAGCCGGAATGGCAAGAATCAAATATAGCCGTTAATCTTACACCAGGTTGCAGTGGGGTGACCCTATCATACCCAGTTAGCAGATGTCACGTGAGAATATCAAGAAAAGCATTCGCATACATGATTCTGTGCATTTCGTCGTCAACAATCATTCCGGCGGTACGGAAATCGACTGGATAAATAGTCTCATCATAACCTACGAAGCGTCAACAATGTTCTACCTGTTGTGAGGTGATATAAAATTTCCCTTACCATCATCTTCGTCGCCATCAGTGTCTTTTTGCTGACCACCATGCCCTTCGCGGTTGTTAGTATCGAATCCCGGGGTAGATAAAAGGTTAATTCGCGTACCTGAGTAATGAAAAAACAATGAATCGTCGGGTTTCGCATCTTTGACTAACCAGTGCATCGCTCGGAGAATATTTGCTTTTGTCGGTTGGCTCGCCGGGTTCTGTTGGTCGTCTGTCAATATAACCATATCCTCGATGGCGTATCCGTAGCGTTCGTTCAAGAATTGTTTCATGTTTTTGACCTTTTGTGTTTAGTTTTAGCATATGTCGTCGATATCGTGAAAAATAATGAAAGGGTAAAAATACATCGTTGATACACCCTCTGAGCTGTCCACGTTGTGTAAAATAGTTGATACCGATCAGCAAAGCTTTTCTACGTCCATTGCATTTACTTGGCATCCATTGATAGTTGAGTCCTTGCCCGAATGATTGTGGTCCGCTAGGAGGTGGTGGAGGCGCGCTGTGGTTTCCTCTGCTCCATTCGTTGTTTTGGTAAGTCGGCATAGCTAACCAGGGAGATTAGCGACACATTAATGATACGGTGATATATGTATTCAGCCTTGTACCTGGTCGTGGTCCTTCAGTGTGACCCCAGTTTTGATTGTTGTGCTGAACATGTTGGGCGGGAGGAGGGTAGAAGTTTCCACCCTGGGGTGGAGGGCCAGGTGGAGGACCTTGGTTATAGCCACTTTGTGGGGGCTAAATTGGCCATACACCATTAGCAAATTGGCTTTGAACGCTGTGGAGTATATGGGACATACGGGATAGTAGTCGGTTCTCTGAGGAGGTGGCCCTGAAGGTGGTCCGTAGTTTCCGTACTGTTGTGGTGGCGGATACTGCTGCTGTGGGGGCGGGGAGCCGTACTGGTTTGGTGGGGGATAGTAGCCTTGCTGTGGTGGTCTAATTGGTTTCGGAATATCAGAAAGCCTAGACCTCGAATCTCATGGAGATGAGCATGCAACCACTATGAACTCACGGATAGTTATATCCACCTTGTGGTGGAGGAGGACCCTGAGGCGGGTAGTACTGCTGCTGATGATTATGATGTTGTCCTTGCCCTGGATAGTACGACATTTTGACGATTTGTAGCTTGCCTATGCAAAGCAATAGCGTGTGATATGACCGACAAGAAGGTAAGTGCCCGAAGTCAGATCAGACGATGCCGGAGATTTCGACAGGCTCGAGACCGAAGGAAGGAAAGAAGAAGGAAGAGGAGGATAAGCCGCAGCTGGGGTTAAGTTGACGATGCCAAGATAAAAGCCGCAGCCAACCAACAGCAACCCACACAGGTGCACTTTTTCCTAATTGTCAAACCGGCACCAATGTTGTCCTCAACGTGCTTATGGTCCTTCTGACCAAGTACTTTCGATCGAATCCAAGTTCGAACCACCGAGATAAACGTCTGGAATGAAGTTTTTTTTTGGATTTGGGAATATGGAAAATCGATTCGGGGAGTTACTACCGGGATCTCATCCGAAAAGTGGGGTTCCCAATCGCACTCCCGTCATATGTGCAAGACAACAGTATCAGACAATACAATCCGCTGGCTAAAGGTCAGACAGTCATGCGATTCAGAAGGGAAAGCTGAGATCGCTTGCCTGCTTTCGCTTTCGGTGCCCAGGCGGTCGGCAAATTCGGTCATCTGTCAACCAGATGAGCTTTGGATGTCGTTATGCCGCATCTGCCGCATCTTATGGAAACAAACTAACCAAAAGAGGAAAGATTAAGACGACCAGTGGTTTGCCAGGCCATTGCTGCCTTTTGTATGATCAGGGAATCAAGATAGGTACCTTCTTGGTCTACGAAATTAAACTACTTGGTCCAATTTGACTGTCAAAATATCATTCATTACTAAAAGAGTTGAATAGGAGGGGAAAAGAAGAAAAGATACAAGGATGGATAAAACGACAGTCAAACTTCTCCGACGAGGTTGTCCGGTCGACTCCAAAGCCCAAAAAGTCCCAAAATTTAACGTCATCTTAATAAATTATTGAGCGGTATTTCTTGCACCGCGGGATGACCGCGCAGATGGTGTCCCCGGTCTTCGCGTCGAAGTATCGCTCGCGGGATCCCTCTGCCGATGTCCTCTGCTTGGAATTTCTCTCCCAATCGCGAACCTTACGGCCCAAGCTCTGTCCACTTCCAAGCTACGATATAACACCTCCCTGAGTTCTTGTTTAAGGACAAAACCCTGAGGGAGGAGGCTTTTATAGAAATCCGCTTCCACAAAATTGTCACCGTGAGCGTGGCACAAAGCAGCGAGATAGTAGCAGTCGTTCTGAATCCCGAGGTTGTGTTCGGCTTCCAATATAAGAGCGTTACCGAGATGTCCTTGTGAGACTGAATTTTGTTTTTGATCCAAAGCTGCAATACTTCGAAGAAGATAAATGCGTGCACTATCTTCTGGAGGGAGCCTTGACATATCAATTCTCTCCAGATATTCAGACGCAAAGAGCAGGCCGGCCGCTTTAGCTAAGCCATAGTAAGCGGAGATATCAAGACAATGGTCTGGGTATTGTGACGCAATATTGATATACAATACGATAGCATCTTCGGCGTCGGAGTACTGCAGATCTTCGAGATAGTCTTTCCAAATGGTTGAAAAATGAACTAACCGCTTCAAGTTCAATTTATCCTCAAGACGCATGTATCTAGCACCTGTAGAGTCTGGCGTTTGAGAAGGTAGGGAAATTGGCCGTGGCGGATTATTGGTGGGTCTAACTGGAGTGGCAGGGTTGGAAATGCTCGACCTGTTAGGTCTATTTTGCCTTGGTTGTGGGGCTGACATTATCACTGTAGTGATGAGAAGGAATAATTACGGTAGTAGAGTAGCTTGTATTTGTTTTGATGTCTTGTCTTTCCGATGTAGTGACAAGATTTCTTCGAGTAAACCACCGTTGTTTTATAAGCTATAAGGATTCACTCTAGGGCATGGGATGGCACATTTAATCACGAAGCTTCCATGTGTCAAGGGAATCCTCGAGCATAAAGGTATTTCGCCGAAGTGGTGGCTTAATATATTTGATTGCTTCACGGCTCCATTTCGAGGCGGCAGGACAAGGCAGTCCTTTCAAATCCGCTCTTTGAACAGCTGTACAGCCGGAATGCAGCTTCGTAAGCTCTAAATGTATACAAATATCTCAGGCATTCTGTACAATAGCCATAAGTTAACTCATTTACCGCAGCCTCCTCGATTTTAGTTCTCTGATTTATGCAGCTATAGCTATGAGGCACAGACTCGGTTTATGAAGCCGTTGATGCGATCATAACATTCAATAGGTTTTGATACGCATCGAGCTACTCTAGAGACACATAACAAATTTTGAGGCGCAACCTCTCCGGCAGTGACCCGCAGAAAAATCTATACTCGGCGAGTCAGATCGAATAGGCGCCGTCCTTTATGCGATATTTTCTTGAGGATTTGCAATATTTGCGTTGTTGTGGTATTCTGTGCCGCACAGTTGCATTCAGAACTGAGCTTGCAAGCTTTGTGGCTGGAGCACAGCGCGGTGCCAACCGTGACAACAGACGTCTGGGATCCGAAGCGCTTCAGCTTCAAAAGCATGTCAAAATTATCTGAATTTCTATTAACCGTTGACGAATGATATCTGCAACTGACACATTAACGTTTTATGCCGATATCAAAAAGATTTCAAATATTTTTAGACACAAACGATCGTTAACGAGCCTTTTACGCGTATACGTGCGCCGACAAGAACGCCGTTGGACCTTCCCAGCGCCAGGCTACTTGCAGAGCTAGAGGCGGAATCCGGCATAATGCACATTGATATTGAGCATATCTCTCTGCCTACGTACCCCAGTACTACTCTAGTATTTATCATTGGATACATACAGTTTAGGCTACCACCTGCTCTTTTCGATTTATATATCGATAGAGCATTTTCGCAGTAAAATTACCTTTGCTGGCACCCTTGTGGAAAGAGATTGAAAACGGTACTCACATCCCCGACACACACGACTTTCGTTCTATCAATTTTGTTAAATAATATAGGTAATATAGTTAACATTCTTGCACCGCCTGCCCGGGCGATAACCTTTTGAATATCCCGAGGGGATTGGCAATCCATATTCAGGCAAGATATCGACAACCCTGTATGCATGCTGTACAGCATGCCCAGACTTAAAAAAATCAGCCGCACGACTGGTAAGATACCCCCATAGCCCATGAACCGACCATCTCAAGAAAGGGTTTAAAATAGGTTACACGATATTTTGACATGGCATCAAGACTAGAGGAAGTAATGAAAATATATTCCCCATGTTCGTAATACGATAGACTTATTTTTGTATAACAGGCCGAGAAAAGAAGAGAGGAAATGAGACGAATGAGGTCTTGGAATTTGATATGGGTCCTTAGTTTAGCAAGGGTAAATTATAGTATGTTCATTTTAAGTTACCTCCATCCTAGATTCATTTAAACAGAACAGGCATTCGGATGTGAATGCTGAATCCTTGTGGTACCTAACAGCAGCTGGCAGTAATGTGACTTCCAAATTCTGAGTGAAAATCCCTAGCTGGACTGGGACAATCGACTGGGCTTAATAGCTGGGTATCAGGTCCCGACATTGGCATATTATATGCTTCTACAGTACATGTACTAAAGCGAGAATTTTGAAACATAAAGCGTGAATCAGTTCTACAAATTTGAGAGAATAAAATCCAAACTCCGGTTACCTAGATAAGACGATATAAAAAAACAATAAGTCCAAGTTCTCCTCATACAGTTCGTATTATTTAAAATCTTCATACATATATTTCCATCTGTATAATATATCATGAAGATCTCAATTTTAAGCAGCGCCACGATGCTTCTTGTCTCAGGTTTAGCAGGACAGACAGCTGCACAATGCTATACATACTGGGAGGGCACAGCGCCATTCTGCGATTCATCATGTCCTTCAAGCAAGAACGGCGCCACATGCCGCGGCACTGGCCAATTTTCTAACTCCGGTATGCACATGCCATTCATTCGAAACTGGGCGATAGAAATAAATCAGCATCTAATATCTGTATCATAGGAAATGGAGCTAGCTGTTGGACGGGCAACAAACAAATCTGCGAGTGCTGTGGGTCCACATCCCCCGCGCCGAATCCAGCCCGCCTTCACCCGACCCAAACGGATGTCAAATGCGCTGCATTTGTTCTCTTGTGTAGCAATGTAGCTTTTGACGCTACTGGTCACAAAATTACGTGCTCAACTTATGCTTGTGGTGGTTGTCTTTTTGGATCATGGTCTGGTAATCCGTGAGAGAGGGGGTAAGATTGATATATGGAAGATCATACAACTTGAAAAAAATCCACGAAACTTCTGGACGACTATTCTTCGAGGGTGGTTTCGGGTCATAGGTAAATGTTTGTCAGATTAAGATTTCAAATGGACGTAATGAGACAAGGGCATATCTCTTGACAGTCAATGTATAGCACTGCTGTTTGATCTTGAAGTTAACCCGAGTATAGTAACCTCGCCTCCCTAGGCTGAACTATTGTCAAAGCTCATGAGGGTTGTTGTACTACGCGTGGCAAGAAGTTAGTTTCATACTGCGCATGTATAGGTGCTAAATCAGTTACACAAACGTATACACGCAGCTTTGATCAACTGATTTTGAGTTAACACTCCATGTTGAATAGTTTAAAATATGATAAGGGAATATGCATGAAGAACTCCACCATGCTCTTGATATTATGTAACAAACCTGGGGTATAAGCGAGACTCGTGTAACAAACTGATAGGCTTGAAGTGATGACTGATATTTTCTTGAGGATGATCATACTAGAAAATTCGAAGGAATGGGCAACTCTTTGGTAATATCAATCGGATGCGTATATCTAGGTTTATCGTTGTATGTTGAAATCCCTCGAATCTGCCATTTCGCTTGATTAAATGAAAGGCGTTTGATCGTGTCTGCGAACCGTGGTGGCAACTGAAAACCCTCTGGGAGTAAACTCTTGCGAAAGGCCGCTTCAATGTAATCTTCGGTATAACATGCCATTAAAGCTATGATATAGTGGCAAGTGTCTTGCAAACCCAAAGGGTATGCTTTTTCCGAAGCAATTTTACCCTCTTGCAGCGCTTTATCGACTTCATTGTATTTCAAAAATATAATGCCCCTGAGGAGGTGAATGTCTACGAGTTCCGCATCTGAGAGATTAGACATATCGATTATATCCAGAATGCTCGCGTCACTGCTCTTCCGTGCTGACGCCGTGACAAATACAAAATAACATTCGAGATCTATTTTCGATTTGTCCGTAATCTCGAGATAGCGGTTCACAGTCGTTATTACGCCGTCAAAGTTGTTCTTCTCGAGAAGTTTCCTCCACGCAACAGGATACCACTCTCGACGTTTTTGAGCAATAGCTTCTTCCGAGCTGGGAAGGCCTTCGGTTGAGTCGGACAAATTCAGGTTGGAAATTTGCGAGGCTATTCCTGATATTTTGAATTACATAATCAAATGTAAGATTGTTTGTTCTTGAAAGTGATATCGAATTAAAGTTCGTACCTAAATCCGGGCGGGCGCTCGAGCCTGCAGCAAGGAAAGTCGGTGAACTGTTTCGGGTAGTCGTTGGAGTCGCCTTGCCGTCCCCAGCCTCCGTCGACGCGACTGAGCCCGGCATAATTAATTTCTGCAGGTCTAGCTTGTTGGTTGATATTAATATTAAGAACTTGACTGCCGTACGTTTCCGCTATTGCGATATAGATGCCGGTTGATCTACCTCTGGTCAGTTCAAGGTCTAGGTCCTGAGCTCAGAAGATGACCTTGATGACCAGCAGATGATAGGATTTTGGAAAAGCTTTGGCCTTCGGACTCCGCATTTGCACTTTTGAATCAAACGGGGAAGGACTTAAGTTGCCCCTTGAGCGCGATCGCGATCGCGGTGGAGCTAAAGACTGTGATCTTGGGCTATCTCCGGTCGGTAGGGTAGATGCATACTCCTTCGGCCTAGACGGGAGACTTTAGAGCTTTCTACACGCTTCCCGGTAATCAAAGGAATTAATATATACCCGACATTAAAGCCGAAGCTTGGGATGCCGAAACCACCGTTCATCGCAGCGGTCGGGCTCTCGGTTCCACTTTAGTTTTATAACTCCAACACACATGAGCGACAGCCTGGGCAATCGGTGATGAATGGTTCCGGCTTACTTAGTAATTCAACTGCCTTTGAATACTTCTTAATTAATGTCAGCTAATACCAATTACATAAACCCAAAATCCAATCTCTCCGCTTGCACAGGGCATTAGCTTTGGAAGTGTAATTGGGTATATATAAGGCTCTTAGCCCCTCGAGTTTTGCTTCTAATCTACCCTTGAGCAAGTTCTCAAATATACACTTTTTGCTATCGCGATATATCGCTGCTACTACTATTATATGCTTTTTATAATTTAAAGATATCCGAAACATACACGATGACTTCCAAGACTATTATTGTTATCACCGGTGCAAACACTGGTATAGGATACGAAGCCGTTAAAGCCCTGCTTGGATCTGAAAAGCCATACCAGATCTACATGGGGGCACGTAGTCCAGATAAGCTCGAAGCTGCAATTAAGAGTCTCGGCGACACCGGCAAGCATACGCTAGCGCCCTTCGAGATCGATCTCTTGTCAGACGAATCCATCAAAGCTGCATATACGAAAATCAGCTCTGAGGTCGACCATATCGACGTTCTGATCAACAATGCTGGTGGTAAGCACAAAGTTCAAAGATCCAGCTAAAAGATATTATACTCTTCACAGAGATCTCCTAGTCTAATGCGTATAATATCTTGCAGCGGCCGTGAATATAGGACCAACACGCGAGTCTTTGCTTCAGGACTATAACGTAAATGTCGCAGGAACATACGTCGTGACAGACGTATTTCTCCCACTGCTCATCAAATCCGCGGAACCTCGTCTTTTATTCCTGACCAGCGGGCTGTCATCTCTCGAGGAAGCAACTCAAACCACTAGCCCACGTTACGTCACTCCACCGCCTGGCTGGCCGAAGCCAGCGGGTGTTTCCTTCATCGGCTATAGAGCTAGTAAAGTGGCATTGAATATGGTCATGATTGATTTTGCAAGACTATTAGCGAAGGATAATGTGAAGGTTTGGTGTATCTCACCCGGGATGCTTGCAACCAACTTGGGGGGAGATCCGGAATTTCTCAAGAAGCTGGGAGCTGGAGACCCCGCTTTAGGTGGTATCTTTATTAAGGATGTAGTGGAGGGAGCCCGAGACCAAGATGTTGGAAAGGTTATCCGACGTGATGGAGTACAGATCTGGTAAAAACCTCTTTTGAGGCAGAGAAAAATAAATATATAAAACAAATAAAATATGAAGTATCAATATTATGGCCTTCGGAAATTATTCTAGTGGTATCCCAAGCTCGAAGTAGCTATTTTACAACAATAAGATATTCAGCAGCATCAGTGTGCATGGCCAGGATTCTCCATGCAGTATTGCTGGCATTCCCTAAAGATAGCAGCCTGTTTGCTGATTTCGGCTAGATGCCCGATAACGTATTTGTTACCTTCATAGAAACCATACATGGCGTACGGAATCCCAACTTCCTTACAGTACTCCATCACGTATTTCTGGGCCGCGCGGAGGTTGTGACGAGGCATACGAGGGTATCTAAATGAAGGGATATGGTCAGCATAAGAAAAGATAAGGGTTGTCTAGTCGATGTTTCTTACAGATGGTGAATGACCTGGAATTGGAGTCCGCCGTGAAAGAAGTCCAGCCACTGGGGACAATCAACGTCCATGGTTGTCCTTAACATTCTCTGGGGAAACGATTCGGCGACTCCGATATCCGAGGTGCTCATGGCAAAGTGGCTCAGCGTTATTTGAACATGAACTGGCATTGGAACCACGTGACTGATCCAAAAGAACCAAATTCTATCCTCTGTCGTAGGGATACATTTATACATGACCCAATAACCATACCAAGCCCAAAAGAGAGCCAGAGACGTCAGTTCGGCGTATCGGTGCCACCAGGCGATCCCTCGCTTTGGAGCTTGGCCAAGTAGAAGATATTCCCAGGAGTTGCGATATAGATTCAGTCTGCCGAAGCAGAGCATCGGATAGTAAAGCCAAGCTTGAAGGCGGACAACGAATTGGGCGAAACTATCGTATTGCATGATGCGGTCGTAATACGTAGAATATAGACTTTTGAAGAATTTCTGATCGATTGCGAAGAAGGGCAAATGTTGGATATCTGGGTCGTGGTCTGGCTCGTTCGTTACGATATGGTGTACCTATAGCGGCAGTATTAGCATCCAAGCTTGAAGGAGTTGATAGACAGCAAGCCTACATTGTGATTTCGTTTCCACCACCCGATTGAAAGCCCACCACAAAAGTCTGCAATAAATATCCCGATGAAGGTATCAATTACGAAATTATGAGTGATACCCATGTGTCCCGCATCGTGAGCTGTAAAGGTAAGTTGATGCCAGAAGCACCCCAGAAAGACAGCCGAGAGTTTGTACCACCCAGTGTTGAGGCAAACCAAGAATAGAGCGAAAAGACTCAAGTATCGCATGCATTCTATGCCGTATGCCCAGTAATTGCATTGATAGAGACCCTTGGCTCTCAATTTTTGATCCAGCTCTCTATATTTGGCGACGATATTTTGTTGTGTGGCCATGTCCAAAGACGGATATTTATCAAGATCTTCTTGAAGTCGTCTCTCTGCTTCCTGTTTAAGGGATAAAGTAGCCTCATCTTCGACATCTGATACTGAAGAGATGGATGACGAATCTGCTGGTCCTTTCCTCCGTCGCAGACGAGGATCTAAGATGAAATCCCGCTCGCTGCTGGAGCTTGTAGGTGTCGTCGCGCCAGAACTAACGAGGTCTAAGGGCGCAGTTGTCGCAGCATCGACTGGTAGATCATTCTCGCTGGTACAGTCGTCGTTGATTAGTCTAAATTTCCCTCCCTGTATTGGAGGTTTAAAGTTGACCCATGGTCCTTGGATCCGACCAACTTTGAACTTCATCATCATCAGCTTAGTATCAGCTGAATGGAGACTAGGATTATTCCAATATCAATAGATTAGAACAGGTTATTCTTCGAACAATCAAGTAGATCGTTAGCTTACGCTGTAACCTCATCTGTGGCATCTCGGCCAACCATGTGCATGATGGCTTTGTCGCCGCCAGGGTGATATTTGAGCCAAGCATCAACCTTCAAAACTTTGTCATCTATGATGACAACTTTTCGACCTTCAGCGATCATGTTCTCAACCTCCCGCCGCGAAAATATCTTTTCTTCAGTAGTTCGGCCCATTTTTTTCGAATTTTATTTATCAATTGGTGCGGAAGAGTCGGGAGATCGAAGGTAAAGCTCCTGTTTGGCCTAGGGGAAGAGAAGCTCGAAGCGAGCAGCTGCGAAAAAAACAGGCCAAGCGTGCTTGTTTATTTTCAAGCTTCAAACACACATTACAAGGGTCGGAAAAGCGGCAGAAATAGGTCGCCAAAGTCTATAGAAGATGGTCTCGATTTGTGGAGTAGCGAGACCTTCGAATGGTGCCCGTACGGTGTAGAGTCGTCAGCTCTGTCGTAAGTAAGTTAGGTGGTCATTGGGGGAATGGCTGGCGATGTGGAGAGACGGACGTGGTCTGAGACGCATCTGGTCGCCAAGCTCGTCAAGCCTTGCCCGAAAGGCCGGCAACGCATTTTGTAATGTTGGATTTCGACAATTCACAAGGAATTCCACTTTATCGATTTGAGTAAGTCCGTCCCAGCGTCGTATATTCATGAAGTTTTATATCCGTGGGCATGCGAATGGGTCCACAATAAGCGTAAGCCTCAATAATATTCCATAATTCTGATTTCGTACGGAAATATAGCTAGAAAGAGCTCAATCAAAACAGCCGATACCAGAAGAGACACGTGAAGCCATTTCGGTCTGAATAACTCTTGATTTAATTTAATAGGCATGAATTTCAAGATATCTTCTTTCATAACTAATTTAACCGAACACGTGTACCTGATGCAAGCTCCCAGAATTTGGAGATTCTGACGAGCCAACCGTTGTCAGTGACGTATAGTGTGGCATAACTCGCGGGGAATATAGGATGTTTTTTTCTTCTATTCTAACACGCTGGCTGGTGAGACAAGTTTACAATTCTTGCTCTTCCAGATTATTATATATTATATAGGACATAAATATGAGTCCAGATCTAACTTGGGAGACCCATCTCATCGGCCAAAAAGGACTTCACAACAGGTACTATGGTTTTCACTATTAGCATACTGAGATATTTATTGACCAAGGCAAAGAAACAGAAGACAAACCATTGTCTTCCAGTATAATTCCGAAGTTGAGTGGCTTCAAAGTCGGCCGGATCTATGGTATCATCAAAGCCTTTTATTTCCGAAAACCTAACCTTGAAAGGTATTTCTGATGTCATGCCGGTAGTAAGCCTTTCAAGCAGGTGGCTTGATTTCTCGGATCTTCGTGAGTAGGGTGTAGACGCAACCGAAATCGCCAAATATACAGGCTCCATTCGCTCAAATACCTAGTGTTTGTATTTGGTCCCCACCTAGTTTCATTAAGAACATATACACAATAGAACTGCCATATGTATTTTATCTCAAGGCGATAAGTAGTAGGGCTGCATGTACAGAAGTCAACATCGGCCCATCGGTCAAGGCCAAGCTTCCACATGCTCATGCAACTCATGCGGGTATACGGGTACCTGTGGAGAAAATGAGAAAATTTACTGAAATCATCTATCGATATAGGAGGGATATGCGATCCGGCGTTGCAGTCGTAAAAATGGTACTCGGGTTCTCAGGAATTGGGTGGCATCTAGAATCTTGATGTAACGTATCTGGTTCTTTTCGCATCCGATAACTCAAGCGAGCAGCTGGCGAGGGTTCGGTTCGACGACAACGCGCCCTGGTTACCACATGGTCGGTTGTGTGGGAACAACACGCTTCCGATTGCTCGCTTCGGCAATGAATTCATGAAAATTAAAGAGCATGCCTCCAACGTTCACGTTGACGACGCGAAATCAGACGTAAGAAGCCGGTAAACTCGGAAAATTGTACAGCGGGTGTTCACTCTTGGCGACTTGGCGGAGCCCTTAGATAGGATCAACTTTGGACTACGTAGATTGATATGGATACAGTCGGGTTGAGATATTAAGATCAAATAATATATAATGAATTTAACTTAGAGCTGGTACAGAGCATATATTTCGTATCTCATGGAACCCGGAGTATATGATAATGAGACAATTAGGGCCAATTTGAACATTAATTATCTTTCATTGATACTTTGTATTGAATTGTGTGCCGAAAACTGACTGCAAATTAGTCTTATCAAAGTGGATATTGAATATCCGTCTGACGTTGTGAATTGAACTTGATCTCTACACTAGCACCGAGTTTACTAATTGGGGAAATCTATCCATCGCTCAGGCTCAGATTGCCCTTGGCGAATGCTTAGCCGTTAGCACGATTCAGTATCATGCTACCTTTAATGCTTGATTTTATCACTATATCCGAAGTCGCGAAAGTCCATTTGCAAACCGTGGATCCAAGCCGCCATCGATACGGAGCCATTAGGACCGTTAGATCCGAGGCGGACGACCTCCCAACGATTATATATAAGTCCAGAAATTCCAATATCAAACTCCTTCTTACTTTCACAAGGCCGAGGATCTGCTTCGATTCTTTCCCTAGTAGCAGTTGTCAAAGTCACTCTTTTGGTTTCCCACGTTCTTTTTACGATAACGCTATAAGGATTCTGTACGATCTTCAGAGTCTTTAGATAATCAACGCTCCCTACCATTTTACACTAAATATATACCATATTCTTGTTTTCACACTACGGGAGCCTTTCAACCAGGATGAAGATCTCTTCTATCTTATTCGCCACTGCCTGTGTTGGGACAGTATCAGCGTCCGTTGCTTGCAATGCCGCCTGCACGAAAATGCCATGCTTTCCCAAATGGTGTGCGGCTAAGAATTACAGTAAGTATCCTCTCAAGCTCTTACCATTCTTGCACAAAGGGGTTATATTACAGCGAGACCAGTATATATATATATATGCTAACCGCTCGCGATTAAAGGAACAACCGTGCAAAAATGGTTCACTTTTGTTGCCACAGAACATGCGCCTCCCGTTACCGTCACAACAACTTGCAAACAGACAGTCACCGTCACAGGCCAGGGTGCCACCATTACTGCTCAGGGTGCCGCTGAGACAGTCACAGTAACTGCATCTGGTGCGGCTCCGGCTGCTGAGACCGTCACCGTAACGGCGACTGGTGCCGCTGGCCCTCCTGAGACTACTACCGTCACCGTCAACACTTGCTCGAGTGCGGGTGGTGATGACGGTGGCTACTAAGCGTCATGAAAAATGTTGAACCTAGTTGTTCCTCAATTGGCGATCCCGTTAGTCTTCTGGTAAACAATATAAAACAAAGTTTTCGCTTTCCACATGTATATCTCCTTTATATTGGTGATCTCTTTCAAAGTAAATATTTAGATTTGCATTGGATTTATATAGGTTAGGGTTTCCGGGGGTGGTTTCAGCTGAACATTCTACGAGATAGACTTATTTGATATGCTTTTCTCTCTGGATCACAGTTTTTGCGTTTAGAAGAGTGATGTATGTGTGTACCTTAAGTATTGGTCTCGCATTAAGTATTGAATCTGTGCTTCAAACTTGACTGGTCTGTGTTGACTTGCTGCTTTTTGTTACCGAGGTGAATTGGCTGGCTTGGACCTTAGAAAAATTATGATATCCGGCATTTTCAAATTTTTATGAAAGTCTCCGGCTAGATATCAATCAGTTGAATTGCTGCGTTTTGCGCTTTGACACGCTTGCAACCCTAAGTGTCCGAGTTCACACGCCATTCTGAGATTGTGGCTGCTGCACGAGAATCCGTGCGGCGAGAAATCCCCCCAATACCACAAGGATTTAAGACTTTACGAAAACAATTTACTGAATACTTCCGTTATATATCTGCATCTTCTCCATAAAGGTTTTGAACTTACCAGAAAAATATTACGCACAGAAAATATCTTAATTCATGCCTTCGTTGGCGTTAACGCCCATTCTAGCAGAAGCATTCATGAATTCACTGAGTACAAAGAACTACTCAACCAATACGAAACAACCCGACTCATCTACATACATAAGATAAAAAAATTACTGGGCTTCTTACGAATAAGGAAGAGAAAAGGGGCGCATCATAACGATGGTCGACGGCTGTTTAAGGTAATGTACCATCTCTAACTACTATGTAAGATCCGGAATCGAGAGAAGCTTTGCTCCCGAAATTGAAGGTTGTGTCGTCCGCCAAGTTCGGCTGGGTTCATACTCATTCGTAAGTATTATAACGGGTTCGTTAGTATTATAACGGGGCTCTTGATATAACATAATTTCTTAGGCTGATATATATGAAGATCATTGAGAAACCGAAAGAAAAAAAATTCCTATATGGGAGCCCCTAGTACTTTCATGATAGGTTTGATTTGGACAAGAGGGCCTTGTTTTATATATTTATTTGCGCTCAGGCTTAACATACATCTTAAATTCTCCTTGGTGTTGCTTGTCCTTTGCCTGGATTCGAGGCTATTGCTTGTCTCGTAAACCAGCCGCGCAGCGTATAGGGATCATGCATATTTGGCATGCCCAAATCCGATATGAAAACCGAAAACCGCTAAACATCGCAATTCGAATTTCGACTTCTGGATATTGCGAGTATTTAGGTAAGGATTCAAATACTCAGTTATACGCTGCTTCACGAATCAGCACGATGCCCAGCCAAGGAATCGCCTCCATCTATAATTATAATGTACCCGACAGTTAAATTGAATTAGGTGGCTCTCTTTCGTCTCAAACCCCATGGCGCCGTTGCCAAGACGTCCCGCGAACCGAGCCTTTTATTTTCAAGTACCGATATTTTACAACAGAATGGGAGCCCTGCCTCGGTGAATCATAGAGAGTAATGTTGATATATGACGAAGGATATCAAGTAAATCAGTTATTCAAGCCTTGCTTCGTTTGGCCTTAATCTGGCATGAAAAACTATTCCCAAGGAGCCTTCGTGACATGTTCTTGAGCGGTTTCCGTGAAAGAACGGGGCCCACGACTCAGCTGAGACTAACTGGACCCTGCCGGAGTGCCTAGCTCGCTCAATCAATAACACCGCCAATATCTCACTGTCTCAAAGCCGTCTTTTGCCCTTGCCGATCGTCAGCCACTTCAACGGCGTCCCTGCTAGATTCATCAAGAGTGAAACATTATAATTGCTACGTCTCTCTCATCACTTTTGCAGGCTATGGGCATGGGGATCATGAACATATCGCGATATCGTCTGATCCGGAATACTTTGGTGTGAGTGGATATCGCCACACCGCGAGGAAACATTTCTTCTTGGTGCAGACCCCATCCCAAGAATGATAATAGTAATAAAAAAAAATAAAAACAATAGGAGGCTCGAGTTTTTGGAGTCCCGTTCAAGCTTGCCAGCTGATTAGACTATGAAATAGATTACCAATCATCTCCAGACGTCGGCCATTCTAGTCTAATAAAAACATATACGGCTCTCGAGTCTCAATCAACTGATCACGCAAGCAAGGGTTTACACATCATTCAGGCCTTTAAATGTTTCTGGGCAGCGTTTGAAATAGTGCCGTATTCAGCGGAGTTTGATCAGCAAACGTCTTTATTGCTAACCAGGTTCAGGTTAGCTCTCGGACTGCTAAGACTGCATATCCATGTCAGAACAGAACGTATCATGCTATCGCGTCGCGAATTAAGCTTCTTCCTGATTAAAACCTTAGATCGAGTTGACTTGGAGAGCACTTGGGTACCCATAATCCCGAGACGAAATTTCGAATCCACTATGTAAGAAGCGAGTCAGCGAAAGGGGCCTCAGTGGAGCCGCAGTCAAAGAGAAATTATAAAAAGATCTAGCGGCGCCGTGTGCACTAGCCAGCCGAAAGTTTGTAGGCCGTATTCGAATTGCGTTGTTCACGGCATGAGATATCGATGGAGGTACGATAGCGAATCGATAAGGGGAATACGAATTTTATATATTTTATAGAATCGTTGGAGGAAGATTTATCTATATACGAACATCACGATATCACTGGGTTGGAATTATCTTTCTGACTTCTGTTTCGAACTGTTTTTCCGGATAGAGAATATATCGAATACCAGGTAATTCTAAGCGTTTCTGCGCAAATTGCGTCTGAACTTCCATCAGCCAACAACACAGCGAAGGAGCGCTTCGACTCAAATACGGGTATTGGTCGATACCCGTTTTGGTTTTAGACCGAGTCTTGTCCAGCTATGAAGTGGGTGAAGCCTCCAAACCCGCAGACAGATGCAGACAGAGAATACCTGAGAGGGCTCTTTCCTCTCTTCAAAGAGTTCCCAGTAAACTTCGAATTTCCACAGGAAATAGATCCGAACTATCGACCACCAGTTAACACATTTTACTGTTTCGTATCTGGAATAATTGTGTGTATGTTAGCGACCTTGATTGTGATCCTTAGATTTTGGGTTCGAGCGAGAGCAAAAGGGTCTTTTGGAACAGATGATTGGGTTATGGTGCCGACGTTTGTATGTGAACAACCTTTGAATTTTGAAAACATATATTTACGGAAATCTGACGAGTTATTCTAGTTTTTCTATTGCGCTTTTAACGTGGTGAATGTTTTTGGTAATTATTCGACGAAAATCGCTTTTGAATATATAGAGCTGACTGATTGCGACAATAGCCGTCTTTGGAACCGGTCTTGGGTATCATTTATACGATAACTCGAGGAAAGATATTGAAAGCTATCTTGTTGTAAGTTATCAGAAACCCAAGATATTTATCCTATCTAAACATTTTCTTATTTTATTTGACCCTGCTGAGTAAACAAATATTTTCCGCTAGGTCCAATATTTACACGTTATCTTCTCGTTCTCTGCCCTCTATCTTTGCAGAATATCCATCCAGCATCTCCTTCTTCGTTTAACTCCCAAGTCGTCTGTCTTCCAACGTCGGTACCTTAGCGTCCTCATTGGTGTCTCTTATGTATTTTGGCTAGTCGCCATGTTAACACAAATTCTCCAATGTGGGGTGCCAGCTACCAAGGCATTTGATCTGAAATCAAATTTGGATGGTACATGTATCAGTTTGAAGTCTACCGCAAATTATGGGGTTTTCATGTCTGGCCACATCATATTAGACGCCTTCACAATCTTCCCACCGCTGTTTGTTCTTTTCAAACTACCAATGACAAAGGCTAAGAAATTCAACCTTGGTTTCTTGCTAGTTCTCGGCATCTTTACTATGGTGGGTGTCGCATACTAAATTTACCGAACAAAACTAACCTTCGTTTTTTAGGTTTTTAGTGCGGTCAAGCCATTCGTGTTTTACAAGAGGATGGTTGATTCTTTCGATATCACGTGGGATGCAACCGCGGTTGCATTCTGGGGCATACTAGAAAGTAGCCTTGCTCTTATAATCGCTTCTCTACCAGCTCTAAACAGAGGAATCGTCAGGGTTGTAAGACTCGACAAGTTCTTCGGTACCGCCAGCAGTGGCTCAAAGATGCTTTCCAACCGATTTAAGCTGAAAGAAAATATTTACAAAGGGCCCTCAAAGTTCGTGCGCTACACGGCAGATGCTACTGTTAAAGATAATAATGTTCAAACATACCTAGAGTTGGGGTCACTGGAAGAAAACGGATCACAAGAGCGGCTAAGATGGACATCAACCGAAGGTTCAGATGATAGGAAGGGCAGTGATACTTATCCACGAATCACAGTGGAAAGAAGTTTTCACCTCACCGAAGAGAGAGCCTCAGTTCTTGAAGCGGAAATTGAACAGGTGCCTAGGGCAGAGGTTTCAACTGAAGTTTCTCGCCCGCCTAAGGCTCGAGTATTTGGTAGTAATCGACAGTCACCGCTATCGCTGACTGATAGCGATTCAATCAAGAAGTATTTTAAAAGCTAGAGAATCTCATATTTGCATTCTTCAATTTTAGAGCCGTTTAGTTTTAAAATCAATAAAATTAAGAAATAACCTGGAGCAGGACTCATAGATAACACAACTACACCAAACTAGAGCTTCGACCTTTTAGGCCTCTTAATTTTGTTATGTTTAAAATGTACTTCCGTACCTTAGTGTCCAAGGCGCATAGTTTGGGATGGACAAAATATGAAAATCCAATAATGTAAGGTATTGCCTGTTAGCCCTGAATCCGTGCCCTGAAAAATTCTTAATTCGCTGGCAAATTTTGGCATCAGCTGTCGCCAGCCCATCATCGCCCTAAAACAGGTTTCAAGATGTCTTATGCAAGTTCAAAATGAACAGTCACATATTGACCCACACCTTATCAAATCTACCTATATGAACAACTTTTATGCTTCGACGTCATTATACTAACTAATAAGGACAGGGCAAGGTAACATTGGAAAAAGTCACACGGACAAAATGTCAGGATTTGGAAGTACCCAAACGTGCACCAAACATACCTAGGGAACACACTCCTCGCCAAGGATACCAAGGCCCTTTTTTCAAAGGGAATCTGATCTCTACGGAACAAGCCGCATTACTTTACTTATTAAGTTTATTGTATAATTTTATGTAGATTGAGACATCCGTTCGAGTAATAAGTCCTTTAAAACGTCTCTTTCACATGTGACTTTTTGATTCTCCTCCGTTAGATTTTTAACCTGGTCTTTTAAGGAGGAGTTCTCTGCTTTAGTGAGTTCTAGCTCCATTCTAAGGTCTTTTAGGCTTTGTCTGATCATTTCTTCTTCTCCTTTTGATAAGTCTTCCATTCTCATACGCAAATCCTCGATTTCCTTGCCCCACTGCGCTACACCAGAGCCTAACCGACCAAGATCTTCGTAGACCCGATTCCACCGCAGAGATCTAGATAGAACCGGAGTGGGTGGGTCAATAGCCATGGCAGATGAATAAGAAGATATAGGAGGGAGGCTATCAACGCTCCGAGGACGCGGCAGCGATGATGGTGGACCCGATAGGCGACCCGGCGGTAGCTGAGAGAATGGGAGAGGACTCTCGCTGCTTAATATTGTACTAAAAGCGGGAAGTGTTGGAGGGATCTGAAACTGGGTTTTATTCCCTTCTTCCATCATGGAAGAATCTCTCCGACTGATAGACGATTGACGACTATAATCAACCGGACTCGTTCCTATACTCTCGTTTGCATTGCTTACTAAAGTTCGGTCCATGTCGAGCGGCGTCAGACCTGTGCGAACGCTACTGCTAGAACCCTCATTTACTCTGGTCGCAGTTATTCGTCCCGCATTTATAAGCCGCATCATTGCATCATGATCTGGCTGACTGATCGATGCAATTGATACTTTGGGCTGTTTTGCATCGTCAGAACTGAAAAGGAATGGAAACGGGGCACGGCTACGATAAGTGTTGGTGATATCCTTCGGGTCGACATATTCACCATGTTGCTCGTCTGAGGTTTGGCCGATGGTTCCAATTAGTCAAGCGGTTTGATGGAACACGGGTCTGCGAAGGGCTCTTACAAATGAGATTCTGCAGCCTAGTTCGTATCGATTCAACTCTTTGTGCCTTACGGTCCATTTGCATCTCTATTGAAGCATACTAATTGCGAAGTATTAACGACTTGATGGGTAATAAAATAAATCAACTGAGTTATGGGGGTATATCTCCGCTCAGGGGTGTGGGAGTTTTCAATCTAAGCCCCCAAGATTTGATGGTGGTCTCTTAAGCTTATAAAAGCATTGGAAAACAAAAATCGGGAGACCGGATTATCCACGTAGCCACCTCTGCTGGTCGAGTCGGCAGCCTCCATGTCAGCGGAATAACTTTGATTCGAAGATAAAGAGGATTCGTTGAATAGCCAAAGAAAAGAGTGCAAAAGATGGTCGATGAGTTGTTCCGACATATTGTGATAGACTCTCCTAATATACATGTGTCCGTGGCCATGGATGCTCACATGCTACGTGCCAACTTTCTACTCTCTGCTAATTCTAGATCTGAGTGGATGCAATGTATGTGACACGGTCTCGCAGCTTGACACGAGCTAACCAATATGAAATAATGAACTGAAAACCACTCTGTTTTAAACGATTCGCGCGAATTCGTGTTTCCACTTCGCCGAACGATGTGACTGTGAATTGTGATTTGTGATTCTCCGCCCGCATATGCACCTGCATCAAAAAGTTTCTCAGCCTTGGTCGTGGTTGTTGCATTTTGCATCCGTGAAACGTGTTGTCGAATCCGAACGGAATTTCGGTAAGGACCGAACCTTAGAATAGAATAGAAATTCCGGTGAACTTTCCGATAAACTGGAAACGAGAGACCCGGTCCATGGGTCAATGTCTGAGTCTGGGTGTGTTATTCTAAACTTAGAGTAGAGATTATGCATGTACCCTTAGTGCCATGCGCATGCTCAATGACGCGGATGGATACTAGGATTGTATGCCTCAAAGTTTCACTGTTGCTTCGAATTTCAAAAAAAACAGCGTTTTGAAAGGCCGGGTTTTTTTATTTTTAAACCAGGTTACTATGGGACTGCATTCCCCTTATTGAATTTTCAGCGTGGGGGTACGAGATCTGACCAGTTAGGTCATTTAATTGCCTAATCCAGGATGACAGCAGCAAGATGGAACCTCAATAAGTCAATCAAGATAGCGACCGTGAAATGAAGTGATGGCTGGGCTTGCTGACAAGCTGCCTAAGAGGTTACGACAGATAGATAACCTTTATCCATATCCTGATTTCACTATGTGCAAATTCATTCCGAAAATATGCTGTCCACTGCACTAGTACTTGTGCAAGAAAATTTGGATAACTTTGCTTATACAAGTTTAATGGCATGTCTTCTTTTTTAGCAAAGAATATTTTAGGATACTATTAGTTGTCCCTCCGTAATAGGACAATCAGTCTTATGCCGGTTAAACTTTGGTACAGAGAAAATCCATGTCTATGTAGTTTAGTTTTGATATTTGAATGATCTGACCAGTCGCGGCACGTTTTCGGTCTTTAAGATAGGCATAAAGTCGACGATCATTTAGGTAAGAAACTGACTGCCATATTATTTCAATATTGCAATTTCCTTCATTGCGAATCAACAGGTCTGATTTCTTTTCAAGCGGGAGGGCGGCTGTCATGTTAGAGTCCGGCTTGTCTTGTTACACGTTTCTCCAGCCGATGCAACCAAACTCCAACAGGAACCAAGGCAGACAACGCAAATTCGAGATTGCGTTCTTCCGCTCATGCTCAAAAGAGGCTTTAGTCGATTGGCTTGACTTATGTTCTCGGGGATAATGTGAGATTCTGGAACAAAACAATATTTGATCTCGGGAAGGGTTTTCTCTGATATTCATAGCCTAACTTTTGAGGCAAATGTTGGCGATTTTGACAAGCCTTAACTCGGCAAAGCTTCAAAGTCTAGAAAGGTATAAAGAATGGGAAATGTAAAAGGTGGACAAACGAAATTAATCGATATTATAACTCGGAAGGCTTCACTATTTGATTCTGTGGATTATTTGCCACTTAAAAAAATGAGGCTTTCGTAAGATCTTAAACCTCCTGGACTTCGTTATCGAAGTATTCAAGAGGTCTCATATCATCATATTATATAATGGCGTGACTATATGGATGTTACCGCGGAGATATTAAGTGGCCGAGAACACTAACAATCCATCCTCTAACACATTTAAAAGCTAGGTTCCACAATCTTTTAAAAAGAGGAGCAAAGTGTGCCTTACTTTTACAGCCATGTGAGCTGATAGACATGATTGAATGGTATCCATCTAAATATCGGATTGTTTGCGGCTATTTTCACTTCGAAATAAGAGGAAGGCGAATCTACGCTCAGTGAGATGACTTGTATATGCCCGTTGAGTCGGGCAGAACGGGAGATGTTTAAGGGGGAGGCTAAGAATGGTCCGTCAGAGACCGAAGGTTTTCTGATCTGGATAGAAACTCAAAGCGATTAGTTGGTGATATACTTTTGCTGACAGAATCCATAACAATCAGGAGAGGCTGGCGCAACCAGTACAAAATCGCACCCATCCATCGTTTGGAATCCCCCAGGGGCGGCCGGATCGGCTTTTTACCCCGAGAAGTCCAAAACGATTCTATGAATCGATCCGACCAATGTAGATTAGGGAACCATTAGCTCGCATTGACTGACGGATTTCATTCTGTTATCCTCCGGCTTCAAATGTCCCTCCTGATGCTCTGCGCACGAATTTGGCATTTGCACCCTGCATCCGGCCTGGACTTTGGGGTTTCTGCAGCCAATTAGGCGACAGCTTGAGCGCCGCTACGCGACCGCTATCCCTATCGGGCAAGATTTGCACCTTCAGATTCACCACCAGAAATATATATCCTTTGGGCATGTTCCTTTTGCTTTCTCTCCTCTGATGTATTTTAAAATTTAACATATCTTGGAATGTGTTAATTAATTGGCCGATTCGTTCGTTTCCTTCTTACTCTCGGTTCATAGATTTATTTGCAAATTTGTGTTGCCCTAGTTTTCCCTCAGCCTCCAGAATCAACCAGGATTAGCTGAACGACTCCGACGATAACCCGAACTTTTGCAGTATCAACTGGTTGAGTGACAGGGATAACGTGGAACAAAAATCATGTCTCTAAAACAGGTTTGTTCTGAAGTTATACATATAGCTGAGGTTTTATTTGTTGCTGATAGACGATATCAATTTAGGAAATCGAGACATGGGTGCAAGCTCTCGAGCTTTGTGAACAAGAAGAACCAGACTACGAGGGAGCACTCCAAAAGTTTGAACAAATCGGAGACAGTGCTAAGATTTGCTTCAACATCGGTATTCTTCAAGCAACTCTCGGAGAGCACGAGAAGGCGGTATGTTGGTTCATAAACCGTGGTGGTGTTTCATTAACTGAGAACATACTAACTGACGCCTAACTTCATAGGTAGCAACATACCACAAGTGTATCGATATCGACAAGTTTTTGGCGGTAGCTTATTTCCAATGCGGCGTGTCAAACTTCCTCCTCACCGAGTTCGCCGAAGCTGCAAATAACTTTAACGACGCTCTTCTATACCTACGAGGAAATAATTCGATCAACTACGAACAACTAGGGCTGAAGTTTTGCCTTTACTCATGTGAAGTTATATTCAACCGTGGTCTCTGTCGGTTGTATTCCAGCAATGATAAGAACGACGCCGAGCACCAAGAGGGCATGAAAGATCTTGCGGCCGCCGCCAAAGAGAAAAAAATCGAGGCACACAATGTTATCGATGAAGCCATTGCTGAAGGAGCCGATGTAAGTCAACTCTAAAAGAGCACAAAGCTTCAGTTTATTGACATGTTTTCAGGGCTTCACCGTTTTCTCCGTTCCTGTTGGTACATTGTACCAACCTCCCGGTATCAAGAGGAAGAATTACAAGACAAAGGATTATTTGGGAAAGGCCGTCGTCAGAGCCTCGGTGGATGCTTCCAATCTGCACACTGGCTTTGACGGAACCGAAAAGCGCCAATCAGTTGTCGAGGAGAGGCCAGAAGAGGCGAAATCTTTCGCAGCGTCAAACCTAGTTATCCCAGATCGGTCGTCGAAGATTAGTTTCTCAGGGGGTCCCGATCCAACATTTTCTCCCCCGCTCGCTTCGCCTGGTGCAAACTCACTACCCTCACCGGCCGTACCTCCTCCGACTACCAACGGCTTGATGGCACCTCCCCCTGCTCCTGCTGCCGTGAACAAAATTCGAGACAGTGTAGTTACTTTCCGAAGCTCGAGTTTTGACGCAGGATACAGACAATCCATGGCATTCGATAACGGACCCCCAGTTGATCTAGCACAGGTATGGAAGCTCCCTAAATTTCAAAATTGCGAGCTGAAATTTTCAACTAACCTTGATGTTTTTTTTTAGATGAAAGTCAAAATCCATCATAATAAGTATGATAAAATGAGACTAATGCTCATGGGAACTGATGTTCAATTCGAACAATTCGGCGATTTAGTGCGAGATAAGCTAGGAATCAGAGGGAAGTTTGAAATCGAGCTCAAGGACGAAGCCGACAAGGTTGCGATGGTTGATAAGGGTGATTATGAAGCTGCGCTTGCTACGAGCAAAGATATGGCACGCCGAATGAGATCCACTATTGGCACAATTGAGGTAGGCCAAAAAAGGGTCAAAGTGATCTTCAGGCAAAGTGCTAACTATTTTCTAGATATGGGTCTCAGAGTAACGAGGGTCCTTTGTGTGAGGAAGAGCTGACTTCTCTAGAACTCCCATTCGCCCCTGTTATCTTTTTATCTTGGTTTCCCCCCACTTTTTCATATCGAGAGATCTGGTGCTCGACGGTCTTGGTGTTGTATGTACATGTGGCATTAATTTTCTATGATATCGAGCGAATTCGCCTGTGTATATGCGAATCTCTTAGAATGTTGATCTGTAGTTTAAATTTAACTCGAGAATTGAATTCAATCTTTGATGATAATATTAGTCTCTAATCTCTCGATTCTCAAATCTTTATCCGTCATAGTACAAGCTTTAAGAGCTTCATGGAAAGTTATGAAACCCATTAGCCGCCAGTTTCAACGTCGAATTCTTGGTTTTCGATTCCTGTCAAAAATCCTGCGTAACGCAAGCTCCCTGCATGTAATTATATAACACGGAGTACATGACATTGCGCTCTTTTAATCCCTCTTCAAAGCTGCCTAGCATGGGTTTATATAACTTCTAAGAATAACGAGACTTTTCACAAGGTTGTGTGCCTGAGGCTGAATATAAATTTGCCTCCGAGATATATATGTCCAGCGAAGGAACAAAGGCGCATCAGCTGGTGTGACCTAGCCTGCAATCTGTTCCCTGCATGCACTAGAACTATAAAGGCTGTTGCAAGACATTCATCCTTGTACCCAACCTTATTTCGACCTGAACACACAGGACAATGAATTTAAGGTTACATGGACATTAAAGGGCTACAAGGCCTAGATCTTTTACGTAAATTTAATAATGTGGTCCGTGTCTAGGTCCAAGCCCATGGCACGTTGCCTTTCCGATAATCTTAAGCATAGGTGATACAGGATTCAGGTAATATAAACACTTAAGTCTTCGCTTTCAGCCGAATAAACCTTGTAATTGCCATCAACCATTTGAAGATGGCCAAAAGCGAAAGAAAAGACTTGCGTATAAAAAGCTCCCATTTCTTCAAGAATATGCAGCGACAGTCAAAGTCACAACTCAAAATCTCATCCTCTACTATCATCAACTTTGAAAAGAAAATTCTGTCAATGCCCTTTCATCATGAAGTCAATAATCGCTATCACTTTGTTATTACCCATCGTGTGGGCAGCTCCCAAGCCAGCCCCGATCCCACAATTCAGCTCTGGCGCTATCACGTGTGACGTGCGAAGCTCATGTGGAACTGGGCCACTCCCATATCGAACAGCTCCTCGCGTCGCTGCCACAGTATCCGGCTATTACGCACCTGGAACAAAACTCACGTTGATCTGCTATTCCGTGACGGAGCCTGGTGGTTGTGGTGACAGCAAGTACGTCATCCTTTGGAGAAGTTCCCTCCCACTATTATGCAAATGCTAAATCTCGTCCGTGACAGTGTCTGGTACAAGGAAGGAAATCGCGGCGTCTATGTGCCCGCTGCATGCATGGAAAATTGCTCTGGAGGTAAGAGTTCTATACAGTGTTGAACGGATGAACATATGATGTTGCGAGAATCAAATCAACTAACGGAAATACAGGATCGTCCGGTGGTATGAGCAAATGCTGAATCGACTATTCAGAGATGAGAATGGACCACTTTAACATTTTATGTTATAATGTTAGAATAAATGTAGACATATATATATATAATCAGGGTGAAAACCAAGCTGGTTGGGTTCCAAAATCTCAAAGATCAAAGAGTTCTAGTAGTTAGAAGTAATCCAAAGGAGAAACTTCTTGTTGTATTCTCTGTGTTGGTGTTCTGTTTTCTTTTTTGAACTAATAGAGCTAAAGGTAACTCTTTTAAATGAAGAACAATTTGTATAGAAGGATAATTGAAAACACCCTTTGGGGATCTTTCTTATAGAGGTACAATTATTATGCCGTCATCTTCTATTAAATAAGCTAGATAGTAATTGAGTTATTTTTTCAATTTGAATATAAGGAGTTATACTCCTGTTTTTTTTTATTACAATTTGATATAATAATAATATGGCAGACAAGGACTGGCCTATAAGATCCGTAGGAAGCCTACTAGGTTATACCGGTTACGCATGGAAGGGAACATTTATCCTGATCCCGTGTTTTTGCCATCAGTAAGTCTTTCTACCTATCTCCGTCATTATCATCATAATGACAACCTCATATTACATCTATTCATCATACCGGTGCTTTCCCGCGGGTCCACGGTCTGGGTGATTCTGGATCGGCTTTCGATTTCCAGCCTTCAAAGCGCCACAAGGGAAACCTTAAATGCTCGCGTTTGGGGGAACTATTAATTGACAAGTCGTGCTAGACTTAATCCAGCTCGCAATTTTTAAGGTTTATATGGCTCATGTTCAAACCAGCCTATTTTCATCCACCTCTAGGCACTGTCGCGTCCCATGAGTCGAAGAAGATGGCTGGCTCAAAAACTGATTGTGCTTCAAATGCATGTGTTGCTTGAAATGTTTCCTTCGTAGTAAATTGTATAGAATTTGTGCATGAGAAATCGCTAACATGGTTTATTACTCGCCAGTTAATTACGGTTTGAATCTTTCCGTTGACACAGATATGACTTACTGACTCTCCTAGCAATATAGAAACTCCCGGGCGCTTCTATTTGAGGCATCGACATGGGTTTTGAGAGTGAGTTGTCAGCAGACATCTTGCTTTTGCTGGGCACACTGATGTACATCAATGTTATACTCAATAGGCTTCATACCATCTATAATTGTATTTCATAATTTCGCTCATGGCTATGAAGGCTCTTTCTATTGCTTGTCGCCGTAATATCATATTCCTCAGACTGCATCATATCAAATTAGGTTCTGGTGCAATGTTACAGATATCAATATATATTCAAAGTTTCATACTTGCAGAAGCTTGGTTCTTCTATTCTGTATATGTGCGTACCAGTCTATTTCCAACTTTTATTGTTAATTTTGACCACCCTCATGGCATGGAGCTTGGCTTCAAGAAACGGGGTGTTTTATTTATTCCATATTGTGTTGCATGCTGCATCAGAATTTTAGTTGTTAATCGACTTTTTATCACTCGAAACCATCGATAAGGCTTACTGGCCCAATGGCAAGGCGTCTGACTACGAATCAGGAGATTGCAGGTTCGGTAAGTTGACAAACGTCTACCACAACGCATAACATTCCCCGCTAACAGTTCGATTCTAGATCCCTGCGTAAGTCACAATATCTTTTTTTTTTTTTTTTTTCTTTCGCGTGTTTCATTTCGAGATAGCTACCTTGCTTCACTCACTCGGATTTGGAGCCCAAGTAGCTTTTTAGAGCCAGAAAGGAAGGCCATTGAATAATAAATACCAGTTATCATTACTTTTGGTCCCCAGGTAGCGGATATAATTCCTGTGAATGAGGAATAATGTATGACTACTTTCTACTTGAAGATAGATATACTAGATAGCTTGCCTATTTCTTCAACTCGATCGCGACTAAATCTACCAAAATACTTCCTATGTTACTGCCCACATTCACATATTAATATTTCTTAGTTGAACCTATTTGAGAACTCTTAACGGCTTTCTTTTGGGCGTTTAGATGGGTGCCACCAAAAAGAAATATAGTACTTGCGATAATTATAATATTAATCGCCATTACCTAATTTTCACAGAATGAACCACCATTCCCACAATCTAAGACTTTATACAATCGTATAAATCGATAAGTGACTAGACCTTGTTTCAAAATATAATTGCGTCATCTGCTTGTTGCTATTATTACTCCCACAAGTCGCATAAATCCATAAGGGTTCGAGGGAATGGTCCGCCTGAGAGTATCAGTCCTAGTGGCCGGAACAATGCTATTATAAGCCCTAAATGCCTCTACCGATCTCCATGTTAGCGCCGCATGCTATCTCCAGATGCTTATATATCGTGCATAAAATCGTATTCTGCCTATAATTTAATCCAGACTTTTCTTCATTTGACGAAAAAATACGAAAGATGTATCGAAATGCCGTGTAAACCAGCCGTGATTTTAAATGTTGTAGTCAGGCGGCTCCTGCTTCCTGTCTTGGTTAGTTTTGTGACACTTTGGATTTATAGCAACTAGGTAACGATGCCCTGATTTTTAAGTAAATTCGGTTGTGGCTCCCGGCTCCGCCGTGGGGATCTATTGTGGCGAATATTTTCATGTCTCATCTGGTATATTTCTTATAACATTGCTCTATTTGGCAATAATGTAAGCCTACTATGTTATAAGAGTCCAATAGCCAAAAGAGTAGACGTTTCATTGAGAGCGCAGCCGATATTAACTTCTTTTTGTTTTTCTTTTGCCGGTTTTCAGGCTGTATCTAATAATCTAACTAATTGGAGGAAAAAATATATTTACTTGCGATATATTAATGTTCCCCATTTCTTAAAAAAAAAAAAAATCTCCTTGTGAGAGCCGCGAATCTTTCGACCGACGCTAGAGATTCACAAACGATCCGAGTTCCGAATATTCGGTGCGCTGTGGCGCTGATTTTGCGGAGAAAGGTTCCTGCTTCCGATTTATCCCTGCGAGTTTTTTTTTATCTGATCTTTTAAATCTCTTATAAAGGATATCTAGGCTAATTGAGGTACCACTGTTCGTTAGGTTTTTTCGATTCAAGTTTTTGATCGACTTGAATGCGAAAGCCGTGGTTTCGGTTGATTTTGTCGACATTAGCCTGAATCCCAGAGGGTAGGTGCCCCCGGTCGTCCTTGTATCTTAAAATATTATCACAACACCACGTGCACAGTAGTCGCGGCCGAAAATTTTCCTGAAGATACTGAGTACTTATTTATCCATATTTTTTTAAAGATCCTCTTCGGGTACGCTATTCGGAATATAAGCGTTTCTTGGCCGAATAGATATCGGGCCGTAGCTAACGCCAATGTCGATGTTTCATATAATGCAATTCTGTTCAAGGAAAGTCTATTTTATGAATGAAAAATAAGTGCGACCGTACGATTACTACTATAGGTGTTTTTAACATTCCTATTGAAACCGGTCAATATTAGAGAATTTCAGATATAATGAACAAACCATGTGTGAACGATGAATATTAATCTCTTGAGCTGAAAACAGGTAGGTCCTTGGAATATCCCACACAGATAATGATATTATTGAGAATGGAGTTATACTTATGGGAAAGCAGGTCCATGGATGGTAGCGATATGATCCATAGTACTCCGGACTTGTGGCGCCATGACATGCACCTAGAACTCTCAGGGTGCGAAAATGATTGGTCCTTCAGATTCCATCCCGGGAAAATTGTAGCTCTGCAGCCGTTTTGTCGCTTGGATATTTCTGCGGTACGTGCGTGCGGTGAGCGAGCGAGGTATGCCAAGCCGATAGGCGTTCGCAGCCATCCGCAGCCATGAAACCTGAGGGGACCGAATCCGTGTTGCACAAACCCGTGCCTATATAGCTACCCTCTATGTGACAACTAACGTAGGGGTCCCATTCGGTGGAATGGTCTCATCCAAAGGACCTTCGGGCTCCTGGGGCGAAAACGTGTAATTTAGCCAATAAACCGCTGCTCTTGAAGGACACACGAAACAGGTGCACATATGGTAAACGTAGCTACGTAGGTTACGTTTGTAACGTTTACCTGCTGCGTCTCGAATTATATTGGGACGAAACCTGTCAACACAAAACATTGGGACGAATCTAAGGCTCCAAGGAACCCTTGCGAAACGATCTCGAGATTTTCGGAACATTCCCTGTAAATTCCCGGCGAGCCGGCCTACCGTGTAGTCCTCCAGATTTAAATAATTTTTTAAGTGGGACGGGCTAAAACTGGGGTAATTTTGCCTGAACGTATCCGGAGTGAGAATACCGCGTCTCTTCTCGCTACAGCAGTCTGATTTGCATTTCCTTCGGTCGAAACCATGGACAAGCTGTCTTATATGGGAATTCGAATTAACTAGCCTAAATGTGAGGCGAACATCTCGAGTCTTTGGATTCTTGTGCCTCCCTTTCCCCGGATTCCAGCGACTTTTTATTTCAGGCTAATATCAGGACAAAGCCTTACGTAGACAAGAGGTTGCCGTGAACTCTTGGTAGACGGATGCTAAGAGTGCGAAGCTTCACAATTTGGCTTATATAAAGCTTCGCCCACTTGGCGACCTTGGCCGGTTTCTTTCGATCATCATCAACTGGCAAGTCAAAGTATTCCACTCTGCAAGCTTAGCAACTAGTATTGTTACCTCAGTCAGACACCATGGTTTCCTTCACCAGCCTTACCCTCGGGCTCTCCGCCCTCACCGCGGTTCTCGCCGTCCCAACCGAAGCCCCAATCCAGAAGCGTGGAGACATGAACTTCGTCCTCGGACCCGACCACCCTCTCGCCCTCGCCAAGCGTAACTACACTCTCGCTCGTCGATCCAACACTAACTACGTCCAGAACTACAAGACCGGTGGTACCGTCAACTTCAACACTGGCACAAACTCCTTCACCATCAACTGGAGCAACCCACAAGATTTCGTCTGCGGTGTCGGCTGGAACCCAGGTAGCAACCTGTACGTCAGATAAATATAAATCCCATATATCTATCTCATGATAATACGCTTCTTCGCATGGAATTTCAAATTAACTCTTCCATTTTTTAGCCCAATCACCCACTCCGGTTCCTTCTCCGTCACCAGCGGAGTTGGCAGTCTTGGTGTCTACGGATGGACCACCAACCCACTCATTGAGTACTACGTCATGGACTGGAACGTCGGTATTAGCCCCGGTACTCTCAAGGGCAGCTTCACCAGCGACGGTGCCACCTACAACATCTACACCAACACCCGTACCAACGAGCCATCCATTCTCGGAACCTCCACCTTCCAACAGTACATCTCCGTCCGAACCAGCGGAACCGCCAGCGGTACCATCACCGTCCAGAACCACTTCAGCAAGTGGGCCAGCATGGGTTTGAACCTCGGTACCATGAACTTCCAGGTCATCTCCGTTGAGTCCTGGCAAGGAAGCGGCTCTGCCCAACAGTCCGTCAGCAACACCGGAGGCGGCAACAACAACCCACCCCCAACCACCACCAGACAAGGAGGTAACCCACCAACCACTACTCCAAACGGAAACAACAACCCTGGCAACCCCGGATGCTCTGCTATGTGGGGTCAATGCGGTGGTATTGGCTGGACCGGTCCCTCGTGCTGCTCCGCTGGTAGCTGCAAGGTCAGCAACGCCTACTACTCTCAATGCTTGTAAAGCACACCAGAAAACTCCTCGGGTGAGCCGCACGGTGTTCCCTAAAACTACGATTGCTTTGGGTTCAAAGGAAAAACTACGGTTCATATTGGAAGAGTTTTTTACGGAAGGGATTTCGAGGAATAGAATCGAATGGTCAGTATTGATGAAGGTCTCGTACCCAGACTCACAAAGGATTTGATGACTTTTACATGCCTTTGTTCATGCCGCATGCCTTGTGGTGTACTGGTACACACAGCTTTTTTCTTCCTGTTGATATTTGTGATTATTATAAGATGTATATATATAGTTGATACTTCAATGGCTATCTCGTATATTTTGAATAAAAAAAAACAATTTGGATCTATATGAATGGTTTTTGCGATTCTTCCCGATTTGGTGATACGCGTATGCGGTCCCGTCTAAATAAACTTTGTAGATGACGCTAAGGGCGACCACTAGAGCAGCCCCCCACAGGCGGTTCCACCAAGTAATCTTGCATTAGGCTTCCACAAGATGTATTGAGACTTGCATGACTCATGTCTACTTGGTTTACGAGACTGTGAAGTTTTCTGTAGGTTTTCATCCAACCTTGTCAACGAGGCATGCGCAATGCGTTGTTGGTGTTGTAATTCCGAGACCAGTTTTTGTGTTGGCTTGTTGGATTTAGAGGTTTACCGTTGCGAGACCAAGGTTTACCATGAGTATGGTCTCGCTGAGCCAGACTCTGACGCGTTGTGTCTTCAGGTTACGAGACATTTCAGCTCCGGAACTACATGTAGGACCTGATATTAGTCCTGGGACTCAGGTTTGTATCAGTAAAACAACATAATTCTGTTTTATTCTATTATACTTGTCTAAATAGCAATATAACAATATAAATATAATAAAAACCTACCTTTTTAATAAAGTATTTTTATTCAATAAAAACTTTTTTATTATAAAAATAACTTTATATTTAATAAAATTAATTTTATATTAATTTATAATAATAAACCTTTGGAGCTGTCCGCTTCAGGGCTGTTTGCCATGTCACTTTCGGAACTAGGATTTAAGATTCTGGGAATCGATATTCGTCCTGCCTCTGATGGTGTGTTGGCGCCGGTTCTCCTTAGCTTTTTCGGGGTTTTCGGTTGTCGCGCCACCGCTTGGTTTCGAGTGAGGATATTTATCAACCAAGGAACGAACATGCCAGGATCTTTCCCCTGTTCTTTACACAAAGAAGCAAGGGGTTCTGATGTTATTATTGCTGGAGTAATTCGTAATCGTTCAGCTTCCGTAGGTCGTCGACCGCCAAATTCCGACAAAATCGACCGGACGGCGAGCTAGATCGCTTGTTCTTAAAAATTAGTAGATGAAAAACCCTCTACAAGTTCGTTGTGGGGGTAGCGTGGAAGCCGACTTACCCGAATTCCGTCCCAGAGGATGTCATCTGGAGTGTCACCTATAGCATTCGTGCGGGGTATTCCAAGCTCTGCTCGACCTACTTTCACGGAGGAGTAGTGTACCAAGGGGGATTCTGTGGCATTGGACGGATTTGTATCGGCCATGGCGTAGCACGAGTCGTTGAAGGGGCTCAAGCGTAAGATTGGAATTTGCTGGTTTCGTTGAAAAATCTGAACGGCTGAGCTGAGCAAGAGAGCATTTCATCATTTGAGCATTTGGCGACCCATGTTGACCCACAACGTCGGCAATCCGTCCTAGCAAGTGGCAAGGTTGTTCGGAGTGGCAAGAAGAAAAAAGAATCAGGAGGCTGCTGATTTTACCTAACCAAGGGGCTAGAAAAACTGTCCCGGTTGCATGACCAACGACTTCCAGCTGCGGAGCTGGTGGGCGAAACCGAAAAAGAAAGCACTCGACACGCTACTTATAGATTACTGATGCCACTGATATTTTCAGTTCAGGATTTTTGCAATATTTGACTGCTTCGACTGCGCAGCTTCAGGGTCGGCGGCACTAGAACTAGTTGCTATGACCTCTTTTCCCGCTACAATTTTGCGTTCTTTCGATGCTATCAGCCGACGGTCAACAAGATATCTGACGAGCCAATTGTTTGATATATCCCCTTCAGTCTCATAAGGTTGGTAGTTTAAATTGGTGGCCCGGAGCATATCCATCATGTAATGCCTGATCACATCCGAGTCATGCACCCCTAAACCGCGGTCTTTCCAATCGCTTTTCTTTTCTTCGATCCTTTTGTACATTCGCAAATATATTTCCCTTCTCACATAAACACCTTGCGTCGTGTAGGTTGCCGCGGCGCCTTAGCCACCTCTGTAAACAGGTAAGGGCTCGGTATCCGTATCTGAGTTTTCCGGTGGATCTACAACGGCTTTACACTCGTTCTACATTACCATTTAAACGGTTAGTATACGCGGGGTTGAATAGAGTCTATACCATACTTGTGTATAGTCTTGTTGTCAACCTGTGTGCTTGGGAAATACTACTTTTAAAAGCAGAAGTATATGCCAGAAACTAACATGGCTGAAATCCCAGTAGTCGTCGACAAATCGGTCGCATCTGACTGTTTCTTTCGAACGCTCACTCTTCCCTTTAGGAGGAGGGACCGCAGGGGGGTATCGAGGGCTTGGGTCCGACATTTTGCGCCACGGAAAGAGGGAAATTCTTGAGCTTAATTAAAGTGGGGATGCGCATCGATGCGAAATCTCATGCATGTCAATGTGGCTGTCATGCTGGTTGTGGCTTACTATGTGGCAAGTGCAATTATTTCCCCCTGTTATTACCGAGTGCCAAGCACGTGCGTGTTGTGTTGTCCCTGGTTGTGGTGGTGGTAGGTTTTTTTTCTGTTTGTCATCAAATTTTTCCCTCGAAGTCTTGGCACGACTCATCGTCGGACTATAAATTGACGGCCTCTCCATCACCTTCTTTCACGAACCGTCCTAGTGCACGGGTTTTACGCGTGGAAGTGAAGGTTTATCCTGATCCCGTGTTTTTGCCAATTGAAAACTATACAAAGACCAATCCATCTAGATTCTATCTATTTGGTAATTTTTACGATTTATCTCATGGATTCAAGTCCAAATTCTGTCCTTTTCATCATCTTCTAGGCGTTGCCCTACGGGATGAAGAAAATTCACTTGCGTCTTGGTTGAGAATGAGTGACTGTCGGTCGACTGTTGGTTGAGATCTCGAGCTCCGTGTGTCCAAAGCATCTTCGACGCGTCTTTTTAAGGGTTGACGATATCTATTCAAAGATTCCCCCCAACCATCGATGTCTGTCTCAGTATCGTAGCTACAAGGACTGAGAATACAAACTTGCACAGTTACCACGGTCTAGTCGCCTAAACGTTCGTCCCTTGTGTATCAAGGGAGATTGTTAAAAAAATCAAAAAATCAAAAAATCGCAACACAATTTCACGACGCGCATCATGACTCACGAACTGTGTAATATATAAGTATTGATGCACGTCTGGAATACAATACACCAAGGCAAGTCAGTACTTGAGCACTTAGGGCAACATGATTTGCATTGCGTGCGGGTTTGCACGAGAATACTGTCTCGCAACCAGACTTTCTACGACGGCAGCTTGGACTGGCTGAGCTGGTCTCGACGCGACGTCCAATCTCGTTACGGAACCGGAACGCAGACAGCTCACAACTGGTCTAGCAACAATCAACAAAGCAATATTTTCAAAACAAGAACTGAACAGCGAGGGTCCAAGCTGTGATTGACTCCTAGCATCTAACAGTTTGGAAGATTTGCTTTATTAGGTCTTTGGTTTTATATCAGTTTGTGCGTGTTTTTGGGAGGGTTTGGTTTCGAGACCAGTTTGTGCCTTGAAACCCATCGATCATCAATCTATATGTATACAGTATCGGACATAATTTAATGGAAACGAGAAGACAACGAACTTTAGATCTAAGACGCAGCTTTAACTCTCGCTGCAAAGTTGTATTAGGTCAAAAAGGCTGTCTTGTTATTTTACCAGATCCGAATAGTCAAATATATACTTGACAAGTTGCGATACATATGTACATTGGTGGCAAACAGTACCTAATAAACTCTATTCGAACATTCCTCTAACCAACTTTCTTTTCTATATCTCAACTTTCCCTAATAAGGGGACTCCAGCTCCCTTTTCAACAGTTTCGCGACCTCATACCCTTCTAGCGACTCTTCGCTAAAATCCAAAATTTCAACCTTAGGAATTCCTCGAAGTGAGCGTAGTTCAGAGATACTAGGATCCAAGTGATACGTCTCTGGATTTATGTGCAATATAGCGTCTCTTTCAAAACAAAGACGTAGCAGTCGAAGATTCGTGCACTGCCGCAGTATTCGAAGGCATTTGGCGACGTGCATCCTTGGAAGGGACAAGTAGGTTATTTGAGAGTCCTCAAGCTCCACCCATTCACATTCGGAGTCTGATCTACTTTCCCAGTTGACTCCGATAGATTGGATATTTGCGCGGCCAATCCTACCAATCGCAAGAAGAAATTTCAGGAGATCGTCTATATCCAGCAAACGAAAGAACGTTTGCCGATATGCAAAGGCTAACGCTTCTTCACGCATCTGTTTGCTGACTAATATAATGGGGTCTTGACTTAAAGGGAAATAGAAGCCGCTAGGATCGCCTACACCCCTAGCAAAGGAAAAGCTCGAAGAATCAATATCCTTCTTACTTTTCCATTCTTTGGAAGAGAGCACGAGAGTGTAAATGATATCGCGAAGCTCTTTCGGAAGTTTTAATAATAAGGAGGTGGTGTTGTAATAAGTGACTTCGGAATTTAGCTATGAAATTATAAGCTATAAGTACGGCTAGCGAAAATAATGATAAGAGTTTATGCATGTATATACCCTTGCAACAGATAAAGTTTCCAATCCTTCATCCATTGTAAATAAAAGCGGCAAGCTAAACCCAAAATTATATTGAATATCCACGGTAGTGTTATAGAAACAGGCATTCCTCCTTTTTTTTATAGTTACGAAGCAATCAGGCTGGCCTACTGTCTAAATGATAACGTTAGTTAGGCAAAGATGAATAATTGTGAAGAGGTGACTTACATGGATAAATTCGGCATTTTGAAGATCTTCTTGGGATATGATGCGATTGTCTTTACGCCTATATCTTCTATACTCTTCGAACTCTCTCTTTATCCTTTCGTTTAAATCCCTAGGTACTTCTGTGAGATCGGAGTAGAAGCGCTTCACTTGCGCTTGCCCATCAGAGTAACTTGAGATATCAGGCCTGAATCCCATTTCATTTTCCATATCTGCAACTGTTAGAGTCGGTTCTTCCTTGGCCATGATTGTTGAATTATTACAGAAAGTTAAGTTGACCCTGAAAAATTATTTTAGAATGATCGCGTCGCTACCGCCTTAGCTTTCCCAGAGCTGAGATCCATCATCGCTAGAGTCTTCAGGTCGATCCTAATGCTCTGCGGAAATGCTGAGATACGTATTAAGAATAAAGGGACAAGTATGTGCTGTGCCACTCCCGAGTTTGCCTTTCCACAGTTTGATGTTGGCTACCACTCCTAGCTCCTTCGGTAGGATTAATATCCAAAATGAGCAAGAGTGGTAGCCAACATTATATAAAACTGTGCAAGGGAGTTGAATGTTGCTTGCACAACACTTTGGTTCAAGATTTCTATGTAATCATGATTGAATATCGCATCATGGTTTTGGTAATACTGCCGCAAGTAGACTTATTTGATGTTATGCTTATCAAATTTATGATTATACAACTGGTCGTAGTCCTGATGTAAAGTTGTTGTTTTAGTATTTTGTAATAACCTAGTTTAATTTGGTTCCGTAGCACATGCACATGCACACATGTTACAACTGTCTATATAAGGTGGTGTTTGCTGCCTCTATTTATAATTATAAACTGTATTACTTTATTTATTACTACAATGGTGTACTAAGATTAGTTTATTAATATAGCTACTTAAGTGGTTATTATATTAATAATATGCAGTGTGTTTGTGATATTATCTATGATCATACTTAAATACCTGCGATGTAGATTGTGATTGTAAAGGCTTATATATACGACCACTTTGTTATCACAGCAAAAACGGTGATTACTGAGCTGTATGTTCCTTAGTTGGCTAATAAAGAGCGCTCTTGGGCTTATAGATATATCGATATCCAACACAGGGATATCAAGGAGTATCCAAGGCCCTAGATCTAGGCTTTATTAGAAGCTCCTTAGAGCCCTCGAGGAGAGGCTCCCTAGATCACGTAACCCGGCCTGAAGACTTCACAGGCGTAATATCGTAACAATTATATGTAGTTATAATCAGCTAGTATTGTAACGTAACTGCAGTACTGGTGATGCGGCATATAATAAACTATATAGTAAACTAGACACTTTGTGGTGTTAAAAGAAAAGAAAAAAAAAACGATCTTGACTCCCGAAAATTGTATCAATAAGATATATTTCATATTGATTTGTCATATACCTCCTTGGTTTTGAATATAACGAAGTTTTGAACCACAGTGCACAATGGATAAGTTTGTGTTACGAGACTAAAGCTTGTGCTAGCGTACTTTACACGTGTATACAACCAAGAGATTTGTTTCGTTTATGAAAAAAAACCCTGCTCACTGTTACATAATAATCTGTACAGTTTCTCAAAAAGAATATTTCTTACTCCTAGTTCTTCGTTCTAGATTATCATTTTTCAGACTAAGTCTGCAGATCTGATCTGTTCAACAATATCAAGCCCCAAGAGAATTATATTATCTTAGTTAGAAGCTCTCTTAGAAAAATGGGCTAAAGCCTTGGTTGGTAAGGAGAATGAATAATTTACCAAAAGTAAATAGAAATTCCGTCGACAGATTAAGGCGGAGGATAGAATTCTCGAAGCAATCAAAATGCGATACGGCCAAGAAGATAGATACATCTCTTAAGATCTTGGTCAATACCAAGCGAAAGCTGGAAGACACCAAAACCATCATGACTACTTCAAGCCTTATAACATACAAGCACGCATTGAAAGTAAGATTGTTTCTGATTTCTGTTACCTTCTTGTAGCTAAGAAAAGTTCTCGCACAAAAAGCTAGTGGGCAAAAACCTATGAGTAGTTGACCTTCGCTAGATTGGGGTTCATGGGAAACACCGGACTTGCATTTTAAACCCACCCGAATCTGCACCTTGTATTTAGCCTAGCTGGGGCAAGTCTCGGCAATTATCAGACCAGGCTCAACTTTGCACCCCATGGCCCCACCAATCTCTTCCTGAGACGGCTGGTTTGATATAAACATATATTCGCCGAATCTTGGTTGGTAACGTATAACGGGTAACCCAATTCTATCTGAGCCGTCTGCAGGCTTTGCATGTTATCCGCGAGTCCGGGAAATAATTGCATATATACGCAGATCGAGATCTAATTTTGATCCTGCCTGCTTGCAGAATGTAGCGACAGACTCCCCATCTACGATGCAGATATTAGATAGGCAAATTTGGAGACGCATCCGCATCATTAAGCAAGTTGGATATAGAGATTCTGCTTGTTGATGCTTCTGGGGTGGCTACTGGCTTGGGTTTTTTGTTCGCACGGCCCAAGCCTTGACCTCGAACAACATTGTTAATAAACCATGGAGCCATATATCCAGGATCTATCTCCTTAGATTCACATAAAGATTTCAAAGGTTCCGAGATAACGACTTGTTTATAAAAAAGGGCCCGTTCTTCGTGAGTAGGATATCTTCCGTGACAGGGCTTCATGATATCCCTGACACATGTCTAAATATGCAATGGTTATTACTTTGTCGACGAAAATTAATTCGGGGGGGGAAGGGGGTGATTTATAAATTAATTTAGTCTGAAAAGAGGAATGATGTATCTTCGATTATTGCGTTTCTAGGATACTCACCATTATGTCGTCGTATTCGTCGCCGCCGTACTTCCACCACTCTCTTTTGGGAAGACCCAAGAATTCTCGAACTTGGGTTACCGTATCGTGGACTGGGTAGCACCATTTGCGATTTTCTTCATATATTTTGATGTCTTCCGCAGAGGCCATGGCGGGTTTTTAACAAAGACAAGAACTTAAAAGTACTTTCCGAGTTTAGTGGAGTTCATCCAAAAGTAAAAGTAGTTAATTAGATGCAGGAAATTGAGATATGATAATTATAATATACTAAGTGTGAGATGTGGATATCAAAAGCAAGGCTTTCTATCCTCTGAGATCGATGGAATGCTCGAACGCTAGTGCACTCAGTTTACTCATTCTCAGCCCCGCATTGTGTGCATGATCGTGCATTTGTATCAGCCTTGTTGGAATATCATGGTATCATAGCTTATTCCTTCGACATGCAAACCTTGCCAAGGATTGTTGCGTCGTCGGCCGAGCGCTCGAGCCCTTTTCACACTAACGTTATACTGAGACTGCGGTATTCATTCAATATTTGATGCAGCGCCTTAAAATCTAATGTCTTAATAGAATCATATTAATAGCTCCGCATGGACGACAACACCCTACTAGTTAGAAATAGAAACGTTTAAACAGGCGTACCCTAATAATAATACTTGTCTTAGTGATTTTCTAGATCTAGTTTACGTTTATTGGAGCGACAAGCTTTATAGCACCGGGTCCAAAAAAAAAAAGTGATTGTCAAAAAAAAAGAAAAGATACCTTTCTAAGGATGAATAGGAGTAAAATCTCTAAAAAATCTCTCAATCAAAACTATCGTCACTTTACCATCCAACAAAACCCGACCCAAACGCCCCATAACACTTTTCGCACCGAACTCCCCTCCGATTTGAATTCTCATAATGAGACGGTCGCGTCGAGATAAGCCAACCGTCCAGCTCATCGCCTCGCTCTTCTAGCTCTTTTAGATAATCCCCATAAAATGCGTACGCCTGTGCAAGTTGTGTGTACCCAAACAGCCATCGCCCCTTCCCTCTTTGCTTTTTTTTCTGTAAGTCTTCTCTTAGCATCTCTAAATCGATTATATCGGTGGGTTTATCACCGAGATCTTCCATGCGAATTTTGGGCCGGAGTATGTTCTCCAACACCGGGTGGTTCTCATAGGATATCAAAAATTTCGTGGTGTTTGTAAATTTTGCATCACGCCATAAAAATTGGACTTGGACTTCTTCCAAACCATTGAATATAAGGTCCTTGAGTCCTTGTTCACTTTGGAGCCATTTTCTGAAATAGCATCGAAGGCAATTGTATTCGTCGAGCCCGAATTCTCGATAGGGGAAGATCAAGGAGATTTTTCGAAGGTTTGTCAGGTTGGATAGACGTAGACCAGAACGCTAAATATAGAAGGGATGAGAAAGGTTTCAGATCTGTGGTTACCGGAAAAAGGAGAGGTCTTCAAAGTATGTTGCGGGAGATCTCAGGAGCATACTACTTACCACCATAGTCCCCATGCCACAATCGATATACAGCTCCTCGATCTCCTTATTGTACGTGTCCAAGTCACGGCTAACCATGCCAAATGAAGACCAAAGCTTGTCCTCGAAATGAAATCTTTTCAAATGTGGTGACGGTAAAAAAGGGTGCGAGGATATATCAACCCTGGGATAGGTAGCTTTATCTGGACTGGACTGGTAACTCCCTTCCTTCCACTTTGCTACGATCTTGAGAGTCTCGAGATTGGTTTCATTTGAAATTTCGTCTCTGCATATAATTATGGAGTAGGACATCAGTTCGATCACATATAGGGCTGTAGAGCGGGCATTGAAGGCCGTTATTTCAATGCTCAATGACTTTAAAGGGAGAGCCATAAAATCAGGTGTTTGTGGTAACAATGGGATTGTATAGCTTCTCAAGTCCGATATCTCCCGCCGAAAATCCGATTCTTCGGATTGGGCGACTGAGAGGCGGAGTGTGAGGGAGTTAATGTTGAATGGAGTAGTTGAAAAAATCAGCTTGAATATTGTAACGAAGGCCGGGATGAAACAGTCGCCATAATCTTTGGGAGTATATATCTTGATGTCGACTGGCTTCGTCCCAAGAGCAAATTTGTCGGATTTGGTGTAACTTTCTTTGGATTTGAGAAAGGAGGTTAAGAATTGAATGGTGCATTGTTCATCGTACGTCTGCCATGCGTCTTTCGAGATGTCAATTGATACGGAACTTTTGTTAACCAGAAATATACTCTTAGCATCATATTCTCGCACTGTGAATTGGCTTTCTTTTGCTTTCTCATTATTTTATTTTATTTTATTAATATTAATCTTTTATTTTATTCTGAAAATGTTTGAAATCGTCCTTTTCGATTGAAAGCACGAGCTCGAAATGTAACTAGAGGTGGAAGTACTTAAGTGCTTACTTGATGAGATTGAACACACCCTCCGCTTTGTGTTGTTCCAACAAACCAGAGTGGATTGCGTGGGGAAGGGTCAGGGGGAACCGATATTTGGATATCAATATTCTGAAAGAGATATGATAGGCCTCGCGTGAGGTCTTCGCAAAGCTCCACAAATCTGGGAAGGGGCATTTGTCGAGGACCTCGCCCACGAGCTCTATTGGAAGCGGGAGACTGTTTCGTCCTTTTCCGAACATGTTGTTGAATCTGCAGTTTCGTGAGTCCGGTATGTGCTGGTATAAGTATGTGCTGGTCTTGGTCGCTAAGCAACAAGAAGCGCGTATATTTTGGTGGTCAACGACGCGACGGAATATGCAGGACAATCATAAACGTATAAACCCTAGATTCCGCGATCGCGATATCGCCGGAAGCTCTTAACTTTACAAAGCGCTTAAGTCCGAGAACCGTACCCTCCTTTTATCGAAATTCTGGGCCCTCCAATTAGCAAAAGTCTCAAGGGAAAAAGAAGCGAATTCCTCGAATCATGGAGATTATAACAATTGCAGGACTTCTAGAATTAATCGAATTCGAGGAAGATTAGCTGCTAAAGATCTAGGGTTTATAACTTAGATCTTTGACGAGACCCAGAAACGGATCTGTAGCATGTAGAAGACTAATGAGTTATGTATAGAAACACTTTCTCTTAAGCTCTTAGGTTCCTGCCTCGTAGCCTCGAGACCATCCGCTGCGAGGCAGAGCAGGCTCCAACTCTTAAGACCAGCCAGTCAATGTATTCCGACCCATAATCAATTATCTCTCTCAATGATTACACATTCTGCAGACATCTGCAAGCTGGTCAGCCCAGCCAACACTTATAACCTTAGTTGACTTTTAGTCTTAATTGGTCTCGTCTTAGTTGACTTTCAATCAGCTCAAAATGCAACAACACAGCAACACTCTATAGTAGTCTAACATGCAGCCTCACAAAAAAGCAGAGGCCTGAAGGGGATTTAATCTTGGGACTGAGCATAAGAAAACCAAAGTCAGATTAACCATCAATCTCAGGACCAGTATCAACCTTCAAGAAAAATATCTATACCTTAGTAGGAGATCAGGTCCATAGATAATCATCCACTTGGAGGTATTAACACCTCGCTCAATATCAATTCGTCACAGAAGAATACATCAAATATTATTGTTCTATGGATTACGGATTATTCAACCCGGCGAATAGCCGAAAGAAATTCATTTACAATCAGGCTACAAGATAAAGGGATTGTTCTTCAATTCTGAGATCTTAAGAAAAAGCCCTAAAACAGCCCTAAAATCAGGACCTTCGGCCTTCACGACTGCCAACAACGTATTGATACGCTATAGTAATTATATAGTAATTCTCCGTCTCGTAACCAAACCGTGTCGTGTCAGATCTGATAGATCAAGCCTCCCAACGTGGCCAACAGCTCGTCTGGCCTCGAGACTAACCAAGCGCGTAAGCCTCAGATCAGACGACAGCAGTAAAATGGCAGTGGTAAAGGTAATAACCAAAAGAATTAGATTTTGGTCAGGACGCTTCAGCTTGCCTTGCTGCTGAAGTGTCAATACGATTACGTACGAATATCAGTCACCAAAAAAATACTGATATCAAGGCTTCTGGACAGGCTATCTATAGCATGAGTAAGAAATGGTAACAGCAGTATATAAGATGGTGTCAGTATTGCAGCATATGTGACATCTTCAATTGATCTCCTAGGTTTTGTGGGTATATTTCACATTTGTGGATATATGAGAATCAACTGGGCCCATGGGGTGTGAAACTGATTATAGGAGAGCATATATATGCTCTATCAGATAAAAATATCAATCCAACTTCGAGCTCCCGCTCTTATTGGTCTAAGTATCGAGACTCCACAGAACTTCCTATAAAATTCAACCATCTGCAGCATTTTGATCCTTAAGGCTGGTGAGGACCCACTAGCATTTTTGGTCTCCTCGTCGGCCACAGTTTCAAGTATTTTCAAATGCCGCGCGATATCATCAGGGATGTATAGGTCCGAGTTAATGATGACAGCTTTGAGTTGCCATCCCCCTTTTTTGGCAGCATGTGATTGCTGTGTGGTGTAAGTTCCTAGTAAATCTTCATACATGTATCGCCAATCCCTGTCTCTGTATTTTGAATCAACTATGCTGAGAAATTTAAGAGAATATGGTATATAGATATTAGGCTATCCAAATACTGTGTTAGATGATGAGCTAGCTGGACTGGCTTAACCAGCCGGGATGGCGAATGTGCCCAAGAAAAACTTACAATATTCCCACCACAATGGAGCGTTAGTTCTTCGAGTTTTCTCCAGTTCCTGAAATCAAGTTTAGCCCGACGGAGATTAGATCCTCGCAATTTCGAATGAGATCCCGACACCCAAGGGCTGTTTGCTCCAGTGACAAGGACTAGACGTTTTATACTATCTTGATGTTTCTCGAGGCAACCGTAATCTAACTGTAAATCTTTCTGTAATGACGAGATGTATAATGCCTCTAGTGGCGGAAGTTCTTTCAGGGATTTCTCCAGCATTGAAATATCGCTTTCTATCTCGATGACCTGCAAGCACTTCAGTTTGCTAAGCTCTGTAGATATGTTAAAGAGCATCCTGTACACGTCATGACAATGTACCAAACTCAATATTTCCAGAACTTCCGGTCTTAAAAACCGTAGCTCCGGAAGTGAAGTGCAATATGGGAAGCACTCAAGTTGTAGAACTTTGAGATTGAGCGGAGATGGTGGCACAACTGAAGGGAACCACGGCAGCTTTGTAAACGCGTTTGTTAATGTAGCAAGATATTTTGCCGCGCTCATTCTTCCACCGAACTCGACAGCGCCGTTGGGTATGTGTATCCATGGCCTCACAGGAACGAAAAACAGCCGCAAGCATTCTAGACTCGTCGAATTGATGCTAACCAAGTTCCAAATAACCGAAAAATCGACTAACCAAATCCCATCACTCACTGGCGTAGGACAGTCATACATCCAAGAGATCTCGCAGCAGAGATGTTTTAGTTTTCGAAGGGATAAAATGCTGTGAGGTTTCCCTTTCTTTTGTATTGGCAGTGGATTCCTCCGAGTGTCAATCCAGTTTTCTTCTCGGAGAACACTCGAACTAAAAGGAAGTGTAAGCTTCGTGATGTTTGGGAACTGCTTGATCACTTCAAACACCAATCTAAAATAGAAACTGCTCGTAGCGGCCCGTGTGGCGACTTCGTCCTTTTGTGCACAGTTTTCAAAAGATCGGGGGATTGGCAAACTACATTTCTCTCACCCGCGTTTAAACGTTTAGCATCTTATCACTTTCGGCAGGTCTAGGAATTAATCGAATTCAATTCTGAACCGTGAATGCAAAGCCGCGGCTTACTATATATCCTCAACGTTCTCAAAAGAAATGTTTCCATATTTTGCGAAATCTTTTTTAAGCCCTTTGAGTTTGTTTTCATCATGATCCGTTGCGTTCTGTGAGGCTCGACACGATCGATACGGGACAAATTCAAGAGCCTTAGGATATCGTTTTTGATCGCGCATGTGTTCCGGTAAAAGCTTTGAAGAAAAAGGTTTCCAATTAAAACCGGCAGAATCGACTTCTATGGGCATACGAGCATAGCGATTCTCAGAAGCTAGCATGTAGAATGCAGAGCAGCTAAGGCTGATAGATTTATTATACCTGTAGTTATTCAGCTATAAGCGTGGACATGTCAGCATCGTCCCGTTTAAATTTTCTTCCAGTCCGCGTAACCTTGACTACTGCAGGTTTAAACTAGAAGGGGTACATGTATACAAACGTAAGCAAAAATCATTCGAAGAACCTCCACGGGAAGATCTAGTATATTGATACTCGACTTCAAGAGGGGGTTTGATCTCTTCGGTTTCATGGTCGCTATCTTTTTAATATACAGTTAGGCCGTAATTACTCAAGCTCGACCAAAAGGACGAGGTGTAATATTAGGTAGTAAAAGTTAATTAAAAGGACGGCGATTCTGAACCGACGAAGATTACTGTTTTTTTTTAACTAACTTTGATTAAATGGTTGACTATGATATATGAATGATATATGATACACAAAAAGTGACCCGTGAGCTCATATGAGGCCTTTTGACAGGTAGATCCTACTTATCTATACATATCCGGACATATCCTTCAGTTCGATATATTGTATAGCTATAGCAGAATTGTAATTTTTAACCACAACCAACTTTAAACCAATACCTGGTGAGTGAGTTCCTGCTATGAACATTGTTGGCAAGATGTATCATACGCGCTATTTGGTGCCAACTTATTAACCATAATTCTTGGAAGCGGAAGCCAAAATGGCATTGCACCCATGAGCGCCAAATTTTTACGACCTTACATTTTTATAAAATCTATCACCCTCGAAGCCATGAGCTAAAAGGAGGGCCCGCCAATCTCACAACCTCAATCCGCCCATCAAAGGCGGATGCTATGGCCTCGCAGAAAGTAACCTAAAGTAGGTCGCGTAGACTTTTTCTGGTGGTGGTGATAACCCAACACACGCTGGTGCGAAGAATAGGTGTGTTTGAAGCCAGCTGCATTGTAATATTGAATTCTCTTCGTAGAATGCATGTCGACATGGCAAACTTGACATAAACCAAGTGGAATTCAGGGGAGAGGATCGATATCCTAGAAATAGCTGGTACTGACACATCTCGATTTGTCCCCTGCTTTGGATGATGTGTATCAAGATAATCCCTAGACAATCAACATTGCAAGTATATGCATGCGTAACCCAAGAAAGAGATACCCGCTCCTCAACTTCCTGAATGTTTTGTAACAGATAGTCTGTTAGCAACCATTATATCTGAATGATACGATTTGATATTGCCCAGGCCCGCGGAGAGGTTCCAACGGCAAAAGCCGAATTCTAAAATACTTCATGCTTCATCGGACCGAGCTGAGCGAGTTCCAAATATTGCAAATTGAGAATCCGGCCGGGAGGGCAGTTATTCGCTTGCTTTGAGTGATATCAAAGCGAGTAAATTGCGGCTGAATAAATTATCTGCTTCGCGGTTCTCCATTGTATCTTATGGCTTGGCTGAGGCCAAAATTATCCTTTTCTGGCTTGACTTGGTTAGAACAGTATAGAACATTTCGGAATTCTCTCTCAAGGATCCAACCTTTTTCGCAAAGGAATAGCAATCAGAACTCAAATATCTCCGCCAGTGTTTGAATGATATCGATAGTAGCTGAAGTCTTCTCTAAAACTAGTAGGACTAGACCCCTAGTATTAGTTTTGGTGCAGGGGGAAATTGTAAAATACGCACAGATCTGTGAAAGATGCTGGCAAGATGTTGAATCTTTTATTTTACCCAAAATGATTGCATTCTCACATGTTTTTCGATCGGTGATTGCGAAAAACGAGGAGACACTAATTTAGCATGGTAGTTCGCAGAGAGCGCTGGAGCTCATATCAATTAATCGTACGAACCGGGTTCACTATTCGGGGTTTGAATATTAATCGAAAATAGAACTATGAGATACAGTAACGTACCTCACTTTCGCGATGTGAGCACTTGGTTGCCGTCTTTGTGCAACCTGAGGAAAAGCCTCCAACGTACGCGGCGGTGAGAGGCACAGTCTCCGCCTCCTTTAAGAATCATTCGATATTGGCAACTGAGTTTCTAATTTCAATCGACCTTCGGTTTTCAGTATACTAGTAATAAACAATGTTTCGCGGGGACTGTCAGATGCCAATGCACAGAGCGAAAACGCGAAACAAAGGGAGAGAAAAAGAGAAACCGAATTGACATATTTCGCCTAGGCCTAGGGCGCTAACTAGCAAGAATAGGGCGAGACAGATTCGATCCCCGAGTCAAAAAGCTTAGCATCCAAGCCACCACCATGATATCCCTGCCCCTGACCATAACCTTGAATGGTTGCATCGATCTCAGCGAACGAGGGTATCGGTTAAAAAAGCTTAACTGCTTAACAGATCAATCTGGCCTATCTGTGGAAAAAGCCGTGATTGTATTCAACTTGGTAAGACGGAAGAAACGTTCTAAACCAGCGCAATCGGACAAATAAATTTCTAGTTTTGATGAAGATATTTGTATAATGTAGACGGAGAAGGGAGAACCAAACGGAGGGTTGGTTTGGTATGTCTTGCGTAGCTCCTATGGTTAACGGACCGGTTCTACGGGAAACAATGGACGGTTTGTGTTTGTGCTTAGATCATGCGTTCTGAGTACGCCGTATCGATTATACCGTTATGTCTCCGTAAAGTTGCGTAACGGGCATGGACTTGGGGGTGCCAGTCAAAGAGGAGCGATTCGAGCTTCCGGAAAGCCCAATCGAACAATGGGACGTCAAAAGGTTGGGGGCTGTCGTGTGCCCACCGTCGAGAAGTGAGATCCTACCTTCCTTTCTGATACGACACGACGCGAAACTTGCCAACAGCTGTCTATATTTCCCCGAACGAGCATACCCGGGTTTCCGCATGCCAGATGGAGTCTCACTTTTAAATTGTCGACACCCCTCTTACCCCTCCTCCCTGGTACGCCCGAGTATCTTTTCTGGTAGCATGTTGCAACTTTATTTATGGATCTTCTGGGGGAGAAGAACAAACAATTCAGGCGAAGCTTCCCGGCTCAGGCAGTGGTTCTCTCGAAGGCGCTCTCGACGGCCCAATAGCTTTATGGTTCAACTGTTTCTCGGAGGAACCGTCGCTTCTTCGATCTCTCTCTCTCAGCCCTCACTTGCGGAAAAATTAATTGTGCTTCCCCCATCCTTTTTTTTTTTTTGATGTTACCTGCCCATTTCTTGCATTTAACCCAGGGTTGAGAAATTAAATTAAAGAAAAATAACAAGTCAGAAGCAAGGGCTCATTTTATCATCTGGCAGCACGATTGGAGACGCGTCAAAGCCTTAACGAAAGAGTCCACTTAGTTAATTCTAAAGTCAATCTCAACTCATCGAATGACAACACAACTAGTCCAGCTGGCCAGATGCTGGTGAGCCATGGGAGGACCTGAATATTCGAATGAGCTGTCTGCGTATGAGCCGTGTATGATATGGTGTACGAGAGACGGAGCGGGGGGTGCCTCCGTAGTCCAGCCCAGACTACAAAGGTCGAAACGGTGGCAGGTCAAGACGACGCTAAGCAAGCTCCGGGTCGGCTATGCGTTTGATGTCTGGTTTGAGACTCCGAGTGTGCCCACGGCTAGTATGAATCGGGACAAATATTGCCAGACTGGGACACAGCCTTGCAGCGTCCCGAGATTGAGAAAAATGAGAAAGACCATGCAAGATGGACGAGGTAGATGGTGGGATTTCCACCCGCTCGCAATGCCCCGAGAGTGAAAAACACGATCTTGATTATGCTTAATAATGCTCTTTTTTCTTTCTTTCTGAATTTGCATATCTATATGACAGGCCGGATCATAGATGAAAATAGAAACCCCAAGTTCGACGTCCTCAAACCGAGGCGAGTAATATTATAATATTATAATATCAAGGCCATCGATCCTGGGACTGTCATGATCACGGCCACTCGAGCTCTATTTGATATCAATTCTGCATGTCGATGGGATGTCGTCGTCCCACCGGCTGCAGCATCACGCGGTGCGAGTGCCAGGGTCTTTGCCTCTAAGCTACGCCGGTGTCTTCAAAGTGACCCACGAGCCTATAATCCTCTCCAGCGGAGGTCAATATGGGCCAAATGCCTCAAGCGGTATATTGCTTCTGAAGGACGAACGAGAAGCTGCAGTTCGCGCACTAACGAGCGGTCAACTTAAGGAAGCATGTTGAGAAAGTGGGGACCTCGTCGCTTTTTTCAAAAAAAGGTCACCATGGGACCTCCCGGAGAGCAGGTCGAGGCCAGCCAATCAGAATTCGCCGCTCTGCCAGGTGCATCAGGGTTCGATTAATTTTCGTCCAATTTGAACATTAAAATGCTAGCCAACAATTTACAACACCAGAAATCGAATCAACCTCAGCTGGTCGGCTTGCTCTCCAAGTCCTCCCTGGCAGCAATCGCACTCCGTCTCTCCCTCTCAAAAGTACATTCACCGTAGCAGCATGAGACAAAATCGAGAGAAGAGGAAGAGCAGCAGCAGCAGCTGGGAGCTGGCTCGCCTCTTACGTGAACCACATGCTCATCGAGGGGTCCAATCCTGGAACCCAGGCCAAGCATGGTGAGCAGAGGAGGCGGAGAATAGAAAGCCTTATCAAAACCAGAAAGAAACGGACCAAAACCCATGGAGGGGGGGAATATAATTTATACTATTTCCTAATTGCTCTCTGCCTCTTCTTCTCTTACTCCTCCCTCTGTTTTATCTTTCTTTCGTTTTGCGTGAACCCTTAGCTCCTTGTCCTGCCCTCGACGGAGACAAATAAGAAGTTACGCTTTTCTATTTTTGCTGCACCGGGCTTCGTCTCGTCTCTGCATATCTCTTTCGGACCAGTGCGAAGTAATTCCTCATATATACCCACTGGGTCCCCTCTCCCCGTTACCGTTTCTTCGGTTCATTTCGTATATTCAAATTTCATCGTCACGAAGATTTATTTTGTTTTGTTGACCAAATACATTTCTTTCTTCGTCGTCGCCGTCGCCGTCGCCATAGTTCGTCCGTCCACCTCTCTCTTGACTCCCCGTCGTTAACGTTGTTTCCCTTTCTACCACCCGCCCATCATGTCTTCCTGGATAATTAGATGCCTTCCCGGCCTGTCAATAATCGGTCTTCTCATCCTCGCCGAATGTGCCCTTGGAATCCTTCAAAGCCTATGGCTTGGTGCGCATTCTCCCACAAAAGTAATCACAGGCCATGGTCCCGTCGTCGCACAAGTCCTCTTCATCAGTTGGGGCCTCTTTCTCCATTTTCTAGCGACTTTCTTTCCGCTCCGTCTGTCATGGAGGGTCTGGAAGGCCGCTGGGGAAATTCTGCGAGCGAACACCACAGGTCGTCCGCTCAAGAAGGTATATATGCAGGATGATTCCGACGATTCGGGCACCGAAATGGACGAAAGCCTCATGAAATCCCACCAACTCAAAGATCGATCACCCATCGGACCTGATGTCATCCACAGCATCATAATTCCCAGCTATAAAGAAGATATCCAGGTTTTAGAAGATACTCTCAAAGTGCTAGCAAGCCATCAATCGGCTCTAGACCACTACGATGTAAGAATTTCCCCGTTCTCTGTCGGACCCGACTTCTGTGTTCGCGTCGGCTGCACCTGTCGCCAAGTTTGTCCGTCGCTAACCTTGCCCCAACTCAGGTTTGCCTCGCAATGGAAGAACGCGATCCGAATGCCAAAACGGTCGCGACGAAGCTCATAGCCAAGTTTGGTGAAAAATTTAGAGATATGCAATTCACTCTTCACCCCGCCTCGATTGAAGGTGAAGCTCCCGGTAAAAGTTCCAATGTCGGCTGGGCCGCACAAAGGTTTTTGGAAAAGTACAGTGGCAGACACAACTGGGAGCACATCATGTTGACTGTCATGGACAGTAAGTCTCTTCCAATTTTGCGACCCCTAATTATAATTGCTTAATTTTAGCTCTTCTTTCGTGGTTCGCCTTTCGATTTTGGGAGAATCTTGTGGCTAATGGTTTGGATTAGGCGATACGCACCTTCTTAGCACCTACTTTGACATCATCACGAACCGTCACATTGAAAATGTTTTGGAAGATGATTCTCTCGATATGACCCTGTACATGCCTCCCATCATCTTCGATCGAAATGCCCACCAGGTACCCCGCTTCGTCCGCGTTGCAGATCTCATGTGGTGCGGTGCCGGTCTGTCGTGCTTCCAAACCGACCCAAGAATCGATACTATTGCCATCCCAACCTCTGTTTACACCCTAACCCTTCCAGTTGTCGACCTCGTCAAAGGATGGGATACCGGTCCGGAAGCGATTGGTGAAGACATGCACATGATGCTCAAGTCTTACTTCCTGATGAATGGTAAACTGAACATCGAATGTGTCGCCAGCCCGGCCAGTCATTGCAATGTTGCCAGCAGCAAGAAGGGTTTCTGGGGCTGGTTGGATGGTCTCCAGGCTCGATACCAGCAGGCTTTGCGCCACATGTGGGGCTGTCTGGATACTGGATTTGCAATCAAGCAGTGGTCGCAGCTAGGAAGCTCTCAGCGCGTAAACAACCTTTGCTACGATAGCCAGGCGAATATCTCTCTCGGTGCCAAATTCTCGTTTTTCAGAGTGCAGATCGAAGACGGAAACAGGTTGACTCTGCGAAACATCGATCTGTTGACTCGCATCTTCGAAGCTCATTTCTTGCCGGCCCACCTCTTCATCATCTTGATTACTTCGTCCATCTACACCGCCATCAATCCTCCATCTGCCATCAGCTACTGGATGCAGCTCTCCTTGAATGTCATGTCGTACCAGAGAACCTTGGGTTTCCTGACCATGCTCTGCTATTTCTTCTTCTGCTATGAGCGTTACCACAAGATTTGTGTTGACATCAGAACTGCAGAGTTGAAGAAGTCAGGTCTTTACCGGGACCTTGAGGACCAGATCAGCCGGAGAGATCCATGGAAGCCACTGACATGGTTGGACTATCTGATTTTCCCGGTCGCGGGTTTGATTTATGGTGGTCTGCCACTTTTGCACGCCGCTTTTTCGCATTTCTGGTCGGTCGATTTGAACTACAAGGTTAGCGCCAAACCAAAGCGATTACTCGTCGAAGAAGTCACCCGTATGGAAGAAGGAAGAATATAGAAGCAAAAAAGGCTTCGGGATACTCTTCCTTTTTCTACCATTTCCTTTTCTCTTAGCCCCTTTAAAGTGTGGGGGGTGGTGAATATTTAAAGGGTTGCTTTTACGAGGCCAATACGACTTGTACGAGGCTATACGAACGGCTGACCGGCACTGATCGGAAGCCAAATAGTCCGACGACACGCAACACTTTGCTGCCTGCGGAATACAACAACGTCCATCCCAACGTCTGCGCAACACATCAGCCTCGGCCTGCATAATATTTACCACAGCCTTTTTCCAAATACTGCGACATTGCATCGATCAAATTGGCAGTTCCCAGGAGCGCCAGGTTACTTGGCACGTTAGGGAGCCGCCTATTACGCACCTCTCATCCGTTCGGTTTACCGTGTCAGTATTATTAGCCTTTACGATATTTTCTTTCTTCTTTACCATTCGTCCTTTTTTTTTTCATTATACAAACAACATTAACGGAGTACTTGCGATTTTCATACCTTTTGTTTTTTCGGTCGGTCGGAGTGATTTGATTGAATTTTTATTCCTTAGTTTTTGGTGTTCAAGACGTGTGCGCCAGTTAATACTTGGGTTATTTCCATGTTTAGCTATATATACATCGTCAGAAGGTGGAAATAGAATATATATACTTTTTTTTTTCTTTGTCTATTCATGTATTTTTCTTGTCATTTTCCTTTGGTAGCATATCTCATCATCTCACCACCCCGTCTTCATACATGATCTGTTTTATATAGAGTTCTAATAACTAATGGATAATGTTATGAAAGAAAGCAGAAGAAGAACCAGAATTTTGGGTTTTTTTTTTATATGTTAATTTTCGTTCATTCGTGGAAAACATCAATATGTTGAAAAATCGATAATGTACCGCAAACGAATGGAGGAAGGAGCTGTTGGCCAAGGCACGCAAACGAACTAGCCGCTGACCAAACGGATTCCCGCGGAACCTGGCATTTAATATTTGCTGGGATTTTTTGCGAGCGAGTACGCAGCTTGTCTATTTTAAAGTCTTGAATCGGGAGTTCTTTTTTTTGTCTCGTTCAATTCCCCCCCACCAGCTGCTTATTTCAACGACTCGCATGCCCATTTTTACGGAGGTGGTTCCATTTCCTCGCTCTCCTGAGTGGTTGGTTGTAGATAGAGACAAATCACCCAACGATACTTTATCCTCTCGTGTCTTTTTATCATTCCAACCTTGTTTCCCACGCTCGAAACAACACAATTTTGCCGTAGACTTCACACATATATATACATGTCGGGTACCGGTACCGGGTATATAGTAATAATAACAACATCATATTCGCACTTATCATCTTCATTACCAAAGATATGACCACGGCGGAAGTTCCGCCGCATGAGGCGGTTCCACCCATAATGCCTTCAAAACGATTCGCCATCCTACTCGGTGTTTCCTTTCTCTTTCTCGCTGGTTTAGTACCGTATATAATATATCGAAACATCCTCTACCAGAACCACTTTTACGCCCCCTTAGATTCTTACCCGAGCCCCGACAAGATCGCAGAGAAACTTCATTGCCCTGGGAGGACAAACACTACTGCCCACGAATTTCTGGAGAAGAGGGCCCCGTTGTTCAAATTACCACTCAGGACCAAAGGACGAAATATCGTCGATGCATCCGGAGAAAGAGTCAAGCTGATGAGTGTGAACTGGTATGGTGCCAGTGATGAGGATTTCATCGTTGGAGGCCTGGATCACAAACATAGGAGGGAAATCGCTACGACTATCAGGGAAATGGGGTTCAACAGCGTCAGACTCCCATATTCTGATGAACTGGTTATGAGGAACCCGGACGTCCCTGAGAAATTCTGGTCGAAGAACCCTGATCTCCTACAGGAAAAGAAGCTGAGGGACCACGCAGGAGATTTCAAGAGAGAACTAGGTCAAAATATCCTGGATTCGCAACCAGGCAGACAGGATAACGACAACACCGAAGGGGGGGATAACAATAGCACGTTCACGGTGAAAGCCTTGGACCTCTTCGACGCCGTTGTTAAAGCACTCACCGATGAAGGGATAGCTGTTATCATCAACGACCACATCACGCAAGCGAGATGGTGCTGTGACGGAAATCTCTGCGATGCAACCTGGTCGAACGAATACTTGGGCAAAGTCTGTCGAATAACGCTAACGGAAGAGCAGTGGATGCAAAACTGGGAGAAGGTCATGCGGCCGTACGTCGACAACCCACTCGTGATTGGTGCTGACCTGCGGAACGAAAACCGCTCCCCGTTGGGTAAAATCCTCTGGGACTCTTGGGCGACAGCTGCCGAAAGGGCAGCGATCAGGCTACACGCTCTGCAACCCGACTGGTTGATGTTTGTCGAAGGCGTCGCTTCGTCGAATTATCTGCAGGGTGTGAGAACGAGACCGATCAATTTACCCATCCCGAACCGTGTTGTATACTCCGCACACGTCTACGGATGGTCCGGTTGGGGGTCACTCCTCAAGGGTCCGTATTGGTCTCGGGATTACGCTAGCTTTGCGTACGACATGTACGACAACTGGGGGTTTCTTCTGGAAGAAAATATCGCTCCAGTTTGGGTGGGTGAATTCGGAGCTCCGGATAAACCGAATACAGGAGACTTGAATTATTGGACCAACTTGATGAATTTTTTGCAGGATGTGGACGCCGATTGGGGTTATTGGGCGATTAATCCGAGAAAACCGAAGGATAACGAAACGGAGTCGTATTCACTCGTGCAGGACGATTGGGCTACGCCAAAATGCGATTATCGAATGTACGACTTGATGACGAAGCTTGGTTTGAGCCCGTATAATTCGACGGAGCTGGCGGCGTCGTCGTCGTCATCAACGTCAACACCAGCAAGGACATTAAGACCTGCCGTGCCGGGAAACCAAAAACAAATACCACTTGGTATCTAAAAGAACACAGGATCTTATTTTATTTTATTATGTATAATACATTAATGTTAGGGGGAAAGCATCTCACTAAGGAGCTGGAGTGTATTAATTTTTGGGGGGCGTTATAACGTTAAAAGCGGAACAGGACTAAGCATAGCTGCATATATAATTGATATCATGATTCTTTGAAATCCATTTCTTGTTCAATATAATTTTTCCTATTCATTCCTTGAAATATGCCTATATTTAGGTAAAGAAAATAAGAAAACAGTTGACATAACTTTTAATTCTACAAGCTCGTTCGAGAAATTTAGACGCGGGATATGGCGTTAGCACAGGGTAGAGTTTCAGGGGGACAAGCTTAGGCTACTTGTGAAAATATATAGCTCTGTAACAACATTATAATTAATTGGCTTGAAATTTTCTCTAGAACTACTATAACCCTCGACTCATATAAGAATATTCCATGCTCATTTCAAGAGGACGAAATTGTGATCGAGTATCGATATATCTGAAAATCCCTTGGAAAAGTGTAACTTGAAGTTATTGGGCTATATATATATATGCATTGGGGTCTGCCCAGCACATAGTACCCTGGTTCCTGGTTCCTGTCCCCCACGCGCTATCCACACACCTCAAGGCCTTGTTGGATTTCATCAACCAACACAACCCAGCATCCGGATTGACCAAGAATTCGAACTAGATATTGCATATCGCATAGCACGACCAAGGATGAAAGAGCCCTGTAGAACTGGAAGTAATATAAATTATGCTTGAAGCTCTAGAGTTTGAGAATAGCGTGGAAGCTCGGTAATAGTGATTACGGTGTAACATGTTCTTAGATTACTACCACTTCTATGATATCATCACCACAACTCTGTGATCAATCACGAACTTATGTCTTGTCTCCAGGGGCTACTAAGCTCTGGATGATCAGACTGCCTTCATGCTCCAACCCGTTCCTCTTTCCTTCCTTCATTCTTTCATCACCGCTTCCATACCCTATTTCATCTATCCTTCTACCCGCCAATCAGTTCCCCACCAGAAGCTTAAGAAAGCCTCTCTCCTCCCATCCTCCAGACGTTGACGACAACTCTATCACAACAATGTCCTTTGCAACCACACGGTTTAGTTACCAGACCGCAAACTCTCCGCCACATGCACAAGCAAGCACCGAATACTCACAATCAGACCTCCTCGCCCCGGAAACCGAGCTAGAAGAAAAAAAAGAGCCTAGCAATACTAGCACGGTGAAAGCCCCCTTAATTCTCCCAGGTCTCGGAATCCACCCGGACTTTGGCGACCTCATCGAAAGGGAGGCCAAGTACCGCAAAATAAACGAGACCGATCTCGGCCATACCGGCTTCCTTCTCCCAAAATATATCATCGATCTCGTAAATTACGAGGAAGGCACGATTTGTGGACACGACTCGTTCTGGACAAAGACTGATGTACGAGGTAGCAAGAATCCAACCCTCTGCCTCAAGTGCAAATACTGGCAGAAATACACTATCCGTCAGTGCTTCTTGTGTAAGACCAAGTGTTGCAATAAATGCTATCTTGAAGTGATGGAGGATATAGGGAACGTCGATACCACCGGAGCAAGCATGGAAAGAGGTTCTTGGGCGATGAGAAATTCAAATTGATCAAGTTCTATTTCTTCAAGGTATGCAACGCCTCCCCTTATGTCTTCTTTGCGGTGTATATATCAATATTTGGATATGAATTTTTCTGAAAAGTTTTTAGGTTTTAATTCGCTCTTACCGGTTTACAAAGCCAAACCAAAGCATTCAAAATTCTCTGATGTCCTTCTAACTCTCCCCCTTTTTTATCTATGGACCTCTTTTTTTATCTTTCAATTGACTTTTACAATCTACCCTCACGACCTCCTGAACTTTGGATCGAATTTTGTAGATAATCTTCATACCTAAGTTCAAGACCCTCCTAGCTCGGGTTTAACGTTCAAAATGTATGCGAAACAATTGTACTCTACCATATCTCACGAGGGAAAAGACTTGTCATAGACCGAATGCATATATCATTAATCCACCGTCGTATCGCTAGAACATACAAATATCGTGGAAGAAAAAGGCTAAGCCACTTTCATGCCCGACGTGAAAGTACACAGCATGAAGAGTGGAGATAAATATCGGCAAACGCCCGAAGGGGAAAACAATGTCTAGAAGCTGCACTTGCACGCGAAAAAAATCAAATCGTGGTCCCGCACTCCTTAAGAAATTCGACAAAAAGGAAATGACCATCGAGAAGAAGGAAAAATAATTATGTGCATAGAATCGTAAAATCAAAGCCCTCCCAAAGAAATGAAATCGTCTAAGCATCAACGTATTTGCGTAACTGTATAGTTGCGTCAGCGGGGATTTCAAAAAGGAAGAAAAACAACGGAACTCTTACATCTAGTGTCAAACTCTTACTCGAGTTCTCAACCTGGTCTCTATAAATACCGACCAACGCCTGACTTTGCTGGAACAAACCTGTTTTCAAACTGATGACGATAAACTGGAATCCAGGACCGCAATTGTTGCGAATGTAATTTGCGATCTTCTGAACGTTCGCATTATCCAAAGCAGCATCGACTTCGTCAAGGACGAAGAAAGGTGACGATTGGTAGGAGTGAATGGCGAAGAGTAATGCCATGGCAGCCATTGTCTTCTCGCCACCGGAAAGGTGCTCCATATCTCTGAAGCGCTTCATCGGTGGCATGGCATGGTACTTGATGCCATCGAGATACGGCTCGTCCTGGTCTTCAACGTCAAGGTAACTGGTGAATCTGAGGTTAGCTAGCTCAAGAGGATATATAGATATGTTTAAACTTACGCGGTACCACCGAGTGGAAATGTTGCACTCTTGGTAAGATCTTTATACACTTTACCAATCTGGTCAGAGATATGGGCAAAGGCTTTATTGAAGAGTGCGGTTCTTTTCTCCTTGACAGCTAGGAATCTGTCCTTGGCCGCTTTGGCATCACGTCTACTCTTCTCGAATTCCTTTTCTGTTTCCTGGAGTCGATCTTCAACACCTGCAAGACGTTCAACGGCCTTGGAATTAGGCGATAGTTTCTCGAGTTCACCTTCAATACTCTTGATTTTATCGAGGAGCTCTTCTTCTGTTCGATCATCACCAGCCTAATTTAAAGGTTAAAACAATCCAATGCGCATAATTGAAGGAGGAGGTCTGCTCACCTCTTTCAGACTGTCATCAAGTTTCGAAAAATCGACAACGACACCAAAGTCCTCGATCTCCACCGCGCCGGTAGTTCCGGTATGTGGGTCTTCGTCAACATCCATGGCGTCAGGATCAGCTTGTGGTGCAAGAGCGTCTTCGATCGGAACAACGTCCAGCGACTCCGAATCAGCAGTAAGCGGGATATCGATTTCTTCAAGTTTACAACGACGCAACAGAGCGTAACGATTGGTTGAAGTTCGTTCAATATCGCTCTCCACCTGTGTGACGATTTTCGCAACATTCTCCATCTCTTTAGCGCGTTTCGAGACATCTCGTTTGGCAGTTGCGACCTTTTCAGCAAGTTCTTGGAGCTCTGCTGATGCTGAATCAAAGTCTTCTCTGAGGGATTCGAGTTCCTCGTTCAGGGCCTCCAACTCTTCAGTGATCTCAGCCTTATCTCGTTCGAATTCCTTAATTCTTTTTTCGGAGGCTTTGACTTGTCCTTCAAGAGCAGCGAGGCGAATCTCGGTAGCTCCAACTCGGTCTTTCTCAAACTGTAATTGGGTCGTCAATTTGTTCAATTGTGTATTAAACTCCAAACGCTTTTGGGCAGCCATGCTCTCCAACGAGCCTTGTCTCTCTTCGTAGGATCGGATGTTGTCCAGTCCCAACCGCTTGCAGAAATCCTTGAAGATTGCGTCTTGGACACGATGGATACCAGTTCGCAGTCTCTCGATTTGCTGGTTCAAACCGCCAACCGTTTTTTCGGCATTGCTCAGATCCGGTTTCAAAGTTTTGAGCTCCTTTTCTAGGTGCTGAACATATTTCTTCTTGTCGGTTAAATCATTCTTAAGGCTGTCTCTTTCCTCCCTGAGACCGCTAAGCTTTTTCTCCAACCTATCAAGGTCGGTGCGAAGAGCCTCTTCTTCAGGGCGGTGAGATGCTTTATCCAACTCCTGAATCTTGCTCCTGTATTCATCCACCAATTTTCTGAACGAATCGGCCTCTGTATCGTCCCACTTTCGGGCATTTCTTTTATCCACACGTCCTCCGGACATCATACCACCCTTGTGAATAACTGTCCCGTCCAATGTGACCGCTTTTACTTCCATCTTCTTTTCGAAGCAAACATACCTCGCAGCTTCGATATCCTCGCAAACTACAGTGTTCCCGCAAGCGTAAACCATTGCTTTCTCAAGGGAAGGATCGTACTCAATGGTATCGATCGCCATTCTCACATTCCTATGTATGCCCTTCAAGCTGGAGTTCAGAGGCTTATTGACGATTGTTTCCATGGGGATGAAAGTTGCAACTCCAAGATGGTTCTCTTTGAGATACCTGATACACTCATGCGCAGTCTTCTCGGTGTCGACAGCAATGGCATCACAGTGTCTACCCAGAGCCGTGGAAACTGCATCTTGGAACTTCTTGAGCCTGGGACGGCATAAATCCGATATTCTTCCCTTGACACCAGGGCTAATACGCTTCAATGCAGCCAAAGTTTCACGCATCCTGAGTTCCCTTTCGTTCTGCTTTCGACCATCATCGAGTTCGTGGAGTTTGAGCAGTGCTTCTTGTAACTTGGACTCCATGTTGTTTCTGTTCTGTTGGTTTTTCGCACGCTCGTCATTGAGAACTTTTAGTTCTTTCTTCTTCTTGTATACTTCTTGGTTGACAGATTCGAACTCGGCATCGACATCGTGATGACGCTCGGTAAGCGACTGAACGTCGCCGTTCAAGGTTTCGAGGCGTCTCTCGTGGCTGCTAACTTTACTGCGGAGAGCTTCCAAGGTTTCAGTCTCGGTTTTGGCTTCTCGTTCAAGCCCTTCCAGTTTCATGTTTTCAGCAGCAGCTTTGGCGCTGAATTGCTCGCGAAGCTTGGAATATTCGTTCAAATCTTTGCTGGAAAGTGCAACACCAGACTGAGCTGCCAATTTAGCTTGTTCCGCATTAAAGTTTGCTTGGGCTGCTTTGACGATCTTTATTTGCTTTTCATAATCCTCAAGCGATGCGGCCTGGTTGGTACGGTCTCGGTTAACCTCTTTGATCCTATTTTCCGCAATTTGCACTTTGCTCTGGGCAGCCTTGATCTTCTCATCAACGGGTACTAAATGATCTTGCTTTTCGTAGATAGTAGCCTCTTTTCGCTTCACCTCCTTTTCCTTCTTGGAGATGGCTCTACTAGCCTGCGCCTGTGCAGTTTTAGCTTGTTCATACACCTTGTTGTCTCTCTCATAGGCATGCTTATGCGTACGCATTTCAGCCTGCTGCTGAACAATCTTGGCCTTGTTGTCCTCCATCGCTTTTTGAAAGTGGTACAGCTTCCATAAGACGTGTGAAATGATCGCTTGGTCTTTCTCGTTCGCCTTTCGTTCGAAATTTTCCGCTTCCCGCTTCTGCTCTTGATACTGCTTGATTTCGGCATTGATACCACGTCGTCTGTTGAGGTTTGAGTTGGAGAGCTCGATCGCGCGGTCTTGCTCGACTTTTAATCGTTCGTATTCTGTTTTCCATTCTAGAGAACCGCTGATTTGTTCGATGAGTCGTGTGAGATCCTTTGGCGACTGAGATGCAACAGCCTCGACATCACCCTGGAAGACCAGGAAGTTTCGAGCCTTGATCAAGATATTCTGCTTCTCCAACGCCGCGTTGTATTCACCTGCCGTCACGACCTTGTTGTTGATTCGGTACTCGCTCGCGCCGGAGGAATTGATCAGTCTTTTCCACAGATGTTCTTCTCCATCGTCATCCTCATAAACAGCCATCACCCAGGCGGTCTTCGGATCGGTCTGGGAGGCGCTAGCATCGGCGATGTCCTCGACAACGAGCGAGTCTTCTCCATTAACATCAGGGTGTATCGCGCCGTTGATTTTGTCTTGTTTGAGGACTCTGCCACGGTAGACCAGATCTTTCAGGGAAGCGGAACGAAGTTGAGAGGACTTTATTCCGAGGACGAAGGAAATGGCGTCCATGCTATATCAGCCTTTCATTAGCTCGCAGATCAACGTGAAAGGGTGTCAGCAACATGGGCATACGAATTTGACTTTCCGGATCCATTGGGGCCGATGATACTGGTAAAGTACGATTCCCCAAACTCGATCTTCTGATGCCCTTTGTAAGACTTGAAATCTACGTTCATCGATCAATTAGCGACTGGATTCCCTTGTCTTTTTTAGGTTGAAGACTATCTTTGACGAACTGTTGAGCTCTAAGCGCTTAAGCTTGCCCATCTTGAAGCGGTGTTTGCAGCTGGAGCAAAGCCAGCTCTAAGTTTTGCCGACAATGAAAACACAACCACCAACAGATAAGGAGGTAATCAAAATGACATATAATATTGCTGTCCTAAGGAGTGCGATCGAGCGATACCCGGATTGGTCTTGTGGAGAGGGTATTCGGAGTGTAATGATGGTGGTTGATGTGGAGAACGCGTCGGGGAGCGATGAGGAGGGAGGCGGGGAGGACGTGATCCTGTCGATAAGCCAAGCGCTGCCAAACGGCACGGGCTTGTGCGGCGCGTCGCCGCCCAAATTCAATTCGCAAACCTCAAAATTTTTCAAGATGCAACGCAACACAACACCATCACCGGTCTCATTTGAAGACTCTCTCCGAAGAGCTAGTTCTATGTAATTATCAGCCCCAGATATCGCATAGTATACTTCAATTAGATCTATATTGTAGAGTTAAGCTGGTGCAAAATTGTTCGAAGAACTGTAACCTCAAAAAAAAGAAACCATGTACGGGTTCTCCCGTTCGTGCAGTCGCATAACTCTGCGATTCTGCGCACGAATACAACGCCCAAATGGAAATAGCATACGGCATATGAGTTCGAATACATCTTTAACAATAGGTGAGTATATGTATATATCTCAAACCAGACTTTACTATATCATAAGGTTTTAAACACCCTATTTCGGTGAATGCGCTAATAAACTTGCTATATACCCAGAGGGAGACTGTCTATACCTTAAACCACGATCCTCTCTCGCCCGAACCCGAGACTCATTCTTCTTACCCAAAATCAAATCCGGGGAGGTGACTACCACACATAAAGGAAATATCAATCACAATGATCTCATTGGTCGCAGAGTTCGAGATATCGTTAAACTTCACACCGGTATGCGGATGCGATAGCTAGACCATTCTCCCTGCATTCTATTCTAGGATCCTGAAACACGCCATGCGTATTTCCTACATCCGCACGAATACGCTATTTCATATTTTTATAACAGCCCGCTCGCTCCTTGTCCAAGGATATTCTAACATGTGTTCTTTAAACTTTTTCTTCCTTGCAGGATCCGAGTACCTCATAACATTCCCCACCCTGGAAGAATACATCCTCTATTCTGAGAGGATAGTAACACCAATATACCCTGGCGACGCAGCAGCAATAGTACAATCTCTCGACCTCCACGTATCACCACCGTGCGCGGATGCCACTGCTTCCGAACCGCTACAGGTTCTAGAAGCGGGAACGGGACACGGTTCTCTTACACTTCACCTCGCTCGAGCCCTCTCCGCCGGTCTTGGTACGGAATCAACATCATCAAATCCCACTGCGATCCTTCACACCATCGAGAAAGACACTAGGATTTCAAACCATGCTGAGAAACTCGTCAAGAACTTTCGCAGGGGAATGTATGATAAACCGGGTCTCAAATTCTACTGTGAAGATGTAAAACATTGGTTGGAATCCCAGATCGCCCTCCGTGCATCATCGCAAAAACGAGCTTCTACTGCTATAAACGAAGCCAAACCTACAGATACGACCTCCGAGAACCTAACATGGACAGAATACAACCCGTTCCTGTCAGCTTGCGTCCTCGACATGCCCGATATAAGACACATCTTCCCCCTTCTCGTGCAAGCAATGCACCCCGGCGCTATCCTAGGTTACTGGGTACCCTCCATAACCCAAATAACAGGTTTGGTGGAGCACGTCAAGCTCCAGCGTATACCATTCTACGTCGAAAAGGTGCTAGAATATGGTAACGGTGGTGGTGGCGCTGGCGCAAGAGTATGGGATGTCCGACTCGCTGCGATCAGAAGCCGTGTAAAATCTACTGATATCGATATGCCAGTTAAATCACCCCGAGGGTCCGTTGGTCTCCGAAAATTCCTTGCAGGAGCCCAACAAGAGTCCGAGGAAGCAATCGAAGAAGATGCCTCCATTCAAGGTCATAGTGGCAGCTCCCAAACCCCCCTTTCAAACAATATGTCAACTATGAACGATAGCAGCTTGGAAATGGTGTGCCGACCCAAGACGGGAGAACGAACGCAGGGAGGTGGCTTTTACCTCCTCATGAGACGTATCGGACAGCAAACGGAGTGCCCTAACTCCGGGAATCCCGTATAATCCAAGAGCAAGCAGAATTACTCTTTCCTCGAGGGTTCTCTCCGGTATTATAGCACCCGCAACTATATGTTGAATATTCAAGAGTCCAATGGTGCGTGTCTAGCAAGCAGTTGCCACGTATGGCAATATACAAATAGCCAGATCCCATGTTACGGATAGATTGATTATATATATGTATATGTACTTCTCATGTATATTTTAATGCTTTTTTGTTTTTTTGGATAGAAATGTACGCATGTAAGGTAAACGGCTGCGCCGTATCAATAAATGACTAGTATTAGATCCATCAATCGAGAATCGATTTGCCTAACCATCCTCCTGCCTTCAAACTTGAAAAGGAAAATGCTCATAATTAGCATATCGAGAATAAAACAAAACGCCTTGGAGCTGATAATTTTGCTTTTACAAAATCAATGAAAGCAAAGGAATATCGTAGACAACAAACATAAAAAAAAAAAAGAACAAAAGGAATGGCGATAGTTAAAATGTGTTCTTTTCAGTTTTCGCAAGCAGTACTTTTTTCCAATGCTGTTTGCAATGCATGCGTGTAAGTTTTAGTTTTGCAAATACCCGAGTATGTGCTTTTAAGAAAAAGAAAACAGGATTAGAGAGTGTCTATACTACTAATAATAAAATGATGTCTCAGTGTCTCGCGACGAGTCTTAAAGCAAAAAAACAAAAAACAAAAAGAAATAAAGAAATAAAGAAATAAAGAAAACAAAGTACGAATGCAATGACATTCGAAAAGGAAGTAGCAAAGAGAATAACAAAGTCGCAAAACCCCCAGTGGTATCTTGAGCTTCTAGAGCAAAAAGTAAAGATAAAATAATAACTTAGGTGAACGCCGTTTTATGAAAAAGTTGCGGTAAAAATGAGGAAAAGAGGAGCTCGCTAGAATGTCCAAAAAGAAAAAAGATTTTTGAATAAAGAAAATCGTTGAGTGGCAGGACTAGGCATAATTTATGGGAAACTTGCGGTAAGATGTTGTCGTGGGACGTTGTTTGGTTTAAAGGATAAGGTTTGCAAAGTAATGTGAGTGAATTGAGATGCCTCTGACTCTTCTTGTATCGTAGTAAGCTGTAGAAAAAGGCGCTTAAAAAATCGATGAGGTCTAGACTATAGATCGATCAAAGCGGCCTGTGCGTAAATGTGTGGCTTCTGCGTTTTGTATGAAGGTAGAGTGATGCGAGAGTCGGGGACCATTTTGTATTGTCCGGGAACTATCTCGTATCGGATCCCTTTCTCGATGACAAAATTGCTTTGACGGGGAGTGTTGGCGTTGAGAACAGACATGCAGCGTTTGGCAAAGCGCAGATGCTGCTCTCGAGTGACACCTGGACCTCCACGCCATTTGCGGGTCTGGTTCTCATGCATGGATGCGCTGGTGTGCTTTGCAAACCCGGCAAGATGGCCACGCATGGCATATGGATTGTGAGGATCGTTGGTAGCAGAGGTCGATGGCCTGCTGTTGAAGAAGGTACGGTTCGCGTCTTCCGGCTCGAGATGCTGGGAGTGTTCCTCCGAAATGTGCAAGTTACTGAGGTCGACGACACTATCATTTATATTGATATCAGTGTGCGAAGACGGAGTTACGACGCCGGAAGGCTGAAGCCCATCATCCAAATCGGAAAGGTTTCCGTTCTCATCAACAGCTTCAAGGCCATGGCTGCTAGCTGGTCGATCGTTGGGGTCGAACGTATCGTCAGCATCAGCGTGGGGAATATCAGGAATATCATCCTCGATAAGAAGCTGTGGGTAGTGTCGTCGGATGATGTCTTCTTGTTGCTGAACAACGTCAACAGCTGCCGCGGGATCGTGATTCCTTCTTCGTCTCCTCCTTCGTGGGATGGTTTGATATTTAGGTAAAACTCGCTCTTCAAGGGGTAGCGATACGTTGATGCCACTGCTCAATCCCTCTAGCCAGCTGAAGAAAGTCTCGACCGTCTTGCAAGCAAGGAGGAATTGCTGAGTCTCGGCTCTGACACGGATGACATAGCTGCGCTTTTTGTAATCGCTAGCAGCACCGACTTCGGCATGCTGAAGAGTGAAAGTCTTGATCAGGGGACCTGGTGCGTACCCGGTTGGGTCATCCGGGTCTTCTTCCAAAGGATCTGCTCTCGCAATCATAGCAGTTCTCTTAACTTTATGAATATTAAGAGCTGTATTGTTGAGGACGCAGAAAACTCTTGACCATTTCCCTAAAGTTGAAATTTCCATTAGATATCAACCAAACAAAAGTCAAACGGAAACGGCGCAATCGACGTACTATCACCGGACTTCTCAAAAGGCGAGTCCATTTCGATCTTGCGATCGAAGATGGCTTCCTTCTTCAGAGAACATTTGTAGGATGGGAGGGTTTCTCTTCCTTCTTCGGGTCTGGGTGCAATCTTAAACCTTGGAATAGGCAGTTGGACCTCATCTAGATCTGCATACGACGGAGGTGGCAAAGTGGTATCGAGTTGAGAGAGAGAGGCATTCGGAAAGGAATTGTGATAGCTGGGACTTGGTGGTGGGATTGTATAGTCGGTTATCGATCTCCTGAGCTGCCGTATTCTCGCTGCATCTTTCGAACTCGTCCTGACTGGAGGCACTGGCTTGACATCCTTGCGAGAGTAGTTGGTAGCCGTGGTTGGGACAATAATCTCGTTTACTGAGGTCGAAGATGACGAGAAGAACGGCATAGTGAAGGAGATGGCGATAAGAGCGAGGAAGAGGAGAGTGGGATGGTGGTATTTTGAATCCTCCGTCGGAGAGGCAAAGTTATTTTGTTTTATGTGTTTATTGCAATTTAAATCTAAAAGAGCAGGACGTCTGTGGCGGGTTCGAATTTTTGAAGTTGTGTTGTTGCCGGGGAGGTTATACGACAGCTGCTGCCCAAGCACCAGACATTGATACACCACGGATACACCACGGACGACCGAGATCTCGTTAAATCGAAGGCCCAAGCTGAAATTTCCAAGCTCTCAAGGATTAACAGGATAAAAGAAGTTCGAAACCGGTAAGTGTCTCTCTTGGTTCTTGGACTGACAAGATTGGTGAGAAAAGAAGGAAATTCGTGAGTGGCTAATATAAATCCAAGCAGATGCAGACGATTTCCTCAAGGGATATTCCGAAGAAAAGAAATAAGGATTAATAGATGCGGGTGATAAAAAAAAAAGGACTCTTCGTCTTCTTCCCCTTGCTACCAAGCTCCCTTGCTGTCGCGATTTTATCAATTATCAGAAACTCCGGAAAATCTAGCTGGTTGTTCCTTTATAACTCAAAGCACAGCCCTAAAAACGGTTGTCGCTGAGGGGAACCGGTGTATGTTATATGGGAGTTCTCTAAACCGCACAGAAAGACGTTCATACGGGTGCATTCATAGTTCGTCCACCTTTCGCTTTTAACTGAACTCTCAACTGACAAGGTTGTTCAGGTACCAAGACCAGCAACTTTGATTCGACCATCCGGAAAAGGTGGCATGGGGTCTCGCATCGTGCCCAAGACACCGAAACCTTGCTTTTTCTTTGCTTTCTTCTTTTCTTGCTTCCTTCCTTTCATTTCCTTCCAGCGATACTAAAAGAAAATATTGGGGTGCTGGAGGAACAAGGAAAAAAAGCAAACCCCCCTGGTTTTTACTTATCAATTGCACACCTTAACTAACCCTCCTCCTTTGTTTTATTGTTCTCTCGTTTTTAGTTCTAGATGGATTGTGCATTGCACAGAGCTAAAAGCCCAGCCGGGGGAGGCGAAAATAGAGGCATTCAAAGGGATGGTGTGCTGAGGTTCCTCGACTCGACGGGGGTAAAAAAAAAGAACTATGAAAGGCCCAGCAAACAGCCCGCGATCAATGCGCCGCTGGCAACTCCAGGGAGCAGGTACTTGTACTTGTACTTGCTGCACTCTTCTCGTCCGCAGGTACATCCCCTCGATTGGTTGGGCTAATGCTCATTCTTTTAGCCGCAGACCTTACTTGGCGAACATGTTTCTGATCTGGTACCCCTTACCAAACACTGGCATATATTGTGGTAACAACGACCAAAGATACATATCCATGGTCGCTTGACACTTCCCTTCACGGGGATGTATGTATGCTCATGGTTGTGAGTTGGCCACTGTCTGCTAGCATTCTGCTGCCGAACAGGCATGGGTTAAAGACATGGGATATTTTCACTTTTATTGAAACCTGTTGGTCAGCTACTTACTACGGTAAGTTCCTAGTTAAGTTCAATAAATTGTTGTTCCCATCCACCTGGGTTGGGGGAGGCGATATGCTATATCACAAGCCCATGTTGTTTAACACTGCACTCCTGGATTTGAACTGCATGGTTCCTGTGCAGATAAGTTCTTCAGCGAGGGGTGCAAAATGAGGTTCCAATCTCACGCGCGTTTGCAGCCCATCTGCAAGCATTTTCACAAGGGGGAAGAAAAAAATATCTTGAATTTGAAATTTCATTGCATGATCCTCCTCTTTACCGTTGTTCTCGAAGCCAAAAGAATAATCAGGAGGGAACCAACCATAATGAAGCATCGTAGCGTCGGCAACAGACAAGCCTTTGTTTTGAGTTTGCCAACTTTATTTCGGTCAGTTCTCCAGATGACCCTTCCGCCCCCGCCTTGGCTTGAGACATATCAGTTTTTCACAAAATTCGATTCGATAGCGAACGAACAGAAAAGAAAAAAGAAGGGCAAGATCCGATGCGCAACAGTGGTAGCGTGCTGCAAGTTTGTCGCCGTGGGCCACCGATGCGGAAGGGTCTGGCCGAGAATCGTCCAACGAGTGCCAAACCTTCTCATCGGATTGGGTGAAAAGAAAGTTGGAGGGCGGCCTGCCAATAATATCGAGGCAGACTAAAACACTCTGCCCGAACGATTTTTGGACAGGTGCCTCGATTTATGCAAGTCCGGTGCTAAAACTGCTTAACTTCGACCTTTAAGATCTCATTGCGATAAAATTTAAAAATAATTGCGTCGTTATTGGCTTCTACTACACCCTCAGCTTTGTCCCTCACATTTGATACACGTTTGAGCCCAGTTGGATCCTTTTTTTTTTTTTACTTTTATTTTAAACCCCTTCGTGAAAAAATTTTTCATGCTCATTATCATCATACTTGGTCGTTGTCGTCATTATCATCGAAACAGGATGTCTGAGATCGGACCGTGTCCGGCAAAAAGGTGAAACCAACAGCTGTCGATTACCGCCTGTGGTAGATAACTACTCCTCGCTTTGCGATGGCTGATCAGGTTTCCAACTCTCAACAAGACTGCCGCCTGTTCACGGGTAGTCAAGCTAGTTGTCGATAGGCTGAACGACAACCAAGCTGCCCGATCTCGTCCCTGAACAGACAAGCGAAGTGACTGTTGGTGTTGCAGGTTGCATAAACCCCCCTCGCAGCTACGGCCGTCGTACGGGAGATCAATAACTTCTTGGCTCGAGCTTCCTCGTTCAAAATCCGGATATAGTTTCGCTCCAAGTTGTCTCGTACCTGAAAGTCTAAATCCAATGCACACGATTGCCACCAAGCCGCTCGAATAAGGAGTTTATCGCCAGTCGATTTGAAAGGGTCCCCCCCTGCTTCCGTCGGATCTTTGGTGCTTTTCTCTCGTCTTGAACACCAATCCCTCATTCTTTGCTTGAAAAACTCTTAATCTCCCCTCAAGCCAAAGCTCTGGCGGCCTTCCCGCTACCAGCCAAAACGTCAAACTGGTGGAGCCCGCGAAGGAACCCCCCACAATCGGAAAAATGATCGCGAGCCAGACACTCTCCAACTTCACAGAACCGACTAATATTCACGAAATTGATCTCTAGAGACTAACCAAAACGGTCAATCGTCTAGCCGGCACTCACACCGAGACCAATGGGCTGCTCTGCCATCCACCCCCCCAAAACCACTCATTTATTTTAGACGAGGCTTTAGCTCATAGCTGGCGCTCTGATATGTCAAATCTTAAAAAAAAAAAAAAAAAAAAAAAAATCCCACGGCAAAATTACTTTAACGGCTATATGGCTGCTCACTAGCTTGCTCCACAATCCTCTTTTCCCACGAAATGGCTAGCTCGGATATTACGAGCAAGTTTTCTCTCATTTGGGAATAACAATACATAATTCTTGTTTTTAGTGTCCTTGGATTTGAGGCTTTTGTGCAAGAAGAAATCACGGAATACTATACCTGCCAATAGTCTTCCCGTGCGCTCGCGGAAGACCCTGGGCAGAAGGATGGTTTCAGGTTCAGCGGTGAGCGCACCTTGCAGCGGCGTCTTCGTCATATGAAGATAACAGCCGTGCGAAACCTGGTTCGAATGAATTTTTAATGTCACATTACCAGAGATTTGAGGCCAGCCTTCCAGCCTGCGGGGATGGTAGTACAGTGAATGCACACGAGGTTGAATAATCAGAAAAGGTGAGAAGTTCATTGCCCTCTGGTTGACGCATATTATATGTTCTGGGGTTTCTTTTCTGCCTTTCTGAGCGGAGTAACTAGAGACGAGAAGTATGTCATTGACGCGTGTAAATTGTAAACTGATCATGTCGTCCAACTAAACTTGTTCACGTCGACGGCTATCAGCTGCCGGAGTGGAGAACCAAGAGAGTTGTGAGGCAGTGGCAGGTACCCACTCGCACATGCACATGTACCTGTACACCTACAGTACTCGATAGGCGCCCAGGGCAGGCTTGTCCGTCGTGCGGTGTCCTGTCAGAGCAAGACCGTCGCTCGAGTTGTACAACAGAACAGGGAATCGTCTGAAAAGGAAATCTTCTAGAAACCTTCCACCAATCTGCTCGAATAAAGACGCACCAATCTCGAACGTTTGCTCTCTCCACAAGCTCAACCCAATCATATCCCGGAATCACGTCTGTGTTGGACTTGTTTCGAGGGATTCCTCAAAGTCTAAGGCCGGACATCCAAAATTAACCAAAAAAAGACACACTCACAAGAAATCAACAATAATGGAAACTTGCATCATCACTGGTCTCGAAACCAAACCCTCCCAAAGGCTTTGTGTGGCGTCTAGTGACCGAGACCTTCATTACCTGTCAATTGAAACATCAATTTAGAGCAATCTCCATATCCTAGAGTTTCATTCAAAGTTGACGGTTAAGCAGAGCTGACACTACTGAAAATCTGGGATGAATTAGATGATCTAGCCCGACAACGGTCATCGAGTCGCAATTGCAAACTCGCACGTCAAATATTAATTTAAATTCTGTGACAAAAAATTTCACAATCTTTGGCCAATCAGGCCGTCGATAGGCCAATGGAAGCTATCGTTTCGAGAAATGGCTTGACATTTCATACAAGACTTCAACCCTAAGCTCGCACCTGATTATCACTTGCACTTGAAACCGCCAGCCGGTAACATGATTGATATAGAATTTATACAATATAACATATATATCTTCTGATATGAGTTATTACTATCGGGGCCGGGCCGAACTGGCTACTCCACCTCGATCGAGATCACCTTCGGCCACTCACGGGGCGAAACGAGGATCGGCGTATATATTCCGATTTCATTCGACAATAAACGACGACCCATGCGCGAGCAAGTTGGGGGGGTTGGAAACTCGTGGCGAAGAACAATTTTTTTGTTTGCGTGTGTGCTTCAGATAATGTAACTTTCTACTATCTTCTGCGCATAAATCTACCTTCCTTTCTAATTTAAAAAAATTTACTGCAGGGCACCATGTAACCTGCGGTGTTGAGTATTACACTGCACCAGAATATATTATTGTCGTGGCACAAGCCATGTTTAAACAATCATCACTCTAAACGAGATTGTTAATTGCAAGCTTTAAAGCGCTTTGAGTCGACCACTAATCCTTACAAACAGCTCCTAGGGTACCTTCTAGGTGTAGTGGAAGGAACAAAAATGGATATCGCCTGTTTCCTCCATCTCGGGCCCAAATTTGTCGTGTCTCTGCATACATGTATGCAGGTCGACTCGTCCTATGATAACCCACAGACCCCAATCAGATTTGCGCCGAGTGCATCGGCGGGCTATCCTCGACTCGAGCTTTTGGAAAACTCTCTCCAAAAAGCGTTCACTTGCCGAAAATAGCCCGGGGGGCATTTTCTAGCACCTATTTCTCTAGGTTTAAAATCATTGCAACTGGTTAGAAGGCTTCTGTGATGTGCAAATTTCGGCTTTTAAACCCAACTTGCAGGGCATACGAGCAAACAGTAGAGAAATACTTCCTGTATGAGGCGTACGCACACTGTGTGCTTATCTGCCTGGCTTGCTTCGGGCCCAGCATTCCCACAGTCATAAAGTTAAGTTTTTTTTTTTTTTTTTTTTTTTTTTCACTGACGAAGGTTCGAAAACTCGCGTTCGTTAGGCATGATGACAATCATTCGACTTTGGCTTGACAGGCCCGCCATTGTCATTATACCGAATCCTTTGATAGCAGACTCATAGGAGAATATTGAGAATAGCCTATCTTTTCCCACGTTTTTTCCTTACGCACCAGGATTTCTGGTGGCTACATGTATACACCTGTGCATCGCATTGCAGGTGATTACCGAGAAGTTTCCAGCAATATTCCCAACTGAAATACCCCCGAGGAAATTCTAGTCGGGACAACCCGAAATTTTTAAAAATGGACTCACTCAATCTCACCAGTTAACAGAAAGAACCCACAATCGAAAATTCTCTGAACGCCTTATCCTTGAAAAAACTCGCAAATCGAAGGGCTGGAAGGGAAGCCATCCTTTCACCAAAAAACGTGGTTTATGTGGGAGCAAGCTGCCAACCACGCGAGCAAGCTCAACCTGGCAATGCGATAGGCTGGCGGCACCTGCAGGGTGACGACTTGTTGTTTGCTTCGAACAAACTTCAGGCGCAGAACCACACCCAAACTTTGCGCGATTATAATTTTATACCGACGATTAGCTCTGGGGTAAGCTCCAGTTTCCGAGCTGACTGCAACCACAATTAATCGAGACGAAAGCTTTGACAGGGCGGTTAGTTTCCAATATTTTGATTCGCAGAGAGCTCGCCTCTTTGCCACGTTTTTTTTCTCTCCCTTCCCTTCCCTTCCCTTAATCTTGCGTCTCGAGAGATTTTATTTTTCCCAGATATCGTGGGTTTTTTTCGTCTCCAGATTCGATGCACAAACCGCTTCATGCAAGTGATTGCCGTATCGTATTTTACCTGGATTCCTGCATTTGACCTTTTACGTTTGTATGTGTACGTCCGTACGTTTCTCGTGAAACACGAAACAGAATGATATGTATGGATATTAAATTTATTGAAGGGGCCCGAAGAAGCGAAGGGAACTAACTAACTATACATCCGAATACACCATACGGGCACTGCTATACATAGTACCAGAGCTAGCCAGCTTTGAGAATGGGCAGTCCCGAGAGAATGGTAATTATATGAGGACTACTGTTTGCTATATGCAAATGCCGTCCCCAACCCTAGGAAGGATCTCAAATTTGCAAACCACCATCACCACCACCATCACGGAAACAGAAAACCGAACTCCTTCAAAGTATCAAACGGAAATCACATTTTACGTACATGCATATTCATCAACTCAAGAGACCAAAAAGGATAATGTACGGATCTCGAGGCATCTGATACAAACGCAAAATGAATGATTGGGAAAAATCTAAAAGTCAACTCGAACAGAAAAGCATTCTAGAATGCAAATCAAGAAATTTTGGCAGAATTTCAGTCACATGCGTCAGCCATGTTTTACAGGCTAGTTCGTCGCTTAATACTCGATATTACTACACCAGCTCAATTACAATTGTAATCTGTGAATACCCGACAAGAAAAAAACAAAAGAGAGAGAATCAAGTGAATGAAGGCTTATTCTCGCCTGTTTCAAAGTCCTGGGCTCCCACTGAGAAGTGATTCCGCGCATCCGAACAGCCGTAGTTAGGCAGTTTACGTTATGAGTGACAGCGACCCACTTTTCCCAAATTGCAACAACTCAACACCTAGTATACTCCATACAAAAATCCCTTTTTTTTATCTTTCCTATTTGAAATTGTTTTCTCTTAGCTGCGATAGTCAAGCGCAAGGTCGTGTGGGAGAACCAAAATCCGGGGTACATGTAAAATGTCTGAGAGTAATTGCGAGATATCATGTGAACTCATCGCTCGCTCGCTTCGCAGCCGACACTAGTTGTTTTCAATTCGAATTGTTGATATCAATTGCAAATGCATACTTAATATGCAACCTCTAGTATTTCGTACACACACACACACACACACACCGCCCCCTTTTCGATCGCCCCTCAGCCTTTCCAAGAAGAGCTCTCTCTTGCGTTTCGCTTTACCCCGCTACAAATCGACCCGGCTGGCTGTAATGCTTGTGCAGATGGTGGTGGTAGTGGAGGTGGAGGTGGCATCGAAGACGATCTCATGACCGCTGACGACATTAGCCTGTTCGTTCCCAATGGGTGTAATTATAACCCAGATAATGGCACGAATCAACATCCAAATGATCGGGAATACGATTTGAGACAGGAATATTGAGAGGCCGTGGAGACAAGCTATCATCCAAACTCCTTGCAATATCCCGATGAGGAAGCAGATGATGGTAGCCATGTAGTATCCGAATGAGTAGTATCGGTAGTTGTAGGGTATTTGGCCTTGAACTCTGGATATAGACGGCAAGAGCTGGAGTAGTCTCGCGCATAAACACGGTGGGGTTTGGTTTGGTGTAGCCCCTTCGCTGATGGCGACTATCGCTTCGGCTTGGGTTTTTGAGGTTGGGGTAACCATGGTTTTTTTACTGCTTATATCGTTATCGTATAAACGTAGATGTATACTAGAGAAGTAAGATATCAAAAATATGTGCTCTCTGGGAGTGTTTTATTTCTGATATTAAGTGCCTATGCGAATTTGCAGAAAATGGATCTTGAGAATTTTAATATTTTGGAATCGAAGATGAAGCATTGGTCTTTTTCCTCACACGGCCTTGATAAATGCATGAATAGAAAGTTAGAAACAAAAATAATAAAATAGTTGAGAATTATACTTATAATAGAGATCTAGCTATCCGTGCTTTGTTTCTTTTCTTTATTCGTCTTTCGAAATTTAATTTCAGTTTAACAATGAGACTTAGCTAGCTTTGTCCATGAATTCAGCACAACAGCTTCATGCAGAAACAAAAAATTGCAACATTTCACCAACACAAAGACGAAAAAGCTCACACGTACATAATTCTAACAGCTCAAAGGATTCGATATTCTGGACCCAACAAGCTCTAACAATATTACACCTAGGAAAATACCACATTCCAAAAAAAAAAAGTTGAAACCATAAACTTCACTAGAGAACATGTTGTCTTTGCGCCTGCGGCTGTTGCTGATGAGTCGTTCCCCGACCGTCAAACGGAGATGCGTGGAGAGGACGTCGAGGGAGCGGCACCCCATGGCCATTGTCAATCCCATCCTTTGAATGTCGCTGAACACGATCGCGATGCAGCATATCCTCCATCTCCATCTCCCTCCTCTTCGGTGGTCGTTCTTTCTCTTCCACCCCATAAATCTCATGCCATGGCGTCCTGGTCCTTCTGCTAAACTCACTGATAGTGGAGTGCACGCAGGCCAACTCGCGAATGAAAATGTCGTAATCTATCTTTCTGGCTTCGTAATATAAAACGCAATGAAAACAGTCGATTTTGTTTATCTTTTTGCGTCGTATAGCTACCAGTCTGCACCTCGCCCACCGTAGGGATTGTGGCGCGCAGAAATCGTGTTTTGCTATGGTTCTGTGACCGCATGACTTTTATGACATTTAATTTAATTTTTTTTTTTCTGGTTAGTCTTTTTGTGTAAACAGGTGTAAAACACTCGCTATATTGTAATTGATAAGGAAGAGGGGGGTGAGGGAAATTTAGGAATACATACCGGGTGTATGGCGACCTCAATCTTGCACATTGTGCGAGAAGGTATTAGGACACAGGATTTGGAGGTTATTATTGTAATATTTTAGCGTAGATAGCGTGCCTACCTAGATATTTAGCTGTTGAATTGTATTTCATGCCTGACTAAAATGTATGAAGTTTGCTTCACTCAGTCTTTAAATTATTGATCAAGGCGTCTGAAGATATCCTTGGTTTATAAGAAACGTGGATTGATAATACGAGGTGTCTCGTTGACGTCTGGTGCTCTTGCATGTGTGTATGCATCGTCTGAAATGAACAATGGTAAATGTAGAAACTATTGTTACAACGTCTCAACGTTCAGTAACCAAAGGAGCATTATTGAGTATTTAACTTGTCTTTGTATATAAATATGCACCATGCATGCCACGAATGCTCAGATGACCATTTGCTATATATCGCGTGCGAATACTATCAATCGATACTTGAATATCCTAGAGATCAAACGGCCAAACCAGAACAACTTGAAACTCAGCAAACAAAATTTTAAAAAGGCAAAAGTCTCGATACTGATACTGATACTAAAAAGATGTGCAGAATCGAAATCATCAACTTCGAAAACTGCTTCCACCGTGATGCCCGCGTCGATTACTGTCCTCTATCCCTCCACTTCCAACCACCCCACAAATCTCCCTTCGAAAAACCCGGCACGGAAGGAACCACGACACCCAAATGCTCACCACCAGGCAGTTCATGCCCTCTCGACCGAAACGATACCATCTACGTCACCCGCCAGCACGTATGCTATGCTTGTGTGCGTTACCGCCAATTAGGTGCATTCGATGCAGCGGAGTTTAGACGCGAGGTAACCGTGGTCATGGAAGGGAGGTTTCAAACCTTTAGGAACTGGAAGGATGGAGATCGACTTCCTTTTATTGGAGATCTGGCGATTCTTGCTTCTCAGAAGAGGAGGCGGGATGTTAGTACGCCTCGTTTGTTTGATACCATGCACCGGCAAGAGGGGTCGCTCCTAGGGAGAATGAAGGGAGAGTTGAAGGGCCAGGATACGAGCGACGACGACGAGGAAGAAGAGGAATCGGATCATGATACTGATTGTAAGAATGAAGAACCCTAGATTTTGTTCTCCTTATCCTCAATATTGCAATTTCTTAGAGAATGGCGGCATTGAGGTCTTGATACAGTAAATAGCTATAGTATGAGCATCCTTGTCCTGTAATTAGTGCTACATCACTTGACCAAAGGTTTGCGTGAACGTATTTAAATGTTATTTGTGTGTCTTGCACTTTGGATGGATAATTGTATAGCGCAGTCTTCATCTGAAATAATCTTACGAAATAAAGCCAAGTTGAACCAGCTAAACCGCGTAAATTACTCAAGTAATCTACGTCAAAGAATTCCTACCTCAAAATCTCCGCCTGCTTCGTTGGATTCGAGTCTAGGTAGTAAGATTCAAAGCGTGCAAAAACCGCGGTCGAGTGAATGGATATGTTTGAGAAGTATACCGATTGGGAGAAGGGATTGAGAGTTCTATAGAAATGTCTGGCGTAGAAGAATGACATATTGATCAGTATAGTATGAGCGGTTGGTAGGAGCAAGGGGCGCTCGGCCTCAGCACTCGTAGTGACTGGCGACAACCAACGACTTTGGTCATTCTGTATCCATTGAAACAGGAATTCAAAAGAATAAAAAATCGATAGCCCGAAAAGGCGCCAGTAATACCCTCGTATTATACACTAAGAAAGAAAAAAAAAAAAGGATGCCACAAAACAACCATATCCTCGTAGGCGGGCAAAAAGTAGGTTCATACAAGGCCCCAAAAATCTAAAGAATTATCGCAGCCATTCGAAAAACAAACTTTTGATTTATTTCGTCGTCTTGGCCTTCTTCTTAGCCGGTCTTTGGTCTTCCTCCTCTTCCTCGCTCTCTTCGTCGACATCCATATCATCATCGTCGTCGTCGTCATCTCCGCCCTCTGCATCCGATTCGCTCCCACTGCTTTCATGGTTTGAATCATATTCCTCGGCGACATCGCTCTCGGATTCTGCTTCAAAGTCTTCATCGACTATATTTCTTCAAGTCAGCAAAGTATCATAAAAAGTACAGTGTATATATAAGCGCTTACCACTCTCATCGTCTTCATCGGCACTACCTCTGTCGACTCTGGAGACTTCGATATCATCGTCATCGCCCATATCATCATCCAAAGCTGTTCGTAGCAAACTCGCCTAATATTGATGTTAGTTTAATTGTGTCCACCGACGAGATAAAACCAAAGGTGTTTGAGGGCGCCTGTACGCTTACATCTTCGACAAGATCATTCTTAATCTTGACACCCCGAGCCTTGAAAAAGGTCTCTAAGGAAGCTTGTTCCTCTCGGTTGATATTGTTGAACTGGTGTTCGCTGCCAGAGGCCATCGAGACAGTAACATCGAATGTCCGTGACGCAGACACCTGTCCACCCAATCTATATCAAACCGTTAGCGATTGAACACTCCTTCAGAAATTGAATTCTGTGAGTAAAACCTACCGACTGAGGGTCACAAACTGCACATTGTCGAAGGGCACATAGATTGCCGGTTTAGGCACAAATAGCAAGGCCTTATCCAAGAAGAAGAGATTTCCCTCATTCGCTTTCAATGAACACTTGACACCGTACTGCTGGTTATACGAAGTGAAATCTTTCGAAGGAGTCGTAATCTTCTTCCCCGTAACTCCCTTAAAAATTGAGGATAGGACTATGTGTGCCGAATTTTCGTAGTGCATCTGTAAACGACCCTGGAATTTGGTTTGCAGATCTTCTTCGGTGATGTTGAGATCGCAGGTGAGTTCCTCGTCTTGAGCGAACTGAAGGACCAGGAAAGGGTACTTTGTTTGACCCTGTTGGAGGGCAGGCTCGAGGCCCAGGACGAGGAGGTGGTGAATATCGCCAGGTTTGGGTAGGAGGAAGAATTTCTTGACGTTTTCGTAAGGGATTTTGTAGTCGTATGTTTTGCCACGGAGGCGGAAAGACGCATCATACAAATCAACGTCGTAACGGCCTCTGCACCGCTGTTAGCTCTGAAGTTTGAACTCATGGAGATTATGTGATCATACCTAGGAGTAAGGAAGAGTATAGAGGGGAAAATAGCAAACGAGTCGCCTGCAACTTCTCCGATATCTGCCTTTGAAACTAGTGTTTCATAGAAGACCATAGCAGCGGTCTTCTCCTCCCTCTTATCCCCTCTTCCTTTTTCGTCGTCGTCGTCCGACCCTGCCTTTGACTCGTCGTCGTCGTCACCATCTCCTTTCTCAGGCATGCCCGGAATGTATAATCGCATTTCCATCAACTGATCAACACCAGCAAACACCTTTTTCTTCTTCTTCCCGCTGGCATCAGCTTCGAGATCTGACTTGTCGGCAAATTCGATGGCGACTTCTGCTTTTCCGGCAAGATTGGAATTGGAAACTTCATCGAAGGGGATCTCGAAAGCAGGTTTGTTGTTGACGTTGAAGTAGAGTTCGGATTTGGAGAATTCAGCTTTGCCCCAGTTCCAGCCTTTGAGGGTGTGTTCACGAGATTCGAGTGTAATGTTGTACAGTTGTTTTAGGATATCTTTGAGACGGTCAAAATCCTATGGATTTTTAAATGAGGTCAGCCATAGGATCTAGTCGCGATGGCTAGCAGCACAACAGGTGCTCAAAAGAGAGAGGGAGAAAGAGGGAGAGGGAGAGAAAGGAAGCTTACATTGGCCTCAAAGCCATCAAGCTGCATGATACCAACTTCTGCAGTCTTGGTGTGGATTTTGCATTCGTAACCTCTCGCAGCTCTGGACCAGTGTGACATACACCCGTTGATCATATCAGCGTGAATAGTCCACGTAGTCCCGCCGTTTACCTTCCAGCCCATTCCGCCCTTAGCGAAACGGCATCGGCCCGGCTCCTTCGAGAGGTCCTTGTAGATGTTTTCAAAAGTTTCCTGCTCCGGCATGATGTATTTTACTTGAGAATGTATCGCCCGGGATAGTAAACGCGCTCGTGGGGTGACGGTTGGGGCGCGTGGCGATGATAATGATGGTGGGGGTTGTAAGAGGTGAGGTGAAGGGGTAAAAAGTTGGTGACCGACGAGCTTTAAATGCGAATGAATGAAATGCGCAGAGCAGCTTTTGTTGGAAGACGCGACAAACCCGCCGAACCATCGCGTTTCAGCCACATCTTGAGATATTATTAATTGCTGTGTGGCTGGTGCCTTCGACAGACAGCTAGCTCGCACGCATCTCATGACAATTAATTACTCATCTTAAACTTCTATCAAACACGTATGATATCATAGGTACTATATGTGCTAACGATCTAAATATATGTAACCTCTGCTGATTCCCAAATTCTCAGCTTGAAAGATAAAGCAAAGAGGGCTCTCAAAACGAGAAATCCCTCCCGCCAAAGAAAAATCAAACTCGGGCGCCCAGCTCATGGGTTTTCTATTTCTTTTATTCATCTCCTCCGATTTACATATACATGATATGATAATGTACAGCTATGGCTTGAGAGATACATCTCAACTGTGAAGTGTTCTATATCTGCGAGTGCTGTCTCAGAGACTGCCTCGCGCTGTCGGAGTTGGTTGAATAGAAAGAAGGAGAGAAGAAGGGAGAAAATTTGCACGGTCCTTTTTGTTCCCCTTTTAGCCGCGCGCCAAGCCTCGATCTATTTAAGCGCCTACCCGCCGGATTAGTGCAACAAACAACGCCTCTCACCCTCTCGTCTTGCGCTTGCTGAGGAAATCAATTGCACAAAGTATTTTTGTAGAAAATCAGGAAAGTCACGAAAGTTATCAGGCCGTCGGGAAAGGATAAATAGTTTCCGGCAGAATTAGGTCCGGTTAAATTTGGCCCTCAGACTAGCTTCTGTAGTGGCCGCAAGATTGATGCACTTCATCTAGATTCGGTATCTTCAACTCCTATATAATCGCAATCGCCAAACGCCTGGAAACCAAAGGTATTTTCACATTTTTATATCAAAATCCATGACCCCCAGAAGCTGATTATTTCCTCCAGTTTCGCTAGAATAGCAGAAATTATAAATTCTTAAGCGATGACGGCGAGGTGAGGACCGTAACTAGTAGCTTAACAGCTAGATCGATTGTAAAAAGAATAAGTGAGAGGGGGAGGGAATGCTGCTAATATTCAGGTCAATGATTCAATTCAGCTCCTATCGCTAACTTCTTGGACTGGAAATATGACTTTGAGATTGGAGAAAACGTTTGACCGGCTGTTGCTTAGAGTCGACGAATCGATCTTGGAGTAAAAGTGATGAAGATGAAAACCACGCACCTGCCAGAAATGGAGGCTACAATTCGACAAACCTCTTCTACATTAAACTTAATTCAATTGGGACTGGAGTTCGATCGATTCAAAGTGATCGTTATTGTATCTTGTAAATTGAAACCGATTAGATGTACATGCCTACACCAATAACACCCATAAACGCCTCAACGAAGTTCAATACATGAGTAGCACTGAAGGCTCGTTACAAGGTATATTTGCCAAATCCCATACCGAAGAAAACCATCCACACGCTAACAAAATAAAGGGAAACAGGTCTATACTACGACTACAACTCAATCATCTCATCATCTCCATCCATCTCCAGAATCTCTTTAACTCCCTCTGCTGCCTCGTCAACTACGGCCAGCCGCTTCTCCAGAGTAGCAATCAACTGCTTGATCTCTTTTTGCTGCTCCTCCCTCCGCTGAATTAGCTTATCGATCGCGGATTGCTGTTGTGTTTTGAGAGATTCAAGTCGGGTGGATTGTATTTGGAGAAGAGGGTATAGATGAGAGACGAAGAGATCTTGCGGTGTGAACTCGTATAGCGGAATGGGAGGTTTCGGTCCGTCGTCTTTTTTTTCTGCAGTGTCTTCTGACATTTTCACAGCTGTGATTGGTGGTGCTTCGCCTTCCGCTGTTGCGGCAGCAGCAGCAGCGGGGGTATCAGTCGTCTGTGACGGCTTTGGTTCTGAAGGAGGTGCGGATTCTGTTTGATTTTCTGGATCTGATTTTGGTTCCGACTTCGGTTCCGAGTTTGCGGGTTTTGGGTTTGGTTTCGGAGGGGGGTCCATGGGTAATGGCTCGGAAGGGTTTTCTTCCAGAAATCGTGCTTTTCGGGATTGAGCCTCGGACACCAGAATATCTAGATTATCCAATGATGCTAAAAGCTTGCGCCCGGCGACAATTTCTTCAAAGTTTCTCTATAACACACACACACACACACACACACACACACACACACACACATATATATTAGACCATGCATGCTAGAGTTTGTTGTATAGATCCGTGAACAAGGGGTGACGTACTCGAACGTTGAGTTCGTATATCTCGCAAAACTTGCTCCTAAGCGTCTTCATATCTTGGGGTTTCTTCGCACAGGGGACGGGGAAGCATTTGTTCCAGCTTTCGGGAGTGATGCCTGAGAGTGATGCTTTTAGGGCTTTCTCAAACACCTTCTCGAACAGAGGAGACCGGATGCGTTTATGGACTTGTATCGGTGATTCCATCGTGATCTGTGGGATGCTGTCGGTGGGCTGGCGAAGAAGGATGACTTCGCGTTGCGTCGCTAGCCCATCGTTTAGTTACAAGACTGGCGTTGAGTGTCTCGACAACAACAACAACAAACAAAACAAAAAAACCAACAAACAACAAATTAAATAAGAAAAGAGGTTTGGAGGCGGTCTCTTTCTAGGCGCGATGAGACTGGCCTAAGCCCTAGTCTCGGGCCTAAGTCCCCGAGACCTGAATACGCTCAAGAAGAAAGAACGATACTAGGAGGTGGAAGACCCATGGGAAGACTTCAGCTAGCTCCGTGATGCATACTATTGCCATTGTCTACTACGCTGAACAACTTGGAGCAGAATTCCAGGTCAGGTTGCCATTATTTTGGCCAATTGGTGGTGGTGGGTGCTGTTGATCATTGAAATTGACGTAATCTGTGGGCTCATATTGGCCCTTTTGTGGGAGCCGTGCCTCTTGTGTCGAATCCTTTACGAGTCGGTGTGAATCTGCTAGCATCTTCGAAACTGGATAGCTTCAAAACTCATTAGGAGCTATGCAAATTCTCAATTTGTGAATGGTCTGAAAGCATTTTTTATTGTATGATTTCGTCTAGATTACATGTTCTCAAGATTGCAGAGAGAAAAAAATCTTCTGCTGCCGCCTCCAACAATGTCAGACAGGACCGATGAATTATAAGAAAGAAAAAAAACAAAGAAAAAGAAATCCGTAAAAAAGGAAGGTCACTTTTTCCCCCAGTTCGCCAGTGTAAAAAAAGATAAGTGGAAAAGGGAAACAGATACAAATTAGTTAACATTACAACGCACGTCTAAAGAAAAAAAAAAGGGGAATCATGAGTCGAAATGAAGATCAAAAGAGACACCAAGGCGTTTAGTCAACCTCCTCCATGCTGGACTCAACTGGCTCAGCAGCGGAAGCCTCGGCAGACTTCTCGTCCTCAGCGATTGGCTCTTCTGGAGCATCGATCTGGAGACCCAAAGTGACAAGTCTGTTGATACGTTGGGCGAAGCTAGCTGGCTCTTCAAGCGAGAATCCAGAGGTCAAGAGAGCGGTCTCATACAACAAAGTGGTGAGATCGGAGACGGAGCGGGAAGCACCTTCTTCTTCGACCTTGGTCTTGAGGGCCTGGATGATCGGAGACTTGGGAGAGATCTCGAAAGTCTTCTTGGAAGCCATGTAGGAGCTCATGGAGGTATCACGGAGAGCTTGGGACTTCATGATACGTTCCATGTTGGCAGACCAACCGAATTGGCCGGTACGGATAGCACACGGAGAGTCGACGAGCTTGTGGCTGACAACAACCTTCTCGACCTTGTCACCCAAGACTTCCTTGAGTGTCTTAGCAAGGGCTTCGTACTCCTTGACTTCCTCCTCACGCTGCTTCTTCTCCTCCTCGGTCTCCTCAAGCTCGAAGTCCTTGGTAATATCGACCAACTTCTTGCCATCGAATTCCTTGAGCTGAGTCATGGCATACTCATCAATGGGGTCGACGAGCATGAGGACCTCGAAGCCCTTGGCCTTTAGGACGTCCAAGAATGGAGACTTCTGGACAGCCTTGAGAGACTCGCCGGTGATGTAGTACATGTTCTTTTGGTGCTCTGGCATGCGAGTGATGTAGTCAGTGAGAGAGGTCATCTCATCACCAGACTTGGTGGAGTTGAACCGAAGGAGTTTGGCGAGAGTGTTTCTGTTCTGGGAATCTTCGTGGATACCAAGCTTGATGTTCTTGCTGAAGGCAGTGTAGAACTTGTCGAATTGCTCGCGATCCTCAGCAATCTCGTTGAACATCTCGAGGGTCTTCTTGATGATGTTCTTCTTGATGACCTTCATGATCTTGTTTTGTTGGAGGGTCTCACGGGAAAGGTTGAGTGGGAGGTCCTCGGAGTCGACGACACCCTTGATGAAGCCCAACCATTCTGGGATGATGTCGGTGCAGTCATCAGTGATGAAGACACGTCTGACGTAGAGCTTGATGTTATTTTTCGTTCTCTTGGTCTCAAAGAGATCGAAAGGAGCTCGCTTTGGTACGAAGAGGATAGCACGGAATTCGAGCTGACCTTCAACGGAGAAGTGCTTGACGGCCAAGTGATCTTCCCAGTCGTTGGACAAGCTCTTGTAGAAAGAAGCGTACTCCTCAGTGGTAATCTCGGTAGGATTTCTGGTCCAGATTGGCTTGGTCTTGTTGAGCTCTTCCTCCTCAACCTTAGTTTCCTTGACCTTCTTGGTCTTGGCCTTCTTCTCTTCCTCCTCATCATCGACTTCTTCGATCTTTGGCTTCTTCTCGCCATCTTCTTCGACGGTCTCGCCCTCCTCATCAGGGACTTCAGTCTCGACCTCCTTGCTGACGTGGAGGTAGATTGGGTAAGAGATAAACTCGCTGTGCTTCTTGACGACCTCCTTGATGCGAGCCTCGTTGAGGTAATCTAGCTGATCTTCTTTCAAGTGGAGGACCATCTTGCTACCACGGCCGAGCTTGGGGCCTTCGTCGAGAGTAACGGTGAAAGAGCCACCGGCGCTGGACTCCCAGACGTATTGTTCATCGTCATTGTGCTTGGAGTGGACAACGACCTTGTCAGCTACGAGGTAGGCGGAGTAGAAACCGACACCGAATTGACCAATCATGGAAACATCAGCACCAGCGGAGAGAGCCTCCATGAACTGCTTGGTTCCAGATCGGGCAATGGTACCCAAGTTGTTGATGAGGTCAGCCTTGGTCATACCGATACCAGTGTCCTGGATCGTTAAGGTCTTGGCTTCCTTGTCTGGGATGATGGAGATCTTGAGATCCTTCTCGGACTCAAGGACGGAAGGGTCCGAGAGGGCGAGGTATCGAATCTTATCGAGAGCATCGGATGCGTTGGAGATAAGTTCTCTTAAAAAGACTGGAAGAAAGCTATTGTTAGCGAGAATCTAGAGACAAGTATCTGGTTTATTTGGTAGATTTGGACTTACTTTCTTTGTTGGAGTAGACGGTGTTGATGATAAGGCCGAGCAACTGAGAAATCTCAGCCTGGAACTCAAAGGTTTCTGACGACATGGTTGCGGATGATTAATGTGAAGGTGATATCTGCAGGATTGGGAATAATATTAATATCGAAAATTACGGTGTAGGAAGAGATATATTGAGGGCATAAAACAAAACACCAAGCGAAAGGCTTTAAAAAGAAGAAAAGATCACTTGACTAAAATATCTTCTAAAAAATAACGACAAGCCAAGTGCCTAGCTATAGAAGATATGTATATTTCCCAAGAGAGGGGTAATTTTTATAAAGCGGATGCTGATGTGTAATCGTGGAGGGTAGTTGACAATAATAATAAGGAGCTTACCTGAAGAGAGCTGCAAATGAAGGAGATCCAGGTATATATGCAGGCAAACTGGTCAGAGTGATCAAGACGAATGAGAAGATGAGATTGATGAAGATGAGAAAGGAAGAGAGGTTGGATTGGAAGAGAGAAGGGGAGGAGAGGAGAGAATTTATCGGGGAGGACGTGGTGTTTCTGAATTTTCCAATTATTTATTTTTTCTTTCTTTGAGTTTCGATGGAAGTCCATCGAACTTTCCAGCCTTGTCTGTGCCCCACCAAACAGACCCCTGCCGGTCCAGCGAGCTAGCACCGACACGTCCCACTAGCTGACCCAGAGCAGAGCTGCACTTAAGAGCATAGCCATTTTTATTGATTTTACTAGCCTCGTGCAGCTCGGAAGGATCTCATGCTCTTTCACCAGCGTCAAATGTGCATTCAATGGTCGTGTTTGGGGTTTCTGCTCGCTGATTCTGACAGCCCCGCCGCGCGCCGCGCCATCCTCGGATCCTTTATCTCTCCAATCCTTCATCACTCGTGCCGGAGCAACGCAAAAAACTCCAACACGGTTACGTGACGGAGACGCTGCCGGTGGTGGTGGTGGTCTGCCGTGGCCGTGCCTGCTCTTCGAATACATATGAATGCAATGGCTCGGTCTCGAACCGCGAGAATTTATACTATTTTGTTCTTTACCCTGAATACTTCGCTATAGAAGAAATTGACAACTATACAAAAATATCCGATTACATGCCATGCTATGCTTATGAGTGCCCTAAGATAATAATGCGGTACTTCAATATTTCCATGATCCATCCCGGCACCACCCTTTTTAAAATATGCTCCTGGTAATTACAGTATGATGCAATTCTTTTTTCAAGTCGTTAAATTCGTAAAACCGTAGCTTTGCATTAATCAGCCCATGTACAAGACTGATCAATAGCTCTCTCTCTCTCTCTCTCTCTCCACTTCATGCGAGTGCGATCCATTGCATCACTACCTTGCACCCCTTTGGCACAGCTGCTCTGAATCCCCAAACGAATCCATCCACCGACGTCTTTCCAATCTCCAATTCAATCTCCCCCAAATCAACCTGCTCCCCTCCCACATCCCTCTTCTTTCCCTTATCCTTCTTTCTCCCACTCGCCTCCTCGTCCTCGGTCATCGGATATAACGAAAACCCCTGAATCGCTGCCAAAACTCTCGGCCTCTGTCCAAAACTTCCTACTGGAAACTCCACCTTTCCAGCCTCGTTATACTCATGCTTTCTACTCCCAAACTCCAAGAATCCACTCAAGATACCCCCGCTGTCGGCAGCATAAGCCAGCCAAGCGAACGAAACCCAGGTATCCGGATTCGGTATCTTGGGTAGAAATCTAAAGCCCTTCGTGGTCACAGCCCTGATCTCTAGATCGATACTCGGATCTGCTGTTCTATTGATGTCGACTCCCGTAAGCCAGATCACAATCTCGGGGGGTTTCCGGAACGCCCGTGAGAAATTGATGACCCATTCCCGAACACCAGGACCCTCAACATTACCGGTGAGAAAGTTTAGATTGGTGCGCGAAACAGCGAGAACGTCAACCGTACCACTATATTCAAGTTTTCACGATCGATTAGCCCCCCATGAAAACTTTCAGAAAAGTCGATATATGAAAGTATATATATACCTAGTCATGATTTTACTCGACCAATCGTGGAAACAGCAGTCGAATCCCTTCGAAGTCTCATTGGTACTATACATTCTAAACCTCACACTCGGATCTGTGAACGCTTCCGTCACCGCGGTAAGTTGTCTGAGACCCGTGAATATCCTAGGCGGCAGCTGGTCTTTTCCTTCATTACTCTTGATTCGCTTGACGAGGGGACCAGACTCTTGAACGCTTTTCTTCTATAATTGAGAAACAGCAAGAGTATCAGTATAACGTTACTTGTTAGAGATATTCCGTGGGTGGGAAAGGTGCCATACCTGGAAACTATAGCTCCCCGCAAAATGATAATTCTCCGCAGAATTCACTTGAGGTATGAATTTACCCTTCGACATGTTGGCTTTGGTCCCATCCGAAGACACGAGGTATAGGTCGGATTCGTCGGATTGAACGACAACCGCAGATCGAGCGGTGAGGTTTCTGGACGTTTTGGGTAGAATTTTCTGTTCAATCAAACGCAGGAAACGTCTTAGCTCTTGCATCCAGAAAGAATATATAGTATAACAATAGAAGGTCTCACCGGAAGCCGACTGCGAAATACATCTGGTGGTTGAAAGGACACTGCATTTCCCGTTTCCCTTGCCACTGTCGGATCTTTCACCATCATGTCAACTTCTTCCATTATACGCTTCATCTGTGCGGTTATAGCTTTGATCGCTTGGTCCAGATCATTAACCGTGGGTGCGAATTTGCTGTCGTCGTCGATGGATGCTAGGTCGCGACGTAGAGGTGCGTTGGTACGTCGAAAGTAGTCTTTTGATTGGAATACCTTGTCGCCGGTTTGTATATCCGCGGTGTCCTCGTTCAGTCTTTGTCGCAGCTATGAAACGGCTTCGTTTTAATCTCCCTCTCATCCGAATACAAATGAATGGTAGTTAAAAAAAAATTTTACTCACAGCTCTGTAATCTAGATATGAATCGAGTAATACTTTGGTTCGTTGGATAGCGTAAGCGTACGGCGCAAGGGGAATCAGGAGCTCTCCATTCTCGTAGAAGGTTTGGAGGTACGGATACGAAGTGAGAATTGCACTAGCAGGTCATAAAATATACCATGTTAGTAGAGAGCACAAAGTAATAGAGCTTTTGAGGAAATGTAAAAACCCATACTATGTTCTGTGGGGATCCATGGCGATTAAGTCGGGGAAACTAGCGGCAGCATCCATCAAGCTATGAATGGGCCATTGCTTCTCACTAGATCTGATACTCCCCCCTCCAGACCAGATCGCGGAGACGTAAATTTCGGTATTGTTATCGATATCTCGTCGCTCCCATTCTTCCTTCCCCATACTGTCAAGGGTGAACAGACTTTTCCCAAATGCAGCTTTAACACTGATGAATAAAAGATGTTAGCCGTCGCTTCGGTATGCTACCGGGTATGTATGCTGGAAGAACTTACCCAGTTTCGATGGATTTTACCTTGCGCTTATCGAATACTCGTATACTCAATAAGGCATTAAACTCACCGCCCTCAGTCCAACCTACAAATAGTTATGGTTAATAATTCTCATGGAACCTTTGATGCCTTCTTGATGAACATCTTCATTAACTTCAAGAAGACAAATAGCCTACCAGAAATAAAAGTATCGCCAAAACATTCCGTGAATTCGTTTTCAACTATAATCCAATCAGGATTGAACCGAAGAGCGTCTCTTACGTCGATTTTTTGGTTGGTGACTCGAACTCGAACGTAGAAATTCAAATCGGCTTCTTTGAACTTTTCCACATCGATGAAGGCGTCGCCGCCCAAACCGTCGATTCGCCCTCTCTTGATCGATCGGGCGCCAGAGATGTTCATGTCTTCCGTGATATCACTAAGAAAAGCAATAAGTTTAGCCTTCATCCTCCTGCCAAATCCAAGAGGATCCCTTCCCAAGAAAACCCCTATAGACGGATGAATATATATGCACCTTAAATTTTGAACAAACCGTGCCACGAATCTCACATCCTGACCAGGTACGGACCCATCGCTCGCAGAGCCCCAATCTCTTTTACTCACCGGTTCACCGTGCCTGATCCGTAACTTGGCCATACCGAACGCTGATTCCCCGTCTGCATCGTCAGAAGACTCGGTAGGCTCCGACCCCCTCCGCTGCACCGGAGTCCCACTTCTCGACAACTGCTCCATCAAAACTCCCTTCCCCTTGTGCCTCCTCCTCGAGTCCACCGATGACATCGAGGTCTCAGACCGAACGGGCGACATGCTGGTATTGCTCCTCGACCGGTCACTGCTACCACCACCATCGCGATGCCTCCAAGGTGGTGAAAGCATTCCAGCATCTGGAATAGGACCCAGCCCGCCCATTAACCTCGCTGGTTCCGATCCGGTCCTCGAACGGGTGAAGCTCTGCTGCGAACTAGGCGTGCTCCAGCCTGTGGATGATACCACGCCTCTGTCGGTATCTGGAGGGCGTTTGGCGAGGGTGATATCCTTCATTGATACCCCGCCTCTTTTCAACCCTTCTTCTGCCTTTTTCGCATCAATGATGACGGCATCGTCGATGGTTATTTGCTGGGTATACGAGTTGAATCTAGGAGTCGAAGTAAAAAAGGAAGGAAAGAGGGGAATCTTAGTATTAGGTGGTATTTTGATGTGATCAAGATAGGGATGGAGGGGAATTTCAAAAGCATGGAGAAAGTTTAGAAAGAATGAAATGGGGAAATATATACCCTTGCCCTTTTAGCAGTATAAAAGAAAATAGAATCAGCCTTTAATCATTCCAAAGATAATAAATAAGAATAAGAATGAGAGGAATAATAATAATTAAAGTTGTAGAGTAACATAGGTAGACGGCCGCAAACTGAGATTGGAAAGCATGATAGCTCGAGTAGTGGAGGGTAGGGCCCGAAACTCAAGTTTATCATTAAAAGACAAGACTAATATATTCAACTTCAAAAAGAGTTGAGATATTAAAGCTAGTGCTATTGTCTTGGCTGCTACCAGTGTTCAAAAGTTGGTTACAATGGTCTCATTGCTGAATCGACAGAGTCGAAACGAGATAGCTACAGCTGCTCTGGTTAACCAACCGTGATATCCAGAAGGCTATAACAATCCAATCTCACATGTAGCTTCTTATCATGAAACTTCAAAATTTCGTAAATGACGTTGAAAACTCACCAAGTCGCATGGCGGAATTATATGGTGCTAAGAGTAATGGCATCATCGTGCCGGCCGAATATGCTGAAATAACGTATATACGAGAATATGGAACAAGAATGTAGAATGGTAAAAAAAAAAAGAAGCTAGAAAGGAATAACTGTCGAAATGTTTGTGACACTTTTGGAAGAAAAAATAGCTGGACAGGGCGACTTTGAAAGGCTCATAAGGGCGGATAAGTTGGCGGACACCCACCTTTTAGGGTTGGTTGGCATCTTTTCAGACTTGCTCCCCACGCGCAATGCCGCTAAACCGGCTCCCCCTTCCCAAGAATACCAGGAATAGCACTGGAGTACTTGTTCTACAAGTATCCAACATGTTTTCCATTTTGTTGTCGACTTTAAAAACGTCTGGGGCCTTGAAATTTCGAAAGCTTATAGTTCAGCATCCATGCATGCGTATATATGCATAGACAGTGGGTAATATATTATTCACGGTTAGTAGATGACGCAAGTGAATAAGAGAGAGTCAAGAGCCTAGATGTTGCGCCGCCAGCGTGCATTCCCTCCGCTCAAGATGGGTCCTCTCCAAAATTCTAGTCCAACTCGAACACCCTTTGCGTTGAAAATTAGAGTCGGGCCTCAAAATATGCAATTTCGAGTCCCGTTTTTTTTGACCTTTCCCTAAAGGAGAATAAAAAACAAATTTGCTTCTCCAACGGAGAGACCACTGCTTCTCTTCTGACAAGATAAAAAGCTGGGCTAGCCATGGCATGGTACGCCAACTATCCTTCATGGTTCCTTTTTGTGGTCATGTTATGGCAACCAAACGCTATCAGTTGGGCAAACCAGGGCCTGCCGGTGAAGTCGGAGCGGGATTGGTTGAACAAGCCCCGACAGAGCGGTAATAGGCGCTTGGTCATAGTCTAGGGTTTGGTCGCTCAGACCATCCTGCGAATGAAGCCCCACCTTTGGCCGGACCCTAACTCAAGGCCTACATCCGCCCCAGCTCAGGTTCTTAGTCTTTTCAACTGGCTCGTTAACGTTTCTTTTCCCATAGGTGCAATCCTAAGATCCTAGTTAACCCAAAGAAATACGGAATACGAATGTTGTATTTTTGGCGGACACACATGGAAGGCGGAGGGGATATATTCCAATTGGAATATATTTCACCGTGAAGGAATGGCGCTAGACGGTAGGCGACTAAGGAAATGGCAAAATTAGCGTGACAGATACTTCTGGATAGGTCCCTTTTCCCAGCTCAAGGGAAATTGAAACGAAATTTCGCAAAAAGCTTCTTGTTGGATTTTCAAGTGTGCCTCGTTTCCAATCATAATGAGCTTTCTTCCTCCGAATATCCGATCGCATGCACCCAAAAGACTCCAAAATGTGAAATACCTGGAAATAGACGCAAAAAGCGGGTGAGCAAGTCAGCCGAGTCCGCAGCTTATGAAACCGGAGGGGGCCTGGTGAACCATGATATCGGGACTTGTGGGCACCAGCACGAGGCTTCAAGGCGGAAAATAATGCACTGATGCCGCTCGTGAATATTTGCCAAGACGAGAAGTCGCTTGTGGATAACCCGGAAGGATGTGACTTTTTGGCGATGCATTGTCCATCAATGCAATGAAACTTTGGGAGGTATTATTCGAGGAAATGTATATTGGAGAACTTCGAACGCAACGGCTCGCTACTTGCATCAGGCGATGTCTCGCAGAGCTCGACTGGCTGACGCTTGTGTACCCTGGCTGCCTTGCATCCACCCACCTTCTTCCTTGTTTCGAGCCAACCACCCTGTGCAATGGAGTTTAATTAGTGCGCGCAAGGGGCGTTGCGCGGCAGAAAGGTAAGATTCTTTGTCATGCCATGTTTGGTGTCCGCCAGTGTAACTGGTGTCGAAGCGAAGCTAGAACATGACCAGTCAACACTTAACCTTCCATATTGGGGGGACTCGAGACTCACGTTCTCCAATGCGATGGTTCGAAGAGCTTGAGCCGCTACCATCATTCCATTCAGAGCCATTGAAAATTTGGTTCTCTTAAACAAACTAGTGCCCATTTCCTTCGATTTCCGGCCTCCTAGGATACTTACAAGGTTCGATGCATGCAGCGTGTGGTAAGAATGTTGTTGCATGTCTGGTTAGACCATGCAATTATCCCAACAGAGCTATTTTAACGACGTTTACGAGGGAATGAAAGAAAAAGTGAGCATGTGCCGTACTCTACTACAGACCATTATTCACCCGAGCCATCCCGGTCATGCAAGAGCAGCCCCTCTGTTAGTAACCTATGAGGGTCGAATACGCGATATGCCTCTTGACTTAATAAAGTATTAATATTCTGACTTGACGAAATATCGAATCCTTGTTTTTCAGTTGATACGTGAGCTGCCAAATCAGTCGGTTAATCATAACACAGGACTATTATTGCTTCTTGTTCGCATCCACTCGCCTACTATGATTATGTATATCAGGTACAAGTGTTCAAGTACCTGCTAAATGCTCGATACCTTCTCTCAACTCTCCAGAAGACGCTGTAACTCGGCTCAATTTAAGCGGACCTCTGGACAGCCCATATGCATGCATGCAATAGACGGGCGTTCTTGAGTCAAAAGCCGCCACGTATCTGACAAATAGAAGAGCTTAGGAGTCTGAGAAACAGGTTCTTGAATAAGTGACAAGGTTCAATTATATCCAGGGAGATGCAGACTCAACCTTGCGCACCTCGATGTACGTCTATTTACCGCTGGAGGTCATAGAGTTCGAAAAAAAGTGTGTGTGTGTGCGTGGAATTGCTTTTGTATACTGGACCAAAATATGAGACCCGTCAAATCACATTTTCTCAAAATCCCAAAAGGAAAAAATTTCGGCGCCTGGTACGAAGTATCGAGGCTAGAAATTTCGGTCGTTGCGGTCTCGCTCTCTTGCATAATTCCCTTCCGTAACCGTCGATCTAAAAAGGTGCTCCCAGGATAAGGAAATGAGGGTTCATAACTGACCCCACCGACGAAGAAACATTTTTACCCAATTATCCTCTCTTTTTACTCCGAGACTTTCAAACGTCCTCTTCCAGCCGCTATTCTAACATACGAAGAAATCAGTCGTCGTTTTCTTAGTCTCAATCTTTCCTTGTTTACGTAGCACACAAGGCTAGGTTAAAGTCGGTTGTCTCCAAACGTCAGCTTGAACCCCAACATTTAAAAGGCAGAAGCGCGCGCCCCGCCGGGATTTTTTGCCATCTAAATTTGGGTTTCGTGATATCTCTACCCCTTTTACCCTACGCTAAGGGGACATTTCAAGAAATGGTCTGCTGATACCTTTATTTATACTAGCTCGCGCTTTTCCGACAGCATCTAACAATATCCATTGTTTGATAAAATGACTGAAACATGAAAGCTGGGAATAATATTGTGTTGACCGAGTTGCATCTTCGACTTCATCAAGTTGCGCGCGCGATATTTGTGCAAATTTGTTCAGGCATATCCGCTGCCATGATTCGAGTTGAAAATTTCGGGCCCGGATACCACGATGCTAATTATGCTATATCCTATGGGTGGTGGTGGGCCGTTCGCAATTTGAACCCATGCATGCTCGTAAATGATGTGGGCTCGTTTGTCCGCGCCACTGAAACCAGTATACGTATGCACATGCAGTTTGCGAGCTAATTGCAATTAATTGTCGAATGTCTCTCGTTTGTGTGATTCCAGTTGGGATGATATTCGCATTCACCCGCAATTGCAACCGACTACCGCCTTGCCGTACCATGAGATACTGTCATGTCCTCGGTCAGTGATAACCACTAGTTCTTGAATTCTGCTTTATCAGCAGCTTCCTGACAGCTGACCAGGATCGTTAGGTTATATTTTCTTTTCTCGTAGGTTAACGGTTGTTTGCCTAGAGTAGCATATTAATTCGCCAATCAACTGCGAAATCTCACAGAATAAATGTTCACATTTGCAATATTTGCCTCTGAATGATAACTAGGTTGTAGCTCAAGCCGAGGCTCCAACTAAAGTACTCCGAAAGGTTTGGTATATCTATATCTTTCATATGTAGTTAATTCTCGGACCTATAAACATAACCACAAATTAAATTTCTTGAATTTCTATAATTTGCCTCTGCTTTCCAAGCTTAATGGTCAACTGAGTTCCGATATTAGTCCCACTATCGTGGAAGAAACCCTTTCTGAGACCACCCAAATACAACTCGTACGCTGGCATATAACCTTTGACTATAGTAACAAATAAAAGTAATTAGCTAATGAATCTAGTAACAGAAATAGTGGTATTGAAGGCGATACACTTACTGAACTCGACCACTGCATCATCAGACATACCCGTTCCTTTTGCTTGCCTCAAAAAAGTTTCTTGCTCCAACCGCCAAGCGTAGACATTCCTCAAGTCGTCGGTGTCCAAATGAACCATATAATCCCAATGCTGCGGTCCCATAAACACATCACAATACGTTCCGAGTTTCTCATTAATATATAGTAAATCGGCGACCCCATGATTCGTAAGAGTCTGAATCGGACGCGATTCTGAGAAATCGTCAAGAGACACCGGTGAGTTTTTTGCCGTATTCCAAGCTGCGGATATCGCATCCTCTGGAAGCGGTCGAAATCCCACACACCATCCTTCGAAGACTAGAACATCCACAACTTCGTCTGGTGGAGAAACATGCCATTCTGATTTCGGCAGACGGTCGCCTTCTCCGTTAAACTTGCTCTTATCGAATATTGGGAATAATTTTGACTCCGGCGTTGGCTTTTCGAATTGTTGAAAGAACCATTTCGCGAGTTCCACATCATGCGTTCCAGGTTGTCCTCTTGTTCGTAAGAGTTTATTTTCCGGGTTCGCATCGCGAACTGCTATGAGCCCTTCGTGGGGAAGATACAGGTCGTCTAGAGATAGCGTTCTAGCCTTGAGGCCCTTCTTGTTGATTGCTTCCACGATTTGCGAGCTCCATGTGGACTTACCACTGCCCTGGAGGCCGGTCACAGCTAGTTTGAAAGGTCTGTGGAAGGGGCCATCTGTAGGCGGTTGAGATAAATCTCGGGTGATGTGTGGGAGAAGGTATTGCAATACGCGATCGATTTCGAGGGTGATAACCGGCATTTTCGTTGCGCACTAAGCAATTTCCACGGCATCTACCAGATTGGATTGAAATCTTCAACCGAATACGTGTGTAGATATATTCAAGTGGTATAAGTCTATTTCAGTTAAAGTTCTCTAATACCAGCTGTAGATCTAGATAATATTAGTGCTCGCATTTAACAATCAAGAATACTACGATATATACCGCTATATAAATGTTTGCTAGGTGACCAAGCTAAGTACCCGTAACTGTACTATAATAAACTTGTCGGTCAGGGAAAACCGGAGAACTAGGTGTGAAGTCTAGTTCTTCCCGCTGAATATTCTCGGACCGATGCCGTTAGCTACCTTGGTGAAGAATTCTAGAGCTCTACGTATACAAAGTAGAATTCGAACGCGGCGGATGTTGTATTTTTGTATACAAAGAATTGTTTCTCCACAACCCAAAACTCGCCTGTATTCTTAAACTCAAAATTCGCAAAATAGGTTGATATATTCGTAGATATATTTCAAATTTAGCTAGTCGCGATCGTGCGGGTATAGGGTTCAGCTATATTAAAATTTTATCGGTAACATTTCCAACCTCCAAAACTAGAAGTGACAGCAGTATGCCTGACCGATTCGTAGTCTTGAATTTAAAGAGCTTGACGGATTGCGTCGGAGCAAACCACATGTGGGATTTGCGAGTTCAAAGGAATCCCGAAGAATTTTGAATTATAACCATACCATGGGCCTAGGCGCTATAGGCCTTTCTCGCTCTAGTCTCTTCTCTTTCTCCGTTCTGAATTTTCTCTAGTACCTTACCAGTCTTCAAATAATTCAGTTCTCCCTAACTTCGATGTCATGCATGCCCGCTAAAACCGCTCGATCTCAATCTTTCGAATGCACTGAAAACCCCCCCCCCCCCAACCCTACTTCCGACACCGTCCTCGTATATCCTTTAGACCCAGAAAACAGAATAAACAGAATATCAAAACCTCACCCGAACGTACTCCCCTTCCACCCCCTCTCCCTAACCTTCTCCCAAACCTCCATCAAAAACCTCTCAGTCTCCTCCTCAACCCCAGGCTCCTCACTCTCCCTCGGTCCCCCGATCGCACAAGCCTTCACCTCTTCCTCCTCTAACCACTTAATCACCCCTTCCACCTCCTCCCCCACCCCATCTCTATACCTCCTCAAATCCACAAACCACATAGTCTTCCTCCTATCCTTCCCACACTCGATCCCCAACTCCGTCCCCCGCGAAACAAGCCCCAAATCCTCCTCGCTACAAAACGCCAACGTCAACAACCCATCCGACTGCCGCACGTTCAACAACGTCCGTTCCGCGTTCGGCGTCCGGTTCGGGTCCCTTTCGGGTTCGGTTTCCGTGAGTGAACCGAAGGGGGAGGAGATGTATGATTCTAATATGCGACCTTTTTCGTTGGTGAACCCGTGCGGGACGTATCCGGTGTAGGGTATCCGGTGTGCGATAGCAGTTTTGATCGCTGCGGTGTCCGGACCGGTTTGTCCGCCTGAGACTATCTTGAAGTCTGGGTGCATCCTTTCTTTTTATACGAGTCTTTCTTTATATATATTCGTATTTTTGATCTCGAGAATGGCCTGATATATTGTGATTCTTTGAAAAGTCGTCAAAAGCTGGGTTGCTTTATGCAATGCATGGATTTGCAATCGGACGGTTTAAGGCTTCAGACGACAGATCTTTGCGTTGTCGGAGTGGCAAAAACGTTGAAACAAGATCCGCGGGGTTATGCGATGCGATGCGATGCTGAGATTATCGGAAGGGTTTTCTAGAGAGGATGTATCGAAATGTCTCCGCGAGACCGAGGTTGTTAAATGAGGGGATGGCTTTAGAGCACCGACATAGGCGAAATGCGTATAACGGGCTCCACTTTCGAAGTGTGATCCTACTACAACGTGTGCATTCACTATCATCCTGTGGTATATATAATAATATCTGTTGTGCAAAAAATTCATTTCTTTTAGAGGTGTATACAAAAGGTGTTTAGGCCCCCCAAACAGCGCGAACGGACGGGGCTCAGGAATATAGGAATGATTATCCACCATTACTGGACAAAAGAAAAAAAGGTGTGCCAAAAGAAAAAACAGTATAAGAGGTAGTAGATAGATAATACTATGACTAAGTATAACTCGTGATGAGAAACGGGAACAGCGAAAGATCTCTCCCCAAAAAAAAGGACATCTTCCACTATTCATCTTTATCCTATTTGTCCCTCAATAGTAGGTTTGTCCAGGATGATGACGGTTGTTCGAGCAAGGGAACTGGATGAAAACTCTCAATCACTGATTTACGCCTTTTCTTCAAAGAACGAACAGAGCAAGGAGAAAGCACGGCTAAGGTTAGCTTAAAAAACAACTTGGGTCAGAACAGTCGAATGCGCTCAATTCGTACCAGTGACAGCCAGTCTAAAACACAATATATGTTAGCAACCTTGAACTCAACGGGATATTTTTTTTTTTTCACACAAAGAAGTGGATATAACAAAACGTACTTCATCAAATGCTCCATGAATGTCTGCAGCGACACGTCGTCGGTGAAGATGGTTTGCGCGTTTTGTGTAGCGCCGCCGTAAGCTCCAGTGGTGTGGGTCGTAGATGGGTTCAACTTGGACAACAAGAAACGGGCCTGGGAGCCGCCAGCATCGCAAACGATGAAACGAGGCAGAGGGAAGCGGTCTTGGATGAGTCCCTAAATTACATTAAAGGCGTTCTTGTTTCAGTGTCAAGTTATCAATGGTTTCGAGACTGTGTCTTACTCTAGCGTCGTCTTTGGGTTTCTGCAACAATTCTTTGAAATTCTCATATCCCTCCTGGTCTTGGTAACCTGCCTTCCTCCATTCTGCAATGGTCTCACCGTGGAAGATCAAAATATGGAAGAAGGTATCCAACAACAAGATGTGCGAGGGTTGTATACTTGTCGAGTCAAGTAGAACCGGAGTCGCATCTGGTGCCTCAAAGGTGTAGGATTCCAGCGTTGGCTGAATCATTACCAACGAATTACTGCAATCTTCTCTATACAAAACATGTCTGTAGAAAGCAGTCTCATCGGGCGAGTTGTTGAAAACCTGCAAGAACTGACTACGACGGAGATGGAACATGAATTGAGGATATAAGGTAAAATTCTTTTCGAGGCGGAACGAGGTCGGGTCGTCTTTTCGGTATTCGGCAAAACGGGAGCAAAGTCTGATAAGCATACGATCCACCCATCGGAGAACGTCGGGGCCATCGTCGACTTCAGCCTTGAAGACCGCTATCCTGGCCATCAAAACAGCTGCCGTTTCTTGGTCGAACGAGTAGCCGATGGCCGCAGGGTCGCCGGTTGGGGCACTGACGTCTCTCGCGATTGTCGTGACGCGAAGATGGTACTGTCCGGAGGAGTGTTGATAATACGTTAAAAATTGAATCAGTCCCTTCTGTGGCACTTGTTGGTGGGCTGGCGGACCAGCTTGTCCGGCAACTTCAAAATAAGTAGCTACAGTGGATGTTGGTGTAATACCGCACAACTTCCACGAGCAGGTATTTCCAATACCGCATTCGGTTTCGCCAACGGAACTAGACTTCTTGTTCATCGAAATGGCATGTCCGATCAAACCGGTAATCTTGAGCTCCTTCGTCGTCAATACTTCAAGCGAAGCATTGAAGCCCATCTGTAGGTTGTCGTTAATGTCCTTATCAAACACCTTGATGAAACTCTGCTTAAACATGGAGGAGGTGAAACTGTCGGTAAGGATCATGTGGCCTCCGGTAGAATTCGAGAGACTCTTCATTTCCAACAATCCGACTTGGTCGAGACACCCAGCAAATATATCAATGATGTGACCGTTATGCGCTGTTCGTTTCGCAAGACCGTCATAAAACTAGATTTCTCATTAGCAAATCGCTTACCGCGCCAGTGTAGGAAAGTATTTCGGCAACTTACTTTCATTGCCTTCTTATAGTACTTGATGTTATCCCGTTCAATGTCATGATGAGATCGAATTGGCTCTCTCAGTTCAGGACCGACAACCATACCGGGACCTTCGGTTCCAGGTCCACCAGCGAATAACATGATTCTTGCTCCAGTATTTGCAAACGACGATTCCAAAAGGCCAATGGCAACGCTCAAAGCGACACCGGTACATCTTAAGGGACGCTTATCGTTCGCTACAGACCAAGGATCCTTCTGGAGCTGCTCGAGCACATTGGTAAGTTGGAACTCACAGGCGGCAACTGGCAATAGGAAACGAGCTCCAGCACCCATCTGAGGTGGCGGGCGTTGACCTGGCGGCATAGGTGCCTGGGGTCGAAGGCCGGGATTGATAATTCCGAGCATTTCCTGCACCGTCTTGGCGCTATACTCCTTAGTTCCTCTGAAGACGTAAGACTTGGGGCATTCGGTGTAGCCAAGCTCGTGGACTTGAGCCTATTTTGGAAAACTTAAAGTTAGCATAGATTTACAAAAATATATAGCTACATCTCGAATCCATACCATTGTGCCATAGGTAATAAGACCGACGAGAGCGGTTGGAGGCAGACAGCTCAAGCTGACAATGATGGAGTCCTTGAGCGCTTTCAGACTATCCTCCTCCTGGCATGTGTCCACAACGAATAAAAAGATTGGTGGCGCCGGAGCCGGTCTCGCGAGAGCATATTCGATCGTGGAGAACTGAGGAAGAAGCTCGCGAGGGTAAGAATTGTTGGAAATATCCTTATAGTGGGGCGGGAACTGGTTGCGGGTCAAGCAGAACGGGCAGATCCATAGTTTGGCGCGTGTATCGACTTGGCTACATGACAAAAGATGTTAAGAAAAACGTATAAACGTAAAAAAAAGTATCGTCTGGAGAGTTCGAGAACTCGAGTTGAGCATGGCATACCAGTAAGGGTTCAGGACAGCTCGACATGGCTGCTTGCATGTGACAGGCTCGTACTGGACGATATAGCTATTGTCCACTTTTTCCTTGAGAGGCGTGTAGAGGACACCGATGGGAACGACTAGTCTACTAGCTTCGAGGCGAGATCCCGGGAAGATGTTCCAACTATCCGGTAGATGTAACGAGGTCAGCGATGATGCCGATATATAGATATAGTAGCGTATATATCACGCAGAGACGACGTGGTGATACCATACCTTAAGCGAGCGCCGTCCTGTTCTTCCTGCGCCGCCCAGACTTCCTTGATAGCTTCGATATCCATCCTGAATGCCTCCTTGGAGCTTGACGGTAGGGCGATTGTCGAATATCAGGCGATTGAGAGGTGTCTTTTTTCCTGAGTCGAGTTTGTCGGTTGGGTGGGTAGCGAGGAATAGAAGAGGGTTGTCGGTGGGGTGTTGGTAACGAGCTGCTGTCTGGAGACAAGTTTATTCTGATGATATGATGTATGTGCCCTTAATTACCAGCGATTTGTCTCTCTCTTATTATAAAACAAGAGAACCCTTCTTTCTTTTCCTTTCCTTGATTCAGACAGACCAGACAGACCAGAAAAACTGGGCAGGCTTCTTTCGATTAAAAAAAAAACAAGAGTACCAGTACAACGGCTGTGGTGAGCGGCGTGGCGGGGGAACTGGTAGCGGATACATCTTCCCAGTTGGAGCCACATAAACAACATCGTCGCCCGCAACACATGCCCACAGAAAAGTCCATATCTTCATAGTATGTATACTGTGGCAATCTGAGAATGAGTCTCACGAAGGAGTGCACTTTCCTCGGTGTGTCCAATTATATCTCGAATTAATGATAGTGATCATTGCGTATATATATAACGAGAGACTCTGAAAATACTTGGTTTAATTTCAGTACTCCCCGTGATGTCTAGAAATGGGGGACCTGCAATCATACAATAATAATTGCATGTAAAAAAACATTCATGTCAAAACCGCATATATAAGATCCCTGGCGACGACGAAGACCCGCTTCTTCTTCTATAATATCATGCTAAAGAGACTCTCATAGAAATCCTGTAAAAAGTATTCTTCTAAACCGTCTTTAAAAATCGTATGAGAGAAGGGGAAATGGTATTTGCTTCTTGTTTCTATTCTTCCCGCGTGCTTCCATAGTTGTACAACCGCCCGCCCATTGCTAGCCTCGATACCAGCCCATTGCATATTTGATTTAAACCAGTCTAAGAGTCATATAAAACAGTAAAACAAAAGTCCCGGCCGCGCGTGCTTAACCAAACATGTCTTCTGCCTTTTGTCTCCTAGCCCCTCGACGGCCAGCTCCAGGTTCGCTGATTCGATTGAACAGGCTGTTCGCTGCCTTATCCGGCAGCAGCTCGATCCCAGCATTCGAGTGACCCGCTTGGCCCTTAGCCGCGCCGCGAATACTGATCCCACCTCCAGCCGAACCACGTATCGAAAGTCCTGATCCTGAATCTCCCATCTCCGTATCTTCCCTTCTATTGTTTCTTGAATTGGACCGAGGGTTATCGATTCGGTCCGCCAAAGATCTAGGCTTATCTGTCTTCTCAGGGAACAGCTCAACCGCACCTCTTCCAGCATTACCCCTCGATCTCGCCCGGTCTCTCGTCTGTCGAACGGGGCTCGGCCCTCTCCTCGGCATCTCAACAGGGTCATCGATTGAAAATAACGTCTTTGGTTCACCAGGACTTGTTTCTCTACCCCTACCGTTTCTCCCAGGGAATAACTCCACACTCGTGTTACCAACCCTCTCTGGGAACAATTCCACACTCTCGTTCTTTGTCGCAGTGGGGAACAATTCAACATCTGCATTCTTCATCCTCTCGGGGAATAGCTCTACCGGTGATCTTGATCGTGACCTTCTAGCGCCTGTACGTCTATCCACAGCACCGCCTTCAGGAAACAGTTCCATCGGTTCTCGCCGTCGCTCTTCCTCATCATATCTCGATCTGCTTCTCATTCGGCCGTCTCGGTTCCGTTCGCGTGATCCGGATCTGTACTTCCGTTCATCATAATCCCGTTGTCTGTATTCACTTCTTCGCTCTCTTCGCTCCTTTTCGTGCTCCCTTCTTTTCCTCTCTTGCTGTTCAACTCTGTCTTCCTCGGGATGGAATAAATAGTATCGACTTCGTTCTCGAGCTCCTCTCTACAAGTCCACAACAAGCCGTAATTAGCTCTAACTTCCAAAACACCCCATAAAACGAGATATCGAATGCTACCGACCTCTTTCTTATCCGTCACAAAAGCCAGCCTGACATCTAGTCTAACTAGCGGATATGCTTCACTTCTCTTCGCCTCCCTTAGTTCCCATGGCTGGCTTCTCGCTCCAAACTCAGTACTCAAAGCCGTCAGCGCGGCCAGCGCGGTAGCATCATCCTTGTAAACGAGATTCAAACTCGTATCATCAATCCATTCCAGCTTGTCGATTTCTGCTCCGGAAAAGTGAGCTGCGACGAAAGCCTTGACGTCTGTAGAAGACATGTTGTCCAATCCGCGCAGGTGAACTTTATTTGGTGTCATAATATCGGATGGTACGGAGGAGTTTGCCTGTTGCTGCTGGTCATCGATTGGAGTCTCTAGAGTAGCCTGAACGGTAAATTGTGCTGGCCAGTTAGCAATTGCATAGGTAAATAAGTATTTAATAGAGCTAGCACCTCGACCTAAAAGCTCACGAGGGACATGACCAAGACTTTTTAAAAAAGAAAAAAGAACGAAAAAAAAAAGCTGTCCTGACTAGCAAGTTGATTTGAAGTAAATAGATATCCGTACCTCTCCCATTGCCATCATTTCATCTTCATCCATCATCTCCGTATCCAAGCTGATGCTAGGAAACTCTGTCGGCGGGGCGCCGGGCGAATTCGGCCGCCCCGTGTTGAATGGCTGCACAAAGGTATCCATCGTCGCAGCAGCAGCAGCAGCAGCCGATAAAAACTCCGGTATATTGGTGAAGAACGGTACCGATTGCGATGGTAGCAGCGATGGGAAGGTCGATAAGAATAATATGGGCGGTTGAAAATGATAGGATGGGCGAAAGGTTGAAGAAGAGGTGTCGAATGAGATGGCCAGCATGTGGACGTCCAAGTTCAAGTTTATGCGCGGGTTGGCCTTCCCCAAATTTTTTCTTTTTGCCCAAACGAGAAAACAAGGGCTTTGCTGAGCGGCGGATAATATTTCGTTTCAACGTGAGTGACTTCAAAACCCGCAACGCCAAAGAGATGATGATATGTTTATCGTGTGCGTTAGTATGGTGAGATGATAATGTATGATCTTTGTTTAAAAAATCGTGAGATAAAGCAATGGATAGTATTTCTAGCTACCCGGCTAGCTAGCTACTTAGGTAGTTGTACTCCCATATGCGGGGTCGCATTCGATTTGTACACCTCTGCGACTCATGCGCCCCCGCGTCGTTCATATCTATTATACCCCACAAGCTCCCATCGATTCTATGAATACTAAACTAAGGTTTGGGATATATCATCGAAAAGTTGGAGAATCGAGAGAAACCAATATCGTGTATTTTTACTTTATGTGTCGATACCTCCCATCCTTTCTCATCAACCCTACATGATGCCGCATCCAATTCAAAGCTTTTGTGTTCATCATCATCCGGAGACCACGGAACAGTTTGTGGAACTCATCAAATATACCAGAACATGAATGGAGAGAAGGAAAGTGAGGGAACGCCATAAAAGAATAAACTAACAGAAAATGACAATACCCTCGGAGAAGGTTGAACATAAAGGCAAGTGAAGATTAAAAGAAACATAAAAAGAAGTTTTCTCGTAACATAACATTAAGCGCCCAGAGTAAGTACATGGAGTGTGCGGAGAATGATAGAATGGGTTAGTTGGCTTCCTGGTCAAGAAGGGGATGTAGTCTAAACCAGTGAGAGGAGTAACGGTGATTGGGGATAGAATAAAACAGTAATGGGCGGAATTGATAAAAAAAAAAAAAAAAAAAAACAGAGAAAAGAAAGAATGAGATATGCTTAAAAGCCTGCCTGCAGACGAAATGCTCGTCTGTCTACAGCGATAAGAAGTGGAAGACGAAAAAAATTACCTCCAGCTGCCACCAGTGGCTCGCTCACCAGGAGGTTTCTCGCCTCCACGGCGGCTGTCACTTCGTCCTCCCATGTCTCCACCACCCCTAGCGCTGCCGGAGCGTCCATCACCACGTCCGCTTCCAGTGCGAGGCTCACCGCGGCCGCTGCCGGTTCGCTCACCCATATTGCCACCACCACGTCCTCTATAGGCGCCTGGACGGTACTTGTTGTCGCCACCTTCGCCCTCGCGTCTCTCACGTCGTTCTCCTTCTTGCCCTTCGCCTCCCTCACGTCTGCGTGGCTGCCATTTCTCACCGCTTGATTCTCCTTCGCGTCTCTCGCGTCGTTCTCCATCTTGACCTTCCCCACCTTCTCGTCGTTGACGGGGTTGCCATTTCTCACCCTCGCGTGCTTGATATTTTCTTTCGCCTCCTTCCTGTCCTTCGGTACGTGGGCCTCGTCCCCAATTGCCTGCTCGTCCTTGGCTAGCAGCCGCAGCAGCCTCACCTTCACCTCGTCCTTCACGAGGATCACGTTCCTCACGCTGTTCTCGTCCTTCACGAGCACGGGTTTCACGAGAAGCTTCCTCTGGGGTCATGGCGACATCGGTAACGGCTGTCTGGCGGAAAGCGCCGGGGCGGTATTTACCTGATTCAGGAGCAGGAGCAGGAGCAGGAGCTGCCACTGGGGGTTGAACTGGAGCAGCCGCCTTTTCGCCATTTGCATCAGCAGAAGGCCCTTCGCCTCCTGTTGCTGCCGCGGCTTCAGCGGCTTGCTTGGCTGCCAAACGTTCTCTCCAGCCACCACCGCCTGCGGCGATTGGAACTCTGGTGGGACGGAATTCTGGTTCTGTTTTGGTAGGCTCTGGAGGAGCAGCAGGTCTCTCGCGAGCTGCATTGTCGGCCTCCATTCTTTGGCGTTTTCGTTCTTCTGCACGTTCCTCGGCGATACGCTCTCTCTCTCGTTGCTTTGCGGCGGCCTCCTCTCGTTCCCTGAGAACGGAATAATATTAGTATGAAACAAATGAGGTAGTTCAGAAAAGTCTACGTACTTTCGTCTTTCTTCTTGCTCCTTGCGAGCTTCCTCCTTCTTTCTAGCCTCTTCTTCCTCCTTTGCGATTCTTTCTTCTTCTTCCTTAGCCAGGCGTTCCTCTTCCTCGATTCTTCGGCGCTCTGCTTCTTCTTCCTCGCGTCTCTTCCTCTCTCTGGCTTCGCGGACTTGTTTGCGTCTCTTGTCCATCTCGACTTGGAGCTGCTGTTCGGCCTTCTTGCGTCGGTTTTCAAACTCCTCATGTCGTCTGGAGCGAACATCATCTCTGAAACTCTCGTAGATAGGAACGAGTCGACTGAGGCGTTTCTTCAAGAGAACATTCTCTTCATGCTTCTGCTTGTGCTCAAGTAGGAACTGCTCAACCTTTTCATTGTGAGCCTCCAAGTCACGCTTACGTTGTGCTTCATAGTCCTGGGGAAGAAGAGCAAGTTCCTCCTTGCGATAGGCTCGCTCGAGATGATCAATACGCTTGCTGGTGACACGCAATTTCTCATTCGTTTCCTTCTTCTCTTTCTCCATCATGGCAATCTTGACCTTACGGATAAAGTTATTGTCAAGAGTAGAAACATTCTCCGGGATCTCGAGTCCGATTTCTTTGACTTGGGCGCGGAACTCTGCCTCCGTGAGACCCATAGATGTAACCTGTTTCCAGAATTCAATAACGAGAATTCTCTCGCGCTCCTTTTCTTGACGTTCGAGGTCACGCTTCTTCTTCTCTTCATCGAGACGGAGCTGTTCGGCTTCCTCACGGTGTCGATCTCGGAGGGCTCGCAATCTCGACTCTTCTTTTTGAAGATTAGCAGCGGCGTTTTCAGCAGCCTCCTTGCGCTGTTCGATAACCTCACGACGTTTGAGGGTATCTTCGTGCTCCTTCTTAGCTCCCACCTCGGCACGTGCGAGAGCCTCAGCTTTCTCACGGTTCTTTTGCTCGATGAAGCTCGGGTCAACATAGCAACAGGTGAGATAAAGAGACTTGGCAAGTCGAGAGAGTTGAGTTCGAACAATTTCTTGAGGCGTGCTCTGGAGGCGTTGGACACCCATATCCTTCTCAGCGGCATTAGCAGCACCGATCGGGAGGGACTTGGCGGAAGAAAAGACATCAGATTCAAACGTAAGTGCTCCAGAGGCATGATCGACACGAATGGCGAGATCACCCTTCTTGCAACCATTCATGATGAATTTTTCAATAGTGTTGGCCTCAATTTCGAAAGGAGCTGGGAAAGTGACGAGTTTGTAGACGAAATCGAGTTGAACAGTGTCGTAGACTTGGGAAAGTTGTTGGAAGAGACGGGTAAGAATGACCTGTTGAAGTGGGGGGACATATTTCTTCATTTCCTCGTCATTTCCTATTTGGGTGAGGATTGGAGCAATCTTCCTGCAGATACTGAGCGGGTGGAAGTCAACCTCGAGAATCGTGTAGAGATCACGAATCTCAGGTCGGGCACGCTTGAGGAGACCCTTAGCAAGGATATCCTTGAACAAGCCGGTACGGGTAGGAGCGTTAGTGAGACCGAGAAGGTTTGTCAATCGCGAGCTTCTAGTTCGTTTGTTTGCCTCTTCGACATCAGTAAGACCTCCGCGGCTTCTAGCCGTGCTTATGACTGGAATGGAAAGGGCAGACAAGATTACGAAAGAGGAGACACGGGAGAACTCGGCATCATTAGTGACAGGGTATTCCTTCTTAGTAACGCTGCCAGCTTGGACAGCTGCTGCGCTCGATCGCAAAAGATTATAGTATCTGTTCCAGGCAGCAGCATGGAAAAGATGGTTTTCCGAAGTTCGGAAAATACGGGTGAGCTTCTCGTAGTAGTTTGCCATCATGATTGGCTTAGCGGGGCGTTTGCTCAGGGTGAGAAGGTTATGGATATCTTCGATAGATCGGAACGCCTCTTGCCAGAGCTCAAGCTCGACGGCAGCATTTAGCTGTTGGAATCGAGTATCAAGATGTCGCTGCAAAGTATCCGGGTCGTTGAGGTTAATAGCATGCATCTGAGCGGAATACTTGCTGGCATTTTGAAGATGGTTTCGGAGAAGCTCGCAGAGACGACGGAATTCAGTTTTGCGAGTGTACTTGAGACAAAACTGGAAGGCCTGGGAGGCAGTCTGCTGGTACATTGTCTCCAAACGAGCATTGTTTCGAAGGATATCAAGAATTGTTCTGTACGTCTCCCACAAGAATTTGAGCCAAGGGGTGACGTATTTTCTATCCGTTCGATCTTTCGTCTGTTCACCAGAGACTGTCGCCATCAAGATGGATTCTGGTGTTTCGGTAGCTTCCAGATCGTCAACATTTTCGACAGTGGTTTGTTCCGCTTCCTTTTGCGCAGCGGTCACTTTGGCTTCGGATTTTTCAATGAAGATACGCAGAACCATCTACACATAATATTAGTACATCTCAAAGTCATTTTTTGATAATATAAAACCGCATGTTTCCTTACCTCGATGGTCTGGACCGTTGTGTTTTGGGCGATATTTTTATATTGATAGAGGCCATCTTTGGCGGTCTTTCCTTTTCTAAGTTCGACGCAAAGATCGATGAAAAGAAGAATAACCGGTTCTAACGATGCAATAGGAGTACTTCTCGATCGTTTAGATGTTATATGTTCGTGTAGGATTTGTAGAGCAGCTGGACTCTGGTTGACCGCGATGAGCTCTTGCGCTCGCTATATCCGTCAAAAAAACAAAAATATTAGCCACTTCCAAAAGCACATTCTCATCGATAGCAAAGCTCAGGCGCGTAGAAACAGTCCAAAATTTTCCAAGGAAATAGGGTCAAAGCTCACCTTGAGCACATTCTCCGGTTTTGCGTGGGGTACGGGCGGCATGTTGGGTGGATGTTGGCTTTCGAGGTTGAAGCTTCCGGGAGAGCTGGAGAGATCGTAGAGCTGTGTGTGATATCGGCGAGAGGCAAAGCTAACACTGGGGAGTCGGAGAGTTAGCTCGCTGATAATTGAGTCACGGTACTATGACGGCTGCGCCAATTAGTCCGCTGGTAGAGACTCGTTTGATGGGAGGGAGATGATGATGAGGAGAGAGAGGTTGTCTGTCGTCGTTCGTTGTTGCTAAAAATTTCTTGTATCCAAAAAAAACCAACACACCAGGTTCCACACTAAAATCGCAGCTGAGAGGCAAAGCTTCACGGAGTGAGTGAGCTTGATCGAGAATCACGTCACAACTACACAACCCCTTTGTACGAGGAATAGCTAGGCAAGAAGCTCTTAAGATTAATTTAACTTGTTAATAAGTCGATTATCTTCTATTTGTTATATTTCTACACCTGTAAACATCAAATATCCACTATTTTCAATCGCTCCTGAATGATGCTGTTGGGATGTTTTATGTCCCCTCACAACACCGCCTTTTTTTTCAAGGGCTTAGACCCAAAGTACATTCCTCGTTACCAAGTCAATGAGCCCCACAATCTTATCTTATCAATCTGAGCCGGCAAACGGACAAACGGACAAACAGTTCTGTATCTCACAACACACTGGCCTGTTGTATTATATCATTCCACGTTAACTTCAAATTTGAGTTTTAATTTGAATTTTGAGTTCCGATTCGGATCTTCCACATGAGAACCTAATATTAGCTAATGTGTCTTTGATCTGTGTGCATTATGTGTCCTTGTTCATGTATATATAAGTAAGCGACTCCTCTTATCGTTTTATTGTTTTCCAAATCATGTAGATTCACCGAAATTTAAATCCACTGCTAACTACGATCACTACGTTCAACTCATTCACTACTTCCGATAACACATTCACTCAAAAGCATGCATGCTGAGCTGCTGGCAAGCTTCGCTCGAGCAACAAACGTCCTCATCGACCATGGTATAAATCTCATCGAATGGGGCGACCAAGTTCTCCAATCCTGGGGTTATCCAGCTGCCGTATCCGTACGTTCCTCATAACCTGCAGACCTAGTCTCTTGTATACTCAGTTGTGAGTAGAAAGCATTCTAATAGAAACCGAATTAACTTGAATCTAAACAATAGGTATACGACTATGCCATAGAAGACTCACACCTAGAAGAAGCCGCGAGTCTCTTGGAAAACTCAGACACGGGCTTCAAAAGAATCGAGCCAACACTTTCCGCAAAATCCCAAGGTGTGCTGGCAGAACAAGGCTACCATTTCGTCAGCAAAGTTGATAAAAAGGCCTTCCCCACACGCATTCACCTAGTCCCGGAATCGCTAGTCTACCTCTCTAGTCACGATGCGGACCACGTTCACTCCCCCTTCGATCCTAGCCACGGGTTATTCCGACCGAAACTGCCACAACACTGCATCTCGTTGATTAAATGTATGACGGACTATCCCGCGGATTCGGTGAATAGGCTTCCAGCAAGTCACAATCTTACGGCCCTTCTTGTAACAGCCGTCTACAAATATCATAACCCTGGTGGGAAAATGTACGTTCCAGAAGAGGAAGAGGAATCGGAGGAGGAATTTTTTGCCCGGCAAAAGGCTGCGATACAAGATATCGAAACATGGGATTTAGCTGAGAAGGACGAGCCATACAGATTAAAACTCATTAAATATATCACCACAAATTCTATTGATTAAGGTCAATCAACTTGAGAGCCCAATTTGTAAAAAAAAAAAAAAAAAGTTTCTGAGCTTTTCCATCAAAGTAGTTATACAATAATTTACTACCACGTGATAACGTATTCCCAATTCCTAAACTATGGCGTTATCAAAGTAGGGTTTTCAACAATCCGGCTGCTGGTTTGCTATGAGAGCTTAACTTTTGGAATCCAGCCATATAATTTTCGCGACGGTCAGCTTCCATACCCTCAAACGAAATCCTTTCTCCTCTCTCTGACAACCATTTCAACAAAAAGATGATATCCCGGAGGTCCTGCTCTGCCTTCATTCGAGATCGTGGTCTAGTAGACTCGGACATCCAAGTCCAACGCCCAACTTTCATACAAACCAAGACGGACGGGTGAGCGACGGTGACTATTTAACCTTAGTTACCTCTCCCCAAACAAATATTTGAGTGCTTCATGTTGCTCACCATCATTGACAATGAAGGAACGTGTAGACGACAAATCTGGCATCTTCAAAGCCGCCTTTTCTCCATCCTTGAGTAGCTCTACCGGTACGGTGGCTCCACTTCCCTGTTTGAAAAAGTATCAAATCAATATTCATTGCTTGGAGTTTCTATCAAAGAACATGTTGAGGTATATTTTTATATAGGGGCAATGTGTATGATAGCATGAAAAATGATATAGAAATAGTTACAGTTTTATACACAAAGCTCAAGCCATCTGGTTCTGGATGCGAGAATTTCGAGCTATTGTTAAGAAGCATCCGTCGGACTTCGATGGGAGGGGTAGAAACTAGAACATCTACATCCTTTTTATATATACAAAAATTAACAAAAGCACTTTCTCAGAGTAGAGTTCGATAGAGGTATATAGTACTGACCTTTGTAGTTCTCTCATGGCCGAGAACGTTGCCTGCAGCCCCGCCAATGACTGCGTACGAAACCCCAACCTGTTTCAAAATTCTGGATACCTCCGAAGCAGTCTCAACAATATCATCGTTTGACGCCATTTGAAAAAAAAAAAAAAAAAACCTTTAATTGATGGTCAACTTGGGTGGAGAAGAATCAAGGTGGATCGTGGTGTAATTCGGCTTTCGAGACTTGATGGTTGTGAATTGGTGGATGGATTTGAGATATCATGATTTCATATCACAAGTTTTGAAATTTCGAAAGTTATGGCGTCAATATAGTACAATAAATCAGAGTGGACTGAGGAGCGTTGAGCTGAGACACTAGAAATACACTTGTATACACTGTATTCTTGGTGGTTGAGCATATCGGCTCGAATTCAATTTCGTGCATTGTATACATACTTGTACGTGACGTGCGATCTCTAGGAAGTCCACCAGTTTGGCTGCATAAATTATTTCATAAATTCACAACCATAGATCCCCGAGCTTGCTGCTGAAGAGTCAATACAAGACTACATAGAGCCATGAATTAACTTCTATGGGAGCTTTGTTTACGTATCAATAAGCATCAATACAAGCATCATGCAACCATGAACTGTGGAAATGACTTCCTCTGCGGCGTCTGGGTACGAGACCAGTCTAGTCTTGTTATTGGCGCTTCAGCAGGGCATCAAGTCTATCTACAAACAATATACACGAACGCTGCCTTATATAACGTATGAAGCTACCAAAATAATGTGCGCCTGCACATATATCCGTAGCCTCGAGACCAGGCGCTGGCTTACGTTACTGTGCCAGGCGGACAAGAGGGCAAAGATATATATATCCGGTCGTTATTAATTATTTACATAGAATATATATATATCAACACCCAAGTCAAAACAAACTATTAAAAGTAAGTGGCGAACTCAGCTATAACCGCTTACCAAGCTGGAAAGCGCATTAAAGCTGATACCATAGTACTAGAATCAATAATGTACCATGAATTTGGAATGATTTGGTTCAAAAGCAATTGAACTTTTTCTCACAAGCCGGATGGCGTCCTATAGGCATAGTCCCACACGAAGAAACTCGACTCAAAGGAAGCCGATATCGCGATGCTGCGATGCCAGTTGAGCTCTAGCATGCGAGCCGAGAAGCCTCCGGGTTTATGACACTTTTGTCTTCAGGCCTGCAGGACATAATCATAATAATATATATATATAGTGTGTTGATATCATAATATCATAGACCATCGATGCGTCAGAATGAAGGCTTTATAAGGTTGCCTGTTCTATTGATGTCTCGAGCGAGCTGCAACTAACTAACAATTCTGATTTGAGTAACCCTGAATCGAAATCAAAAGCTGAAGGTGCTACCTCTCAGGTTAATATTGCAATTGTGACCATACTACTACGAGAAGCTTCGAGTATCGGTGCGAGGTATAGGCTATCCGACGGTACGTTTGTCTCTTAAACTAGCCGCGCAGCACGAAGCGGTACATTCTTATATCAATATTAATTTTCTTGCGAATGCAGGCTCGCTTGAATGGTATGTATACATCCCCAGACTATGTATACATACCCATTTTCGCGTTTCGAATTAGCTTGTGTTGAAAGATATTAAAGAAAGCTCTTGAGAATCTAGCCTCGTATCCAGATGCCGCAGGGAGCATCAAAACCGCATGTTCTCTCACCTCTTGAATGGTATAATTCTTCTCAAAGTATAATGCAATCAATCATTGCATTGATGTTTGCATGCTAGTGTGTTTGCCTTTTCGTTGTTATATATACTTCATCACTATATACGATCTCATGTCTCCTTATAGCTTATCTAACCCATAAGCGCTGCTGCATGCAGTAGATCAAAGGAGGCTTACATCACGCCAGACATGGTGACATTATCGACAGCTTCTCTCCTTTTCGAAATACAACAAAACGTTCAAGTACGAAGTAATTTTCCAAAATTAATTGCCACACAGAATATTCAGATGGTGCATATTTTTATTTTATTTTATTTTATTTCATTTTCATTGCAGGTAAGGAGCCATGCGCGCGAGCACGAGCCAAAACCATCCTGGTGGTCTTATGAAGCAACCTTGACAGTCAAGGCTGAATGTGCGAATCACAGGCCGCCGTTATTCGTGCGCTCAGGCACGGACATGGAAGTGCCAATAAGCAGGACGGGCCCAAGGATCGGGTCCCAACGTTAGCACATGGAGATCTTATCTGGGGGTGTACGATGATGGGAGTGTTTTGGTAGTGTTTCCGCCTGGTGTGCGAAAGCCCCTTTATGAATGGAATCCCAAGAACTGCAAAAACAAGGTGCGAGTCCAATTACTAGTTGGACGAGGATGAGGATAAAAGGGGTTGAAAGGGGAGAGGACCAGCCGGATTATTAGCCCCGGCGTCTGGGACTTTCAGCTGCTTTTTAATCTCGGTAGCCCTGTCCCCTGCTTGAACTCCGGTCTTAGCCAGTTTCGATAGCATAATGAACCGATTACGACCGTGTTCATTAATATATTTCTGTGAACAGGCATTGTGATTAAGAACCGGATTCCCAATCGAAAGTTCCTCCGCTTCCACTATTTTATTTCCTTCTTTCTGGTCGTTCCCCTTTCGATTCGATTCTCCACCGAATAACTATTCTCAGGGACCGTTTAGAACCAGCCGTTGACGAAAGGAACAAACCGCCGTATCTGTATCGTCATCTTTGATCGTGTCGGAGATATCTTTTTTCGTCTTGAAACGTCGTCGTCTCGATTGCACAATCGAGGTGTCGCATAACATCGAATAGGAGGTCGTCTGGACCGAGACAGCAAGCCAAAAGGGAAGGACTCAAAACGGGCGTCGTCGTCGTTTCGCTTGTGTTGTGGTGCCGAACAATCAAAGAAGAGTGCAATAACAATTGCCTCGCTTGAGGTTTCCTTCCTCCTTCCACACACATAATAAAATAATAATAATCACACTCCCGGTCCTCCACATCAAATCAAATCAACATCGTCCATCCCATCTCACTTCTTCCTCCTTCCATCGCCCAATCTTCTCTCTTGTTTTCACATCATCTCATCTCATCTCCCCTCCATCGCCAGTTTATCTGCAATACCACCAGGCCATCGAACAAGTTTTTCTCGCTCGCGTCCTTCAATCTCAATAATCCTCTTCGACCCTTTTCGCGAAAGCAACTCACTCCGACGACATGGCTGTTCACAACCAAGGTGGCGCCCGAGAGCCGGCTAGGGAGAAGAAGGGGTCGATGCAAGAACTCAAGCTCCGACGACTTACAGAGTTGAACGCCCGTCTACGAGAAGACCTCGAGAGACCGAGAGTCAAGGTCAGCGAAGCGTGTCAATCGTACGTAGAGAACCTCCGACAACCTTACGCTCGTTTCTCGCGACCCTTTTGGCATCGCCGGAAGCCTTAGTCTCCTTTAACTAACATGCCCTTTTCCTTTGGCTGCAGAATGATCAACTACACAAAAACCACAAAAGATTTCATGGTACCGGCTACCTGGGGACCCGTAAGTTTCTCCCTCTACCGTTTTCTACCGTTTTCTACCCATCGCGACACCCATCCTTCGCCCTGCATCTTCTTCAATCACGATTTTCGCGCAACGTCACATTTTTCCGAGCCTTCCCAGACTAACGAGCCATCGCAACCTGCAGATTGGAAAAGGAGAAGATCCATATGCCCCGCAAAACCCGAATCCTTGCTGTGTCATCATGTGAAACACGCCCTTTACGTCGACGACATTTTTTATTCTCTCTTTCCTACTTGTATAAACTATTTCTCCAAAAAAGACTCTTATAAAGTTCCGAATCGTCTGCTCTTCAAATACGGTCCTTCCGATATGGCGAACCGTCAGCCCTCCCCGGAATCCGCGATTTCGGTTCCCTTGCACCCTCACAACTCCCGAAGCGCGCCTCGTCAACCTCAACCTCCACATACCCCTCCAATCAAGTTACGGTCATCATAGCCTTCTGATTTAATGTTTTTCCTTTCCGACAAGAAAACAAACAAAGCGAATGATGATATAAAGCACTGGACGTTCTCATGCTCTTTTTCCTTTCCAAGGTCATTCCTGGTCGCAACTATACCAAAATCTATCTACACGGGAATAAAAAGTATAACAGTGGACTACGAAATAAACCTCTTTTTTCTCTCTCTTCTCTCGAACCCATACATTATTGCCTATTAATCCTCGACGGCTTTTTTGCTGGCGTCTTTTTTCCTTTGCGCGTTTTAAGTTCTCTGTTGTTTCCTCTTCCTTTTTTCCTCGGTGTCTTGCGGGTGTCAGTGGTCTTTCCCATCTTGTACCTGTCCTTTTCTCCCTTGTTCCTCTCGAGTTAGTTTATATCTAGGACAAGTTAATCAAGTCGAAAAAAAATTCAAACAAAAATGATCATGATATCCTTCTAAGTTCCGTAAGATCTTTGTTTCGCTCTTGAGTTGCTTATATCAATAATCCAGCTGGCAGTTTAGGGTTATTCCGGAAAGCGTCCATCTCGGAAGCACTATTCGGCTCAATCCTTCCACCTGCTACCTACTAATATATTTGTGCATATTGAGTATTGCATCTATGAGTATACTACGCACATCTATCGCCCCAAACAACTCTGGTTTCAACTCCCGTACGGCCTTCGTATTATAGGACGATGTGACGCTTTGGTCCAACAGGATATCATATCACGCGACTTTCTCAAATTCGATATAAATCTAGATAAGAGAAAGCAAACATACCTAAGTACCTCTACGTCTTTATTAACAAATACTATACACATGCACTATATCTATCGATTTTTTCGAATGAATGAATGAATGGAATCTCAAACCTGATGAATCAGCAAAACGGGTGTATCGTGATTTTTGACATCTTAGATTCTTCCACCCTTATATCAATCTCACTAATACACTAACGATACCGAATCTTTTTAACATCCGTCGCTCATCGACCCTTACACCCCCGCCATCTCTTAAAAGGCCTAACACGGTACGGCGGTCACCATGCACATTGCTACCGTCGAGCTGGGGCTGGTTCTCCCATCCACCGGAGGCGAGGGTTGCATATCGGGCGATGTCATGTCGGGAACACCTTCCCGATTCCATCTATGGCTGAGTGAGCCATTCTCAATCTGTGCGTGCAGAATTCGGGGAGGAGTGCAGTGCACCCTCCGCCTCACCCGTTTCCGTTCGTTGACATAACAGAGCTGCAAAGAGGGGTTTCGAGCCTTCTTTAGCTGATCTAGGTGCTTTCCAGATTTTTTTCCGATCCAGAGATACTTTTTCTCCTTTAACGCTGTGTATTACCTGGTTACGCAGGATCTGATTGGCTTTTTGCGAGATGTAACGGGTATATATTATTGTTTTATATCTCAGCTCATTTCCTTCAAAGTTGCGTCATAGAGTCAATGCATCCTAGGATCCTGAAGTGAACCTGAATTAATTCGTGAAGTCTCAATGAAATAGACGAAGACTGCTTCTTCCAATTATGATGTTGAAAAATGATTATCTCCTTTCCTTCCTTTCCTTCCCTTGAGTTTCGCTATAGTATAGTATAGCACGTAGGAGCTCGTTCCTTTCGAAGCCAAGGATACCAACCAAGGCTTTTAAGTCAATCCCCCATCGAAAACGCTAAATGTGTAAACGTCTACAGTACCGTTACACACATCTATGTACTTAAGTACTTACACACAAAAACTTCTCTATATCCCCAAATTAAACAAGTACAACCGTTTCCGAAATCCCCCATATTTTCGAACCCGCGAAAACTCTAAACAACAGTTTCGCAATTATAATTAATTGTGATATATCACAATCGAATCAAGATCACATCCATTGCATTGACAATTAATTGTTCCCCAAACGAAGGGTTTTCCGCTGCCGTTCGGATCCCCACCCACCTACCACATACCTTCCCGTTTATCCTTCCGGATATTCTGGCTTCCTTGAAGCGATGGAGGAAGAGGAGGAGAAGTGAGCGAGCTCCGTCAGTAAACGGTTCTCCCGCCGTTGTCTCAATCGAGTGGTTCCAGAATCGGGTTAGCAAAGGTACCTATTCTTACAGGCAGCGCTCTCGTCGCGGAAGGCGGGGGGGTTCCGTATACGTATGCATGACGCCCCCTTCGGGTTGGTTTATGGTGCGGTGCGGTGGGGTGATAGATGCATCCCCGAAAGAAAAGTTTCAGCGGGGTTGCATATAACAGATACTTACTTACATCCAAACGTTGCATGTTGGAGTTACTGGATTGAGCAAACTAAGTAACTTTAATTTGACGTTTTTGGCAGCCAAAGTTATATGACAACTCTGATTTTGGTGGTGAGGAGGTATAACCTCTGAGTTAGAGAATTTACTGATCCAGGGATTATTGACCGGTTGACATCACAGAGTCGAGTGGTACGAAGTACGGATCTAAATGATATCGCGTCGGTATCGAATCAGTCAAAGCTAAGTTATCAAAATTAAGATATGGAGATAGGTGACTCGGTACAAAGTCTCAAACCAACCTATCGTAAAGAGATTAGATCTATCGATCGATTTCAGAAGAATAGCTATCCCGTCTCCTAGTTCCTTGGGACCGGTGAAAAAAAAAAAAAACCAAAGTCGAAGGATCGACCGTCTCAGCTCCCCGTTTACTGTTACAGAGATTTTATGACATTATTCCGATTTTTAGACGGTTATCTACCCCCGTATCCCTACCATTCTGATGTGTTTTCCGACGCGAACGCAGAGAAGCATAATTTGGCCTGAACGGTTACACAGTCGACGTATTGTCACTTTCTTAGATAAATTTATAAAATACCCTGCAAGCTTTTCTGGAAAATGTGAGATGTTACTATATGGATTAAAGACATACATTGACTCTAAGCTACACTACATTGATAGATATCATATCCTAAAGCGAGGGCTACCGCGGGAATTTTGACGTCCAAAAATTGTGTGAAGGTTACTGGTCAGCGGAGGATAGAATAAAATGTCGAAGCAAGGCTTAAGGTAACACGAGCAATTAAGCTTTTTTTTTTTTTTTTTTTTTTTTTTTTTTTTTCGTCTCCTCTTCCAAACGAGGAGATTAGGTGGTTCTAGACCCCTGGGGACAAAAAGGCGCTACTTCTAATCCTTATATTGATAATAAACAACCCTAACTTCTTATCCTGCATTCCTATGTCAGATGCCGACCTCGGAGAGCTCGTGCGTGTGAGGAATGTTGAAAAATATTTTCATTATTCTGTGTTGCACATATGCATGTTCATATGTTGTATTTTCCTCTTATTATTATCATTATCATTAGGATTCTGCATCATCAAAGTTAGTATAAGATACTAAATTTTAAAGTACTTGGCTACTTAGGTACATTTCTCCTGACTAAGAGGGGTTCAATTGTAAAACAGCAAGGAATCCTGTTGACATGTTTCGTCGCCGGATCCGGTCTCCTTTTGGTTCCTGGTGGGTTCTATGAGTGTTCGTACTTAATTAAATTTCAAACGTTAACGTGGTATAGCGCAGGAAACTTATCTATACCGATAGAAAGAAGATTTTATTATAAGACAGCCTAGTCATTGAGAAAAGGAAAAAAAAACCCATGCAAGGTTGTATGTCGGTGAAGTCCTTTGGAATTCCGTCGAGAACTCGGGACCATCTATCGTGACTACCTCCTGAACCGGCTTAGCCGTCTTTCTATCGGCCTGCCGTGGATTTAGTTTTATATATCTGCCCCACTAGCTAGCTAGCTAGGTACCATTGATGCTGCGAGTCAGCTGTGGAGATACATACTTACATATAGACAGATTTATTTAGTATACATGTATGCCGATGTCTAATGCATCATTCATGCATCGGAATGCAAACCCTTGAATACCTTTGCGCTTCCCCGAGCCGTCACAGCTAGGTACTTATGTTTTAAAAATTTTTTTGTCGTAATCGGATCCGTTCTTTTTTTCTTTCTTCCTCCTTCTTACATAAGTACTTGACTTTTTTTTTTCTTTTGCTTACGAAGGACTCCATTTATGTTGTAGAAGCTTGACAGACGTCGACAAACAATACTAGGGATGATTTTTTTGATCCGAATATCGCAGAAGGCGCTAGGATAAATAAGTTGTTTATCTTGTGTAGCCTAGTCTTTTTTTTTTTTTTTTTTTTTTTTTTTTTTTTTTTTTTTCAAAATGTTGAAAGTTCGACCAGGGTTAATTTTAGTTAATACTGGTCCGTGCGGCCGTACAAGAGTGCTCTGGTTTATAACAAAAACTCGGATCCATGGGGGTCGACCGTCTTTTTCCTGCATAGAGTCCTTTCCGCGACTGTACATAAGTATTATATACTCACATGTACATACATGATTGAGAATATGCGCATTTGAATCCTAGAAGTATGATCAAGGACCCGAGTGTATTATACTTGTTGAAAATCGATCGTTTTTCTATAGCTGCTCAAGTAGGACCTAAGTACTTGATTGAGAAAAATATCATCATCGTGCGTTGCTATTCAACGGTCATCCAATTGCAGGCAATTAATGGTTGATTTATCTCGATAATCTACATTCCAATCCTCGTCCCGAGCTCGAGGTTCCATTCCGATACGGGATTAGCTCGACAGAGAAGAAAAAAAAAAAAACCCCTTGGAAACCAAAAATCAAAAGTGCAAGGAATGAGAAATTGAGAAAAGTGAGATAAAAAATAAAATAAAAAAAACCTCAATGGCTAGACACCCTCATTTGATCATCCTAGCTTTCTACTGGTAGACGAACCGATGGTTATTCATCTCGACAACGGTCGATGCACATATTGAACCAAGATTATTGGCGACCCCCAATAAAATATTCCTCGCAAAATACCCATCTGCTCAAAAAAAGCTTCAGCATGGGAAAAAATAAAAACAAAAAAAAAAAAAAAAAAACCAAAGGAGAATGAAGAAGAAAAGAAAAAAAGTGGTAAGCCCTTCCTTTTTTTTTTTTTGAGCTTTGGACCCTTGAAATCAAGGCTTTGCTCGCTTTCCCCGGCTCAATCCATCATGCATGATGCAGCAGCAGCAGACAGGAAGGAGCAAAGAAGAAGAAGAAGAAGAAAAAACTTATAAGTCCATGTGACCAATCGCTACCAACATGAGAAAATGTGGTCCATGTAACCTCAAAAATGTCGTCGTCGAAGCATTATTGTCTAGTCATGTACATGTTCCTTTCACTCATCTTGCAAAGGGAAAAAAATAGCTAGCTAGTACTTCAGATGAACTCGGTTTTACGGCCTTCTGGCGAAAGATGAAGAAAAAGGAACCGGCTAGCTTTATCCAGGAGCTCCAAAATTCATCGATCGAGGGCTCAAAAACGTTCGCCACTAAGGGATTCTGGTTTGGAATTCATTTCTTGAAGATTAGCTGGGTGACCCTAGTAAAATATCATGGAAGCAGCGCAATCTCGAGCCTATAGTACCCCATGTCCCCATGTCCTAAAGAACCCTTCGTTTATGCGAGAGTCCCGAATGGCTAGGAGCTGTCGAAATGTCATGTCAGTGGATCGAATGGCTTGAACTTTTTTTTTGGGAGAATATGGTATGCAGATGCGAACAAGCCAGAGCTTCTTTTCCATTGGCTACCATTCAACGTCATGTCTTTGGGCGGACTAAAATTAAGCAGGCCGGAAGTTGTAGCTTCTAACAGCGTCTGGCTACGAGACTACTTAGCTACTAACTAAAACTAGACGTAGTTGGAAACGACCCTGAACTTGAACTGGCGCTCGCTCTGGAGCTTTAGATTCTGTTATTCAAAGATAATCGATAGAAGTAAGAAGAATACGTACGTACCCTTGATGTTGTCCGCCTCGAAATAGAAGATCTTCGGTCGATGGTAATGCAAACGCTTTAGCGGCTGTAGACGAGCTCGACACCAAGCCATTTGGCGACATGCTTTTGCTGTCAATCGAGGCGAAGAAATAGTACCACTCTACGAATACTTACTTAAGTATTTAAGTACTTTACAAGAAAAAATTAGAGAAGGTACCGGCAGCGAGTCATCAATGCATCGCGAGGCGACTCGTGGACAGTCCTGGATAAACGCTCTCGAGCTTAGCTTGGGGTAGCTAAGTGCTGAGCTAACTAGCACCCGAGCTTCAAGATAAGCTCAAAGAAATGGGATCGCACGCACACACCTCGGATAGAAATTGTCCAAAAGATACATTCCATCCATCGCAGATTTAACCTTTTGAGATGGCGGGCGAATAGCGAAACGGTACCGGTGGCGATGACATCAATCGGAAGGGGGCTGGTTGGGCTCTTTGTCTCGTCCGTTTGTTCTTTTTTCATCCTATCTTTCGCAACATTTTTGGTTTTAATTTTGATGATATATTCCTATTATGAAACCTGGTGCCGCCCGCCCCGCCCCCTCCCCTCTTCGAAGAAAGATTTTTTTTTTTTGGAGGTCACCTGAAGTGATTATCCGGTTATCATGATACTAATCAGGACCGACGTGTCGTTTTCGATGGCTGATGCGACATAGATGAGTAACCGTCGAATTCTCAACTTTTTTGTCAAGGAATAAAAATTTTAAAATGCAATAGAAGTAGAAATGTTCGAAATGCGCACGCTATAGGGGGGCTGAAACGGAAATTTCAAAGCATGGTTTTCACATGTGATCACGAAGCACATATTTTATGGTCAATGCAATGTCGTACTCGGGTCGACACGCCTGAATTCTGGACCTAAACTCTGGGCCGCTGGTGAGTATTTAGCGGTGGCTTGGGAATCTCTGAAATTTTTTTTAGTCTGCGATTCATGCTTTAAATGTACTGTGGACGCAATGTAGGTGGATGTTTCGCTTCGTCATGCAGGATTTGGACCATTCCATTCCGCCCCAGTCTGCTGCTGCAACTGCGAATGGTGGTGATTCGATGGGTCGAACCAGCTTGGGATCCCCAAAAAGCGCGCAGTATAAGAAAGGCAACGGCTTAAGATGCGATAATACTTTGTAGCATTTTTCATAATTCTGGAATGCAAAATGTGGAAACAAGAATCCGAATGATAAAAGTGGAGCCTTCCCTTTTGCTTGTGGGTACATTCGCGAAAGACCGACGGTCGTATGGGCATGGTACGTGCCCAGGACATTCGTTAATACACATCTAGATTCTTAAAATATATCAAATTTAAGTCACTCGGCAATTTTTCGAAATTTTTCGCGCATTCCATAAAAGGAGCGAGTAAGCTTGAACCGGACCCCATAGTAAGAGCACAAGCCCCAGTGCCATGTTTCTCGCCAGGCCGACATCGCGGATCAAGGCGGGACATTTTGGTGGACATCGTTCGTTCAAAATTAGAATGTCGTGGGCGTCCTCAGCCTCTGTCGACACCTGACTAGCGCTAGCTAGGGATAATATATTCTGGGTGTCTTCGATGCGAAAGAGTAAGAAGGGAGATAAACTGGGGGCCTCCCACTTGCACTGGTCCATTTCCCGGAACTGTGGAGAACGAAATGTCCTCTTTGACACCCTGTCAAGATATTACCTAAACCCGATTGCGAAGGGTCTGGAGCTGGGGGGTAACTGCTCTTGATGATGGCCTTAAGAAAAAGTTTCCCCGCACGGCTTGTAACAATTTTGCAGATCAAGAAAGGGTCTTGAGATACATCTCCTATTCATTCAGGGCCATCTTGGATCGCCGTAGATCGTGGCATCGTTATGGGATAGCTTCGTCTTCTGTGCTCCCTTCTGTGGCATTGGCGGGCGTCTAGCTCCGATGAGCAATCATATTTTCTGCTCGAGGCTGCCATATTATGTTTCGAGAGCGGTACAATTGGGTACCTTTGAAATGATACGAATGGGAATTAGTCTGGGAGTGTGAATATTAGAGAGCCGGACTGGAATTGGTCTAGTTTGATGAGGAGAGATGGGATGAGACAGCCAAACAGATAAGGAATCCAGAGACAGAGGGAAAGAAAGCAAAAAAAAAAAAAAAAAAAAAAAAAAAAAAAAAAAAGAGGTTTCGATGGAGCTCTTCAAAATTTTGATGGTGCTAGTGCCATCAAGACACCAAGGACCTTCTCCACATGGCAAAAGGGAAATAGGTATTCTTCCCTGCGTATTGCGACGCATTGGAAGGGTGTGGGGACAAGGAGCGTCTCCGATTCGCGTCAGACGATACCTTGAGAGAATGAGAGAAGGTTTTAAAGTGTATTTAAACATTCTTCTACTCGAATACCAGCCTCATTTTGAATAGAGCTAGAGGCGGGATTGGAAAGAAAAAACTCCGCTAGAAATAGTCGAAATATACTTGTGATCCTCGAGCACGATAAGAAAGAAGGTCGGCCAATATCGGGTTCGCGAAAGCTAAGGCATCGACAATGACCTTCTTTGTTTGCGAGACCGCCGCCTTTCCGTTCGAGATCCTGATCCCGTGAGAGTATTTGGCGATTTCATCCAATGGCCTGGTGCTTGGATAAACTGCTTGGGGATCTTTACGATATTTCTCGGGTGGGGTTGGAATGAAGAGTAAATTTCGGGGGGGCATCCATGTGTGAGAGAAAAGGTATCACAATATGCAATCCGGTAAAAACCGTGGTGAATGTCCGAGCATACTTCTCATACTTCATGGAAAATATCATTCATTCTACAATGATATTCTCAGGGACAGAAACAAAACTTCTAGATTTTCTAAAGATATGCCCTGAAGAAGCACAGAACTCGTTCCTGAAGCTCACCAGCTCGAACTCTCCTTGTCGTCCGGCGAAATGACCACCATAAGAGCAGATCCCGAAGCCCAAAGGCCATTGCAAGGCTTGATATTTAATTTTTGAGGGTATTTGGAAACCCGGTGCTGCATATTTTTCACTCTTGGAGATCTTTGGCGCGCACCCCCGGGGCCGCCTCCTCCTCCTTGTACCTCCAAGCTCTGATTCGTACCGGGCTGTTGTGATGGGGCGGGTGTAAATGGAAAGGAGGCACAGCTAGCTTCCCCTGTCCTCAATATATTGACATTGCTGGTACCAACTAAGTACTTAAAGTACTTAAGCACTAAGCACTTACTTTCTGGACTCTCAAGAGAAGGAACTGATGAGCATACCAAACTTGAAAATCAAGCATATATGGATTCGAGGGGAGACATAAAGTTAGCCACACCTGGAGTTCTGCAGGACTTAAGATTTTTGAGAAGAATAATCTTCATTCGCCTCGGTGGAAGTCAGCGATGATATCTCTCATTCAAGCCATCAGCATTTCGAATTCTTGTGAAGGTTGAGGCAAGAGTATCATTCTGATATTCGGAGAGAGATATAGGTTTCCGTTACAGGCGATATACGTTCACCAGCCTGTTCCGTTCCGTCTCAGGTAAAGAGACGTGGGATGACCAATGTGGGAAGGAGAAAGAAAGACCAATCTCTATCGCCGGGGCCATTGCATTATTCACAAAATTGTCGTCATTTCGAGGGAGCTATCTTCGCTCTTTCGTTCGAGCTGCAAAGCACTGACCGGGGCGACTCGATTGACCCATGCCCGGATGTGTCCCACTCTCGCCCACCCACACCCACCGCGCCAAACAAGACATGCCCCTCCACATACCTCATTCGCTACTCTGCTGCAGTTCCTCTGGTACATTTGCAGAGGTCCTCCAAGCCCAAGCTCTTATCCTGGTCAGTATGAGAATCCAGATGATATAATTGCAAGAAGGGATCATCTCGAGCCGACAAAGAAAGAGCCGTGCTCCTTCCGTTTTGTGGTTTGGCGGATTTCTAGATTGTAAATACTCTTAGTTTGCTTGTTTCCAAATCTTGAATACCAACTTCTGGCCATCCTCTTACTTTTCATCTCTTCACCTATCATCATCGCCTGGTGTAATTTTTCTGGGGGACTTTTTTCACGACTTCAAAGGAAGAAATAACCGCACGGGAAACTTGACCTTGGAGGTAGGCATGGGCAATTTAACTTAGCTGCGGAAGCGAACCACCTTCCCTCTTTATTCGACTCGGGTGCCAATCACGACTCGAGAATCGACAATATCAGTAGCCTTTTTTTTTTCGATTTATTTCTTATTACCCGTGGACCATAGTAAAAAGAGAAAGGGCCCTCATTCATTACCTCTATCGCAACAAGCTTTCTCGGATACATCGTGCTGGAGGTTCATGAAAGCGACAAGACCAACGAACCAGGAAGTACATCAGAGATCGATAGATAGCCTGACTTTCACTTCAGTACCAGTATACCCAAAGTGGACAATTGTGTACCCCAATACCTGTGCAGCGGGGAACCACACAGTATTCCAAAAGCAACATCTGGGCGTCTTAGTTAGATTGCGAAGAAGCTAAGGAGGTTATAGTGCATTTGCACTTTGCTACTATTGTTTTATCTACTCGGAGAAAGCAGAGAACGGTGATTCCCCAAAGGTATATTTTCGCTTCCCTTTTGGTTTGAGGTACTTGCTGGTCCAGTCTTTCTTTTCTTTCTTTTTTTTGGGGGGGAGGGACAAGGCCTGCAGGGTCCGGCATATTTTTGATTCCCTTGACTTAACGCTTGCTTGCCCAGTAGCTGCACCTTGTCCTCATCGTCGCTTCTTTCCTTGAAGCTTGCCTTTGCTTGTTCTGGCCTCGTTTCCTAGCATCCCTCTTCTCTCTTAATCTGTTGCGTCCCTCCATCTCTGTCTGTCCCTCTTTCTTTTCTCTTCTTCCCAACCGTCCCTCTTGAAATCCTCCTGCCCCTCAGGATTTCCCTAAGATCTCGAGATCTTTTAGATCCAAGGATCTATTCTTCTCGAGAGTCGAAAAACCTCTTGCAAGGTTTTTCGGTCCACGGGTGCCATCTTATATCCTGTGGGCTGTTTCTCTCCGCCTCCGGATCTTCCTTTTTTTTCTTCTTCATTTCTTCTTATATATGGGGTTGTGACGACGTTTTCCCTTCCTCTTGTTTTTTTTTTTTAGATTATTATTATTATTATTATTATTTTAGTCTTTTTTTTGGTTTTGTCATATATATTTTTTTTTTCTTTCTTGGGAGCGAGGGAGGCCTTACTCGTTAGGGCACTGGTTCTTCCTCCTGACCATATCATAACACTCTCCGGTTGGGTACCAGTCCGTACCCCTCTCATCTACGGCAGTGATATTCTCTGCCGTATCGTCATACTTGCCAGGTTAGTGCGAAGTGTGAAGACCTTGTCTCTTAAAAAAAAAAAAAAAAAGTGGGTGCGCCATCATTCCGAATCTCCTCCATTCCCCATCTCTTGTCAGCTCGCTCCGCACCCTCCCAAAAAAGCACAGCCAGGCCGGCTAGCCTTGTTTGATTTTGAGCCACTGCAGTTCGTTCGTAGTACTGCGGGCGGGCAACCCTGATCGAGCTCAAGAGCAAAAGCTATTGCAGCGGGCATGAAACACTGGGTCGTATGAGTGGTGTTTAAGGCTGGTCGTCGGCCATACCGTCACCTCGAATCAGCCCGTCGTCTGTTCCTTCTCCCCTTTCCAGCAAGAAAGATCGGATCAAATAGACGACTTGTCTTGGTCGTCTCATCGGCGTCGTTCTTTTCAGGTTCGGTCTTGCTTTCTTTATTTCCATCGCTCTTTTGTTTGAAGAGGGTCGGTTGTGGTTGTGGTTGTTATTGTGGTCGTCGCCGCTGTCAGCTGTCGGGTTGATTTTAGTCTGTCGACTGTCTTCACCTGCCACACGCACACTCCTCCTTCTCCCCGTCCCGTCCCCCTTCACATCAATCATCAATCAACATCATCACACCCCGCCATCACTCATCTCTCTCCTCATCACTCGACTTTGGAGACGAGCAAGTCCATTAAGTAATACAGCTCTCCATTCCCATCATTCGCATCTTACATACCCCGGTCCTTGTCTGCCGTTTATCATTTTTTTCGCAATATAATTTCGCACCACCAGGGCGCAGCAACAGCATCAGCGGCCGTTGAAACTAAACGCTTTATAACTAGCTGCTGCCCTTGGACCCGCTCAAGGTTTTATTGCGTTCAAGCAACTTCATCAATAGTAGCGACACCCACTCCTCCTGAACGAACGGTGGGACACTGCTATTGTTGTTTGGTTCGGTTTTCCGCGAAGACCGGACCATATTTGACGGGAGGTATTACACATATCAACAACTTTTTTTAATTAACACACTATCGATTCAAGAGTCTCCTATTCCCCCGCATGTGCATTTTTATATCTCATCGAGGCTAGTGTTAGTGGTCTCAGTATGAGATTAATCTTATTGCTGCAGCCTCCTTGGCCCGTCGTCTGTTGTTGTTTCTCTTGAGCCATAACAATCAATAATAATAATAACAACAGGAGCCTCTCCTATGATGCTTTTCTTCGTCATCCGTGTTCGGATTTTCCAGCTGTGCCTCTTTTTTTGATAACCTTAGCTTAGCAACAATCGCAAATATATACTAACCGTCTCCGCAAATAGTATCCTCCTTGCTGTCGGCATCTTTCTCTTCGTCGGAATTAGCTTTTCGACGACACCCGTGCCAACCAGACACATATTTGCCGGATCCTTGCGAATAACATCCCGGATGTATCGTCAAGATGGATCGAGAGGACGGGTAAGCGCTTCGCACGATACGACGGATATCTGCATGACTTTCTCGTATTAGGAAGATACAACCTGCTAACATTTTGTCTTCGTTGTCTAGAAACTATTTTATCAAGCATCTGGCGACCTACATTAGGACGCACGAGAAGGCACTCGCCAATGCTTTACAATTACAGGCCCGGCGACCCTCTATGAGGTCGTCCGACGGTCAAACCTCCCCTACCCATGCCCCAGCGACGAGCCCGTCGACGTCGAGTGCACTCGCTGCTGCATTCTCGATGCCCTCCCTCTCCTTCACTTCACAAAACGTCAAACCCGCCAAGCTCGCTCTCACACCCCACCACCTCTACTACCTCCTCGATCGCTTCGATGCGCTCGGGATCTCCGTCGGTCCCATGAATGTAAGGCTAGAAAATATCCATGCAGAAACTGCGCCAGGAAATTACGTTTCCTTTTTAGACGGCGCTCAGCGAGCTCGCCGGACGAAATCAACCGATGCCCTATCGATACACTCCGTCTCATCTGTCAAAAGCGTCATGTCTGGAATGTCCTCTTTGTGGAATTCGTTTGGCTTGGGATCCAGCTCCAGCTCCAAGGCGGAGAAGAACAAGCAGGCGATCAACTCGGATCTTAAATACATCTATTCCGCTTTCACTAAGATTCCCTGCCTCAAACTTTGCCCGGATCCGAAAGCCAGGCTCATTAGTGGTTACGAAGAATTTCCTTTCGACACTGCCGTTCCACTATTGGCCTTCAAGAATGTCACTGCCCTCGAAATTGTGGACATTGACATCAGGCAGTTCTTCGGATGGGATCAAGTTGCTGAAAGGGTCAGGAGTCTCGTTGTGAAGCGTGCTTGTATCGAAGATCCAGCAGAGCTGCTCATCGCTATCGTTCTTGATGACATGGACAAACGCAGGAGACGTTCTTCGAAGAACCAGACATCTTCTATGAGCTGGTCCACGCCCAGCCCGGGCATACCTTTGAGTATTGACACTGGATCTACATCTGGTTCCCCAGGAAGACACGGTGCCGAGGAGCAGGGTACTAGTGTGGGCAGCGCCAATTCGACATTGCGTGATCGTTCCGCTGTCAATCGGCCTGCCTCCCGTAATAGAGATAGGGATAGTAGCAACTCTCCCACTCGTCCCACAAGCTCTCGGAGCAGCTCCACGGCAAACACTACCAATCATCACAGTTATAGCAATCACAAGTCGCATCGAATGCGACGTTCGGATTCTGGAAGCAGTCGTGCCTCCTCCAATGGCGCCAATCCCTATAATCCTTCCACTCAAAATATTAGTCTCATGGGAACGCTTCCTTCCAACAAATGGCGATTCCTGCGACATCTCTCACTCGCAGATAATTCTTTGACATCAATCTCCTTTGCTTCCCTTGCACCTCTCTCAAACTCCCTGACATCCCTCGATCTATCTTCTAACCTCTTCATTACGATTCCTGATGCTCTCTCTACATTGACCGCTCTCCGTGCCCTAAACATCTCTAACAACATGATCGACTCACTCCACTCTCTTACTCGTCATCCTCTACCCGCTATTACCGCCCTCAACCTTCGTGGAAACCGTCTCCAGTCTCTTGCCGGAATCGAGAGGCTTCCTTCCCTTGAACGTCTCGATCTCCGAGAAAACAAATTAACTGACCCTACCGAACTCGCCAGGTTGACCAGCGCACCCAACTTTAGAGAGGTCTGGATTTACCCCAACCCATTTGTTCGGACTCACAACTCGACCTACCGGATCACCATATTTAACCTTTTCCGGAAGACGCCAGGATTCACGGACGACATTAGTATCGATGCCCAAGGTCCTGGTATGATGGAGAGACGTCAGTTGACAGAACGTGCCGCCGAGCCCATACCCGTGCCTGTTGTCAGACCGGCTGCTACCACTGCCCCTCCCCGTGAAATAATACGCCCTATCGAGACGCGACAACCTACTCTGCCACTTAGAACGCATACAGAAAAGGGCACGTTAATCACGACTAGGCCTACGGATGACCTCGCGCGGGCTCGCAAGAAGGGCACTAAGCGTCGGGTAGTTGAATTAAGTAAAGGTGACGGCGGGTCTGAAATCTATGCGGCGGCAGATCGGGCTTCCAACTTCTCACCAGCCGACTTCCGTCGTCATTCTACACTTGGTACAACCACTGCACCTGCCCTGCCGACTTATCAACCTCGTCCACAGTTTCCAGCATCACCCCCCTCACCTCCGACATCGATAAGACAGAGAAAATCGATCAACATTGATGCGGAGACACCGCCTACACCACCGCCAAAGGACATCACCCTTTCTCCTAATCTGACACCGGGTGAGGACTGGACACTTAAAGGCGACGGGTACAAGAAGAAGGCAGAAATAACGAAAAATGATCTGGGCAATGGGTGGCTGAGTGCTTTGGCGGACGAAAGGTGGAATAGTGATCCAAGAGGACCCCAAAGCCCTCCCAAGCGAGACACCCCGGATCCATCCCGGAGATAATATCTCTCATCGTTCCCTTTTCATACTCTAATAACCCGAATACCTCCTCTCAATCTTAATCATAACCCTATCTCGTATTTGCCCCGTTTCTATGCGAGCACCAATCAAGATTCAGTTTGGGTGCTCGCTCACCTCCGATATACCTTTTTGCTTCCCTGGTGGATCAACTGTACGATAAATGTTACGACGTTTTTTTTTTTTTTTTACTCCCGACCCTTTTATTATCATCCAAATATTTCTTATAGTCTGTGCAAACTGACTATCCTCTTTTAAATGTTTTTTGGTTTAAATATTGTACGACATGATGATGTATTATCATTTTCTGCGTATTCTGAGCATTGTTTTTTTTATGTTTATGCTTGTGTTTTCGTACAGCATATCTTGTTCACTTTCCTCCTTCCCTCGTTATAAGTTCTTGCATGATTCCCCTAGGGCGGTAATCACACCGGGTTCTCTATTTCAAGTTCTTTTTTTTTTTTTTTCTCATTTCGGCGTTGTACTTTTCCCATCTGCGCGTCTGTTTCTACTGGGACGCTATAGACTGCTCTGTCACGTTTCTCATATTTTACTCTTTAATTATTATACCGGCACAAAAGGAGCGATGATATGAAGAAGGTTGAAGGTGTTTTTTTCTTCAAATTTCTTTCCTTTCTTCAATCTATTTCTGATGTACTCTTTTTTTTGGCTTACAGCGGATGGAATATTTCGGATCACTGGCAATAACTATCGAGAAGTCTTATTAGGAACGGAAAATCTTTTCCTTGTTTTTCGGAGAAATAAAATATATTTCTTTTCTCACTCCATATTGTCGATTTGTATTTTTTCCCTAAAAAATATTTCTTTTTTTCTTGCTTTCTGCGGTTTTCAATCAAAATAGACATATTTCCAGAGCTTTTGAATGAAATCATCGAGAACGAATACTTGGTGATATAAGAACGATCGCCCGGTGACATGGATGAATTGTGCATGCATACAGACATCGATCTCTGCAAGTCCAACATCCACCTTTGTCATTTAATTTGTGAGAGAAAAGAAAAGGAGAAAGAGAGAGAGAATCAACCCTTGTTAAGCTGAGGAAAATATTTGCGTAGAATGCATTTCAAGGTAAAAGGCATCCAATAAAGATTCACGGCGTGCAGGCAAGGCAGGCGCAAGTCTCTTGCCGGGCATAGCCTGACACTCACTCTGGAAAAAGTTCTTAAGAGAAATAGTGGAGCGGAATTCCAGCCTGTCTGTCGGTGGTTGATTACCGGAAAGAGGCTTTTGAGCGAGCCTGCCTGCCTTTCTCAAGTTGTCTTGCATGTATCGCGTCGTGCATATGCGAACTTCGATCGAGGGATATTTTTCTTTTTATGTCTGCTTTTTTTTTTTTTTTTTTTTTTTTGGCTGCTCATTAATTTCTGCAGATATATCTCCGGTTGGCTAGGTGGCTCCATCCACCAAGCTGGGAAAAAGTGCACTGGTCTGATAGTGGTTGTTTTTTTTGTTTTTGCTGCTGCACGCCAGACTCGAGTTCGCCGCCCCCCTCGCTTCAGTTCGGTCGCACAAATTAAAAGGTTTGCGGAATCAGGCAAGCAAGGCCAAGTAGAGTATGGTATATTCCTTTTATTTTGGGACTCACCGGTCGTTTTTCCTTTTTATCTCTTCCGACTTCGACGCCTGGGTTTCGATTTATTGGTGTCCAGGATACCATCAACCGAAGGAGAAACAGGATTATGAGGGATATAATTCCCTTCCTCTTCGGTCAAGGTATGTAAGCCTGCTGCGTGAAACCCCGCGCGGACAAGAAAGGATGCGTGAGCAAGAAGGGATGGATGGAGAAAATGGCGTAGGGTGATCCGAGCAGGTGGTATCGAATTGGAAGCGAGGGAGGGATGCTATTGGGCGGAAAACAAGCCCCCCCAACTGGTGTAGATCCGACGCTGTGGGTGTGAGGATAAAAATCTCGATTCGATCGTAAAAGTACTCACATACTGTCCCGGAGTTTGCGCTCGCTGAGATTTGCCCTTTTTTTTGTTTTCAACCTGACTGATCCCTACGGCTGGGGGTAATGCATGCCTTGTCGACGAGTCTGATCATGATCTGATCGGTATCAGACGAGCCTTTCGGGAATTATTAATTAATTTTGAGACCAAACAGAAGAAAAGAAGTCTTTCAGTTAAGTACCCAAAGTATTTAAGTAGAGATCTCGAGAGGAGAATTTGCTCTTCACATTCTCATGGGAATGAGCGGGGAAACCTATCCTGGTCTGGTCATGGGTTAATCTTTTCAACTCGATCTACAATATGACTCGAATCGATTGAGGTCGAGACGCACGACGGGAAGGACAAGGCATAACCATGTTGGACCGTGATCTGGGGCGGACTAGTCGACTGCTGCCCTGAGCCAAGTTAAGGTACAGAAATGCTCCCGACTCCACGCATTGACTACTTAATTACGTCTTCGTATCTCCACCTGAGCCTGTACATAGACCATCTTTACTCCCCAAAGCATTGCATATCTGATTATATGCATACTCGAGCATCTCAACTTGTAATCTTTTGCCCACACGAGGCTAACGAGAACCTCTCAATACCAATCTAACTCGAGCCTTTGGTATATATTTATATAATAGGTACAGAAGACCTACGGTAATATTGTAAATGAGGAACGTATGATTAGTTTGAGAAGAAAAGACATTGGGTATCGTAATGTTTGTCGACATGTCTGGCTAAGCTTGAGTCCTTTGTTTCACTAAAATCTTAACGTGCACATGGTCGCGAATAGAGAATGCTAGCTAGCTGGATCAATTAAAAATTCATAGCAAATGTGCCCTAACAGGCTTCCGTCTAGGTCCAGCAAGCTAGCGTCTTATAGCTAACCACTACTCCTCTAAATGCTCGTCAGGTGCTCCGTTATATGGCCATATGGGATCTTGGAAAGGTCGTCAGAGAGCATACAGCTGCTAGATTCTGACCTGGATACTTAATTAGCGGATTTGATTAAGCATATTCATAGCTTTCTTGAGTTGACAAACCACATACTTTTTTAAAGTATCAAAGGTTCTTCTCTACTCCACACCTCTCTCGTAATAGATGCCCTTGTCCTATTTGATCCGATCTCCATACCGCTCAGATTCTAAGTGCACGTACACCTGTTCATTCCGTATCTTCTATAATCGGTAAATCTTTTACAGCTGAGATATCGAAACCACATGTTTGTCTTACTGTATTTTGACATAATTACTTCTCTGGATTTAATGCCCGCTTATACACAAGCCCGAACAATAGGGATGACCTGATGACAGGACTGTTCTCGATGAATTTTCCCAAATATGAAATAGAATTTTATCGGCCAAGATATGAATGCATGCATATTTTTAACATCGTCATATCTTCTCATCATTCATAATACAAGCGCGCGCGCGCGCGCGCACGATCGATGCCAGCATCGATTTGCGTATCGACGAGTAGGATGGAAGGGTTCAGTGTTGCATTTTGGGTCGAATTCCTAGTCTGGAAGTTTCCAACCACTTGTGTTGGCGAGGGGCCCAGCAGCTGGGGAATTCGGCACAAGGAGGGTGCTTCGCACCGCATATTATAAACCCGACTGACTAAATGATATATATATATATATTACTGCTAGCATGGGTATCACCTGCCTATCTGCCTACCTGCCTTCTCCCAATTGATCTATTTTGCTCTTAGAATGTTGATGGGTTATAATTATCTCCGTTACTCGTCCATTGCATTTATGTTACAATGGACTAACTGAAAGCTTTAAAGGAGGTTTGGCTGGCTAATTGGCAGTATTGTATATAATATAAAGGACTCTATGTGGTAGATATTAATAAAAATTTTATTTCGGTGTAAATGTGTAATCATAGCTACTGATAGGCTTTGCTGGCTATTCTATTAACCTTATTGTATAACCAAAATTGGAAAAGAAAAAAAATGTGATTTTACCATTGTGTGCCGGAGCTCGCGGAGTTCACAGAAAATTGAGAAAGGAGAAGTGTAATCCCTCCTTTCAGTCGGGTGATATATTCAAAGAGAACATATTTGGGTTTCGTCGGAAAGTTTGTTCCATTTATTCGATCATCGAGAGAGGGTCTACTACTATCGTCATCAGACTTTGATTTATATGTTGATAGAAGTTGATCTTGTTCAATCCCATCCATATGAATGCTAAGGCTGAAAATTTTTTTAAACAAATAGCGAATAAGAAAGTATGGCGCCCGCGAAAAGCTCCAATTCCCCGAGGTTAATAATCATTTGTTTGTACAGCTTTGGATACTCTTAGGGCCGAGAAGGCATATCTTAGACTCGGATTAATAAGAAAAATTGCGTAAAAAGCTAAAGTAAAAGAGTTAAGTTCGGATTCAAACCGTCAAATAATAATAATAACAGTGCTCTGGATAATAAGGATATGATAAAACAGAAGATCTCAACTTTATATGCAACCTCCAGCCCAGAAAGATCAAAGAGAGGACGAGAGTTCTTTTGAAAGATTCACTTTGGAGACTCAAATATCGCCAGGGGAATTCTCCCCAGACGACTGGGATATTTTTCGAGCCAAGTCACCAGTTTCATCGTATAGTCCGCCAATGAAATCTTCTAGGCTTTCATCTCCTGTGGTTTTGTCTCCAATAAAATTCTGGGATTGCAAAAAGCGAACAACCTCTTGTCTGTTAGGTAGATAATACTTTAGCCATGAGAAATAGAATATGAAACAGAATATGAAATATGAAACAAATAGAAAGGAGTATAGATTACTTACACCCAGTGCTTACAGCCAACGTGGGTATCATCCGCTACCTCTCTCATATGATATTTATGTAAGCTGTGATATAAAAGGATCTCCAAAACAACTAGAGGGCTGCTTCCAGGAAGATGACTTTCGCATGATAGAGTGTCTAGACATAGCGTAGTCTTGAGGCTTCGGTGTAATGGCGCCAGTGCCTCCTGTTCTATCGTTTTGCTCTAGCTCCATACCCAGGCGGACATAGTGTTTATTATTTTCAGAGTCTGGCGTTGTTTCTTTCTAACAAGATCTGAGAGTCCAATGATTCTTATTCTCCCAAGGACTGTTAATTCGTACATCGCCAGAAAAGACGTCAATATCGAGGGAGATGACGAATATCTCTGAATTCATGAATTCAAGCGAATGAATCCAAGCCATTTTGAGATATTTTGTCATGTTTAAGCACATAGTATGTTGCTTGAGCTGCCATTTTATATGATTGACAAAGAATACCTCATTTGAAATTTATGTTCTGAGATACTCTCAATAGCTATCGTTTTGCCTGTGGAGCATGTTTCTTTTAGGTACATCTCAAACACTTATATATCTACAGCCTGCTGTGCAACCTCATTCAACCATACAATATAGAGATTGTTTCCGGGCTGCTTTTTCAAGAAATCACCAAGCAGAAATGACCATAGCACTAGCGATAACTACTGTATACTTTTATGCCTTTAAAAGATGTCTAGAATACGTCTCAAAGACAAATAAAACCGTAGCGTTGCTGTGAATAGGGTCTTATGCGAGCGTACAACCAAAAGGAAACTGCTCGCATAATCTATTTGTCAGAAGGTTCTAAGTCATTATTAGTGCGCAACGTAGGGCTGATATAATGGTAAGCTCTTATTCCAAGCCTAGCAATAGTACACAAGTACTTAAGTAGTCTTGTTGCATACACAAACAAGGCGCATAAGCGACTTAGTGCCTGACGCCATTTTTATAACCAGTTGGACATACAATCAAGTCCTTGGGCCGGTAAGCGTGGCAATCCGACAGAGAAACTCAAATATACTGGATGATATTGTTAATGCAAATGTGCGAGCAAACCCCACAACTTTATGACTAATTGTACGAAGACTATAGTAGAAACAAACTCTGGTAGTATTACCCAAAATTACATATAGAAACAGATTTCAAATGTATAACAATTACTATCGTAGCGAAGTTCCTCTTCAACTTGAGTATGTAAGCCGTGGGCACGTATTGCAATGTCGGCACGATCTCAATACGACCTCACATGATTCAATGAAAAGTAGATTGTAATCGAAAAGAAGGCTTTGACCATCTGGGTTACTCATCGGTTTCGAGAAGAGAGTCCAAGGTGACGAAACTGAATACAGCCCATCGCATAAGAAAATGACAATATTGTCGGCGACACTGTGTTTCTCTTTATGATTTCTCGGCCAAATAATTCCCGATACAGAGATTTACAAAACTCTCGAGTAGACTTTCCGGGTATACCACCACTTGTGGCCGCGTGAACAAGACCCCATTCCTCAAAAATTCTCGGATATATGTCAGCGAAACCCCAATCGATAATCATGATTCTTCCTTCATCATCAATCATAATATTGTAATCAGTCAAGTCACCATGACAGAGTTGACGAGGTTGCGATCTGAAGCTAACAGGCTTCCCTCTTCCTCCTCCCTTGATTAGCAAGCCATTGATCCATGTTTCTAGCTCCTCAGTGCTATCGAACGTTCGGTCCACATCATTGAAGCCGAAGAATCGATCTGACGGCGGCTGGTTCCCCAGTGGACCAACAAATGTACCCAATGGTACTGGTAGATCCCAAAGATGGCGGATAGCTTTCAAAATCTTGACTTTCGCGGCTTCGGTTTCTTTTTCAGTTGGATTTGTTTTCATCCAATCCTGGATTGTTTTACCCCTTAGCCTCTCCATGACAATGTATGTATACCGGTTATAAGCATTACGGTCTTCGCGCCAGCAGTCGTAGACCTTGGGAGTGTAAAATATGCTCTGGTCGGCATGACAATGTACCCATTGTTGCATCAATGCTTCTGCAATCGTCGCCGTCCAGCAGAATTTTACGACAATCTGGTCGCTCCACCATAGGATATTTGTGTCATTTCCTTTTGCACGACAGGCCGCCTCAACGTCCTTACGAGAAGGGATATCGATCTCTGGGTCGCTCATGTTGTCAATAATCCTTTTGAGATATAACCGAAAGAACGCCTCTAATGATTGCTCTGCGATTGAAACGGTGTAGCAAGACGTTGCTGACTTAAAAGTGATTGTGTGTATCCTGTGTAACAGATCGATTAGGGTGAGATAAATTGCACAATTGCGGGAGATCCGGAGAGCCTACCACTAACTCGATATATCGGTATGCATGTTTCTTGCTAATATGCCAAAGAAGTAAAGTTCATACCAAACTCCCGATTATTGGAGTAGGAGATGCTGTTCAAACTAGAGTATGGTTGCATCGTATCGATAATTGATCGATCGTAGCTGGTCTCGTTCCCGTCGGAGTTGAGTGATACACCATATGCCACGCGGCGATCCTTCGAATCTAGTCTCACAAATCAAACTCTCAACACAGAGCCAAGTGCACTCTTTACATAGTAGCATATATGTGCTCAATAAAAATATCACTAGTTTTCCAGGGAACTGTTGGTGGACTTGTATGAAAATAGCATGAATAACATTTGCCTGACTGGGGTTTCACTTTTAGGGGGCTGCTTTGTAAGGCCGGCACAGCAAAACTGTCATTTTCTGGAGGTCAATCAAGTGTTTTTATTAATCCAAAAAATCATGTTTTCTCATATGATTTGGTGTTAAAAGGGTATAGTAAGTATGTGTATAGTAAGTATATTATATTATATATAACGAGTATATGTATATATATGTTATAATATCGTAATAGTAATAGCAAGCACTATATAGCAAGTACAGCAAGTATACAGAAACATCCAGGTTTAAGTGGTCCGTAGCTTAGGACCCTTCTAGTATTCATGCAATCAGATTGTAGCTCTGAGTCATGCTATATGCCTATAGATTGACAAGCTCGTCATGAATATTGGTACGACCCCAGCCTACGTAAGAAATCTGCCAGAAACTAGCGATATATATGGCTCTATAATTATATAATCATATTACAATATTCTAAAACATATCCATACTGTTAAATCATACCTATTTTTAAAACGCATATTTCAACAAAAGATGATCCTAGCTTTGGCTGGATATAGAATCCTGGATCTAATCGACTCAAGCCCACCGGGAAGAAAACGGTAGAATACGAGTGTAGATAGAGTCTCGAATTCATGATGGTAGGATATTCGGCAACTTGATATGTATGACCACTGAAGCCGATATATATCGTTTGATCAATTGACCATGTTTTGATTTCCTAGCAAGGTTGTTTGTTTTGCTTTGTATAATAAATATACTTATGTATGCCTTTTCTGCATATTCAACCTCATGCCCTATCAAGCAAATGGATTGACCTAAAGGACAAGGGATCTATAATAGACGAGAAACCAGGCCCCATGCCGTCGCAAACCTGCATTTGCTTGCTAGGTCTACGACTGTGACATCTCTGCAGCGATCGTCGGAAATTCGCGGGTCGGCTAAAAACCATTTTTACCGGCGACGATGGTGTTTCGGATCTAGCGGTAGTGAATTGGAAAGCTGCTCAATATCTTAGATACGGACTAAATACTACCACGCCTATCACTCATATCGAGCCTTATATATTTTTTCAAGGGATATTAAATTGTAAAAGATTGTCCCCACACGTATAATTCCGAAGCCTATCAGCTCAATGAAACTATATGACCCCATTTAATCCCTTGAAACGAAAGATCCTATTGAAGTCCTTAGCGTCACGATAATATAACAAGGGTGATTTACATAACCCTCGGGTTCATCAACGAGGAATAGCGAACTCGTAAATACCCACGATTATGATATTTTTTCTCTTTTCTAGGTTTTATATATTTAACATTATAGAACTATTACCATAAGACTTGATTTTCGCACTCACGATATTGCGATGCCTTTGGATTTGTTCTTGATGACATTGTAGCGGGCGAGGCGGACCCTCGCACAGATTAACAGCCAGCCATAAATCCTAAGCGACCAAAAATAAAACTTTGGATCCTCGGACTAATGCACGATGCACGCCAGTGTTATGCATCTCCTCATGAGATCAGCGAGGTCCCTTCGAATCAAATAAGTGGCCGCGCGGAAATACTGTTTTCTGAGTATATGAATGTGTTGGCTGTTGCATTTTTTGGGAGGGACAAAGGCATCATCTGATCGAGCAAATTTAAGATTGGAAGTTTGAAGCCGAAAATATGCGCCCTTGTCGACGGATATATTCAACAGATTTTCTTCGGTCACGCGGGTAGAAAAGGACATTCCTTGATCTACGTCAGCAGGAAAGGATTGAGATTACCGTTGAATGTTTCTCGGACAGCGCATTCCCGTAAAGAAATATTTTTTGAAATATATTAATACTTTTGAAAGGCTTTCTCAAATCAAGCTACCTTCCCGCTGAAAGCCGTCCGTGTGTTTGTCCGGTATGTTCGAGACCTTTCTTTCACAAATCACGTCAAAGGTTCGTGACTCTTGGAGAAGAAAGAATTGAGTCCCACTTTTTTTTTTTTTTTAGCTTGAGTTAAAGTCTTCGGATTCGTAATATTTGTTCCCCGGTCTTGTCGAACATCCCACCATTTCATGGTCCCGGGTCACCCCCAGTTGGTACTGTCAAACGGTGCAGATCGAAAGTCGGCGGATCCTTACGGTGGCGTCGATATTGCAATGACGAACCCCAGCACCCGCATCAAAAGCTATTAAGATCCTGTCGATATCAAATGCAAGAACGGTGCACCGTTGAAAGAAAATAAAAGAAGGTTAGGAAAAGTATAGTAAACGGCCCGTGAGTTCGAGAGAAATATTCGAAATAGTCTCCACATGTATCCTCGGACACCACATATCTTTAATTGACTCTTCCATGAACTTTTCAAGGATGAATTCAGTTATCGTGGATGCAGATGTTCGGTCTTTTACGTTTTCGAATTTGTGAAAACGAGAAGGATATGTCAAGGTATACGGTAGATGCATGCCATGTGTGAACTACCAGGCAGCTTATTCGCATTAGCTTATTCGAGAGGTAGCTCTGGCTATCTTGATTCACTCTCGCTCGTCCAGCCTTGTCCAGTTATCGTGAAGGAAGGAGTTGCTCCCCAGACTAGGAGTTGCTATAGATAGAAACCTGGTGGTGTGGTGGTGGTGGTGGAATCGAAATCGGTCTTTTGGTTGTTTTACCCGAGACCTAGTTCGATGTAACACCTGAGAATGCATGTTGACATTGAAAGCCGTTTGGGAGTCGCTAACCGTTGACAAAACCGGCCTGTCTTTTACCTTTGTTATTTCGTATCTTTCCTTTCAAGCCTTTAACCTCCCAAACTTCGAATTTCTTTCTGTATATGGACTTCAAGTCCAACGTGTTTCAGTGTGTAGGCGAAAAGATTTGGTGTATTAAACCTTTGCTCTGCCTTTTATACAGCATATATATATATATAATGATAAATACTTATCAAGTGTAAGCTGGCACTCGTAGGTCCTTATATATCAAACAATTATACTTATCAAAGGTGAATGATTTCCTACTAGATTTAGAGGACCAGAAACGCAATAGTGGGTCCCAAGTTCGCGCCCAGGCTCACTGCCCCTGCTACCCTCCCAGCTGCTTATATATTCTGCTTTCGGTCGCTTCGAGTGCTCTCGACAAAACTTAATCCACAACATCTCGCTCGTAGATTTATCCTTCATAAAAAGTCAGAACTCTCTATATTTTCACCAACGAAACAGCCCGCTAAACCGATTAACTCTCACGAATTACTTTGTAGCAATCTAAAACTGCTTGGTAGTTCGAATAATTTAACTTCCAAACTCTGATTTCTGGTAAGTCAATGCAATGCCTGCGCGCAGCTGCGTTTCCTCAGCTTCCCCACAATGCAGATTTGGCAGATCGAAACTTGGACAGTACCGCAGAAAGCACAAAGTCCACGTTTTGCATGCTTTCTCTGCGTTCTTAATCTGCAGCCCTTTCTATTCTTTGCAATTGCTGTGAGGCCCAGCTGCAAACCTGAGTTGTCCATGAGCTCTTTCTCTGCATACACGTTATGTTACCAATCTGAGGATTGGTCCATCGTGTTTATTGTTCGGTCGATGGGGGCGACTCGACAGTCCACCTGCCCACTGCGATTTAGTGTCCTTTGGTTTTGCGACTGGAGAATAAGATCTCCAGCAAAAGGGTTTTCAGGTTTTCCCTATCAGCGTCCATGAACACCAGTTCATTTTCGTAAATTGTAGCGTCGCCCGTTCGAGGTTTGGTGCTGAAACAAATAAAATTTTTCTTTTGCGATATCGCAACTGGGAGAACGGATCTGGGGTGAACTTTTGTCTTACCATCACCATCACGATCCACCTGGAAGCTAACTAGCCTCATGCGCCCTGATCAGTTCTTTGTTTGCGAAACACCGATTGAATTAGGGCAGAAGAAGGCACCATCCTCCCCACTTTCCCAATTTCTTAGTCGAAGCCGGCCGCAGTCTCGTGCGTGTGTGTGTGTGTGCTGTGCAAATTAAAATAATTTCAATCGTGGAGCCTTCTGTGCCTCTCGAGTCCGTCTGTCGCTTTGATTCTCGTCTCCTGACGCTTGGTGTTTCTGTCGCGCAGCACGCCCGCCACTTTTCTCGTCTCAGAGTCTAGTCCTCGTGATATATATTCAATTGTGTGAACGGACTTTTGTCTGAAGCTTTAGCCGTATCGGCGAGGTATATATATATAAGTACCCTAAGTATATATATAAAATATACCGCGGCGAGGACTATTGACTCGAGCCTTGAATTGCATTACCTACTCCTTTCACTCTTCTCGTCAGCCAGATCGCGTCCTTGACAGATATACGCTAGAGACCCCGTATACACCTAGCTTATATCCACTTTGTACCAGACTGACTGGATAGTTTGATCCACCCCTATTCATCCTCGCTGCACCGTTTGATTGTGATAATTTTCCTTGTTCGCTCGAGCGCCTTGATCCCTTTGCTCACGAAATCTCTTTTCTTTTCTTCCTTTTATTCCATTGGCATTGGATTGAATTTGCTGGCCTCTCCGTCGTCGACGAGTTTTCTTATAGTATATATCATTTATACTGCTGCCTCCTTGCTTTGCATGCGAACGATAGGCTGACATATTATTAACCATCACAGCTCTTCAAAACCTCCTATCCTCTCCGAACAGCCTCTTCGTGAACTCCTTCATCCCTCTGAGCCTGCTCACGACTTTGAATACCCTTTTTTTCTTCTTCCTTTTCTTCCTTCCTATTTCCATCAGCTAAGAAAACGATAAAAGTTAAAAATATAAAAAAAATATATTAGGAATTTCGTAGAACAGAGGCAAGAAAGCACCAGAAAAAATAAAAAGGCTACAGTTGCGATTTCCAACCAAAAGCGCGCCGACCTCACTCACAATAATATCTTTCTCATTGACACCTGGACGTTTTCAGCACTCTACGGCTATATATTTATACGGATAGCTTTATCACCGTTACCGTATATATCAACCTCACTCGACCGGAGAGATATATAGATCATATATACTATTGCATTATTATTCATTATACATTCTTGCTTACTACACATATCCTCCCAGCCCGAGAGTCTCGTCCGTTCTTCAAGACTGCTCTGCTCTCCAAGCGCAAGCCCGCCACAACAACCCGCAGCAACAACAAGGGCAACAACAACAACACCAAAATTCTGAGCTCCTTTTCAAATCAAATTTGCCCATCTGCTGCTACCTGCTCTCCTCCTCCCTCCTCTTCTCCCTTCTCCCTCTTCCCCTTCCTTCTCCGCATCTGGCCAGAATACCATCTCAACTTCATCAAAATTTGCAAGACACCGAGCATCTCAACCATCTCGTCCTCGAGACTATCCCCTTCCAACCAAAACTAGCGTTTCCCGCTCCCACTTTGAGATCCACTGCCTATCCATCTTCCGGATTTTTCAACCTCCCGCTACCCCCACGGCATTCCTCCTCAACCTTCCGGCGAAGCGATACTCTCAGCGAATCTCTGCCTCCTGGCATCAGCCTACATTTTTAGCACTCGTCACGTTCTCTCTTCCCTTCTCGCCCGGATTAGCTGCTTCAGTTACTAGTCAGGTATGCTTTTAGCTGTTTTGTTCCAGGTGGCGACGGCTATGATGCCATGTCGCCGCTCTCCAGACGTTTTTTTTTTTTTTTTTACTCTTTATTTCTTACTAATTTCGTGTCTTCTTTCTAGCCTCCATCACACCAGATCGGGCATACAAATTAAAATCTTATCTACAGAGATATAGAGAGAGAGAGAGAGAGGCGCATCGACATTACTTCGGTTTTTATTATCTTTCCTCCGAACGTTCTCGATCTCCTTCGCCGTCGTTCGCTTCTTCTTCTTCCACCACTTTTTTTTCCTTTCACCAGCCACTCCTTTGGTCGTTTAGTCGTCGGTTTTGCTGCTGTCTGCTTTTGCTTTGCTTTTTTGTTTTCCCTTTTACTAAGTCACTCTCGCGAGTCTCGTTGCCGTTGCCATTGCGATGGCGGATCAAGCCGATGTGGATCTCGATTCCATAATCGATCGTTTATTGGAAGTCAGAGGAAGTAGGCCTGGAAAGCAGGTCCAATTGTTGGAGACGGAAATCCGCTACCTGTGTACGAAGGCTAGGGAAATTTTCATCTCTCAACCAATTCTGCTAGAGCTAGAAGCTCCGATAAAGGTATTTTAAAACGCGTACAATTCCTCACAGCGGATAAACAAGTAAGAATGCTAATCCTTATTCATTGGGGGAAATGGTTAGATCTGTGGTGACATTCACGGCCAGTATTATGATCTCTTGCGCTTGTTTGAATACGGTGGTTTCCCACCTGAGGCCAATTACCTTTTCTTGGGAGACTATGTCGATCGAGGAAAGCAATCCCTAGAAACAATCTGCCTCCTCCTCGCCTATAAGATCAAGTACCCGGAGAACTTTTTCATCCTTCGAGGAAATCACGAATGCGCCTCCATCAACCGTATCTATGGTTTCTACGATGAGTGCAAGCGACGTTACAACATCAAACTCTGGAAGACATTCACCGACTGCTTCAACTGCCTTCCAATCGCTGCGATCATTGATGAAAAGATCTTTACTATGCACGGTGGCCTCTCGCCAGATCTCAACTCTATGGAGCAAATTAGGAGGGTCATGCGTCCAACTGACGTAAGCGTCATACTCCACGTTTTTCCAACGGTTCAAAATGCTGATGTAGATCTTCTCTTTTCAATCACATAGATCCCCGACTGTGGCCTTCTCTGCGATTTGCTTTGGTCAGACCCAGACAAAGATATCACCGGCTGGAGCGAAAACGATCGTGGCGTATCCTTCACCTTTGGTCCAGACGTTGTTTCTCGATTCTTGCAGAAGCATGACATGGACCTCATCTGCAGAGCCCATCAGGTCGTCGAAGACGGATACGAATTTTTCTCTAAAAGACAATTGGTCACCTTGTTCTCCGCCCCGAATTATTGCGGTGAATTCGATAACGCTGGAGCTATGATGAGCGTAGACGAAAGCTTATTGTGTTCTTTCCAAGTATGTGGATAGCCAAAGCAAATAATAATTTCTAGCAGAATATTCGCTAACAATTAACCTCTAGATATTGAAACCAGCTGAGAAGAAACAAAAGTACGTATACGGGGGTCTTGGACAAGGCAGGCCGGTAACACCACCACGAAAGCAGAAGAAAAAATAATCCATTCACGAACCGATCCCAATGATTCGACTGATCAATGACGAACGACGGCAACGTTTAATCGAAATGACCCGCGAACTCTACCCGACGAAACCATACAAGCGAGCGACGACTACTCTTCACACTTCTCCACACCCTTTTCTATCCGGTATTTTCGAAAGTCTCACGATCTATGGAGGGACGACAGATTTTCAGGATTTGGATATATCACTTCTTTCACGGTCACGAATCCTTTCTCATTATTAAAAACCAGCACCTACCCTGTTTTTATTTGTGACCGGCGGAGCAGAGTTCTACAGCACGATTTTTTTCTTTCAATGGCAATAACTCAACTCTGTAATTCTTACGACGAAAGATAAAAAGCTATAGCCTAATCTCCCTGTGGACCTTGGTTCTTTCCATTAAATGCGATACTACGAAAAAAAAACCCCCCGTTTTTTATCTTGCCTTTTTTTTTACACTTCAACCGTTCTACTTTGAACACTTCAACGCTGTCCCTAACTTTAAACTTTTTTTTTACAAAAACCCCTTTTTCGTGTTCACCTTCTTTCCCTCTTTTTTGTTTTTGTGATGCGATAACGACCCTTCTCAAAAGAAATCCTTAAAAAACCTATATGCGAAGACAAAAACGTGGAAAAGAAAATTATATTTAAAAATTTCGAAAAGACTTGTTATACTCTTTTCACACCAGAAACATCAAATTCCAAGTCAATTGGTCTCTTATTTTTGTGACGTAGAATAGTTAGATTCAAGGTTTGTGCGTTTTATTAATTATATCACACTATACTTCGTAAATGCATTGGTGTGTGTACCTTGAGGCCGACGGGAAGCCTGCGTACGAGATCGTACAGCAATATTTACGGGAAACTCTGACATTCATGTTAACGGTAACGCTGAATGACAATATACATCACCACAAGGATCACTTTATCCAACATTTATTTACCAATAGTGAGGAAGAGACGGTCACCACTAGTCGATTGCAAAAACAATATTAGTATACTTCCCAGCAGTTCGATCAAGGATGAGAAAGGAGCTTACATGTCACCAAGTCTATCTCCCCAAGTGTTTTAAAAATCGTCGTAAAATGCAGTTAGTGATCCGTTGCCTTCAAAAGAAGAAAAGGAAGAAAAGGAAGAAGATTGAAACTCACCCAGGAACAATCATTCCCTTATCATTAGTCTTCGGATCCATAGCCCCAATCAAAACCTGCACTCCCTCCGGCCACTCAGCAGCAGCGTGCTCGACACCATCCTTCGCACCGAGAATACTACACAGCACAATCCTCTTGACACCCCACTCTTTCAAGGTTTGGATCGCGGCGACAGCGGTACCACCTGTTGCGATGACCGGGTCCAAGATGATTGCAATGTCGGCCGGGTGGGTTGATGATGATGATGAAGTTGGGAGGTTGTTATAGTATTCCACTGGCTGCAGGGTTGCCTTCTCGCGGAAAAGACCGAGATGGTGGACTGCAGGTGGAGTGGGTAGGAGGTTGTTGAATGCTATATAAATATAAGTACTTTTGTTAGAAACATTTTATCAATTACTTCAGTATTATAGAAAATCCCAGTCTCGACGCTATAGTACTAGAAATATCCAACATTTTGATAAATCTCAGGAGTAGAACCCTCGACTATCTGAGAAGGTACGAGACTAGGAGTTGGATAAAGAAGTACCTTCCAGCATCCCAAGCCCTGATCGCAAGATGGGGACGAGAACGACCTTTTCAGCGATCTCTTCGACGGTGTAAGTCGCTCCCAACGCTGTGGTGCTCTGGCTGACCTCTACGGTGGTCAGGCTAGAAAGAGCATCAGCAGCAAGAAGGGTTGCGATCTCATGGACCAGAGCTTTGGTTTCTCTAGGACCGGTGGAAGAGGATCGCAGCTGGCTGAGCTTTGCGCGAACGCAAGGGTGCGAGGAGACGTGGATGTTTGACATGGCTTGATTGCTTGCTTGGTCAATGTTGGTAGAAGCTGTGCTTTGTTGCTGGGGGGTAGCTTGATGGGGGATATCGGCGCGGGCTCGTTCTCCTCAACTCTGAATGTTGGTTGATAGCAATGGGAAAAACGGTGAATGGAAATTCTGGGGAATCTGAAAAACTGTTAGTTCTGTTTTATTACCAGCTGGACAAAGCGGAAGGTTTCCGTGAGCTTCTTTCTCTCCCCCCTTGTTTTGGTGAGGAATTGGAGCTTAGCTGGAGCGATTGGATTGGGTCCCCCGAGCTCACTTTGAGAGGGTTACACATGACATCAAACAACATACCAATTGGATCTCGAGGTTTTGATTCCGGCGATTTATTTTCTAATTAAGCTACCTGAAGAACCTGGGGTATCTATGATGGAAAGAAAGGGAAAAAATCATTCGCACAGAAATCTATTCGGGCGGGAATCGGATTAATATACTCCCACGGCGGGCTTGTTGCTTTCATGAAAGCTAGCTCTGACTGGGGAACGCATCGGGAAGCTGATAAGCTCCCGAGGGGTCATTGTACCCAACCAGGTCGCGAACCTGGGAAAAATCATATGGAACGACGAGGAGGTTTTTTGAGAAGAGCTAATGCCGCTGATAAACGACTTTTTTTGTTCTGCGGAGCTTTGTGCTCTCGTACTATAGTATACCTAGCGACTCATCACCCCTGGCGCTCTTCCTAGCTCGGACTGGGATGTCGGGCGGTTCCGTGCACCACTTCACAGAGTTTCTCCGAGTTCAAGCATTTTGACAACTTTAATAGAGAGATAGGAAGTGGTTTCGTCATAAGAATGCCATGCCGTGAAGAACAGTTGGATCAATTTCCGGTCTATGTATCTGGGGAGTTAGATATAATTACCTAGGGACTATGCATTGGCCGAGCTTTCTGACCACAATGCTATGGAACATGTATGTCATCAAATGAATACATTCTTGTTTATTGATTAGATTGCAAAATTAGGAAATAAACGCTGAGCTTCTTGACTACAAGACTAATCAAAATCAATCACTGACAATCTTCGCACGCTGCCGCTTCATCCTGGGATTTGCAGCTGTTTTCAGCCTTAACTAGCTGGACTCCGAGGCTCTCAGGACGGTTATCTTGGAGCTTTGAGACGTCGATTGGATCATCTACTACCTGCGCTGCGACGTCCTTCAATTCCCGGGCATGACCAGTGACATTGGCGGGGTGAGCCGGCGGGTTTGTAGCATATTTCTTGCCATCGACATGCCCGAGATCCCGCTGCGGATCGATTATATCACGAACTTTCTTCTAAATAGGGTAATTTTATTGTTAATAACATAATATAAAGTTATATTATTAAGATACCGTAGTAGATTTTGTTTTCTCTTTGTTTGTTTTAAATTGGGGGAGATATTTGGACAAACCTTCAGTTCCTTTGTCTTTGGGAACCCGCCGTCATGCTTTCGATCCCAAATGGTATGTGATTCCAGGATGGACTGTTGGTTGAACGTTTCGAGAGTGATAATGAATACACCACCCGTCGAAGGACGGAGAGATACCTCTCCGAGGGAGGTCGAGAATGTCTGGAGCAGTTCTTGTGCATACTGTGTATAAACTCGGAATAACAGATATATAATCACATCCTTAGCTTAGCAGCATTACAAGAGGGAAATCGATGTCGGTAGCTGTAGACTTGGGTGGAAACGCACATATGCAGCTCGCAGGTTCCACTTGCACTGGATGCAAAACTGGATTGTGATCTTGGGAACGGAGGCCTCGACCGAAGCGATCCGGAGAGGGGGATTTGGCTGTTCATTTGCCATATCGTTATAATTTACTTGAGTATTTAAGTACTTATATTATCCCGTCGGTGGGTTTATTCGAAAATATGTTTTTCTGCCCAAAAATTCATTTGCATGTCGTCTTGGGGACGGTATTTTGATTATATATATATATTTGTATTTGGGTTGTTAACTGACCCGCTTGGTTGCTTAGTCATCAGCCTTTTTCTTTAATTTATTATTTTGGGTGACGGCGGGAAGGACACCTTCATAAACTTCAATCTTTCTGAATTTTCTTTCCCCATCGCCAACCTCCTCCTCCCTCCAACAAACCACCAACATCCTTCGATCCATCCATCTCCCTCCAAGACACTCGACATCGTCGTATCTCTACAATGTCTTCCCGCGGTGGAACCACCCTCTACGTCACGGGCTTCGGCTCTGGCACCAGAGCACGCGATCTTGCCTACGAGTTCGAAAGGTACCCATCGAATACGATCCCTCATCCTCATCCTCCTGCTCCTCCCTAACCGTTTCTCCCTCCTGAATAAATAACCTCGATGCACGTTGACGGCGGACTCGCATGCGGAACTTTTCGATTTCTTGTTCCCTAACTCTTCTCTCCCCGTCCAATATCCCCGTTCTTGCCGCGAATTGTCTATATCTCCCCCCCTCAGTTTAGCGGTCCTTACTGTTCGTTCGTCGGCGGCTGAAGGAAAAAAAAAAAAAAAAAACCTCCCCCTCTCTCTCGCATACGGTTTCGTCGACCAAACAAATCCGCAGTGTTCGCTAGCAACTAGTCTCCCCCCTTCGTTTTCTTCTCTCTCACCTTCCGTTATTCCCTCCCCGTAATATAAAAACCATTTCCTTCGCCGAAACGGAAGTCCTCCGATCGAACCGATCGAGCCTCGTCGTCGTCGTCTTCGTCCGTCGATATCGACTACGAAAATATCCTCCTCTTCTCCCTTCTGTCAATCTTTCGAGCGAAGCAGAAATTTACCATCGTAGCCAATAAAAAAACCAATAAACACATATCCTCTGAGAGAAACGCGTTTCTAACGACTCTGCCTTCGGTTTTTTCCTTCCCTACAGATATGGACGTTTGGTCCGTTGCGACATTCCTGCTCCAAGAACTGCAAGCAGCCGACTGTAAGTTTCTTCCCTGTCCCTTGTCTGGTCGCCGATGGTTGGCCTGTCTTCGTATCGATATCCCGGGAAAGAAAGAGGAAGGAAAAACCCCCCGCTGACCCAATTTATCCGTTGCATTAGCTTCGCATTTGTTGAATACGAGTCCCGTCGTGATGCCGACAACGCGTATTTCGAAATGCACGGAGTTCGCCTTAACCGTGAGGATATTCTAAAGATTGAGGTTCGTCAATTGCGTCAGCTAGCACCGAAAACGCTAAAAATTGTCATGCTAAAATCCTTTGCTTTTTTTTTTATCTCATGATATAGTGGGCCCGAACCCCTCCATCAGCTTCCTGGAGGTTTGAAGGCGGACGAGATGCTCCAAGACGTCGTAGCCCGCGTCGTGGACCCCCACGCTCTGCCTCTCCCCGTCGTCGTGAACCCCGTGAAGATCGTGGTTCGCCGAATGGCAGAAGTGGCCGTGACCGTAGCCGCAGCCCGGCGGGTAAGGAAGACCGTGACCGTGACGGAGATCGTGAGATGAGAAGCCCAAGGGAGGAAAGGGACCGTGAACGTGATAGAGAACGCGACCGCGAACGTGATCGTGATCGTGATCGCGATAGCCGCCGTGAAGAGCGTGAACGTGATCGTAAGTCACTCCACTTATCACCTTTTTACCGCAAAATGATATGCATCTAATTACCCCTCTAGACCACCAAGCTGACAAAACCCGAATAGAAACACCACCACGCCATGATGACCTCGATACTGCCGATGCTGAGTAGAAATCAAACAATCGGACGGCTTTCTAGGCTGCCAAAACAGGAGGTAGTAACTCAATATCCATCGGGTTTTGGCAACATTCTGTGGTTCAATTTCTTTCGTACTGCGGTCTTCTCTCCAACTTTTGAATGACAACGAACACCAACCGTTCCATCCATGATGGGCTTATTACAACCCAGCTTGGTTCCCAAATACTTGTCTCCACGCTAAATTTGTGATTTTTTGTGCTCAAAATGGCATTATCCATTTCTTCATCTTCCCATAGATTCAACGTCAGGTTCTTCTGGCTCATTTCGTCGCTAGTTCAATATAAACGAACTACTACGCGATTTGGGACATATCTTTTCGTCTTTCTTGATTTTGTTTTTTGCTTTTTTCCTTTGCTCAATCGCTGTCATACACACTTAAGTCTGCTTTTTCTTCCTGCCTTTTTTACTTTTTGTTTTTCGTAGGTGGTGTTTCATTTTAATAGGGGTCGTCCACCAAAAAAAAAAGTATGTTGGTTCGCTCGATTAGTTATATTTATTCTATACTTTTTAGTTCCTCGCTTTTCCGACTTCTTTCTAGTAAACACAGGAACGACATTTTTTGCAAGTAGATACATTATAATCGCACTATAGTAGCAGACAATATCACCCCGAACGTATGTAAGATTTTGTAATGAAAATGAATGAATGGTGCAGTCTTCTAAATTATAAAATTACTCGCCTGGAATTCTAGGCTAATTACCAGCATGAAGATTCTCCTCACACCCGAAAAGAGATATCACGGGATCCATCCGTTGCAACATGCATTTTAGCCACGGTTAGATCTAAATTTCTGAGCTAGAGAAATCATGAGATCCCATCGGTATCGGTTTATTCCATATTCCTACTTGGGTACTTGGCAACGGTCTGAGTGGGTGGGAAAGGCGGAAGCTATTTTTCTTGAACATGTGTTAAGTGTGGAACAGAATATAGAACTTTCAGGCGAGGATGTGTGACAGACATTGCATATACGCTCTAAATTCTCTTATTAGAATGGATTCATACTTCTGGAAAGATCTGTTAGATATTCAATATCCCTAGATGACGACTTGAGTACTTCCTTACGTGGCTATATTTTAATATATTTTTGGGGTTTTTTTTTTTTTCAATATCAAGTGGCTTTACTTACTTACATAATAGCGAAATGGTATGTATGAAAAAGAACTACAGTACGAAGATCTTCTGAAATTCGTATTCGGATATTGATTTCCACGCAAAAGTTCGTTGAAAATACCCATCAGCATTCATATCCCTAAATATCAACGTTACATACCCCCCCAACATTTCATGCGACGCTAAACTTCAACCGATGATTCGGGCGAGGCTCGGTATTCCACGGGAAATAACTCCATTCCGAAGCAAATTTAATAGGAAGCCCGAAGCGGTGCACTTCAACCAACCTCGATACCATCTAGTGACCATCTAGTAAACTTGAAGCGAGTGATAGTGCATGCGGATTCTGGGGAATACTAAGAACTTACATACAACCCGGGGAATAACACGCATTCATGACGTGTCGACGCTATTCGAGCATCTTAGCGCGTGTGTGAGAGTATGTGAGGTGCAGATGTGGTAGTTTATTTTATGCAAGGGATTCGAAGTACTGTTTTAGCATTTGGTCTTTTTATGATCGGTTGCGGATGCCATTTTTTTGAGGTTATAATTATTTTGCTGGGACATCCAACACACGAAATGCAACAATTGTGCTACTGGACTAACTAATATATATCGAGTGACGTTCTAAATATATTCGTGAACGGATAGTAAAAAGGCAATATAAACCACTCGTTGATGACGTACGATGGATATACTGTTTTTTTTTCTTCTAGAAACTATCGATAGCAGGCGCTTAAGCTTAGAGGTTAGATCATGTTTATTGGATATGGGAGCTGTTTGTGTGGCTGTCTGGAAACCGAGACCAGATATGGGCATAAATATAACTCTACAGTATTAATACTAGAACCCAGAAGAAAAGATTTATTAAAGCTAGTTGCGGGTACCGACGGAGACATACGATGGCCTTTTTTAGCCAGACTGGCCGAGAAATACCTCATTTTAACACGCCGGTGTCGAGAGGGAAACATCAAAGTCACAGGGTCTAATAATGCTTGTTTTACTCACATATATTTGTTATAGAGGCCTCGACAGATTTTATGTCGCTTTGTGCGTAGATGTACACGAGGAGGATAACTTTATAACTTGACAGGATCGATAGAAGGGTCACTGAAGGTATCAACTCGGTGAGAGGATGTACATATGATTCACTCCACAAAACAGATTATATAGGCTTAGGTCTTACAAGGGGGCCTGTTTCTAGACTTCCACTCTAGTCCATGTAGCTAGTCATTGTGATATATCATTACATTGGTATCATTATATTACACTACGACTGCGCGCAAAAAGGTAACGGAATAAAGCTTTCCGAGTAGTTCAATGCAACTTCGAAAATGACTCTTTCATGTCGCTGATCCTATCGTAAAAGCAAAAAACAACCGATGTTGATGAAAGGCGTAAGTCAGTAGTTCAAAGTCCACCGAACCTAGGTACCTCGGTAGGACTTTACTGGCTTGAAATAATTCTCTATCGGGGGACATCCGCCTCTGACACCACATTCATACGCTATCATATCTTCGCTCTCTAACCTGGTAGGATTAAATGATCGATACTACTGTATTTGTATTATTTTGTTTGGGAAAAACATTCATATTCGACTCATGAGTCCATCGAGGGGCGCTACATTTCCTTTCTGAGTTTCTTGTGCTGAACTTCTCACATAAATTATGTGCTGGCAAGCATTCATGCGCATCTATGACAACAAAGGTATCTTTGGGTACCTAAATACCTCTATATTCTTTCTGGTCGAAACCGTTTGCACGTCGGAAGCGTCCCCCAGACTAATCGAAACCGCGAATTCGAAAAGCCTGCATTAGTGGCCTCGACTGCATTAGTTGGTCTTCGAGAATTGTTCTCCAAAGTGGGTCTGTACCGTTGCATCATGTTTTGCGGGCGGAAAGGGAATTCAACAGCTTGGCATCTAGCTATTGGTCGGTAGTAGCTCCGCTGCAGCCCAATTGGATAAATATCGGAGTACTGTTCGATACTGCCCGTTCCTAGGGTCGAACCTGAACGGAAGAACGTGAACCAGAGGTGCAGTTTTAGTCCGAATTCTTCCAAACCAATTTGAGAAGTTGAATTCTATCTTTTTGTTCGCTTCCTTCCTTTTTTTGAGCATCTTATCGGAAACGTTTCTCTAGATATCCGTGCCCAAAGTGCTAGTGCTGTCACGAACCATTCGAACGCAAGATGCTATTATACGACTGTGGAAGTTAAGTTAAGGATCAGCAAAAAGTGCACTATATATTCGAACCCTGCTAGGACTCGGACCTGCGATGTGAGCAACATGTGTCGATATCGCTGTGACAAAGATATCCAAGCCCACTCTCAAGTTGATATCAAACTAACGCTAGATTGTATAGTCAACTAGACTTCTGTCGCAAATTCGAATGCGCACCGTGGAAATGTTCGTCATGGAAAAAAACAATTCCTTTTTGTCTCAATTAGCTCAAGATCTTCCGGGACAGACGTGCGTTGTGCCATCTGATTGGTCACAATTAATTGCTGGCTTTGTTGCAGCTACTAGCTCACATTCAATCTGCATACTGTATATGCGAGTTGGAAATCGCATTCGCATTTTCGCCCGCCCGGAAATCTTGACTATTCTGAGGATAGCGCCTCCTAGTTGACTAGTTCCACCCCCCGGCTCAAATCTGCGACAAAGAGGGAAAACAAAAAAAAAAAAAGAAAATGGAGTTCTGTCCGAATGACCGTTGATGCATGAACACCTGCAAGACCAGTCTCTAAAGGTGGGGCATGCAACTCTATTATTTACGCTTAGATTCCGCGGGACATGAGTGTGCATTCTTTCGATATTCGATGGCGTTTTCTATTCCGTGGTTCTAGCTAGACGAGATAGGGAACCTTCCGGCCGGGTGTTTTACGTTATATTGGGATGGATCTTGTTTTATCGTAAATTACTCATTTTTGAACGGAAATGCATATTTAAGATGTCCGAGGTGCGGTTCTTTGGGCCGGAAATTTAGGACTTTGCTTGAAGTATATCGAACCATGGGTTTGATAGCATGCTTGCATACACACCATATATGGTCATACAATGATGGATCTGCGGATTTAATCAAAGAGCATTGTTAATTACTAAGGATCGAAAAGATAATATATA